>OX459011.1:32500-1261635 GCA_949774965.1 Diarsia brunnea
ATATATGGTTGTATTCTTTCAGGTTATCTAGGTGAGCTGATTATGGAAGGTACTACTCCTTAATAGTTAGGAGTTAAAAGCAATAATAAGGGAATCTTGAAGTTTAAGTGTTAGGGTTCTTGGTTGAATGTTAAATGTATAGTAAATATTTGTATAGGATATTACAACTAAAAATTATAAAAAATATAATTATAAAAAAACTTTTTTGCAAAAAAAAAAACCGACTTCAAAAACGGAAAAAAAGTGAAAAACACAAAAACGAAAAACACAAAAAAAAGAAAAATAAACTTTACAAGAAAAAGCAGCTTCTGAAGTCGGTGGCAAAAAAAACGAAATCAAACAGACAAAATGTCACCGACTTCAGAAGCTGCTTTTTCTTGTAAAGTTTATTTTTCTTTTTTTTGTGTTTTTCGTTTTTGTGTTTTTCACTTTTTTTCCGTTTTTGAAGTCGGTTTTTTTTTTTGCAAAAAAGTTTTTTATAATTATATTTTTTATAATTTTTTCGTCGGTTTTTTTTGTTCAGTCCTTTTGACACCGACGCGGTAAAAAAAAATGGGATAGTTGTACGATGTGACAATATACATATTGAACGGAAACAAGTGCCACATGTGGCACTTGTTTCCGTTCAGGGGTCTCGTGGGGGTCTACATAACGTTAGGTTACATAGTTCGATCACGCAAACATATAAAAAATAAAACAACACTCGTAACATCATAATTTTATTTAATTTGACACTATTTTGTATTCAATAGCAGTTATTAAGTTTTATAACATTGTTTTCTTGTCGGCATTAAATTAGCCAACGGTGGCGTGTTGGGCACGTTTGTCGGCTATACCCGACCGTGGCGTTTGAGAGGTAACATACAGTTTGACAGCTGTCGTTACTTAGTAAATACAGCTCTGAAGCAGCTCATTTGGGATTTGAAGACATATTCCTTATGATAATTATCATCATTTGAGCCGAAACACGTCCACTGCTGGACATAGGCCTCCCCCACATTGGCCTGTTCGTCACGCATTCAGCTAATCCCATCGGTGCAGCTAGTGGGAGGCCGGCGACAGGCACATTGATATAGTATTTAACAATAGTGGTTCCATCTTACTTCTAAGACGCTAACAATATTTACAGCCAGTAATGGTTGATCAAACAAACAGTTTTTACAACATAATGTTATTCTACATGGGGTATGTAGGGCGACCGGCAGTTAGTGACCGATACGTGATTGTAGTCATGATAACGAACAACTGTTACTACGGGACCAAAGAACAGTACATTTTGACCAGTGAAGCGAACATAAATCGGTCACTATAATGATCCAGTCACCCTACATATGCGGCCGAGTCAGTCCGTGCTACGAATGTGGTGCGGGCTCGGCTCCCACGGGTGCTGACGTCAGCTCTGCGGGTTCCTCTGAAGGCTGATAGTTCTCGACCTTCATATCGTTGATGCCCAGCTCTTCGTTCTGCTCAAACGTTCGCTCGTACCGCGTGACCTTCAGACCTGAGATATGTAACGCAGACGTTAGCTATGGGATGTGGTGGGAGCAGTCTTATAAATATCTATGTTCATTTACATTACAGTGGGAATTTTGATACTTATTATTAGAGATCGCCCTTTAAGCAAGAAATTGCTTGTATTTAGACACACGATACTTTTAACCCGACATAATCACGGGATCGAGAGCTATGCGGGTGACACGGGATGGCGATGCTAGTTTGGAGGGTAAGAGGAACAGGGTGTAAAGTTCCTCAACCCCCATAGAAAAGGGAGGATCCTCCGACCAGACGGGTGTTGCGTCTAGCGGGCTAACTGCCCGACATATGTAAGTCGGTACTTTCTGTAAGTGCTAATGTCGCGGATAACTTAGATTGCGCGATGTAGGACATTTCATTTAGTTGACATGTGTTGCGATAGATGTCGCTATCGCCACACTAGTATAGGTAGGTGTGGGTTCAATTGCAAGCAGTCTTGTTTGCACATTCATTGACAAACAAATTAATAAAGAGTGTAAAAATAGTTGTGCTCCCCGTCATTGCGATATTTTTGTTCTAGCTAGACTATACTTCGGAACCTTCTAATTACAGGTCAAAGTTCCAAATGTTTAACCAGTTTTTTTTTTATTAAATACTAGTTTTTAAGGATAAAACTTTACTTTATTTACCTTTATGACCCGTTTACTATTCAAAGTATCTATCAGCACAAAGTTCAGTGTTACATTGAGTTTTACCGTAAAAAGTGATATTATACCCCAAAAAAAAAGATCCCAGATTTTTTTTTAAAAACGTTGCCCCACACTAGGAATTTGTCCTGTATCGTGGGTGCGTTCACAAACATTTAAACTCACATACACAAATACCCAGACCCGAAGCAACTATCTGCAGGCCATACAAATATTTGTTCCGTGCGGGGATCGAACCCGCGACACGCAGAGCAGCAGTCCAATCGCTTAGCCACTGCGCCTACCGTGCCGTCAAAAACTTTGATGCATGAAGAGGGAGAGGAAGGCAAAAACAAGATGGATGGATTGTGTGAGGAATTATTTGTATGAAGGCAAAAGTAGTAAATAATAGCGCGACGACTGACAGAAGAATGGAAGAAAAAAACGTGTTGCGACGACCACAAGTAACAGGGACAAGGGCAGGATGAAGAAGTGGAGAAGCACCCGTGTGTTGCCTACCTTCGTCGGTCTCGCTGGGGTCCACGGCGAGGCTCTGCACGTAGGAGTTCCCGGCGGGGTCGTCCAGTACCACCGTGACGGCTAGCTCGCCACGTAG
Organism: Diarsia brunnea; assembly: GCA_949774965.1. NCBI lineage: Eukaryota > Metazoa > Arthropoda > Insecta > Lepidoptera > Noctuidae > Diarsia > Diarsia brunnea. The sequence continues at coordinate 35,276 of OX459011.1, forward strand.
CGCCGTCTCCAACTGCTCCACGAACCTACGCAAAAAGACACTACATTTTTAACCGACTTCCAAAAAGGAGGAGGTACTCAATTCGTTGCGGAATTTTTTTTTTGTATATTCACTGACTACTCGAAGACGCCTGAACCTATATAGAAACTACTTTTTTTGTTGGAAAGGAGATATCCTTTTTTAAATTTTCTTTGACATATTTTAAGATTGTGTAACTTCAATGGTACTGTTTTATTATACAAATGTTCTTCACAATGTATATTGTACACGACTGGGTCTTCTTACTTGCATTTGAATGCACTGAGTCTGGATTCGTTCCCGATCGCTGGCAACAGGCTAGCTACATGCGAGTGTACCCTGACTTATACCTGTCTAGCTTGTCCCGTTGCTGGCCGGGCGCGTCCCCAATGGCACCAGGACAGTCCCTGAGCTGCGCGGCGGTGGCGCTGAGCAGTCCCTCGGCCGTGGTGAACCGCCCGCCCAGCGCGTGCCCGCCTACCTCCAGGTCCAGCTCCGGTATCTCCATGCTGCACGTCTCTGACTGACACACATACATGTGAGTACAACGACTAGCTACCGCACGCCGCGTACTCTGGGCTTCGGGTTTGTATGGTGTGTGTAAACACGTGATTGTATTCATGATAACAAACCAATGAACTCTTCAGTACACTTTGTGTTTGACCAGTCACCCTATACAGCCATTACTTGTGAGTGACATCTAAATCTAAACTAATATTATTATAAAGAGGAAAGGTTTGTTTGTACCGTATTAAACTCAAATACTTTTTTAACGATTTTGAAAAAGAAAATTTTTTACCGTTAGAAAGCTACATCTTCGCCGAGTAAAGGCTATATTTACTTCCAGACATAAATCTCTAAGAAAACTTGTATAATGTAAGTAACCCAAAGTGTATTTTTTATGTACAACGTCTTTCGTCGCATGCGCTGCGGAAAGCAATGGTGACAGCGCGAAAAAATGTACTACAGTATTAAAGATGTACGTCAGAATCGCGGGTGTAAAATCGTTTTTTTAACTTTGCGCAGCAACCTTACAGTGTTTTTTTATTGAATACTTGTTTCTGCAGGTACACAAGAGGTACCAAATCTACTTATAGCGTGCACGTAGCTACACACATTGGTTAGCATTACACCCGCGGTTCTGACATCAGGAGGGCAGGTGTACCTAATTTTTTAAATATCATTGTACGGGTGTAGGTACACAGATTTTCAGGAGAGGTACGTAAAGGTCGACAGAAGGTACCAAATAACTGCAATTTTAGGCAGATCTGAAAAGTGCTCCCGCGATTCTGACGTACATTATTACCGAGCAGATCAAAATGTTAAAAAAAAAAACCGACTTCAAAAACACAAAAAAGTGAAAAACACAAAAACGAAAAACAAAAAACTTTTTTACAAAAAAAAAACCGACTTCAAAAACACAAAGTTGTTTTTGAAGTCGGTTTTTTTTTTGTAAAAAAGTTTTTTTAATGTGGTGCACCCGCCACACTATTCCCAAACCACTGTAACTCCTGTTAGCCAGAATCAACAGTGGCGACCACAAGAAAAGCGCCGAGACAATGAAGCTAGATGAAGTCACAGAGAAACGATTGAACTGTCTTGGATCCCGCAACGAAATTAATTGGCAAAAAATAGCGGAGGAGTAGGAAACTACGCTACGTAACGTTAGTAGTTCTTTGTTTACAAAAGATACAGCACATTCTCCGGGGCTGCAGGTTGTTCGATAGAGATACCGCGCACAAAGAGCTAAGAAGGAATATGGGTGCGTTTTAGTCAGTAGAAGTTTGGCACTCCCTTCCGCTCCGCCCAGAGCGGGAGGAGTCATTTGATGATTTCCCATCCTCCAAAAAGGAGTTATTAATAATAATTATTATAATTTATTCACACAAATTAGAGACAACCATACAGAGTAACTTAATAATATACACAAAGTAACGCTATACCTTGAGTACATCTCGTGAGAAGTCGTCCCTGTTCCGTATCCGCAACTCGAAGCGCACTCCCTTGTCTTCTATGCCGCCGCCCGACTTCACCTGCACACACAATAACATCACCTACTTGCACACACACAATAACATCACCTACTTGCACACACACAATAACATCACCTACTTGCACACACACAATAACATCACCTACTTACGGCTTCCAGTCTTACCAGATGATTTTACATGGAGCGACCCCCTATTTGACAATACTGAGTAATACGATACCCTTTGGTAAGACTGGTTGTCAGACTTTCAGGCCATAACGACCTGTAACGACTGCCAAAGACAGCCGGGAACAACGGCTTAACATGGTTTCCGAGGCACGGAGGAAACTCGGTATGTAATGGGTGGTCACCCATCCACAGACCTACCTAGGCAAGCACGCCTTAGCCTAAAGATTAATCTGTGTGGCAATTAGGATTTTTCACCGGGTAATCTATCTATATCTATATAAAAATATATAAAAGGCAAAGCAGTCAAACCCTTAGGACTAAAAACTTAAAATGTCGCACACGTATTCCTCTTATGACGTAGGCATCCACTAAGAAAGGATTTTTCATAATTCAACCCCCAAGGGGGTGAAATAGGGGATGAAAGTTTGAATGGAGAATCGACATTTTCACGCGGGCGAAGCCGCGAGCAGAAACTAGTATAAAATAAGCTACGTTACCTCATTGGTGCGATGCCCGCAGACATCACACGTGGTGCTCATGATGACCACCTCCTTGAAGTGCGGGATATCTGCAACCAACAGCGCGTTCACATCAACCGGCCACGTCCCCACACGCGCTGTTTATTGCAAGCCTACAGCAGCTCTGCGTGTTATACGTGTGTCTACAGATGTCAGCACATCAACTTACTACTATCTGGCGAATTTGACCTTTCGAGCGCCACGGTCGGGTATAGCCGACAAATGTAAACGTGCCTAACACGACTCCGTCGGCTAATGACGACAAGCAAATGTAATTTTTTAAATCTTTGTCACTGTTATTTAATACAAAATAGATTGACACTACTATAATATTAGCATAGAATACAATTTATTTATTTTCAGGTAGCAAACCCCCATAGATAAATACCTTAACCTAAATATACACACTAAAATAATACAGCTGTTGTTAGTAAAGGATAATTTATTTCTAAAATATGAGACAAAAAGCAATTGTTGAAATATATTTTGTACTAGCTGTGCCCGCGACTTCGTTCGCGTGCTTGTCGGAAACCAAAATGCGTCGCTTAGATAAAAGTACATTAAATCATTGCCCTGCGTTAACTTACTGCCGCTGTAGAAGTGTTTGTTAATCAACCACGTCAGAACGGCCGAACGGATCTTGAAGAAATTTGAAACAGGTACATTATAGTCGACAGGTACTGTCGTTGGCGCGTTTGTGTTCCACGCGCGCCTCAAAGATATGTCAGCAACAATTAAGGGGTCCTTTGGGGCCCCTTAATGGTTGCTGCCGTCGTCTGCCGGTGCTGACGGTTGTCCGCAAGAGATACCACGGCCCCGAAACACAAAGAGCTAAGAAGAAACGTGGGTGGTTTTTTCGTCCATCCTATGACGATGGAGGCGCGTTCGTGTTCCACGCGCGTCTCAAAGGGATCTCAGCAACATTGATGGGGCCCCCAAGGACCGACGCCCGTCGGGGCTGCGGGTTGTTCGAAAGAAATACCGCGGCCTCGACACATAGGGCTAACAACACACGACATCTATATAAAGACATGTTTGGTGCAGTGGCTGGACGATTAACAGTAGCACTGCGTGTCGCAGGTTCGATTCCCACACGGTACAAAAAAAATATGTCATGGGTTTTATCTAATTTTAATTTAGTTTTAAAAAAAATAGTACATATTTTTATACTGTGTAATTGGTAAATCTTTATTTGTTGACTATTCACGAAACATATGTTTATTTAATAACACCGCGGTTCAGAAAATGACATCAAATGAATAACGCCATCTGTCGAAAACGAAGATAAACTGCTAAAAAAGAGCGATCAAACACACTATAGGGTTTAGGCTATGTAGATTTTGAAAGCAGCGTCATTTAGACTAATATCTACGTACCTTTTGCTATCATAACTTATTTAAAGTTATCTTGTGAAGGCATTTATTAATAAGTACCATATTCGTTCAATAGATGTCGTTGCTTGTCTCATTCTTGACCATCATGATAAGTTCTTCTTAAAAACTATAAATGCATATATCTTTTGATAGAGAGCACCGATTACGATGAAACAAAGACTAAGTAATAGCCCAAGTTACGCACAATATTTATGTATAAAAGTTACCTACATTCGTTTCGTAAATTTGACGTGATGCTTAGTCATCGAAACAGACAAACAGATAAACAGACAAACAGACAAAAATTCCAAAAATGCTGGAAATGTGTTCTGTTGGTATACTTTAATACCCTGACAATTTTTTTTTTTAATATTTTCGATGTACAAAAAAGAATTTTCTACAGATTTATTATATGTATAGATATAGATATTAATGGCTCGACGTGGGAGGGGGCGCTGATACGTTTACGCCCTGGCGTTCAGAAGGTTAATAGATTTTCAACTTTAAAACTACAGCATAAGTTTATATTTCCGGTAGCTTGATGTGCTGGCGTCGGTACAGTCATAAGCACTACACGCAGCAATATTCAAACACGATTTTCACGTGAAACAATAGTTATGTTTACGGCCATAACAAATAATATGGTTGTTATGATCTACGATTCGACAGCATCATCTTTTCTTTATTCAGCAATATTTTTTCAGTCACGAGCAAAAATATGTATACACTTAGCATAACCCCTTTTTTTGGACGTTCGGAAACCATCAAATGACTCCTCCCGCTTTGGGCGAAGCGAAAGGGAGTGTCAGATTTCTAACTGACTAAAAATCACCTATGTTCCTTCTTAGCCCTTTGTGTCCGAGCCTGCGGTATCTCTTTCGAGCAACCCGCAGCCCCGGAGGGAGTTAGCATGACCCTAATTTAGGCATCGCCGCAGTAGGGTACAAATTCCGAAGCTATTTTCTTGTGAAATAGAGGTCGACGCAACACGTTTTCTTTTTCCATTCGCGCGTGTCCGTCATCACGGCATCATTTAGTCCTTCTCTTTTATATAATTTCTCACACAATGCATCCATCTTTTCTTTGGCCTACTCTACTCTATCAAATCCAAAATGCAATGTTCGTAAAAACGTAAGTGATAATAATAATCATTTATTAAACAGATTATCCATTCCAAATTGTTAGTAATACACATCTTAAACACTAGTGTTAGTAGAAACATACATTTGGAAAAAAAATATAATAATTTGGTATTTGACCGAAAATGTTATTGTAATTCAAAGAATTAACCGAAATAACACGTTGTGTCGTTCGAAACGTCCAATTGTACTACGTAACTATGGCGGTATGAATATATTACGTCAGTTTTTAGTAGCGCTGTCTTTGTCTAGCAAGTCAACTAAGCTATTTCTTTATCGATTTAATTACCTTTTTTCACACGTCGTGTTATTTCTGTTAGTTCTTTGAAATAACATAACATTTTCGTGAATTTTTAACAATAGTCAAATAGCCAATTACTAATAGAAAAACTAAAATCAACACAGTAGGACAAAATCACTTTTAAAAGTTGCTTCGTGTTGACATATTGCTGCTCGTGACCACAGACATAGGCTAGACTAGGTGGCAGACATACAATATCGCGGCGGCTTATCATGGAAGTGCTAATATAAGCGGAAACAAATGAGGTGTGGTTACATGTACATGATCCCGACTGCGGTAACGTGCTGTTTGGCACTGTGAACAGATTTGTGTTTCTTTGTAACTCTCTGGTGGACCTCTATGGCAATCGGGTCCCGTTTTATTTTTGTTTTTTTAACAAAACAAGAACAATGGGAAACAAGAATGGGGGAAAACAAGAACGGGGAGAAACAAGAACGGGAAGAAATAACAACGGGGAGAAATAACAACAGGGAGAAACAACAACGGGGAGAAATAACAACGGGAGAAACAAGAACGTGGAGAAATAACAACGGGGAGAAACAAGAACGTGGAGAAATAACAACGGGGAGAAATAACAACGGGGAGAAATAACAACGGGGAGAAACAAGAACGTGGAGAAATAACAACGGGGAGAAATAACAACGGGGAGAAATAACAACGGGGAGAAACAAGAACGTGGAGAAATAACAACAGGGAGAAACAACAACGGGGAGAAATAACAACGGGAGAAACAAGAACGTGGAGAAATAACAACGGGGAGAAACAAGAACGTGGAGAAATAACAACGGGGAGAAATAACAACGGGGAGAAATAACAACGGGGAGAAACAAGAACGTGGAGAAATAACAACGGGGAGAAATAACAACGGGGAGAAATAACAACGGGGAGAAACAAGAACGTGGAGAAATAACAACGGGGAGAAATAACAACGGGGAGAAATAACAACGGGGAGAAACAAGAACGTGGAGAAATAACAACGGGGAGAAATAACAACGGGGAGAAATAACAATGAGGAGAAATAACAACGGGGAGAAATTACAACGGGGAGAAATAACAACGGGGAGAAACAAGAACGGGGAGGAACAAGAACGGGGGAAACAAGAACGGGAGGAAACAAGAACATGGGGAAACAGCAGTAACCGCCTTGCCTACCAGCGACACACAGTATTGTAACAACAACTGATAAACGGTATACTGACTAGTGATCTTCATGTTGGTGTCTGCGGGCGCGTTGCAGTCGGGGCAGTTGGTGCGGAACGTCAGCACCTCGTCCGCCGCCAGCTGCTCGTACGTCATGGCGTCCGTCAGCGGCGTCAGCAGGTGCCCCGCGTCTGACACGTCTAGTGCATCTAGTGCCGGGGCTAGCTGATCCACTGACTGCGGAACAAGGGCAGCATTTGTTAGTATGCTCGTGGACATTTGACACCGTACCCCCATTTCGCCAGTTATGTTTAAGTCCCCTGTAATAGGGGCAAGCCTATTGCCATCAACCGTACACACATCCAGACCACGTGTTACGGAGAAATTCCTGATGGAAAATCTAAAACACTTTGTTTGACATTTTGTTTACATGGTAAATCATGAAATGACCGCTACCGTTTTGGCCGGAGCGGAAGGGAGTGTCAGACTTCTACTGACTAAAACCCACCCATGTTCCTTCTTAGCCCTTTGTGTTCCGGGGGCCACGGTATCTCTTTCGAATAATTTCCCTTCAATGTTGCTGATATATCTTTGAGGTGCGCGTGCAACTCGAACGCTCTGTCGACACCACAGAACTGAAAGAACAGTAGAAGTGCAAAGGAGGCGTGGCACGCCTGTGATAACTGCGCGGTGTTCCGCGTACTCTCAGATTTTCGATCCCAGTCGTGTTTTGACATCGCTTCATCGCTTCCATTACAATGCCGTCACTCATTGAGTCACTTCCTTGACCGAGTAGCAAAAAATATAAACTAAGGACGCGAATATAATCCTTATCACTGTAGTCATTAAGTTCATAATTGCGTCCATTGAAAATACTGCTATCTATGGGCAAGTAATGGAATTTACTCGGCAATTGGTTCTAGTTTGATTGCTGATTACAAAACGTCGTATATTATTTCTGCCTAAAGCAAAAAAAAACCTATAATTGGGAATCAAACGAGCTTACCTGTTAAGCGAAGTCTTGATTCTAATTTTATGAGTGGTGATCTGAAAAATAATTATTATTGACATAGGTAGTAATTCCCTTACGACGTATTAACACCGCGATTTTAGATTAAAGAAAATGAATATTTTTTAAAGATTGCAACATTTGCATCGTCCTTTCCCGTTTTGACATAATTATGAAACGTCACTTATTTTAGAGATCATAACATTAGGAACAAACTCTGTTTCCTATACAGAGTAGTTCCAAATGCCTACATTCATTTTGATTTCCTGAAAGGTTAACATTGAATTAGGTAGATTAATTATTGCAGCTTTGGGGTTGTTAGCTAGTGGTGGGTGGGTAATAATTATTTTTCAGATCACCACTCATAAAATTAGAATCAAGACTTCGCTTAACAGGTAAGCTCGTTTGATTCCCAATTTTATTTCGTGGTGATCTTCAAATAATTATTATTGACATAGGTAGATGTTTAGAGTTTGCTGCAATAATTCAATAAGTAATTAAAACACAAATAATTCTGGATGTCAATTTGTGAACATTACCCAAGTAACGAAATTTGGTACTTTATAAGTCCTGATAATGTATTAGAGTGTACTAACTACTACTATGAAAAAAACGTTTACAAAACCCTAAATAAACATTACATAAAGGGTCTCATGGTGACAAATTTGCACTATAAAAGCAACCAAAACATGTTTGTATTTTGCACTGTAAACAATTCCAGTGATGTGTTTTATCACACTTGTCGTGAGTGTTCCCCAAGAAAACAAATAATATCGGTAACATATGCTTTAGTCATTTTCCATTGCTGCTAAACGTAACATTTGTATTGAAAAACCCTTCCCTTGCAGTCAGGTAAAAGGATAAAACACAAAACATTCATGGACCGTTACTCTGCCGTAACTTGCACTTGCGAAAAAAAAAAATTGTATCAATTAAATCATTACGCTGATTTCAAATTTGACAATGCGCCTTCATATTTTTTTATGTTTTAATTAAATTTAAATTAATACATAATATAAATTAATGTGCTATCATGGCAGAAAATAGCAGCCATATTTTCACCAAAAACGAATTAGATCATCTCTTGTCTCGTAGCAGTAGCACAAACTCACGTATAGAGCTATTAAGTTATGTAGCAGCTGCACCAGGGGTCCTATTTAGTACTCTAGAAGAGTTGTTATGACTTTTACAGAACTAGCCCCATAGCGACGTTGAGAGAACTTTTAAGAAGTTAAAAGGTTACGTAGTGGTTGTGTAAGGTACAGTGCAGATTGATCCTTGAATAGTATTTTCGATACTGTTACAGTACTTGAACTGTAAAACTTATTTTTACGCATTATTAGTGCATAATAGATAAATAAAAGTGTTTGTTAGGTCGTCTTTAGTACTAAGTAGCACCAAATGAGCATTTTTTTTTTTTTTTTTTTTTTTTTTTTTACTATGCAACACTTTAACGATTCGTATGGTCCTGTAAGCGTTCTAAGAGGTAAACTATAAAAATTAAATTCTATTTAATCTTATAGAACCAAAATGCTCTGTTAAAAACCTTTATTGTACAAGCAGTAACAATGGTTACCATTATAGGCCTACTATATCACTCTTTGGTGATAAAACGCCTAGGTACTTATGACTTCCTTACTTTAGGTACAATAGAGCTTTAGTATTATAACCTTAAGGATATAGTGCATGTTGAATTGATAACTATAATAAAATAATAATTATAGATTGTTATATGTCTGATGTCAGCTCTGATTTGATCTGCTGTTTGTGTTGTACTGTATGAAGTTAGATATGGAGTTCAAAAAACCAGTTTCACTTGAAATATAAGAAACTTTAAAATATTTGTGGTTGATATTCCTAACAACTGTTTTGTTACTCCAATGGGTAAAAATTAGAGCTTGCAGAATAACAAATATCTGTTTTAAAATTTGCTCTATATTATCACCCTGAATCTATCGGAATTCAAATTCATTAATTTTGTGATCATAAGTAAATAGTAGGTGGTATAATATATAAAATATATTCCATCGGAATTCAAATTCATTAATTTTGTGATCATAAGTAAATAATATCTATGTTATTGGGCACACATAAAGTTTCTCCAATTAGGTACATAAAATTAAATTGCTTCAATAAAGTAAAATAAAAACATTACAATAGAATCTGGTTCACTAAAAATTAAAATTACATGCATCAAATGTCAAAGTTTTGACGATGTAAGTAAAAATGTTAATGTAAATAGACACATAAGTATACATAACATCACATTCATCATCATCATGTTTAAGTCCCATGTAACAGGGGCGAGCCTATTGTCATTAACTGAGCACAAATCCATACTCTGTGGCTGCTACTGAGAAATTCCTGATGGAATAACACTTTGCATAATCCACGAATAGAACCCAGAACCTCATTCTCAGCGGTGCTTGCAAACCATAGCTCAACGAGGCAGATGACCAACAACTTGGCAAATTAAATGTCAATACTGTAACAGTTTTCACTTTGTCTATCAATAATGGTAAGAATCTGTTTTTTAAATTCATTGAGGCTTTTACTGTCTTTAATTTGCGTAGATATTTTAGTGTTCAATCTGGGTGATTGCAAAAGTATACACTTTTGTGATGCACGCAGCTATGTGTGAAGTTTATCTGAGCAACATAGGCTTTCGACAGATTTATATAAATGCATATTGTTTTTAGCAAAAATACATGATTCATAAATATACAGTGTCTACTGTCGGTATGTTAAAAATTCTGCTTGCATGATTTTGTGAATTTTATTTTGAATGAGCTCCAATCAGGCTCATGATTTACTTATCTTAATAATACTTATAAAAGTATTACCCCAAAATATAAGTCTATACTGCAGAGTAAAGACAACCAAACCGTGGTAAGCTACCAGCAGTGCGGTTTTATTTATAATCTTAATCAGCATAATATTATAAAGAATATAGGAAAACTTACTAAGTTTCCCCCACACATTGTCTATTAGAGTTCTCTGACATAATATCCTTATCAATAAAAGCTCCAGCAATTTTGTTACGGAAAACATATGGCACCTGATGTCTTGATGTTCTAACCACAATCCCTTCATGTTAGCACTCCCATGCACCCTCCCCCCCTTGTTTTCAATTATATCACTTTAGTACTTACTTGTACTATCAAGTGTGTACATTTTGTGCCCAGATAACAAATTAACATTCTTCTTTACTATGCTGTAATTTAGGTCTGCCCATCTCCTCAGGAATTAAATATTATTTAATGCAGGTTACATGCTTACTGCATACAATACTTGAGTGTTATCTATGAATATCTAGCGTATCTATGATAAATTCATCAGACATAACAAGTTATCTGTTATTATTAAGTATGGTTTAAGTGATTTTCTCTGAAAATACTCTTAGGCAGAAATAAATTACAACATGATTAATTTAATATTGAAGCCATAGATTGCTAGGTATAGCAACGAGTTACTATTAGGGTTGTTATTTTACATCGGGCCTTACAATATAATGGTACTATTATCTTTTCCTAAGAGGGGGTCGGGTCTCGGAGTGGAAATAATTTGATTTGGAACTAAAAAGGGTTTGGTTGATAAGGTCATCTGTACATTGACAGGCTGTTAAGACCTCGAAATTTTGTCAGTCTATAAACCTTTTCCCTCTCAATACTAATAGTTTTTATGTATTGGGACATTACAGTGCATTTACCACCATGTTTTATTTAATTTATTCAGAAAATAAACAGTTATACAAACATTGTTTGCATAACATAACATTACGCCTGTAATCCTCGAACGGTTAGGCAGAGGTGTCAGACACCCACATTTCGCCAGTTTTGCATTTGGTTGGTTACATGCATAATTATGTAACTTTGATTTATAACCAATGATGCTTCCATAATATCATACTCGATGAAGAAGCTATGAAAAGATTTCACTTAATGTGGCCATAACATGCAGAGAATATCTCATACTAAAGCATGTGCAATCATGACAAATGTGTGTCAGCCAGCAGGATACAAATAAGGCAGCCAAGTAACCGCCCCTAAGACGACCCACTGACCTAACTTTTACTTGCTGATAGGAAACCAGGTGGCAAAGTATGGTCCCCATTCACTGCAAGAGTATATGCATTAGCAAGACTATATTGCACATTGGATAAGCAAGGTTGTCTCGCAACCATCATGCTCATAGGTTAAAAAGCATATTTATAAATTTAGCTGACCGAAGTTCATAGTAGAATAGGGTTCCCCTGTGATGTCTATTCTAGGTATTAAGTGTTAGCATTGTCCAATGACTTTGCTAAGGACATCTTGTGTCACGCACTGATAGTTTGCTATGTGGTTAGTAACGTTGGATATATGTTTTCATGCAAAGCATATTTCTGGATGGTAGTTTTTCCGTTGGAATCATTCAAGTAATAGAGAAATATAAAAGATGACATGCTGCGTCAACCTCAAATGAATTGGGATAAGGGCAAGAGAATGATGATGACTCAAAACACACAAACATCACATGGAGATGGAACTCCGAAAACCGGCTATGCCGATTGTAGGTATTTTCAGTGTTAGCATTGTCCAATGACTTTGCTAAGGACATCTCGTGCCACACACTGATAGTTTGGTAAGCTGCTAATAACTCAGGGTATATGCTTAAAATTTATACGGAAATGTAACTCACCTGATATGCAGAGTATAGGTATTTTCAGTGTTAGCATTGTCCAATGACTTTGCTAAGGACATCTCGTGCCACACACTGATAGTTTGCTATGCAGTTAATAACATAGGGTATATGCTTACATGGAAATGTAGCTCACCTGCTATACCCAGTATAGTTATTTTCAGTGTAAGCATAGTCCAATGACTTTGCTAAGGACATCTCGTGTCACGCACTGATAGTTCAAATTCCAGCTAGTACATAGGAAATATATGTTACTGGGGTATCGCGCACCCACTGGAAAAAGCTTTAAGAAGCTTACAGCACACATGTGGTTTACAGTGTTAATGACCATCGTATCGCTTGAATAAGCACTGTAGATATCACGTATCCGGTCACGTATAGGTCAGTTATAGCCAGGCATTCTTACGCTTAATGGTTACATCCAAGTTCACCGCTGTGGTCGGCTGCGCGAGCGTTGTCTGTAGGTATTTGCTCAGATTTCTGCGTCTCAGGTTTACGATTTTCACTAATGCTGCACATATTACACTTTTTGTCACTCACTATTTTGTTATTTCGGTAGAATATAACGTAAACTTATTTTTAAGCGAATAATTTGACGAGAAAGAACTTTTTCTTGCGGTGTCGTTAACGCGCGAAAAAGAAAAGTGACGTTTCATAATTATGTCAAAACGGGAAAGGACGATGCAAATGTTGCAATCTTTAAAAAATATTCATTTTCTTTAATCTAAAATCGCGGTGTTAATACGTCGTAAGGGAATTACTACCTATGTCAATAATAATTATTTGAAGATCACCACGAAATAAAATAGGAGCAAGATGGTATAATTATTTTAAAATGTAGAATCTGTGAGTTATGCTAGTTGTGACTAAAATTGAAACAACCAATCAAACGAATTGTGTAGTTGTAGTGCACTGTATGACTAGTGGTTTGATTGTTAGTTTGGCGACATAGGTTCCAATACAGATTTCATCGCTTAGCACTTCTATTGTTCTTTCTGTTCTGTGGTCGACACGTTATCCGAGCTGGGGAACGAAACCAGAACGTCAAGCACAGCTCGGGGACTACGCCGTGATGTTATGTTAAGTTAACCGACGACAAGAGGAGGAAGTTCTCAAGATGACACATCTATTTATATTAAAGTGCGTCATGGTTGGGAAGGCCACAACACCGTGTCCTGTGCGGCGTCTAAAATGGCCACTTTAGCAGATTATAATATAATGTTAAAAAGCGTAAAGTTCACTTTTCATAATAGTAACAGCGTCTGTGACCATTTTGGAAAATAGATCATAATAGGAAAATATAGTTCGCGTCAAATAACTGTGCCCCCCTGAAGTTGGCTACGAGTGGCTCAAAATTACGAACAAAACTGCAACTGCGCATGCGCGAGTCATGGGGGCGGGCATTATGGCATTATAAAACTGTTTTCTTTTAAAAATATGTATTTATTTTGTTCAAATAATTTTCTACGTGACTGCACTTGCGCGATCTTTGCAAATGGCTAACTTCAGAGGGGCAAAGTTATTTGACGTGAACTGGTACTATGAATTAAAATGTGCGTTCAAATTCGTAAAATGGCCAAACACGCAGTTACTATTATGAAAGCTCCATTTTACGAATTTTAACACAATTAATATTATGATTTGCTGAAGTGGTCATTTTAGACGACCTGTTCCTCCAGTCAGCATGTTAGCTACCTCTTCCTCACGTGCGTACATGCCGAGCGTCTGGTCCTGCTGCACAGTGCGCGGGAACTGCCGGCGGGAGGCGCGCGGGTCTCGCCTGGGGGCCGCTATGTTCTCCAAGTAGCAGTTACCTGCGAGGGATCGGGTAATCAAATACAAAGACATTATAACAGGCTGTCGTTTTGTATCTTTTTTTTTTTTTTTTTAATCTTTATTTATTGGAGTTTTATCACTCAGTGATAATGTCACCCCTATAACATATACAATTATCAACTAACAACTAAACAATGTGTAACACAGTTATATTATAACAATTAAAACCTCTTAACTATAACCCTATTCGTTCTTATAAATAATCAACAATAGCCGACACAACATCCTAGCCTCTTCCGAGAAAGGGGACGCCAGAATGCTGTTACATGCCCCCACATTAAATCCCACATCAGGCGAATATTGTCTTTCGTGTACGTTCCGGTCACATTCCATCAACACGTGATAAATATCTTCTACCACCCCACAAACTTCGCAGTTTGGTGAGGAACTAATACCCATTAAATATTTAAACTTATTGGATGGGATGTGGCCAGAACGCATTCTCAACAGATCTACAACATATTTTCTCTCTATCTCCCTTCCTTCAAACCATGGGTAACGAAGCGGTTCAGACTGGATGGTTTTATACCATATACCCTTTAACTTTGATCGTTCATCAAAATACTCGTGCCATCTTTGTCCGCAAAGCTCTTTGACGTGACCAAGCCAATCTGAGTACACCGGCGTGCATGTGTAATTAATACCCTCGTACGACGCTTGTTGGGCTGCTAGGTCTGCCTCTTCGTTACCCATGATTCCAATGTGTGAGGGAATCCACTGCATGGTGACGGTTTTGTTCATAGACTGCATCTTACTAATTAAGTCTAAAATAATTATGGCTATCGGGAACCCTCGAAGACTCGAGGGTACTCGAGCCAAATGTTGGAGGCTGCTTTTTGAATCCGTCAAAATAACAAAGTTCTCTTCATTGATACTCAGTAAGTACAACAGGGCTTCAGAAATAGCTATAAGTTCACAATCTATATCTATATACATATAATAAATCTGTAGAGAAATCGTTTTTGTACATCGAAAATATTTTTAAATAAAATTGTCAGGGTATTAAAGTATAACCAACAGAACACATTTCCAGCATTTTTGGAATTTTTGTCTGTTTGTCTGTTTATCTGTTTGTCTGTTTCGATGACTAAGCATCACGTCAAATTTACGAAACGAATGTAGGTAACTTTTATACATAAATATTGTGCGTAACTTGGGCTATTACTTAGTCTTTGTTTCATCGTAATCGGTGCTCTCTATCAAAAGATATATGAATTTATATTTTTCAAGAAGAACTTATCGTTATGGTCAAGATTTCAAGAATGAGACAAGCAACGACATCTATTGAACGAATATGGTACTTATTACTAAATGCCTTCACAAGATAACTTTAAAAAAGTTATGATAGCAAAAGGTACGTAGATATAAGTCTAAATGACGCTGCTTTCAAAATCTACATAGCCTAAACCTTATAGTGTTTGATCGCTCTTTTTTAGCAGTTTATCTTCGTCTTCGACAGATGGCGTTATTCATTTGATGTCATTTTCTGAACCGCGGTGATAGTAAACATACACACATTATGTTTCGTGAATAGTCAACAAATAAAAATTTACCAATTACACAGTATTAAAATACTATTTTTTTAAACTAAATTAAAATTAGATAAAACCCAAGACATATTTTTTTTTGTACCGTGTGGGAATCGAACCTGCGACACGCAGTTTAGTAGTTTAGTTTAGTTTAACTGGGCTTTTGTCCGCACTTAGCCTCTTGATTGGGCCATTGTGCGTGCTGTTTAAATAATACCTACTCCAACCAACATAGGTCGTCCCAGAATTTTAGCAGCCTTCCCAGACTGCTGCAGGCTTCTGGGAGAGTTAATGGGGATCGTAGAGTTTGTGCCCGGTGATCTGCCACGCTCCTGCACTCTAGGAGTACGTGCCTTGGCGTTTCTTCCGCCTCCATGCATCCTCTGCACAGTGGGCTGTCTGTTACACCTATGTTATGTAGATGTTTGTTTAAGGAACAGTGACCCGTTAAAATTCCTATGATTTTACGGATTTTGTCCCTTTTAAGTTTGATGAGATTGCGAGTAAACTTCATTGTTGCCGCCGGAACTGCATCTTTTGTTTGCCTGCATCCTTCACTGTTTCTCCATTCGGTAAGGTGTTTTTCTGTGGTTCTTAAACGCAGCCATGTTTTTATTTGGGCCTGAGGTATGGGCAGTAGTGGTTCCGGTCCAAATACTGTATCGCCTGAGCCTCTCTTGGCCAGCTCATCTGCTGCGTCATTGCCCAGCGAGTTGCTGTGTCCTTTGATCCATTGCAGGGTTACACTGTTCGTGGTTGCAATGGATTGGAGTGCATTGTGGCATTCCAGTATTAGGACAGAGGTAATTGTGTTGTTTTTTAGGGCTTGAAGCACCGATGCACTGTCGGAGATGATCTTTATTTTAAAATCTCTGACGTCTCTGGCTGCAACTGCTTGTGCCGCTCTGGTGATACCGACACATTCGGCTTGGAAGATTGTGTTTAATTTATCTAGGGTATTTGATATAGAGATGTTGAGATCATTCGAGAAGACGCCGGCTCCTGTACCATATGAGGTCTTGGAGCCGTCCGTATATATCCTAACTTCATTGATGCCAGAGCTATCTACTGCTTCCGCAGTGAGTTGGATGTCGTAACTTCTATCGAACACATGGTGAGATGAAGTCTTATCCATGGGCGCCTCAAGGAGTGGTATTTCCTTCAGAATCCCCTGTAAAACTTTTGAGTGTGTTGTTTCTGTATTTACTTTCCATAGACCGTTTGATCTTAGTCTTAAGGCCGTTGCTTGAGCTTCCTCTTTTATGACCAGATCCAGAGGTCTTAAATTTAAAAGAAACTCTAACGCTGCTGATGGAGTTGTTCTCATGCATCCAGTAGCTGCTACACTAGCTAAGCGTTGCAGGCTCTGGAGTTTCGTTTTCACCGTGGTCAGCTGAGTTCTGGGCCACCATACAACTGATCCGTAAGTAATAGAAGGTCTGATGACTGACGTGTATAGCCAGAGTGTGATCTTTGGGTTAAGACCCCATCTCTTACCAACTAGTCTTCTACACTGATTAAAAGCTATACAGGCCTTCTTTGTTTTAGCCTCTAAGTGACTCGCCCAGTTCAATTTGTTATCAAGAATTATGCCCAGATATTTCACTTGCGTTGATAGGGAGAGTCTAGTGTTGAAAAGCTTTGGTAGTTGTAATTCTGGTAGCTTCCTTTTGTTGGTAAATAGGATAAGCTCTGTTTTCTTGGGATTTACTGAAAGTTCGTGTTCTTCACACCAAACTTCTACTATCTGCAGTGCAGAGCGCATCACTTTGCACAGCATATCTTCAGCATTCCCGTTTATCAGTATAACAAGGTCGTCTGCATAACCAATAGTAGTGTATCCTCTGTCATTCAGTTTTTTTATGAGGCTATCCACTACCATGTTCCAGAGAAGTGGAGATAAGACGCCTCCCTGGGGGCATCCTCTTGCTACCTTGGCTCTTGTGGTAGTATTTCCCACTATCTGTACCGCCCTCTTGCTGACCAATTTAGTGATCCAGTTTCTTATGACCGGTTTTACACTAAATTTCTGCAGGGCGTGGTTAATGCTGTTGTGTATGGTTTTATCAAAAGCCCCTTCAATATCTATGAAGGCAGCAAGTGTTGAGGATTTATTGGTTATAGCCGTTTCTATTTTGTGCACTACCATGTGTAATGCCGACTCTGTTGATCTGCCTTTCCTGTACGCGTGTTGTTGGGGATGCAGTGGTTTGCTTTTTAGAGCTCCATCTCGAAGGTGTCGATCTACCAGTCTTTCCAAAGTTTTCAGAAGAAAAGATGTTAGACTGATGGGCCTGAAAGATTTGGCGTGTGTGTAGTGCGTACCTGCGACACGCAGTGCTACTGTTAATCGTCCAGCCATTGCGCCAACCATGTCGTCATATAGATGTGGTGTGTTGTTAGCCCTATGTGTCGAGGCCGCGGTATCTCTTTCGAACAACCCGCAGCCCCAACGGGCGTCGGTCCCCTTCAATGTTGCTGACATCTCTTTGAGATGCGCGTGGAACACGAACGCGCCTCCATCGTCATAGGACGGACGAACGATTAACTAGCCCGTTACTCACCGTTCACAGGCCCGCGCCTACGGTGGCCGGAAGCCATCACGTGGCCCCCGATGCCCAGAGCGTCTCCCGCGGCGGCTGGGACGAGAGGTTGTCTCCCTCTCACGTTCCGCCACCTCTTTCGCTAGCATTACTGCTTCGCAGAAGGAGGTGGCGGCCATTTCAGATTCGATGTCCCAGATTCGGTACAGGTACCCTCTCGAAACACCCTCTAATCCCCCCTTTTTTTTTGTGGTTCGTAAATTATCAAATGACTCTTCCCGCTCTGGGCGGAGCGGAAGAAAGTGTCAGACTTCTACTGACTAAAAACCACCCACGTTCCTTCTTAGCCCTTTGTGTTTCGGGGCCATGGTATCTCTTGCGGACAACCCTCAGCCCCGGCAGACGTCCCTTTGGGGGCCCCTTAATTGTTGCTGATAAATCTTTGAGGCGCGCGTGGAACACGAACGCGCCAACGACAATCTGTCTCCCTGTCGACTATAATGTATGTTGGAGCGCCTGCCAAATCTACCATAGCACTAACCAGATCAATTAGTTTTAAGTAATGTTTCGAAAGGTGTTATGTTCTTTCTCCTATGTACTCTTCACTTGCCATACTTAACTCGTGCAGTTAACATCGAATAAAATTATAAATTAGTCTTGCGATTGAGTATCCTTCCAGCAAACCCCCGATATCCGTACATGGTCCTAACGAACCGGATAAAGTATTATTAAAGAAGATCAGCGGATATATTCCAGGAAATAAGGATTTTTCTATCCACGTGTCGTGGAGGTTATTTGCCGGTGAATTGGATTGACTAAGAAGAACAAGCTTTAAGCGGTGTAATGCGTTTGTGATTAAGTTAATATCGTCACCCAACACTCAGGTAGTATATAAGTAGAGTAAATACTCATAAGGTCAGTAAAATTTATTGTATTACCGTGGTATTACCTATAGTATTGTGTTAGATGAAAATCATTAGATACTTGTAGTATTATGATTAGTATTTTATTCATCAGCAAAATTAAGTTTAAAATCATACTGAATATAGTATAGTTAGCTTATTTGCTACATCATTAAACTTAAATAAAGATGAAGCTGTAACTAAGTCACATAATTATCTACTTAACAGTGGTTGTTAATGGTTAGCAGGTATCTTAATAGAATACATAATAATATAAGTTGAGAGTGTTAGATATTAGTGCAAGTCATTTAGTCAAGTTATTACTAATTATTTAGAATCATTTATGTTGTGTCGTTCAATAACGAGTAGTGTTTAGTTGTGCCTTATTGTTACGAACTTAGCGTCAAAGTTTTATAAATAAAGGATTACACTTGTATTGTATGTACTTATAGTTTATTAGAACAGTTGGTAGTTACATTATTAGATAAGTTAGTTTATGTTGTTTGCAATAACATTCAGGGATCGTTACAACACAGTTTTAGTGTATTAAAATAGTATTGTTCTTTTTTATAATTGTATTCCTGTATCAATTTCAGGTTGACGACACTCATCTCCCAGTATGTCTGAGGAAAGGGAATTAGTTAAAAAGCGAGGCAGCTTTAAAGGTCGTTTGACTGCGTTCGTCAACTTTCTGGACTCACTTAAGGACAAAGACTTATCAAACTGTGATGTGTCTGAATTGCAATTGCGCATGGGTAAGATGGAGTCATTGTACGAGCAGTATGATGAGGTACAGTTACGTCTGGAATGCATTGTAGATGATCTCAAATTACAAGACTCTGAGCGTTCTGACTTCGAGTCTCTTTATTATAAATCCTTGTCCAGAGCACAAAATATTCTGACTGAATTTAATAAAGATAATAAATCGATGGAAAGTTGTAAAAGTATAATACACAAGCCAGTTAAGTTGCCAACAATTCAGTTACCTAAGTTTAGAGGATCATATTCTAATTGGCTAGAATTTCGTGACACCTTTACCAGTTTGATACATTGT
Organism: Diarsia brunnea; assembly: GCA_949774965.1. Taxonomy (NCBI): domain Eukaryota; kingdom Metazoa; phylum Arthropoda; class Insecta; order Lepidoptera; family Noctuidae; genus Diarsia; species Diarsia brunnea. Next base: position 55,479 of record OX459011.1, read on the forward strand.
AACGATGAGATCGACGAAATCAATAAGTTCCATTACTTGAGAGCATCTCTTGAAGGAACTGCTGCAATAGTAATTAAATGTATTGAGTTTTCGTCGAACAATTACTCTGTAGCATGGAGGTTGTTACGTGATCGATTTGACAACAAAAGATTGTTAGTGCAAAATCATGTTTCCGCATTGTTTAATATTGAGCCTATCTCAAAGGAATCTTCAGTTGCCATTAAAGGTTTAATCGATCACTTAAATAAAGATTTACGTGCATTAGAATCACTAGGGGAACCTGTTAAAAACTGGGACACACTTTTGATTGAATTTGTTATTCGTAAGCTTGATCAAAAGACCTATCGTGAGTGGGAGGAGTACAAAGGTAATATTGACAAAGACAGCGCGATCACGTTAGACACATTGATGCAATTCCTACGAAATCGAGCCACTCTTATCGAGACCTTAGAACTAAGTCGCAGTAATTGTTCACAAACATCAGGTAAATCAGGCCCTAAGATAAAATCTATGGTAGCAACGCAATCTCCTCACAGTTCTAGCACTGAATCAACTCCTAAGGCATGTCCGAAATGTAATAACAACGATCACATGTTATATAATTGTCCACAGTTTCTCGCATTAAGGCTTGTATTCACGCCAATGACCTTGTGCATACAAACTACCTCTCTCGGTCGTAGATACGGACTCTAAACGGACGCGTTTTTCATTTATTATAATTAAAATAATACATGTTTTTAAAAAGTAACAAAACCAAATTATTTTCCTTTGTATTTCAAAGCAGTAGATATTTTTTTTATATTATTTTGTTAAAAAATGAAGGAGTAAAATGGTTCCATTCAACGATTTGGAGGTGATTTTGTGGATTTTTTTTCTTATTATGTGATACCGATACAAAAATTGTGGCTAAACCAAATTACGTGTCATATCATGTAGATTACTAAAAAAAATTCTCAGATGTAATTTCTCTGTAAGTGCCGGTGAAAAACCGCTTCATCTGCACGTTGTTTTTAAGCTTTTTCGAGAGAGGACCCTTAAGCAATGACGATCGTCTCAAATTACTACCCAGTTATAAGGTTTGTTTCAACTGTTTTCATTCAGGTCACTACGCTAACAAATGTAAAAAACAAGGTTGCAAACTATGCAAACGTAGGCATAACACACTAATTCACATAGATTCTAAAGGCACTATTGCGAATACACTTCGTGATAACAACAACTTGTCTGTATCTGCTTCGTCACCGTCTACTAGCACTGAAACAAATACCGTAGCATTGTCAGCGAACACTGCATCATCCCGTGCTCATAATCAGCAAGATGTTGTTTTATTATCGACCGCTTTGGTCAAACTGCGGGATCATACTGGTTGCGTGCATCTCGCTCGCGCGGTGCTAGATAGCGGTAGCACCTCTTCATTCATAACAGACAGGCTATGTAAACAACTTGGTTTAATAACTAACCATGTAGATAAATCGATTCTTGGCATCAATAATGTCACTTCCCACGTAGGCAAAACATGTCGTGTTAAGATGCAGTCATTAAATGATAGTTTCAGTTTCGAACTCAATTGCTTTGTTTTGCCATTCATTACAAGTAATGTACCTTGTCGTGAAATAAACATCACTGATTTCGACATACCGTCGAATATTATTTTAGCGGATCCTAAATTTTATAAACCCTCGGATGTCGATATATTAATCGGCGCTGACCTTTTTTGGGAACTTTTAGGATCGCAACGAGTAAAATTAGGTACTGGAAAACCATTATTATGTGAAACCCGTTTAGGATGGATAGTTTCCGGTCCAATTACTCAAAATTATATTTCACTGCTGTCGAATGATATGAAATGTAACTTTTCTAATGTTATTTCCGATGATGAAAGTAACTGGGAAAACCTTAGAACAGAATTGACAAAGTTCTGGCAATTAGAGGAGGTGAGTGCGAAGTCTTCCAATTCTTACATGCCAGAAGAAAAATTATGTGAAGATCATTTCGTTAAAAATACGACACAATTGTCTGATGGTCGTTTTTGTGTTCGTATTCCCCTTAAGAAAGATCCGTCAGTTCTAGGTAATTCTCTCAAGAAAGCTACATATTGTTTGCAGTCTTTAGAGCGTAGATTAAAAGTAAAACTAGATTTTAGTAAAATGTATCATGACTTTTTATTAGAATACGAGTCACTTGGTCACATGACAAAGGTCAATAAACCTAATTTTTGTATTGGTTATGTTATCCCGCATCACGGAATAATACGCGAGTCGAGTAGCACGACCAAACTTCGTGTTGTCTTCAATGCAAGTTGTCCTACTACGACGGGAGTGTCCTTTAATGACCTACAAATGGTTGGGCCCACTGTACAGGACGATCTATTGTCTATACTTCTTCGTTTTAGGTTCCACAAGTATGTTTTATCTGCGGATGTGGAGAAGATGTATAGGCAAATAGTCGTCCACCCGTCAGATAGGCACCTACAACAGATTGTTTGGCGTGACAATATTGGGGAGCCGATTAATGTTTACGAATTAAATACCGTCACGTACGGTACGGCTAGTGCACCGTTCCTCGCAACTCGATGCCTTAAGCAAATAGGACTCGATTGTAGGGACCCTAAAATATCTGATATCATCAGACGTGACTTTTACGTCGACGATTTACTGACGGGGGGGAATGACTTGGACGAAGCAAAATTAATTCGCACTGAAGTTACAAAAGCGCTTGCGTCGGCATGTATGCCATTAAGAAAATGGAAGTCAAATGAACCTCAACTAGTGTCGGATTGTGTTCCTGCGCCGGACAGCTTGCCAGCGTCATTGGATTTAAATGCTGGACCTAATGAGCCTGACAAGTTGCTTGGTCTGGGATGGCATGTCGGTACTGATGAGTTAGGGTTTCCTATAAATGTAACTAAGTCCTCGACTGGGCACACTAAGCGTGATTTGCTATCCGTTATTGCGCGAATTTTTGACCCCTTAGGTCTTTTGGGTCCTATTATTATCAGCATGAAGGTATTATTACAGAAAATGTGGTTAGATAAATTATCATGGGATCAACCATTACCTAATGAGATTGGTAAACATTGGGATGTGATTATTAAGTCTTTGCCTCTTCTAAATAATTTCCGTATCCCGCGCATTGTAGTCTGCAATTTATATACGGAGTTAGAACTCCACATTTTCACAGATGCGTCTGAGTCCGCATATGGTGCTTGCGTCTACATTCGCAGTGTTAATGACAAGGGTGAACATTTGGTTCGTTTATTGATGGCCAAAAGTCGAGTGGCTCCCATAAAGCCTACAACAATCCCGCGACTGGAGTTGTGTGGTGCGGTAGTTGGTTCTCGTCTCTGTGAGAAAGTGATGGGCTCACTCCGAGCAAAGATCAGTCGGGTCTATTGTTGGACTGATTCGACCATCGTATTGGGATGGTTGCAGATGATGCCTACCAAACTTCAGCCGTTTGTACGCAATCGCGTTGCTGAAGTTTTGGATAAGGCGGGCAACTGTACGTGGCGACACGTCCCAACCGAACAAAACCCAGCAGACCTTATATCTCGTGGCGTGGATGTAAGTGTTCTGCAGGTTTCGGAACTGTGGTGGCATGGACCAACATTTTTAGGACTAGACCCGTCTGACTGGCCTTCACAAATTAAATGTCCAGGACCAGAGTCGCTACCGGAGACTCGACCTAATGTCGTGTTAAATGCTGTCATTAACGATTCAAAGGTTGAGGAATTTATTGATTTTAGTCGTTATTCTAATTACTCGCGGCTAATACGTTCTGTTGCTTATCTATTGCGATTTATTAAGTCATGCAGAAAACATTATCCAAAGTATAATTATTTGTCACATGATGAATTACAAGATGCATTAAATGTCGTTATCATTCACAGTCAGTATCAGTCATTTTCTGAGTACGAATTACTTTTAAATAAAAAAAGTATATCTAAACGGAGCGCCCTTCTTATGTTCAATGTTTTTTTGGACGGCAAAAATATTATACGAGTAGGAGGACGTCTCGATAATTCTGATTTCGCTTACAGTAAAAAGCACCCTATATTATTACAGTCCACTCATAATTTTACGAAGTTGTTATTTCATTTCGAACATAGGAGATTGATGCATGCTGGCCCTCAATTACTACTAGCTTCCATTAGGGAATCTTATTGGCCTATAGGAGGTCGCAACTTGGCAAAGGCCTGTTATCACAAGTGTGTTCTGTGTCAACGCATGAAAGGTAAGGTCGTAACCCCGTTAATGGGTAACTTACCACAAGAACGCCTTCGTCCAGGTTATCCCTTTGAGAGCACAGGCGTTGATTATGCCGGGCCTATTATGTGTGCTAGCCGTCAAGGTCGTGGATGCAGACTGGTAAAGGTGTATGTCGCAATTTTCATTTGTTTTACAACCAAGGCCATCCATTTGGAGCTCGTTGGCGATTTAACTAGCAATAGTTACTTACTGGCTTTGTATCGATTTATTTCTCGAAGAGGTAAACCCGTTGATATCTTCTCGGATAACGGTACCTCATTTGTCGGTGCGTACAACGATCTTTCTAAATTTTTAAAATCAAATAGTTTGTCCTTGGGAGAAAGTGCAGCGAACGATGGAATAAGGTTCCACTTCATCCCAGCTTATACTCCGCATTTCGGTGGACTCTGGGAGGCGGGTGTCAAGTCAACAAAATACCACCTTCAAAGAGTGTTGGGAAATTGTAATTTGACCTTCGAGGAGCTTTACACCGCGCTAGCTAAGATCGAGGCCATCTTGAACTCACGCCCACTGACGCCGTTGTCTTCAGATCCTGCAGATTATACTCCGCTTACGCCAGGACATTTCCTGATTGGGCGGTCTCCTACTTCCTTGCCGCAACCCGACTACCAGCATTACTCTGCCAACCATCTGTCTCGCTTTCAAAGAGTCGAACAACTCCGCCAACACTTCTGGAGCAGATGGAGTAAGGAGTATGTAACAGAACTACAGGTGCGGTCGAAATGGCGTAGCTGCAAGGACAGTCTGAAGATTAACTCCTTAGTCGTGGTCAAGGAGGACAATCTTCCTCCTCTGAAGTGGAGACTTGGACGTATTGTGGCTGTTCACCCGGGAACGGATGGCATCGCTCGTGTGGCTGATATACAGACCTCCACTGGACTCATTCGGCGGGCATTCAACAGGATCTGCCCATTGCCTGTGTCTTCAGATTCTGGTTGAAACCGTTGCTTTCAACGCCCGGGGGCATGTTGGAGCGCCTGCCAAATCTACCATAGCACTAACCAGATCAATTAGTTTTAAGTAATGTTTCGAAAGGTGTTATGTTCTTTCTCCTATGTACTCTTCACTTGCCATACTTAACTCGTGCAGTTAACATCGAATAAAATTATAAATTAGTCTTGCGATTGAGTATCCTTCCAGCAAACCCCCGATATCCGTACAATGTACCTGTTTCAAATTTCTTCAAGATCCGTTCGGCCGTTCTGACGTGGTTGATTAACAAACACCCATCCATCTAAACTTTAGTATGAGACATAGTCAGTACTTTGCATTACTCTCTTCTTATTTTCTACAGCGTCAGTAAGTTAACGCAGGGCAATGATTAAATGTACTTTTATCTAAGCGACGCATTTTAGTTTCCGACAAGCACGCGAACGAAGTCGCGGGCACAGCTAGTACATAATAGAAATCTTGGCATTAATTTTGAATTTAGCTTTAGTATTAAGTTGAGGATCAAAAAAAGCAGCCCCCAGGTCTGAACCATTTTTGGAACCATCCGTAAATATTTTATAGTGTCGACTATACTTATCTTCAAACATTTTACACATGTATTATTAAGATCCGTTACATTAATCAGTCTTTTTGCCGAACTTACACCCTTAATAGTAACACTAATTACACTAGATAAATCTATGTTGGTTACCCAAGTAGCCAAGGAATAAATATCTAATATCGGACTAGAGTACAATGGCTTTTCTGAGTAAACTCTGTGAACATCAACTAATAATGGCAGTTTTTTGTTTCTCCAGTACAATCCCTGGCATTGATCAGACAACTCCCCCAAGGCACCAATAAGAATATTTTCACTAACCGATTTGGATTTTAAGTAAAATTTACCTGCTAGAAACAATCTTCGAACAAATAACGGTTGGAGGCACAGCTCGCTTTCCATGACATGGATAGGCGTGCTTCTAATAAATCCTCCTATGATTCTCATTGCTTGATTTTGCACTTTGTCAAGCTTATGAAGATGACAGATAGCACAGTTTCCATACAAAAAACAACCATAATCTATCCTGCTTCGAATTATTGCTATGTATAGCCTCCTAAGATGTATGGGATGTACACCCCATTTAGCACCAGCTAAAATTTTAAAAATATTTAAAAATCGACATATTTTTTCTCGGATCTCGTTTATATGTTTACCCCACCTTAAGGAACTGTCCAACCACATTCCAAGGTATTTGACACAGTGGACTTGTTCAATACGGGTGTTATTTACAGTTAGATCGATATCATTCCTTCTTCTCCCTCTGCTAAAAAGGCACAGCTTTGTTTTCTTATGGGAAATATTTAGCCCTAAATCTGTCATCAAACTTTGAAAAATATGTAACGCGTTTTGGATATGGGATATTGAATTGGATAATTTCTTCTGTATGTCATATACACTTGGGAGCAAATAAATCGAGCCACTACCTTTTTTCACGTAAAATGGTAAATATTTTTGGTAATATGGAACGTATCAATTCGAACTATATATCGCCTAAAAGTTTAGTTAATAACCTTTACAATGAGGGTAAATTATTGAATAATAACCTTATTGAATGATAAATTATTGGCTCTGCAAGAAAAATGGTAATTTTGATAGAAAATTTAGTAGGGCTAAAACAGTCCATAAAAACAATAAAAAACAAAATTATTGCAAAAAAAATATTCTTAATAACTGGTATTACCCCCCCGTGCCCTGATACATTCTTGTAGCCTATTAGTCATCGATCTGATCAGCGTTACGATGACATATTGTGGTATGTTCTCCCACTCTTCAAGCACAGCGACTTTAAGCTCGGGAATGGATGAAACAGCGGGAACCCTGGCTCGGACTCTCCGTTTTAGCTCGTCCCATAGGTGTTCGATCGGGTTCAAATCGGGACTTCGTGCTGGCCATACCATTTGTTGAATCCCGATCGCAGACAAGTATTCCGTAACGATCTGCGCGGTATGAGGTCTCGCATTGTCATGCATAAACAAGAAATTTTCTCCGACAAAACCAGCATACGGCATTACGTGGTTTTCAAGAATGTCAGTTATGTATCGGTCAGCTGTTAATCCACGTCTACCACTGCCATCGTTGGCGGGGTCGACGAAGACAAGTTCCGTTTTTCCGTCTAGAGAAATTCCTCCCCACACCATACAAGAACCACCACCAAAACTCACAGTTTCTCGAATGCAACATTGGGCAAATCTTTCACCAGGACGTCTATACACTCGGTTTCTCCCGTCATTGCTAAAAAGACAGATTCTTGACTCGTCAGAAAACAAAACTGACCTCCAGTCTTCTAACGTCCAATTAATGTGTTCTCGAGCAAACTCCAAGCGAGATCGGCGATGAGCTACAGTCAATTTTGGGCCAGTTGCTGGTTTGTGTGATGTTAAATTTCGTTCTTTTAGTCTTCGTCTCACTGTCCACCTACTGATTGAGACTCCTCGAACGTCACGTAACGCTTGCTGTAGCTGAACAGCATTAAGTCCACGGTCGCGCAACGAATTGGTTGCAATAAAGCGGTCGTCACGTTCTGTTGTTGCCCGTGGTCGGCCAGTTCCAGGTCGCCGAACAAAAGCACCAGTCTCCAGATACCTGCGGTATACCCGCTGTACCTTTGAACGACTCAAATGAAGTCTGCGTGCCACTTCACGTTGTCCGTGTCCAACCTCAAGTAAAGCTACAACTTGGGCAGCTTCCGTCGGTGTAGTATCCATTTTATCAGGTTATTTTGATTACACAGACACAGATAAAGACAACAATAACAAGTAATATGGGTATGATTAACAAAAACCTCAAATTTAATCTTTTCTTAACAGAGTACAATAAAAATGTCATAAGCAAATTAAATGCGATAATTTTATTCTACCCTTTAAACTTTAATTTAAATAAAAAAAAAATGAAATTTTGACAACTAACTACCCTCTTTGTAAAGGTTATTAAATACCCTTTTAGGCGATATATGTTTCGAATCGATGCGTTCCATAATACCAAAAATAATTACCATAATGCGTGAAAAAGGAAGTGGCTCGATTTATTTGCTCCCAAGTGTATAATGAAGTCGTCAGCGTATTGCGAAATGAAAACATTAGTTATGTTTCTACAAACATGAATTGTGGCCGCATTAAAAAGTAAAGGGGATAAAGGGTCTCCTTGAGCTATTCCAGTACCGCGTACAGAACGCGAGACGCACCGTACCCGGACTTGGCCCGAGCGAGGTGCGCCCGCTTCTCCTTCGCGGCAACCCGCTCCTCCAGCTCTTGCTGGAGCTGATTCCGCCGAGCCAGGTCCAACTGGCGTTGGGCGTCCACGAGCCCAACTTCATGGGTGTCCGCAGCCACCGTCGGCTTTTTAGCCTTCGGCAACCTCCTCGACCCCGAAGCCGAGGAACCCTCTGACCCACCGCTTCGGTGGACTCGCTTCCGCGAGCGAGACTCGTCCGCGTCCGACATACCAATCAGCGAATCGTTGTCAGACGACTCGCTGATTAGTATGTCATCCGCCCCTCCAAAGAAGCTAGCCGCAGACGGCGCGTGGCTAGTTTCTGACGCCGGAGCGTCGGGGTGGCCCTGAGAAGGGCCTTTGGGTTGGCCCTGAGAAGGGCCTTTTGGTTGGCCCTGAGAAGGGCCTTTGGGTTGGCCCTGAGAAGGGCCTTTGGGTTGGCCCTGAGAAGGGCCTTTGGGTTGGCCCTGAGAAGGGCCTTTGGGTTGGCCCTGAGAAGGGCCTTTGGGTTGGCCCTGAGAAGGGCCTTTTTGTTTTAAAAATCGCCCGCAGGCGTCCCGCGAAGGCATATTAAAAGACATGATTAAAATCGTAGTAACAAGGCAAGATACAATGATCGCTACGAAGTCACAGAGCACTTTAGCCAGTCCCAGTCTGCCACTCCGTTACGGTGGTCAGAACTGGGCTGTTTCCAGGGGACGCGACGTGGACGCAAGCTCTGTGGGGGGTCCCCCAAACCTAACCTAACCTAACCTAACCTAACCCATGAGCGCCGCGGACGTGTCTATTCCACCCGGTAATATATTTACGTCTACACTTCTCGGTAACATTATAACTACATACAGCGGCTTCTGACAGTATACAAACAATCTCGTCATACAGGTTATCTAACAGGATTTAATGACTTTTGTTACAACACATTTTATCTGAGCAGTCTCTTAGTTCAGAGGGAAAATCAATTTCACGAAGTTTAGAGTGACATACATTTTTAAATTTTGATATTTGAGTCGAGTCTCGTTCACCCCAGACTATTCTATTTATACAAACAATAGGCATACAAATCTTAGGCTTAATCAAGTTAAAATTACATTGTATAGACACAGGGTAATGATCAGACCAATAAGTATTATATAACACAGAGACCGCGGACACTGAGAGCCGCGCGGCACTTGTTACAAGACAGTGGTCGAGCCAGCGCCGGCAGCCATGCGCATCACTGACAAACGTGTGACTGTCCGACGGCAATAGTTCCAGGTCTACACAGGACCACGATTGTTCCGCACAAAAAGTTAACAGTTCCGTAGCAAATGATTCACTGGGGTGCGCATTGTAGTCCCCTAACATAAATACCGACTCCACATTGTGACTGTCAATAATGGCTGACATTTCACTAAGACACTCTGTGAATTCCACTAAGTTTTCATTGGATTGGGTAGGCATATACACAGAAAATATCAAGATGGAACGATCACTGAGCTCGATTTTTATCGCTGCGAGACGCACACTATTGCACTTCACTATGGTTACCGTCGGAAAAGCAACCTTTCTCCACAGCAGGGCAACTCCGCCGTAAGGCCTGCCGCGTAAGACACCTGCCGCGGTGTCCACAGCCGAGGTAAACGTGCAGGCGAAGTCGTCGTCTATCGCGGCCAGGTACCCGAGGTCGTGTGGCAACAGCCACGTCTCCTGCAGCGCCACAACATCAGCCGAGCGACAAAGCTGCCGCACACATTCCACTGATCTCACCACGTTCTTGCAGTTAAAGCTTATCAAGTTGATGTTATTCATAGATTAGATTTCCTGCTAATATTCTCGCTAGTCACACGGACATTTTCCTTATCACGTCTAATAAAATTTATAAATCGACGGTAGGCTACCCCCTTTGGCCAGAAGTCATCACTCAGGAGATTCATTAACGAACGTTTAGGTACGAATATTTTGTATGATTCGTAATCCTTCACTAACTTCATTTCCATTCTTTCAATTTTAACATCGATGTTAGTTTTCTTGACTATGTAGGTGTGGATGTCACTCACGGACACCCCCTTCGCCACATTATAAATGTACATGGGTACCTTAGTTTCTGCTGCCATAAAACTACTTCCAGGCTCAGGGATAGCTTTTCCCCGCTTACCAACGAAACGGTTACGCAGTCTTTTGTTTTGGACTCGAATCCACTGGTCACTCGGGGCTTGCGTCTTCCATTCCCCTTCTCGAACAAGTTCCGCCAACGATTTCTGCTTAGGTGCTACAAGGCCGAGTTCATTTTTCTCGAGTTGTGGAGGTAGCGGCGCAGAACAGGCGGCCGGGCTAGATAGTAGCGGCAGCGGAGCGGGGGGCAGAGGAGGACTATAGTCTTAATGTCTTCTCAAGAAATAGTGGAACCCGCTCTCTTAATAGGGTCTGCCCACTCCTACAGTCGACGGGAAACGCATCGACAGGGAATATGCGCCCGAGAAATATTATAATCACGTAGCTGAAACACTGCAACACGGCTGCTCTTTGATGCTGGCGCCTAATGTTAGGCATACCCTGGACGGCGCACCGCACTAACACTTCGATTCTGAACGAATTTAAAGTTAAATCTAGATTATCGACCGTTAGCATGAAACGACACGGCCTGCAGTACTACGGACACGTGGCAAAGGGGAATCCTGATAACTTGGAAAAGCTTATTGATGCTGATAACGTGGAAGCAAAAAGGGGGCGTCGAAGATCACCAACCCGATGGACAGATGTGGTGAAGGAAGTCTGCAAAATCGACCGCCATGGAGTGGCGAGCGTTGGTGAGAGAAGGCAAGATCTGATGTCGTCCCGACCCTCAGTCATAAGGTACCGAGAAAAAATAGAAGAATAATAGAGGTAGAGAGATGTGCTCGATCGGGTCAATCTTCAGGTTAAGCCACGCTTACCTAGATTGGTCTGTGAATCACTACTCATAGTTATCGAGTTTCGTCTGTGCCTGTGAAAACACGTTAAGCCATTGGTCACAACCGTGTATCTTTGTCAGTCGTTATAAGTAGTCAAAGTCTTACCAAAGTGTATCGCATTAAACCAGTCCTATGTGTGGAGTGGACTGTGAATGTTGTTAAACGAGCAGTCGATTCAAAGACTAGATAGATTTTCTCTATGTGTCTGTTATACCTTTTCACGTGTTGAACGATTATGACAGGACATAGAACCTTATACCTACCTTATACCTTTAAGTTGAAAATATTATTGTGTGGCGCATTACTATTCATTAAGGTTCTTTCCCTGTCACGTTCCGCCACCTCCTCCGCTAGCATCACTGCTTCGCAAGAGGCGACGGTGTCCCATTCCCTCTCGCCCCGGACCATAGTTTGAACCAGGGCCAGACACGACAGGTCGCCGCCACAAGACCAAGCCCTTCATTTTTTTCTCTCTTCGTCTTCTTTACGTGTCGCTGATCTCAAATCGTGTTAGAGCAGTATATAGCCACCTACACAGCTCTATCATTTGCTTGGAGTAAATTCTGAAAGGTGCAAGTGGTTGTTCAGGATGGGCTGGATAGGAGATGGCGCTTATCCTGCAGAAGGGCTTCACACTGACAATTTGGGATGGATCGAGGATACCAGAAAAGGATACTCACTATTTTATCATTTGTCATATTATTATTGACGTGACAACGTCTTATAAATTGGTTTGCCGGGTGACACTTCAAGAAACTGCGTTACGCTCCGCTCACGTTATGCGCTCACAATGAGAGCGAGTGAGAGGCACGCGTCCAGAGCGAGAGAGAGAGAGTGAGAGAGATAGGCATACACACCGGTTCATGTCTTGCGCTTCTATTTTCGTTGTCACGTAAAACTTTCGCCCGTATACCGACTTTACAGGCAACCAATTTTTTTTTGTCTTTATTTTTAAGGCAGGTAGGTAGTAGGTAGGAAAAAAGGGCATTGCAACGCATGCCGGGTACAGCTAGTAATATGATAAATGAAAACATATTGTTTAACTCTCTTCGTCCATTTCGTTCTCAATAAAATAAAATAAAATATCTTTATTTCAGACCTTAGTCCATACGTAGTTAGTGGTTATAAACAGACTGTACTTACATGCTATGTTAGTGTTGTTAGTACTTAATTCTATTTAACATAAACCTATTCCTAATTTTACCCAGTGCCTTTGGATGGGGCAGTCCACTCGGCCAACAATCATTTTCAGGATGCTGTTCCGAGTGCTACGCAAACATTGCAGTAGGGAAGCCGCTTTCTTACGCATGATGGCGTGAAAGCCATCCGTACGTGCTTCAGCAAACATTCCCGACGCACTGCAACGTCGCGGCAACCGCAACAGCATCCTGAAGGCATTGTTGTATTGCACGCGCAGGACGTTGTAGGCTCGGCTCGTATATGACACCCATAGGCCGCTCGTGTAGAAGGACTGGCAGAACGCTTTAAATATACAGACTTTGACGTCTGCCGTGCAGTGAGCAAACCTACGGGCGAGCATATTGCTCCTCACCGCCAACGCCCTGCGCTCGCGTTCTATGTCCCCATCATCACGTAGGTCACTGGTGACAACATGACCCAAGTATTTAAATTGAGTCACCACATTCAGTTCAACGTCGTTGAGATATACTGGAGGTACTTACACGACGGGGCTGTTGTTTAGGTGCTGTAAACACTAACACCTCACTTTTTTTTTAGTTGTTTTTAAGGCCGTGTACCTCCGCATACGTCTCGCAGATTGTGAGAAGCTTCCTCAATCCACTCATCGAGGGACTGAGCAACACCATGTCGTCCGCGTAACTTATGTTATTTGTACCGATACTTACGGGTATGATATTGTACGGTGGCGGGTAGATACTTCAAGTTATTAAATAAACCAGTATGTGGCTAACTCCCGCCTTTCATTGACGCTGCATTGGCGACGAGGATAGGATTTTTATTTTTTTTCTGTATCACATTACGCGTGCAGTTTCGGTATTATCGTAAAAGATGCCAATCGGCAAGTTAGAACCGTTTAGTATAAATTCAAAACAATGGCCTGCCTATATACGCCGGGTCAACCAATATATTTTACTCAACGACGTAAAAGATAACCACAAAGTGCCGATGTTAATAACTATTGTAGGCGAAGAAACATATTCGTTGATGTGTGACCTGTGTTTGCCTGATTTCCCCGAGAACAAATCGTACGAAGCATTGGTAAAACTAGTTGCCGATCACTTAGAACCGCAGCGTTCTGAGATCGCCGAACGCCACGTGTTTCGGCTGCGGCGACAACGTGCTGGTGAACCCTTGACGGAATACTTACAGGCCCTCAAACATCTGGCAACAACGTGCAATTTTGGCAAATGTACAAAGTGTTCTACTCTTGAGGAAAATCTGAGGGACCAGTTTGTTTCGGGATTGACAAATGACGCCATGCGTTCAAGAATTTTTGCCGAGAGGAAAATAGAATTTAAAGAGGCGGTGGAGTTGGCACTAGCTCTGGAGGCTGCAGAGAAGCACGCGGAGGTGAGCGGCAGCACGGTGCCGACTGCGACCTCAGGTGCCGGCGGCGAGGCGGGTGAAGACCTGCATTATACACGTGGAGGGCGAGGGCGCGCTCGCGGCTCGCGCGCTGCGGCTGCGGCTGGCGCTAGCGGTGCGGCGGGCGCAGGCGGTGCGCGTAGCGCGGGTGGTGCCACGGGCACACCGCGTGGCGGCTCAGCGACCCCGCAGGCATGCTGGCGATGTGGTAAGGCACATCGCTCGGACAGGTGCCGTTATGTGAATTATAATTGTGATGAGTGTAAACAAAAGGGTCATTTACGAGTGATGTGTAAATTAGTGAAAGATCGTGCAGACAGTCGACAAAATTATATCAGTGGCGAGGAAGACTGACGATATGTTTAAGATTGTGGTTAGAGGTAAGGCTAATAAACCGTACTATATAAATGTCGTCATAGATAACTTCGAAACCCAATGTGAAATCGATACCGGTAGTCGCATTTCGGCTATTAATGAAGATCTGTATACCCGTAAATTTTCTCATAAAATTATTAAAACAGATAATTTAATGTTACGTAGTTACGCCGGTTCACGCATCGAATCGCTGGGTTATATAGAAGTACAGGTTAGGTTAAGAGATGTAGAAGTGAATTCCTTGCCGCTTTATATAATAAGAAACGGAGCGTGTCCTTTGCTAGGACGAGACTGGCTGCGTGCTCTTAAAGTAAATCAAATAAACCTGTTTAAGATAACCGACGATGGATTCGTGAACCGTTTATGTGCAGAATATCCGAAGGTATTCACGGATAAGTTAGGGACTTGTAAGCGAACCATTCGACTACAGCTGACTAATAACGAACCGGTTTATGTACGCGCGCGGTCTGTGCCACTGGCACTGCGCGCTCGCGTCGAGCGCGAGCTGGCGCGCCTGGAGTCCGACGGCTCCATATACCGCGTCGACTATTCCGACTACGGAACGCCAATAGTGCCGGTTATAAAGAAAAATGGGGATGTACGTATATGTGGGGATTACAAAATAACCATTAATCCAAAGCTCAAACGTGATTTTTACCCCTTGCCCCGCATTGATGAGTTGTTCGCGAATTTAAGCGGAGGAGAAAAATTCACTAAAATTGATCTCACGCACGCTTACGAACAGTGTTTATTAACGAAGGAGTCTCAGCCCTATACCGCCATTACAACTCATCTCGGAACCTACGCCTACCGCCGAACGCCATACGGGCTAGCGTGCATACCAGAAAAATTTCAGAAATTAATGGAGGAAACACTACGTGGAATCCCGGGTTGTGTGGTTTTTCTAGACGACATTTGTACAACGGGAACTAACGAAAAAGAACACATAAGTAATTTACGAGCTGTACTCGAAAGGTTGCGCGAGGCGGGTTTAACAGTTAAGTTAAGTAAATGTAGTTTCTTACAAGACAGTGTTAAGTACTTAGGTTTTGTCATAGACAAAAAGGGTTTACGGCCAGACACTGCCAAATTGGATGCCATTACCAGTGCACCCAGACCAGAGAATATAACCCAACTTAAAAGTTTCTTGGGAATGTTAAATTATTATGGCAAATTTATTAGTAACTAGCTGTGCCCGCGACTTCGTTCGCGTGCAAACTCAAACTCAAACTCAAAGCATTTATTTCAATTAAACCTTTACAGGCATGCATGCTTGCATGGCATGGTTTGCTTGTCGGAAACTAAAATGCGTCGCTTAGATAAAAGTACATTAAATCATTGCCCTGCGTTAACTGTAGAAAATAAGAAGAGGGTAATGCAAAGTACATTTGTCTAATACTAAAGTTTAGATGGATGGGTGTTTGTTAATCAACCACGTCAGAACGGCCGAACGGATCTTGAATAAATTTGAAACAGGTACATTATAGTCGACAGGCACTGTCGTTGGCCCGTTCGTGTTCCACGCACGCCTCAAAGGTCAGCAACAATTAAGGGGTCCCCCTTAATTGTTGTTGCCGTCGTCTGCCGGGGCTAACGGTTGTCCGCAAGAGATACCACGGCCCCGAAACACAAAGGGCTAAGAAGAAACGTGGGTGGTTTTTAGTCAGTAGAAGTCTGACACTTTCTTCCGCTCCGCCCAGAGCGGGATGAGTCATTTGATAATTTACGAACCACAAAAAAAAGGGGGGATTAGAGGCTGTTTCGAGAGGTACCTGTACCGAATCTGGGACATCGAATCTGAAATGGAACGCCGTCACCTCCTTCTGCGAAGCAGTAATGCTAGCGAAAGAGGTGAACGTAAGAGGGACACAACCCCTCTTCCCAGCCGCCGCGGGAGACGCTCCGGGCATCGGGGACCACGTGATGGCTTCCGGCCACCGTAGGCGCGGGCCTGTGAACGGTGAGTAACGGGCTAGTTAATCGTTCGTCCGTCCTATGACGATGGAGGCGAATTCGTGTTCCACGCGCGTCTCAAAGGGATGTCAGCAACATTGAAGGGGCTCCCAAGGACCGACGCCCGTCGGGGCTGCGGGTTGTTCGAAAGAAATACCGCGGCCTCGACACATAGGGCTAACAACACACCACATCTATATTAAGACATGTTAGGCGCAGTGGCTGGACGATTAACGGTAGCACTGCGTGTCGCAGGTTCGATTCCCACACGGTACAAAAAAAATATGTCGTGGGTTTTATCTAATTTTAATTTAGTTTAAAAAAAATAGTATTTTTAAACTGTGTAATTGGTAAATCTTTATTGGTTGACTATTCACGAAACATATGTTTATTTAATAACACCGCCGTTCAGAAAATGACATCAAATGAATAACGCCATCTGTCGAAGACGAAGATAAACTGCTAAAAATGAGCGATCAAACACACTATAGGGTTTAGGCTATGTAGATTTTGAAAGCAGCGTCATTTAGACTAATATACGTACCTTTTACTATCGTAACTTATTTAAAGTTATCTTGTGAAGGAATTTATTATTAAGTACCATATTCGTTCAATAGATGTCGTTGCTTGTCTCATTCTTGACTTTAATGAAAAGTTCTTCTTGAAAACTATAAATGCATATATCTTTTGATAGAGAGCACCGATTACGATGAAACAAAGCCTAAGTAATAGCCCAAGTTACGCACAACATTTATGTATAAAAGTTACCTACATTCGTTTCGTAAATTTGACGTGATGCTTAGTCATCGAAACAGACAAACAGACAAAAATTTCAAAAATGCAGGAAATGTGTTCTGTTGGTTATACTTTAATACCCTGACAATTTTTTTTTTAAATATTTTCGAGGTACAAAAAAATTTTTTCTACAGATTTATTATATGTATATAGACTAGCTGTGCCCGCGACTTCGTTCGCGTGCTTGTCGGAAACTAAAATGCGTCGCTTAGATAAAAGTACATTTAATCATTGCCCTGCGTTAACTTACTGACGCTGTAGAAAATAAGAAGAGAGTAATGCAAAGTACTGACTATGTCTCATACTAAAGTTTAGATGGATGGGTGTTTGTTAATCAACCACGTCAGAACGGCCGAACGGATCTTGAAGAAATTTGAAACAGGTACATTATAGTCGACAGGCAGACAGATTGTCGTTGGCGCGTTCGTGTTCCACGCGCGCCTCAAAGATTTATCAGCAACAATTAAGGGGCCCCAAAGGGACGTCTGCCGGGGCTGAGGGTTGTCCGCAAGAGATACCATGGCCCCGAAACACAAAGGGCTAAGAAGGAACGTGGGTGGTTTTTAGTCAGTAGAAGTCTGACACTTTCTTCCGCTCCGCCCAGAGCGGGATGAGTCATTTGATAATTTACGAACCACAAAAAAAAAGGGGGGATTAGAGGGTGTTTCGAGAGGGTACCTGTACCGAATCTGGGACATCGAATCTGAAATGGCCGCCACCTCCTTCTGCGAAGCAGTAATGCTAGCGAAAGAGGTGGCGGAACGTGAGAGGGAGACAACCTCTCGTCCCAGCCGCCGCGGGAGACGCTCTGGGCATCGGGGGCCACGTGATGGCTTCCGGCCACCGTAGGCGCGGGCCTGTGAACGGTGAGTAACGGGCTAGTTAATCGTTCGTCCGTCCTATGACGATGGAGGCGCGTTCGTGTTCCACGCGCATCTCAAAGAGATGTCAGCAACATTGAAGGGGACCGACGCCCGTTGGGGCTGCGGGTGGTTCGAAAGAGATACCGCGGCCTCGACACATAGGGCTAACAACACACCACATCTATATGACGACATGGTTGGCGCAATGGCTGGACGATTAACAGTAGCACTGCGTGTCGCAGGTTCGATTCCCACACGGTACAAAAAAAAATATGTCTTGGGTTTTATCTAATTTTAATTTAGTTTAAAAAAATAGTATTTTAATACTGTGTAATTGGTAAATTTTTATTTGTTGACTATTCACGAAACATAATGTGTGTATGTTTACTATCACCGCGGTTCAGAAAATGACATCAAATGAATAACGCCATCTGTCGAAGACGAAGATAAACTGCTAAAAAAGAGCGATCAAACACTATAAGGTTTAGGCTATGTAGATTTTGAAAGCAGCGTCATTTAGACTTATATCTACGTACCTTTTGCTATCATAACTTTTTTAAAGTTATCTTGTGAAGGCATTTAGTAATAAGTACCATATTCGTTCAATAGATGTCGTTGCTTGTCTCATTCTTGAAATCTTGACCATAACGATAAGTTCTTCTTGAAAAATATAAATTCATATATCTTTTGATAGAGAGCACCGATTACGATGAAACAAAGACTAAGTAATAGCCCAAGTTACGCACAATATTTATGTATAAAAGTTACCTACATTCGTTTCGTAAATTTGACGTGATGCTTAGTCATCGAAACAGACAAACAGACAAACAGATAAACAGACAAACAGACAAAAATTCCAAAAATGCTGGAAATGTGTTCTGTTGGTTATACTTTAATACCCTGACAATTTTATTTAAAAATATTTTCGATGTACAAAAACGATTTCTCTACAGATTTTTTATATGTATATATATGTCGCATCATGGGTGGCCGAGATGCGAAGTATCGGGTCTTCTTCGTGATCCGACATAGTTTTAGTTAGATGTGGGCACTGTCGTGGGTACTCGAGCGAAACAGAATTTAAATCAAAATAACTTTATTTAAAACACTCGACGGTTTTACAAGAAACAAACACGTGCGTTGGTTTTCTGAGCGTCTGCCGAGACTGTCGGAGTTCAAGTGAGCGAACACTCCGTCCTTTCGCCAGTCCTCGCTGCATCCCCTCTACCGACGATCGTGTCCAAGCGGTAGGGCGCGCTTGCGTTTCCGGTAAAGATTTATTTAGTTCCATAACGAACTAATAGGTGGCGCTGTCAGTTGCACTATGGCGCCATCAATCCACGACACGGCCATCCCTGACTAGCACCCGTCCTCGGGTGTAGTACCTGTGGACAAAATACTCAGAGAGTAATCTAGCTCGGCTATCCTGCCAATGGAGAAAAAGGTTGATTCTTACAGGTACTTTATTTCCTCTGAATCTAAGTACAATAATCAACTTTCATGATTTACAATGCCCTGTTATTAAGGCTACGTACACAGTGCTTCCTGCACAACATCAATCATTGGAGAAGGTCCGATCAACAAGTTAACAACAAAGTAATTCTAACAATCCTGTTACTCTTTACAATAATTCATAAGCAATGCATACTCAACTCCTGAAACTTTCATTGCAATCTGTGCACCAACACAGGCCAGAATCGCACCAACGACTCTTTACATAATATCTGCCACCACATATGCTACAACACATGAAGCGCTCTGTGCACCAACACAGACATGAATCGCACCAACGATTCACATCATTTAGCGCAAAACGTGCTACAACACATGAGGCGCTCTGTGCACCAACACAGACATGAATCGCACCAACGACTCACAAGATCTAACGCAAAATGTGCTACAACACATAAAGCGCTCTGTGCACCAACACAGACATGAATCGCACCAACGACTCTTTGTAGACCCATCGCCACATGTTACTCATGAGGTGCGGTCTAGAGTTTCGAGTATGAGTGTACAAGTCATTCTTAATCAGATTTGGTCTCACTACCACTGTCATCAACTATGACATCTAATTCTCGAGGAACTTGGTGATCGGGGATCTTCCTCACAGGATCATGGGGGTATTTCTAAGTTCGTTTAGAGTCAAGAACCTTCAGTAAGTATCTGTCCCCGTCTAACATCAATAATGTTAAATGGACCTGTGAATTTAGGATCTAATTTTGTCCGATTCCTTTCCTCATTTTCAATTAAAACATAATCATTAACAACTAACTCAGAAACCTGAGCCTTAATTGATCAAATCAATTTTTATCATATCTAGCATTCTTTTCAATGTTCTGTGTCGCGTGCTCTCTTATCTCATCTAAATTAACTATAGTCAAATCATCATCAGCGGTCACTAAACTAAGTGGTCTCGCTTCCCTTCCAATCATCAACTCGAGAGGGCTAGATTTAGTCACCCTATTAATAGTAGAGTTCATAGCCAGCTGAACCTCTCCTAATGCGTCCTGCCAAGAGCGGTCACGACTAGTCTCTACAGCTGTCAACATACCCTTTAGGGTACTCATTACCCTTTTGACCTGACCGTTTGCGCGTCTGGCTCCAGAAGCTATCAAGTGCAACTCTATGTTGTTAGTGCAGAAACTAGAAAAATCTTTGCTAGCGAAATAACGACCTTGATCTGCTATTATGCGTTTCGGTGCACCAAACAACGCTATACAAAACTCAATAGCACAAATACTACTATTGGTGTCTATGTTTAGAGAATGACGAAGCAGCACTGGTAAAAGCGTCTATGATGACAAACACGTACTCCTTGATGTCGTTCTTACCAGACAATTTTCCAGAAGCGTCAATATGAATTGTGTGCCATGGGATATTAAACTTAGGAATTGGGTGAAGTTCTGCTTGAACTTTACCCGAGTGTGGTTTCGCTACTTTGCAAGTGATGCAATTATCGACAAATTTTCTCACATATTTTGACATGCCTTCAAACCAATAGTGCTCATAAATCTTTTCGAGAGTTTTCTCCCATCCTAAGTGCATGACAGATTCATGGACGTTATTAATCACAGACCACCGAAGCGATCTAGGTACAATAGGAAGACATCGAGTGCGACCGTTACGTTGAATTTTGCGATACAGAATATTCTTACGAATTTCGTAAGTTTTACGAGTCTCCTCAAGAAAAACTTCATTACGAAGATCTGACACAATCTTACTGATCTCTTCGTCTTTTTCTTGTTCAGCTTGCAACCAGTTGCTAGAAAGCTCAGCTAAATCGACACGCTTTTGTTCGACACGAGTAAAAGGTACTTTAGGTGTAGTGAGGGGATTTCTGGAAAGAAAGTCTACATGGCTCATCCTACTGCCTTCACGATAAACAATGTCAAACTGACTGCATGTAGGCCCACCAACGGTGAACTCGCGGAGACAAGTCCGTTTTGCTTTTAGAGGCTTTAACAGAATTGCAGTCTGTAACAACGGTAAACTTATGACCTAACAAATATTGTCTAAAATGCTTTGGCGTTAAAGACAGCTAACATTTCCAATACAAATGAGTGATATTTGGATTCGGCTGGGGACGTATGACGACTGTAATAAGCAACTACATGTTGTTTCCCGTTAATTTTTTGAATAAAATTGGCACCATATCCTTCAGCACTGGCATCGGTATGTAACTCAATTGCATGCGCAGGGTCAAAGATTGACAACTAGAACTGGCTAACTGGTTAAATAGGAAATAATTTTCTGACGAGCCATTCGTCCTCATGACTCGGTTCCCAACCAATGGACCTATTTATTCTTGCCACTCGTTAAACAAAACAGAAGAGCCATTATTTTTGAGAACTGTGGCACAAATTGTCTGAAATAAGTGACCAGCCCTATGAACTGTCTCAACTGAGTGATGGTTTTAGGTGGGGGAAGTCTGAACATCGTTGTAATTTTATTTAGGTTGGGTTTGATTTGGCCATTCTCAACAACAAAACCCAAATATTCAACCCGTCCCATAAGAAATGAACACTTTACAAAATTCAGGTAAAAACCAGCTTTTGTTAATTTCTCGAGCACAAACTCTCTTCCACTGATGACCCTATCACTAAAATGTCGTCGACGTATGTAACAACATAGCTATAAGCAATATCACCCAATGCTTTCATCACTGCACCAACTGCACGCTGATAAACTGAGCTCGCATTCTTCAAACAGTACGGCATGATCAAATACTACCACTGACCATCAGGTGTGACGCTGCAGTATGCTCTATTGACTCAGGATACACTGGAATATGATGATAGCCTGATAGCATAAATCAAGACACGTGAATCTCGTGGAATCACCTAACCTAGATACAAGATCCTCTATGAAAGGCAATGGAAACCTATCCGACAGTCATTGTTGTCGTTTAGTTCCTTGTAGTCGACACACATACGATCTGAAGAACCATCCTTCTTTTTCACGAGCAACACTGGACTAGAAAAAGGTGAAGAACTTGGTCTAATGATACCTGGTTAGAGGAAGCAGGACGGTATCCACGAACTTTAGCAGTAACAACATCGCGTTCACAAGCACTAAGTGTGTAAGGACGATGATTATCCATTCGACTAGGATCTACAAGCCTAATTTGCAACTGTCTTGTCGTAATTCTTAATACAGGATCTAGAAACGGCACTAGAAAACGAAGATAAATACTCTGTCAAAAGATTAATTAATTGAGAACGATATTCTAATCGAACATCTGTTTCAACTGTATTGAAATCAATTTGAAAATAGAAGAGTTTTTGAGCTTATTTGAAACATCACATAACCTAACAACCTTTTCACGACACAAAAACAACACTATCACACGTCATACTAACGTTAAAACCCTTGATCTAAAATCTCAAGGCCAATTGAAATATCATTTTCTAAAACAACTATCCGGTACAACATAAAATAAAATCTCTAATCGTAAATCGTTAATCATAACCTCAGAAAATAATTGTAACGTACAGACTACCACGACTCTTGTCGGGTCAATTTACAATGTTGTTTACACGCTTGCCACTGAACTATGACGAAACATTATTTTCGATCAGAGAGCATTCGGCACCAAAATCATAATAAAATGGGTACGACTCACCAGATTCATCAGCATACTGCTGAGATTGCTCACAAAGCAAACTACAACGCGTCGCGTCGTTCGCTGTTTGCCACTGCTGCAGACGCTGCCCCGCAACTGCTTGGTCCGACTGCCGCACCATCGGACGTCTGCCGCGCCGTCCGGCCGCCTGCCGCGCCGCCACCGTCCGCCTGCCGCGCCGCCGCCGTCCGCCTGCCGCACCGCTGCCTGCCGCGCCGCCGTCTGCCGCGCCGCCGTGTGCCGCGCCGCCGTCTGCCGCGCCGCCGTCTGCCGCGCCGCCGCCGGCGCCGTTGCCGAAGTAAATTCTCAGCGCATCGTGACGTCATTGTACTATTCTTCGTATTTTCTTCCGCTCGAGTGAATCCCGGTTCTGATGTCGCATCATGGGTGGCCGAGATGCGAAGTATCGGGTCTTCTTCGTGATCCGACATAGTTTTAGTTAGATGTGGGCACTGTCGTGGGTACTCGAGCGAAACAGAATTTAAATCAAAATAACTTTATTTAAAACACTCGACGGTTTTACAAGAAACAAACACGTGCGTTGGTTTTCTGAGCGTCTGCCGAGACTGTCGGAGTTCAAGTGAGCGAACACTCCGTCCTTTCGCCAGTCCTCGCTGCATCCCCTCTACCGACGATCGTGTCCAAGCGGTAGGGCGCGCTTGCGTTTCCGGTAAAGATTTATTTAGTTCCATAACGAACTAATAGGTGGCGCTGTCAGTTGCACTATGGCGCCATCAATCCACGACATATATATATATATATAGATTTAAGCACATTATTGTACCCTTTACACAAATTATTAAAAAAAGATGTTCGCTGGAATTGGGATCTAAGTTGTGAACAGTCGTTTAAAGAAGCTAAGCGTGTTCTCCTGGGTGAGCGAGTGTTAGCACATTACGAGGAGGGGCGGCCGTCGTACTCGCGGTCGACAGTAGTGCGTACGGGCTTGGCGCGGTACTGGCTCACCGCTATCCCGATGGCAGCGAGCGCCCGGTTAGCTGTGTGTCCCGCACGCTCAACGCAGCCGAGCGAAACTACAGTCAACTGGATAAGGAGGCACTCGCGATATTGTTTGGTGTAACAAAACATCACCAATACCTGTTTGGTAGAAGTTTTTTGTTACGGACGGATCATCAGCCGTTGACATACATATTTGGTGCTAAGGGTGGAATTCCACAGACCGCAGCCAGCCGGCTACAGCGGTGGGCGGCACGCTTGGCCGCATACGACTTCTCTATAGAATTCGTTCGCTCGGCCGACAATGGACCGGCTGATGCTTTATCAAGGTTACCGCTGACTCAGGAGGGACGCTTAGTGGAAGCAGTCACCTACATCAATTTAATAGAGGAATCTTTTCCTATTAGTTTTAAGGATATTGCTAGGGAGACTGAAAAAGATACATTGTTATGCAAGGTAAAAGGTTATGTCACTTTTGGTTGGCCGTTGACAATATCCGATACAGAGAAACCGTATTTTGCAAGGAAACAGGATTTAAGTGTAGAATTGGGATGCCTTATATATAAATATAGGATCATTATACCGAATGTATTGCAAAAACAAATTTTAGAGGAAATACATGACGGTCATTTAGGAATGAATAAAATGAAAAATTTGTCAAGACATTATGTATATTGGCCCACTTTAGACAAGGATATAGAGGAGGTATGTCGCGCGTGCACGGCGTGCCGCACAGTGCGCGATGCGCCGCCACATGCGCCCCTGCATCCTTGGGAGTTCCCACTGCATCCGTGGCAGCGAGTTCATGCCGACTTCGCGGATTGTGGGGGATCACGGTATTTAATTATGGTAGACGCAAACTCGAAATGGATAGAAGCAATTGCTATGCGTAGAACGGATGCGCAGGCCACTATCGTGGCAATGAGAACGATATTCGCTCGGTTCGGGTTACCATCATTACTCGTCACTGACAACGGTCCTCCATTTTTCTCACAGGAATTCAAAACATTTTGTAAGAAAAATTGTATAAAACACGTGACCTCAGCACCTTACAGACCGCAGGGAAACGGAGCTGCGGAAAATGCGGTAAAGACCGTTAAGAAAGCGATCAAACGTGCCTTGTACGAGGGCGAGGACGTCGGGACGGCACTAAGTAAATTTTTATTCAAATATCGTAACTGTGAACATGCAACCACTGGTGTGTCCCCTGCGGTGGCGTTACAAGGGCGCAGGCTCCGCGGGCGCCTAGACGCGCTGCGGCCTGACGTGTCGTGTGTAGTGCGCGCTGCGCAGGAACGACAAGTGGCCGCTGCGGGCGGCATGCCACGCACCCTGGCACCTGGTGACTCGGTGCTGGCCCGTGACTACACCGCGAGGGGGGATAAGTGGTTGTCGGGTAAAATAGCCAATCAGACTGGACCGGTCTCATACAAGGTAGACGTTGGACATGGAGTCGGTTGGCGTAGACATGTCGATCAAATTATACCTTTACATGACAAGAATCGCCATTCGTTATCTCGAACGAGCATAATTCCTGAGCGTAATGATTTATCCCCAGAGAGGGAAGTGTCCCCAGTCTGTGAGGAGGTAGAAGGTACATTTGAAGACGCATGTGACGACGTTGGTGAGAAGTCACAGACCATGGGTTCTGAAACGGTATCTGGGCCGGCGACACCACCACCACCGTCTAGTGCGTCTGCCCGTGCTCTGCGAGCTTATAACCGAGCTCGACCGGGACCAACGAAATAAAATGCTTTGTTATATGTTCATTGTGATAGTTAATTACATTTAGTTTATACCTAGCATTAGTTTGTAGTTAGTCAATAATTTATGATTGTGCTTTAGCTTAAGAGGGAGAAATGTACCGATACTTACGGGTATGATATTGTACGGTGGCGGGTAGATACTTCAAGTTATTAAATAAACCAGTATGTGGCTAACTCCCGCCTTTCATTGACGCTGCATTATTGACACATATACCGTCTATATGACAGCCGACATGTGTGCTGCTCAGCCGCTCGATGAGCTCATTTACATATAAATTAAATAACAAGGGGGAGCTTAACCCCCCCTGCCTTACACCACATTCCATTCGATACTCATCCGACAGAGTACCGACCCATCTCACCCGATTTGTCTGGTGAGCATACCAGTACCGGAGAAGCGCTGTGTACTCCGCCGGCATACCCGTGCCCCTCAACTTGTCCCATAGCACATCATAGGAGACAAGGTCGAAAGCTTTCGACAAGTCAAGGAAACACGCGTATACCGGCGTCCTCCTCATAGTGTAGTACTTGACGGTGTGCTTCAGGCTGAGAATTGCACTCTCGGTGGACACGCCCGCCTTGAATCCGAAGTACCCGAGCTCCGGGCATCGGGGGCCACGTGATGGCTTCCGGCCACCGTAGGCGCGGGCCTGTGAACGGTGAGTAACGGGCTAGTTAATCGTTCGTCCGTCCTATGACGATGGAGGCGCGTTCGTGTTCCTCGCGCGTCTCAAAGAGATGTCAGCAACATTGAAGGGGCCCCCAAGGACCGACGCCCGTTGGGGCTGCGGGTTGTTCGAAAGAGATACCGCTGCCTCGACACATAGGGCTAACAACACACCACATCTATATGACGACATGGTTGGCGCAATGGCTGGACGATTAACAGTAGCACTGCGTGTCGCAGGTTCGATTCCCACACGGTACAAAAAAAAATATGTCTTGGGTTTTATCTAATTTTAATTTAGTTTAAAAAAAAATAGTATTTTAATACTGTGTAATTGGTAAATTTTTATTTGTTGACTATTCACGAAACATAATGTGTGTATGTTTACTATCACCGCGGTTCAGAAAATGACATCAAATGAATAACGCCATCTGTCGAAGACGAAGATAAGCTGCTAAAAAAGAGCGATCAAACACTATAAGGTTTAGGCTATGTAGATTTTGAAAGCAGCGTCATTTAGACTTATATCTACGTACCTTTTGCTATCATAACTTTTTTAAAGTTATCTTGTGAAGGCATTTAGTAATAAGTACCGTATTCGTTCAATAGATGTCGTTGCTTGTCTCATTCTTGACCATAACGATAAGTTCTTCTTGAAAACTATAAATTCATATATCTTTTGATAGAGAGCACCGATTACGATGAAACAAAGACTAAGTAATAGCCCAAGTTACGCACAATATTTATGTATAAAAGTTACCTACATTCGTTTCGTAAATTTGACGTGATGCTTAGTCATCGAAACAGACAAACAGACAAAAATTCCAAAAATGCTGGAAATGTGTTCTGTTGGTTATACTTTAATACCATGACAATTTTTTTTTTAAATATTTTCGATGTACAAAAACGATTTCTCTACAGATTTCTTATATGTATAGATTCCCAAAAAAATACGGCATTAACCTAAAACAGTGCAATGGAGTTTAAACTTCTTCGATCTTATTACAAAACCAAATATCTCCGTTCCGATTAGATTTACAGAAATATATTCATAATAACTTTTGATCGCTTTATTCTGTTCTTTCAAAATATCTAAGTTTCATTACTGGCCGCCTAACTTCAAAACGACGCAAACTTTCCTCAAACCCCTGTGAGTGTTGCCCTCGATTTCCCTGGGATCCCATCATTAGATCCTGACTTGGTGACAATGGGTCCACCTCGGGAGTATACCTTTTCGAACACAAAAATAATTTTAAAAATCGGTTCATTAATGACGGAGATAATTAAGAATCAAACGAACTTACCTTGTAAAGTTTGATTCCAATTATGCGAGGGTCTCAACCGAAGACGATTACAAATTTACTTGCAGCAGTACATGATAATGTGCTGTCTTTGCCACACTTTTAGATACTAGAGATTCGCTAGATGGCGCTGCATCTAGCCTGACGGAAAAGAATACGCTGTGTTTCAAAATATCTTTTAAAAATACTATTAGTGAGTTTATCTTATCAAAACTAAGTGCACAAGTTAAAACATCAGCTAAAGTCTTCGTGAAAGTGTTATCTTCGAGATTTATACGCCAACTATTAAATGAAAAACCGCCAACAACACTAGTGACAATACACAAAAATCACCCAACTATAAACAAACATTGTGAAACAAAGAAGTGCTAACAAATTAACTGCTTGTCTGAAGTTCATGAAGGATTAAACAACATCTTAATACAAGTAAGTTGATTGATTTTGAGATTGGTGCTAATCAAGAAAATTTTTAAATTTTGAACGGTTGTGCTACAATTTTAAAAACCAGAATACCCAACGTGCCAATAACTCCATAACGGATAAATCAGCAACAAGAATCAACACCTAATTTTGATACCGATATTGTAAGACCAGTTGGCGCTATGGTAGTGTGACGTGACTGAGAAATCAGCGCCTCGAGTTCGAGCCCCAGTCGCTTAAAAGACTTTTTGAGATTGTTTCGACAAAATCTTACAATTCTATTTCACTAACATAATACAAAGTTGACGACGATACATAAAAGACCCACGATTGAAAATAAATAAATATCTTTAAAAAATGAATTGCGAAGCATGTAAGCAGCCAATAGCACGCGGCGAACTACTACGTTGTTCCACTTGCAAACATGTTCACCATTATAGATGTGTAAACATGACGACGGCTTTTTATATGGAAAACAAACTTAAGTTAACCATGTCCTGGAGTTGTCCATCATGTGAGAATGCTAAAAAACGAATTAAAAATGACGATACGCCCGCCCGAGGCCAGCCGCTGCCTACGCTGAACGACACTACAATGTCCATTGACGATCATATTGAAGACGACCACAGTATACTAGGTCATACCAGAAGGAGTTTGTCTCCTGCGAGCCCAGCAACAGCGCAGTCGAGCTCACAAATAACCAACTCCATTACTTTACTACAAATAAGCGAACTATTAGATGAGAAATTAGAAAGGAATAAAACAGCAATACTTAACGAAATTAAATGCACAGTACAGAAAGAAATAAATACAGCAATATATAAACTACAGTCGAAGATTACTCAAACAACTGACGCCTTACTCTTGGAACAGACTGCAATAAATACTAACATAGTAAACGTAAACGAAAAGATACGGAAACTTGAAATTGAAAACAATAACCTCAAGAACGAAATAAATAAACTACAAAACCAAGGAACACGAAAAGAAGACAACACAAAAAGATTTGTTATTTACGGCCTAAATGAGTACTACCGGGAAGCTGAAAGAGATCTTGAGGAAAGAATAATATACGCATTCCAAGATACGCTGAACATTGATCTAACTGGTTATGTTGAGGAATTACACCGCATTGGTAGAAATGGGCTAAAACGCCCAATACACGTAGAGCTCATCAGTAAAAGATTGACAAAGTATATCCTAGCGCAGGCAAGATTTTTAAAAGAGCAGGGACTCAATATTTCAGAATATCTCGATTCGGACGCACTAAATGAAAAAAGAAAATATAGGGAAGAACGAAACCTGTCGCGAAGAAACAACGAATATCCATCTGAAAATACATTCATGACCCACAACCAGACTGGCACACAAATCACATCCGCTAGAACCACATCCACTTCTCCACAGCGTAGGAACCGCCACCACGATGTAAGGCATAGACAACCCGAAGACCGTACCTTTCGACTTTAAAATATTCATACAGAACGTTCAAAGTCTCAAAAACAAAACCCATATTCTTGAGAGCCTACTAGATAATGAACCTTATAATGTAGTCTGCCTTACCGAGACGTGGATAAAGAATCACCAAAAAGAAATGACTACCGTCAGTGGTTACGAGTTCAGTTCGGCTTTCTGCCGACAAAACCATCGAGGAGGTGGAGCTGCCATACTGACACGGAACGGATTGAACTGCAAAGAGCTCCCGGACATTACCAATCTGTCCGTTGAATATGTTGTGGAATGTTGTGCCATAGAAATTAAGTCGCCAAAACTAATTATTATCCTTGTATACAGGCCCGATCGAAATATAGAACAGTTCTTTAACTTTTTAAATCAACTTCTGAAGCTCATTACACTAAAACATAAAAACAAACGACTCATTATTACTGGAGATTTTAACTTAGACTATTTAAAAAAAACAAAGGAATACCAGAGACTAAACAATATCATGACAGAACTAAACCTACATCAAATCATTAAAACTCCTACAAGAGCCACAAAATCAACATCAACTTGTATAGATCTTTTATTTACGAATAATAGTAGCAGCGAACACCAAATAATTGTTCAAAATAATGGTATCTCTGATCACAATAGCATATCATACAGCCTTAGAAATGAGAACACGCAAAGTTTTACAAAGTCTGCTTGCGTTACTAAAAGAATTTTTAACAATATTAATTTGACAAATTTCGAATTGGCATTAATTAAAATAAACTGGAATGACATTTTTAATCAACACTTGGACATAGATCAAACTTATAATAAATTTCATGACATTATACAATTTTATTTAAATAAATACATACCAAAAAAACGGATTAAAATTAGGCAAAACAAAACAAATAATTATCTTACTAAGGGACTAAAGAAATCGTGCGAAAACAAAAGATTGATTAGAATTATCTCGAATCAGCTAGATAGCGCCGTATTTAAGAAACACTACAAAGAATACACTAAAATGTTAAGAAGATGCATTAAAACTTCAAAGAAAATGAATTACATAAAAGAAATGAATGCCTCAAAAAACAAAACGAAAACGATGTGGTCAGTAATCAATAACATCACAAAACCAAATAAAACTAAACAAAATCTAAAGAACATTAATTTAAAATTAAATAACGTAATGACAAAATCACCGCTACAAGTTTGCACCGCATTTAATGATTATTTCGTCTCGGTGGGGGTAGATAAAACTGCGAAAGCTGCGGCGGCGCCAACGAAGTGTAGGCCATCGGTACATTCGGTGCATGCGCCCGCAATAAATTCTATGTACATCGAACCGGTAACCGAGCGAGAGGTTTTTAATATTATACGCGGAATGCAAAATAAACGTAGCTTTGGAGTGGACGATATCCCACCGCTACTAGTAAAAAAATGTGCAAAGGAGCTGACGTCGCCTCTCACTAAACTAATAAACATTTCTTTCGAAGAGGGACGTTTCCCAGAAAAACTTAAAATTGCAAAAGTACGCCCAATTGCGAAAAAAGGAGGAAATTCAGAAAATCCTAGTAATTATAGGCCTATTGCACTATTACCAACTTTCTCAAAAATTTTCGAAAAAGCAATGGCAAATCGGGTTAACACGTTTTTAGAGAAATTCAATATCCTAGATAAAAACCAATTCGGTTTTAGGAAAAAGTGCTCAACTACTTTAGCGGTATACAACTACGTACAGGAAATTTACAGTTGCATTAACGAACGAAAGTACGCCGTTGGACTATTCCTAGATATGATGAAGGCATATGACAGAGTGTCACATAACATTTTGTTACAAAAACTTTACGGATCGGGTATTAGGGGACAAGCTTTTAATTGGTTTAAATCATATTTACAGGATAGAGTACAATTCGTAGAAATTGAATATTTCGATAAAACCAATCAGGAAATGTGTAGCATACAATCAGACATTGCTACTATTAATAATTCAATACCCCAAGGAAGTGTCTTAGGATGTACCCTATTTATAGTATACGTAAACGACTTGCCAAAAAAGATAAGTTCCACGTGTATTTTGTTCGCCGATGATGTTTCCCTATTATTTAAAACGCCAGCGAATGTTGACCACCTAACTATTTTAAAAACATTCACAGAAACTGAGCAATGGTTAAACGATCACAATTTAGAAATAAACCTATCTAAAACAAAAATGTGTCAATTCAGAACTTACCAAAGAACCCCAATAAATTTAGATACACTCAAACAAAAAATTAAATTAGAAGAAGTAAATGAATTTACACTATTAGGCCTAACGTTAGACTCAAACCTAAATTGGAAGAAACATATTGAAAACACACGAGCAAAATTGTCCCAATTTATTTATGCACTAAGCATATTGAAGCGTAATACAGACTACAACACCGCCTTATCGGCCTATTATGCGTACGCCTACTCCTGGCTTAATTATGGTATCATTCTGTGGGGAGAAAGTACTGACTTTTTGGATCTCTTTATCCAGCAAAAGAAATGCATCAGAATTCTACTGAACATCGACCAACGAGTGAGTTGTAGGCCACACTTTATTAAACAACAAATTCTCACACTACCGGCAATATATATACTGCAAAGTTGTTTATTCGTTAGGAAAAATAGGCACTTCTTCAAATCTAATATCGAAATTAATGAAAATTATAACCGACGGAACAGAAATAGACTAATATTACCCATCACAAACTTAAAAGTTATTGGTAAAAGCCCGTACTCTAGACTAGCTAACATCTATCTATACATATAATAAATCTGTAGAAAAATCTTTTTTGTACATCGAAAATATTAAAAAAAAAAATTGTCAGGGTATTAAAGTATAACCAACAAAACACATTTCCAGCATTTTTGGAATTTTTGTCTGTTTGTCTGTTTGTCTGTTTGTCTGTTTCGATGACTAAGCATCACGTCAAATTTACGAAACGAATGTAGATAACTTTTATATATAAATATTGTGCGTAACTTGGGCTATTACTTAGTCTTTGTTTCATCGTAATCGGTGCTCTCTATCAAAAGATATATGCATTTATAGTTTTCAAGAAGAACTTATTATTATGGTCAAGAATGAGACAAGTAACGACATCTATTGAACGAATATGGTACTTATTAATAAATGCCTTCACAAGATAACTTTAAATAAGTAATGATAGCAAAAGGTACGTAGATATTAGTCTAAATGACGCTGTTTTCAAAATCTACATAGCCTAAACCCTATAGTGTGTTTGATCGCTCTTTTTTAGCAGTTTATCTTCGTCTTCGACAGATGGCGTTATTCATTTGATGTCATTTTCTAAACCGAGGTGTTATTAAATAAACATATGTTTCATGAATAGTGAATAGTCAACAAATAAAGATTTACCAATTACACAGTAGAAAAATACTATTTTTTTAAACTAAATTAAAATTGGATAAAACCCACGGCATATTTTGTTTGTACCGTGTGGGAATCGAACCTGCGACACGCAGTGCTACTGTTAATCGTCCAGCCACTGCACCAAACATGTATTTATATAGATGTGGTGTGTTGTTAGCCCTATGTGTCGAGGCCGCGGTATTTCTTTCGAACAACCCGCAGCCCCGACGGGCGTCGGTCCTTGGGAGCCCCTTCATGTTGCTGATATCCCTTTGAGACGCGCGTGGAACACGAACGCGCCTCCATCGTCATAGGACTGACGAAAGATTAACTAGCCCGTTACTCACCGTTCACAGGCCCGCGCCTACGGTGGCCGGAAGCCATCACGTGGCCCCCGATGCCCGGAGCGTCTCCCGCGGCGGCTGGGAAGAGGGGTTGTGTCCCTCTTACGTTCACCTCTTTCGCTAGCATTACTGCTTCGCAGAAGGAGGTGACGGCATTCCATTTCAGATTCGATGTCCCAGACTCGGTACAGGTACCTCTCGAAACAGCCTCTAATCCCCCCTTTTTTGTGGTTCGTAAATTATCAAATGACTCATCCCGCTCTGGGCGGAGCGGAAGAAAGTGTCAGACTTCTACTGACTAAAAACCACCCACGTTTCTTCTTAGCTCTTTGTGTTTCGGGGCCGTGGTATCTCTTGCGGACAACCGTCAGCCCCGGCAGACGACGGCAGCAACAATTAAGGGGCCCCAAAGGACCCCTTAATTGTTGCTGACATATCTTTGAGGCGCGCGTGGAACACGAACGCGCCAATGACAGTACCTGTCGACTATAATGTACCTGTTTCAAATTTCTTCAAGATCCGTTCGGCCGTTCTGACGTGGTTGATTAACAAACACCCATCCATCTAAACTTTAGTATTAGACATAGTCAGTACTTTGGATTACCCTCTTCTTATTTTCTACAGCGGCAGTAAGTTAACGCAGGGCAATGATTTAACGTACTTTTATCTAAGCGACGCATTTTAGTTTCCGACAAGCACGCGAACGAAGTCGCGGGCACAGCTAGTATTTAATAAACTACCGGAAAGTCTAAAATCCTTACCAAATGACTCAATTTTCACGAAACAGTTGAAATCCTTGTTAATAAAGAAAGGCTACTATACCGTTGAGGAATTTAAACTTGACAAATTATGAATCAATCGACCCTGTAATATTATAACCTACTTGACATTATTTTTTAACTCTTATGTGACTACAGATACCTATAATATAATCTAATAATTGTAATAAATAGTAATTCAATTTAATTTTCGATCAATTCAACCAATTTCGCAATTTTCATTCTTTTTTTATTAATGTTTAGTGTAATAACGTAATAATTAATAAGAATCAATTTTATATATTATGTAGTTTAATAATTTTATTTCTAACAATTTTCAGTACCCTTACTGTTAATACTGACTTACTAATAAATGACTACCGTGACCTTAATAATAGACCTAAATTATTGTAAGAAATTGTTCATTCGATTCAATTTACAATCAATTTCGCAATTTTCATTCTTTATAAATGTTTAGTGTAATTAATAATAATTAATATTATATAATGACTGTAATCTAATAATTTTATATCCAGCAATTTGCAGTGCCCTTACAGGGTGCATGTTAATACTGTGCCATGAAATTTTAATGCATGCCACTAACCAGTGTTGTACATGTAAGCATATAAATAAATAAATAAATACTCATAGCTAAAAAAAAGAAATAAAACTATGACGTAATGTCCTGTCACACTCCCACCACTGACACTTGGCGCTGTCGTTCTCGCTCTTTATTCATTAATTTTAGAGAAATATGGCCTAATATACAAACAGCTAGGACTAGCTGTTTGTATACTATTGACTTTTCTTTTTTGTCTATAGGGGTTCTCGTAGGGATGGGTGGGATTGTAATCGTCTTCGGTTGAGACCCTCGCATAATTGGAATCAAACTTTACAAGGTAAGTTCGTTTGATTCTTAATTATACTTCGGGTCTCAACCGAAGACGATTACAAATTTACTTGCAGATGTTTAGAGTAAAATATCATGACAAAAAAGGAAAAGCAATCATTGTCATATTATAAATGAGTCCTTTTACTATTCAACAAAAATAATAAAACAATTCTCATCTTAACCCAATTATCATAATCTTAATCAATAATCTCTTGATTAACTTAAATTAAAAAAATAAATAATTTAGATAGTCAATTCGGTAGGTATACATGATTATATCTTAAACTGATTCCGTAATCTGAATGTACGAGTATATTCAGTTGAATGGTAATGGTGTGGTAGGTAATGCACCAATTGCATGAAATTTAAACGAAACTAATAATGATTGTAAATATAATATTTTGAGTCTCAATAGATCAGTAATTATAGCGCTAGCGAAATCGCTGTTAACGGGGTTAATGACATAAATATCTGTTATAGTATTTTAAGAAAATATGAGAAGTACTTATTACTCTCCAACCTACGGCCTTCCGTACCACGTTCAAGTTTACACCCAGCCTATGAGCGGCTAACGTGGAGGCATGGCGAGTAGTTACTGTGGGCTCCGAATATCGACATGTCAATACCGCTATCCTACAAACCTTTTTTAACCTTATGAGCTAGTGTTTGTGGAGATACCTTTTATGAGGTTTTTGAAAACTAATAAACGGATGGTCGTATTTTTATCAATATAAGCTTGGGCCACAGTAACTCGACATTATGGATACATTTTTGCGAACAATGGGTAACCTGATTAGTGGTTGGAAGGTGGTGTTTGTAGTCTTGAAGTTTTAATTAAGTTAGATATTTTAATCACAATCATACATATCTTCGGTCCTGATATCTTATAATTTAATTAAACTTAGTGTCTGCATTGTATGCCCAAAAGCTATTGCTAATAAACCAATTGATTTTCTTGACAAAAGTTCATGTGATATATTCGTATAAGGAATTAAGGATACCAAGTGGACACATAGCTCAACACTTTAATAGTGTCCCAAGTTGCTGCGTATTTAGGATTGTTAACTCGTAACATATTTTTACACCCTTTATGAATCTATTAACACAACTATTTAATGTGATTTCTGTGCCTAGAATGATTGACAGGGCAGATCTGTGTGTATTTATCGTACTATAACTAATAGCTAGGGAGCTGGCGAGCATTTAAGTAAAATTAAGTATTATATTATCATGTATTTATTGTTATTATTTAATTAATTATTAAAGCTTCTTTGTTAAATTCTACTGTTATAAAGAAAAACTATATAACATGAATAATAGTGCATTTAAAATTTCATAATTATTGTCTTGATAGTAAGTTACCCAAGATATAATGGTACAGTTATATTGATTTAAAAAGTTTTTGGTATAAAATATGTTGTTTTGTAACAATATTCTGATTTAAAAGAGTGTTCATGGAGTTTCTTGCCCGTTCTTCTCTATAGAGATCTACGCTAGGGAATGAGCAACTACAGTACACTCAGTTAGTATGCCTTGTGAGCGGGACTGTAGCTTCTTTTATTTTGTATTGGTTCGGCTATTCAAAAGTGCCTGTAACTGGCCTACTTGAAACAAATATTTTGATTTTTAATGAAGCCATAACGATACCCATAGATGTTTCCGGGATGCGTCGAGTTATCATTGATTGCCTTAATCTCGCAGTCACTAGGATAAGGTCTGCGTGTAGTGGATGGTGTGTTCTGAAAGGAGAATACAACAAGTCTTGGTTAGGTCTAAAAAATATTTTTTCTGATTTTATTAATTTGGTCCACAGTGGATACCAAGGTTGTGAACGCCAATAGGGTACAATTAGTATACCCTTTGCCTTATCTAATTATTTTTTGCAAAACTTTAGTTTTAATGCTGAACGGGGTAAAATCGTAGAAAGAGAGGTCTTTCCAGTTGAAGGTGAAAGTATCTACTATTTCAGAATGGGGATCGAGCTTCCATGAGTCGTATCTTGGACATTTGTAGTTTTGTGAGCTAGCAAAGAGATCAAAGTTGGGTAGACCCAATTTATGTGTGATTTCCGAGAACGCATTCTCAGCTAGTTCTTATTCAATGTCCACATTAAGTTTTCGTGATTCCCGATCAGCAATAGATTCTTTGTAGATTAATATTAATAATAGATTCTCGGAAAATTTAACATACGAAGCAAATATATGAATGTTCCCATGTTCACAACACTGCCAAATATTAACAGTTATTTCATTTAAATGGGTATGCTGCCATTCGACTTATGTAGTTGATTATAGTGGTGTTATCGTTTCTCAACAGTATACTACAGTCTTGAAGTTTAGAAGTGAACATTCTTAAACCATAAAATATGATTCAATATATATTATTTGACAGAGTCATTGTCCTGTTATAGTTGTAGGAATTACCAAGAGCTAAATTTCTTTCCTTTTCTTATAATTTTGTGTAAATCCATCCGTAACTGACGGCAGAAGTCAAAGGCCTCTAAATTCAGCTAAGACATGATTAAACATTTACTTAAACTTATTGATTCTATATTTTAGTCTAAGATGCGGTTTGTCTTCTTTTCAGGAAAATAAATACTCATATTTACGGTACTGAAAATAAATCCTATTTTACACCCTGTCTTTGGTGAAACTAGACTTGTAAATATTCAGTGTCTTGTTAATATTTTAGACACATTCATCATAATAATGATTGTCCAATACAAAGAAAATCATCTAAGTAATTAATTAACTGAGAACAATCATCGACGTCGCAGATACTGTAGAACAGGTTTTAACATTTTGGTAAACACAAACAGGGTAGTACATAGACCAAATGGGAGATTAAGTAGTTGTGATTTCCATTCAAAACGTAATTCCTTCCTATTTATAGGGATTGAAAAGTAGGCGTCCTGTGAATCTAAAGTTGCCAAAGCATTATTTTTATCTTTCTATTTTGCAATATTCGAATTGAATAAAATTGAGATTTTTATGGTTCAAAATAAAGCGATGTTTGCCGTTAGCTTTTTGGTAATGTAAATGATGTAAATTGGCGCAGGGCTCACGGATTGTAATAAAGTCTGATTTTAATAATCCTGATATACGATTATCAATAATCTTGCATTCCGATATCGGTTTACGGGAATTTCGGGGAGGAACAGTTTGTACGGGTTCTTTTTGAAACGGTACACTATAGCCTCGTACCCAAGTTAATGCCATCCATAGGATCACAAGTTATACGACATCAGTTATGATAAAAGTACTGTAATCTACCCGTTAGTGTTACCAGGGCTTGTGAGGTCAGCGTCTCCTGGGCATCTGACGCGCCGACCTGATCCTGTCCAGGTGGTACGAGTCTGGGTGGCGGTCTCGCGGTGCTGCTGCAGGCTTCCGGGAGCGGGATTCCGACGCGACTGGCCGGCTGCTGCTCGCAGAACCCCCCTCGCGTTTAAAGCCTCCCTTGGGTAAAGTGTTTTCGGAGGCTCATACGGAGCGCGCTGAGTAGTTTTCATCTCCAGATCAGATTTAGATATTTTGCTCAATACTTCTTCAGTATTGATCGATCTTTGTATTTTTCACGATTGTGCGAGTTCTTTAGAAGCGGACAAAGCCAAATTAAGGACTTTACCTATAGCTGATAAGCAGCTAGATATTTGATTCTCCTTGAATTGGCCAAATAAATCTCTTGGGCTGTCAAAGCCGCCTCAATTTCTAGGTTAAGTTTTGATGCCATGGTAAATCATGAGCCCATCTAGTACCTAGTAATATCTTTTTGTATAATCTCCGCATGTTCTGGGTAGATGGATCTCCACCTAGCATCATTAAAATTTCAGGGCCAAGTACCTCTTCAGTTTTTCTGCCACCGTGGGCACCATAGAAATTTAAAAAATAGGTGGTCACCAAGGTTATCGTTTCCTCAGCAGCAGACGGTACGATCGGTCCCGAGAGTTGCGTTGCGATTCTGATAGGTGCGTTCTGTATATTCGATTGCCTCAAATTGGCTTCTATGTTCGGAAATTTTTCGCCTGTACATGAGTATTATAACCATAGGCCTTTTATATCTACGAAATTCAACGCGATTTACGCGGAATGAGACAAATAGGATCTCAACATGATTCACATGGAGGTTAATTAAATTTGTGTTACCTCAACACGATATACGTGGAGAAATGAGTAAAAGTTATCACATTATGGTCTTCACTAACCAGGTTCGCAAACCAAAACACTTAGGTACTTAACGAAAAATGGTACTTGAAATCTTCGACACGATTTACGTGGAGAATTGTATTGTCCTCTACACGATAAACGTGGAGAAAAGAATAAAAGTAGCACTATGGTCCTCACTAACCAGGTTCGCAAACCAAAACAAATAGGTAGGTACCTACTTGAAATCTTCGACACGATTTACGTGGAGAAAGTATTCAAATGTTTTCGCAACTACAAAACGATTAATGTTTTATATAACATATCTTCAACACGATATACGTGGAGACGGACTTATATTAATAACGTTGAAATTAATTATAACTTTTGTCATAAGTTATTAAATGAGGGTAGGTACATCGGGGAAAAATATATTTTAAGTAGAAAGAAGAATGGGCTACTGTCTTAGTAATAAAACTAATGATTAACAATAAGGTCACCAATAAGTACATACCTTGTTCGTCCAAACATTCAACATCTATATTTTGCGTCTTCGTAACCCGATAAACTTTCAAAATAAGAACGTTCCGAAGATGACGTATTACTTCGTCGATATCTTTGCAGTTTACGCTCAACTTTTTCACTATTTTCCGCGCACGTTTTCGTTTTCGCATTTTAAACTTTGATGA
Source organism: Diarsia brunnea (assembly GCA_949774965.1). Taxonomy (NCBI): domain Eukaryota; kingdom Metazoa; phylum Arthropoda; class Insecta; order Lepidoptera; family Noctuidae; genus Diarsia; species Diarsia brunnea. The sequence continues at coordinate 95,327 of OX459011.1, forward strand.
TCCTATATCAAACTAAAAAACTGACGGAGAAATAAATAAAAAATAATTGAAGCTGTGTGGTTCCGACAACACAAAAACACGTAATGAATAAAGAGCGAGAACGACAGCGCCAAGTGTCAGTGGTGGGAGTGTGACAGGACATTACGTCATAGTTTTATTTCTTTTTTTTAGCTATGAGTATCTAAAAGTGTGGCAAAGACAGCACATTATCATGTACTGCTGCAAGTAAATTTGTAATCGTCTTCGGTTGAGACCCGAAGTATAATTATGCGATAACAAACATACAAAAAAAAAAAACATACAGACGAATTGAGAACCTCCTTCTTTTTGGAAGTCGGTTGAAAATATGAATCCATAATCTGAAATAAAATATTTGAATGAGAATGACCAACAACTATCGGTCCATGTAGGTACGTATAATTTTGAAAGAATTTCCTATCAACTCCTAACTTTTCTCGACGTTATAAAACAATTGATTTTGATAAGATTCTGTGTCACCCGTTTCAAGGAATGCGCCGAAATTTCAATCACCATATTGCACCGGTGACCGGCTGACCGCAGGTGACGATGTATGTAAATAGCGCGCGTCGCCGTCGCGCCGGTGACGACCACTCATTGAGGGCTATATTTATTTTTTCCGTGAGCGATGTAATTAGTATCGAGGGATGCGGATGATTGTCTTAAATGGCAGTCGCGGGCGAGTGCGGCGGCGACAGGCGCACGCCTTGTAGGGGCTGGTGCGAGTGCCAAGTGCGGCGGCCGCGCGGCCGGTATAAAGCGCGTGCGCGCCGGCCCTGCGCTCACTACCGTCGCTGCAACCGCTGCAACCGCTACCTCCGCTGTGAGTGTCGCGCACCTGTGTCCGTCCTAAATAGATCGGTTCGATCGCGTAGTCGATATCGGAGCCGAGTTCAGTGCAGTGCGATACTAACGGCGCGTTGTGTTACAGGTGTGTGGAGCTCGCTGGAACCTACTCATCACTAAGCCAGGATGTGTGACGACGATGCGGGCGCGCTGGTAGTCGACAACGGCTCCGGCATGTGCAAGGCCGGCTTCGCGGGCGACGACGCGCCGCGCGCCGTGTTCCCCTCCATCGTGGGCCGACCGCGCCACCAGGGCGTCATGGTGGGCATGGGGCAGAAGGACTCGTACGTGGGTGACGAGGCACAGAGCAAGAGGGGTATCCTCACGCTCAAGTACCCCATCGAGCACGGCATCATCACCAACTGGGATGACATGGAGAAGATCTGGCATCACACATTCTACAACGAGCTGCGCGTAGCGCCCGAGGAGCACCCCATCCTGCTGACGGAGGCGCCGCTCAACCCCAAAGCCAACCGTGAGAAGATGACTCAGATCATGTTCGAGACGTTCAACTGCCCCGCCATGTACGTGGCCATCCAGGCCGTGCTGTCGCTGTACGCGTCCGGCCGCACCACCGGCATCGTGCTGGACTCCGGCGACGGCGTCTCGCACACCGTGCCCATCTATGAGGGCTACGCGCTGCCGCACGCCATCCTGCGTCTGGACCTGGCGGGCCGCGACCTCACGGACTACCTCATGAAGATCCTCACGGAGCGCGGTTACTCCTTCACCACGACGGCGGAGCGCGAGATCGTGCGCGACATCAAGGAGAAGCTGTGCTACGTGGCGCTGGACTTCGAGCAGGAGATGCAGACGGCGGCCGCGTCAACGTCACTGGAGAAGTCGTACGAGCTGCCGGACGGACAGGTCATCACCATCGGCAACGAGCGCTTCCGCTGCCCCGAGGCGCTGTTCCAGCCCTCGTTCCTGGGCATGGAGTCGTGCGGCATCCACGAGACCGTGTACAACTCCATCATGAAGTGCGACGTGGACATCCGCAAGGACCTGTACGCCAACACGGTGCTGTCGGGCGGCACAACCATGTACCCCGGTATCGCTGACCGCATGCAGAAGGAGATCACGGCGCTGGCGCCTTCCACCATCAAGATCAAGATCATCGCGCCGCCCGAGCGCAAGTACTCCGTGTGGATCGGCGGCTCCATCCTGGCCTCGCTGTCCACCTTCCAGCAGATGTGGATCTCCAAGCAGGAGTACGACGAGTCCGGCCCGGGCATCGTGCACCGCAAGTGCTTCTAGACCTTGCACTCGCTGCCTGACTTCACTTCCTCCACACTTTTATACTTGTTGCCAAACAAATGTATTTATTTTATACTCTCTGTCGGAGACTGCTCGCTGTTGCGTTATTGTAAGTGAACTACTTTAAGTGTATGTTGTTTAATATAATTTTATAACTGAGCGTGTGTTCCTCATTGAATTGAACAGTCTTGTCCTTCCAGAGTCCCTCCAGTGCCACACTGTGGGCAGTGCGACCCAGTAGCTCTGTGACGTCCATATAAGGCGGGACGGCGTGCGACGTCGTATTAATAGCGTGGGTGACAATCGAACAGTAGTTTAATTTAGTATCGATGCTGTGAGTGCCAATTGATCGGCGCGCGGAGACAATGTCCCCCCCCTCGCACCGCACAACACTACAGTATATAAATACCGCACAGGTGGACGAGCCCTGCAAGATTTACTGTCTCACTAACTGCCTCGTCTTATAGTGGACATTACAATACCACATTACTATCACGCTAATGATCTGCTTGATTAATCTGTTTCATTAGAATTCCAAACTATTATATTATATATATAAATGGTTTAATTGGCAGCTCAGTGATAAATATCAAGAGACATAAATAGAAACAAAGCTGCCTGTGAACACAATGTGGGTAAGTAGGTCGTGACGTGCAGGTGAGCGTCAGGTGAGCGTCAGTTGAGCTCCAGGTGTGTGTACCTACTAGAATAGAATAGAATAGAATAGAATACATTTATTTTCAGGTAACAAAGACCCATAGACAAATACCTTAACCTAAATATACATACTAATAACATTTGTGTTAGTATAAATAACTAAAAACTATGTTAGTATCACTTCACTTCACTTGCACGATACTTAGTGCGATCTTGTGGAATTAGTCCGCGGAAGCGACGGAACACCACATCCTGCGGCCAAAAACTTTCTTCCATCACCGATTGGATATAGCACGTTGGAATGCGCACCACAAACGCTTTGAAATTCACGTTGCGACGCGAATCCAGCAGCTGAACTCTTGGCGTGTATTTCAGTCTTTGGCGCACGTACTCCTCGATGTCCTCTACCTCAGTGGTGTAATGCAGGCGAGAGATGTACACCGGGGTGTTCGGCTTGGCGGCGCGCAGTTTTACGTTGGGCTCCACAGGAGCCTTACCGCAGCGGTTCTTACAGCTTCGCTGACGGCGCTTCCTCCTTTTCACCGTCACAAAACCGTCATCATCGGTCTCTCCGTCTTGGTTCGTTGCCTTTAATGGGTCAGGCTTCGCCGAGAGAGCAGCAGGGGTGCACGAAATGACCACTGGCTCAGGTGGTCGCGTCAGTCGGGCAGCGCGGGGAGGAGCTGCGGGAACGGGAGCGGGGCTATGAGGCGCGCTTGCGACGCGCATCGCAGACTCAGCAATCGTCGGCGGGGACAAAACTGCTGACGCGAAACTCGTAGCCGTTGCATCGAGTCAGCCGGCTCCTCGGCGCGTGTTTACGTTGCTTACACGTGCCGGTGACCCAATTATTGCCACAGAGTTGCGCAACTCAACAAGCTGTGATCGCAAGTCTGCAACAGTGTCCTGGGATGTAGCCAGATTTCTCTGAACATCAGCCAAACTAGCCTTCAAGAAGACAATGTCCTTCAGCAGGCTGGTCACGTCGACGTGGTCGAAAGTGACGGGAGGTAACTTATGCAAGTCCTTCGCCACGAACGTCGGCACGTCGTCTGGGTCGGTCGCTTTCAGCAGCGCGATTATATCCTCTAGGCTTTTCTTTGTCCCGTCACGCCTTCGAGACACCATCTGGTCACTTTTATTCAGTGACCGAAACAGCAGCAACTTTGCAGCAGCTATGTCGTCCTCGCTGAAATTCGACACACAGATCTGGATAGCGGACACCTCGTCCATCACGTCCAGTTTCTGTTGCAGGAACGCCAGCAACTCGTTTGCCATCAGAGTGTCACTCATGGCAATAAAAGATTCGAGCGTCGGCTTGCGCCGCGCTATACTTTAATAATAAATCACACGTATCAACTACGTCCGCCTTAGAGCGCGGCACAAACACGACTCCCTAAGCCAACGGGAAGTTAATGAAATAAAACGACACTTATCAACACCCTTAAAGTTTTATTTTATAAAATTATTTACAAGTATGTACATCGTGGAAGCCAGTCCTCACTAAACAGGGGCGGGAGCTGCGCCTCCATGTTTTATACTTATGACTATCACTGAACTCTGTATACTCACTGACTTCTCTTAAAGTTCAAGAACGAGAGACCACATGTACCGACACACAGTCAGCTCACAGCAGGCGCTTGTCGGGCGGCGCGTCGTCGTCGCTGTCGCCGCACTCGAAGCGGATGTGGCGCGCGCTGCGCCGGCGCTCAGCAGCGGGGGGCGAGGGGTGCGCGACGGGCGCGGGGGGTGCTAGGGGCGCGAGGGGCGCGGGGGGTGCCGGCTCGTCGCCCGCCGCCAGTCACACCTTGTCTTCGGGCAGGCCGGGTGCGGCCGAGCGCACGAACTGCAACAGGCGCGGCGGTGAGGCGGACGACGTCACGGTGCCGCGCCTTCCCCCGCCGAGCATACTCACCGACACAGTGGTGGCCGTGGCGGAGTTGGCGCGCGGCCGGAACGTCAGCACGCGCCAGCGCCGACGCAGCTGCGCCAGCACCTCACCGTTGCAAAAGCAGTACAGCACGGCCACGCACAGCCCCTGCAGCGACGTCGTCAGCGCCGACACGTACTCGTAGGCCAGCCACCAGCTCACCGTGTGCTCGGGCCGGAAGGGCATGAGCAGGTACTGCAGGCCCAGCAGCGGCGCCAGCAGGCACGTGGCGCGCAGCGCGTGCAGCGCCGTGGCGGAGGGACGCGTGGGCCCGCCCGCGCCCACGCCGCCGCCCGCGCGCAGCTTGGTGCACAGCACGCGCACGATGTTGCACAGGAAGCCCACGTTGAGCAGCACGGCACCGCACGCGAGCACGGCTAGCTCCACGCGCGGCGTGTTCTCGTCCATCCAGCACAGTGGCTCGTCGCCGGCGGCACGGCGGGCGGCGTACACCGTGGCGGACGTGAGCGGCAGCAGCCAGCCGAGCGCCAACAGCGCGCGCAGCAGCCGCCGCTCCGACACGAAGGCGCTCACCAGCACCGTGTGCAGGTACAGCCCCTCGCACAGCATCCACGTGTAGTTGGTGAGCAGCGCGTACTGCAGCACCACGTTGAGCGCGCGGCACCAGCCCGGCGACGAAGTCAGCGTGGCGGGTGCGCGCACTACCAGCGCGTACCACAGCAGCCACAGCGCGTTGTTGAGCGCGAACGACGCGAACAGGTTCATGTGCACCGTGATGCGCGCGCACCGCAGCGACCTGCACACACACGCTCGGTGTTAGCACACGCAGAGCAGAGGGCGGCACAGTGTCGTCGCACTGCGGCACTCACCTGAAGTAGAAGAGGATGGCCAGTGACAGCAGCAACGCCACCAGCGACACGCTGTAGCCCGCCTCGTACACCGCGATGATGTCGCTCACGTCCTGCACACACAACAAGCGAGGGTCAGACCCGGCTCAGCCGCACACACTCGCACGCGTGCTGACACTCACATCCTCGGGCTTGACGCAGGTTGTGTAGTTGGACCAGGGCCGGCCGGTCTCCGGGTGCTGCCACCACGTGCCGTTCGCCGTGCACTCCTTATGCGCCAACACTGCAACAAGAGCGCGCGTTCACTCAGTGAGCCGGGCGAGTGGTGACGTCACTACTGTCACTAGTGTGAAGGGAGATGGGACGCACGTTCAGGACTGAAGCCGGGCACGAAGGCGGGGCAGGCGCGGTAGGCGGTGGAGTTGGCCGGCGTGTGCGGCCAGCACAGCCACGAGTCGAACGTGCCCTCGCAGAACACGCCTGCAAGCAGAGACACAGTGAGAAGTGGCACACAGTGGCGCACAGTGGCGTACAGTGGCGGGTACTGGCCTGCTTGCGGCGCGGTGCCGTTGTTCTCCAGCAGGCAGGCGTCAGCGTCGCGCGCGATGCGCTCGGGGTCGTCCATGTCGCCGCGCCCCGGGCCCCGCGCCCCCCGAACGCACCCCGCACGCCCCTCACACGGTGCGCTCGCACGGGACCTCACCCATCACTGCAATCATCAGAACAATAAACTTAACATAATCGGATCAGCTTTTAATACTGTTGAAGCATCTGTCCCTACACACATGAATGTAAGTATATGTACGCGCTGCTGAATGGGTCGCATCACCTTCATCACCTTGATTGTTAGCTTGAATGAAAGTCACGGATAATCAAAAACGACTGTTTATTGAATATATTTAACCACCACGTAGCTAATGCTATATGAATAATGCGTGAATGAGTACAGCTGAGTATGAACGCTGATTGTGTATTGTCGCTTTAAACTATAATTTGTGCAAGGCAACGGAATAGTGCTACTGCTGATGTATGCAATGCGCGTGCCATGCACGATACATGGACTCGTACTAGGTATGTATACGAGCAGTAATATTGATACTATCATTAATTTTATACTTTGTTTAAAATAAATTCATAACTTCCTGTTTAAACATAGATTGCTAAACTAGCAATAATCTATGTACAACAACTACTTTCAATTTTTATGTCAATGTTGGTAAACCTGTAATTTATTATCCAGTTAGGCTATCCTTTCTTAATATATTTTATACTAGCTGTGCCCGCGACTTCGTTCGCGTGCTTGTCGGAAACTAAAATGCGTCGCTTAGATAAAAGTACATTTAATCATTGCCCTGCGTTAACTTACTGACGCTGTAGAAAATAAGAAGAGAGTAATGCAAAGTACTGACTATGTCTCATACTAAAGTTTAGATGGATGGGTGTTTGTTAATCAACCACGTCAGAACGGCCGAACGGATCTTGAAGAAATTTGAAACAGGTACATTATAGTCGACAGGGAGACAGATTGTCGTTGGCGCGTTCGTGTTCCACGCGCGCCTCAAAGATTTATCAGCAACAATTAAGGGGCCCCCAAAGGGACGTCTGCCGGGGCTGAGGGTTGTCCGCAAGAGATACCATGGCCCCGAAACACAAAGGGCTAAGAAGGAACGTGGGTGGTTTTTAGTCAGTAGAAGTCTGACACTTTCTTCCGCTCCGCCCAGAGCGGGAAGAGTCATTTGATAATTTACGAACCACAAAAAAAAAGGGGGGATTAGAGGGTGTTTCGAGAGGGTACCTGTACCGAATCTGGGACATCGAATCTGAAATGGCCGCCACCTCCTTCTGCGAAGCAGTAATGCTAGCGAAAGAGGTGGCGGAACGTGAGAGGGAGACAACCTCTCGTCCCAGCCGCCGCGGGAGACGCTCTGGGCATCGGGGGCCACGTGATGGCTTCCGGCCACCGTAGGCGCGGGCCTGTGAACGGTGAGTAACGGGCTAGTTAATCGTTCGTCCGTCCTATGACGATGGAGGCGCGTTCGTGTTCCACGCGCATCTCAAAGAGATGTCAGCAACATTGAAGGGGACCGACGCCCGTTGGGGCTGCGGGTTGTTCGAAAGAGATACCGCGGCCTCGACACATAGGGCTAACAACACACCACATCTATATGACGACATGGTTGGCGCAATGGCTGGACGATTAACAGTAGCACTGCGTGTCGCAGGTTCGATTCCCACACGGTACAAAAAAAAATATGTCTTGGGTTTTATCTAATTTTAATTTAGTTTAAAAAAATAGTATTTTAATACTGTGTAATTGGTAAATTTTTATTTGTTGACTATTCACGAAACATAATGTGTGTATGTTTACTATCACCGCGGTTCAGAAAATGACATCAAATGAATAACGCCATCTGTCGAAGACGAAGATAAACTGCTAAAAAAGAGCGATCAAACACTATAAGGTTTAGGCTATGTAGATTTTGAAAGCAGCGTCATTTAGACTTATATCTACGTACCTTTTGCTATCATAACTTTTTTAAAGTTATCTTGTGAAGGCATTTAGTAATAAGTACCATATTCGTTCAATAGATGTCGTTGCTTGTCTCATTCTTGAAATCTTGACCATAACGATAAGTTCTTCTTGAAAAATATAAATTCATATATCTTTTGATAGAGAGCACCGATTACGATGAAACAAAGACTAAGTAATAGCCCAAGTTACGCACAATATTTATGTATAAAAGTTACCTACATTCGTTTCGTAAATTTGACGTGATGCTTAGTCATCGAAACAGACAAACAGACAAACAGATAAACAGACAAACAGACAAAAATTCCAAAAATGCTGGAAATGTGTTCTGTTGGTTATACTTTAATACCCTGACAATTTTATTTAAAAATATTTTCGATGTACAAAAACGATTTCTCTACAGATTTATTATATGTATATAGATATAGATAGAAGATAGATAAGCTAACCTAACTACATCTTATAGTGACCATATCAATATTAAAAATATTTAATGTTTTAAATAAAACTTTTTTGCAAAAAATAAAACCGACTTCAAAAACACAAAAAATTGAAAAACACAAAAACACAAAAAAGTGAAAAAGCAGCTTCTGAAGTCGGTGACATTTTGTTTGTTTGATTTCGTTTTCTTTGCCACCGACTTCAGAAGCTGCTTTTTCTTGTGAAGTTTATTTTTCACTTTTTTGTGTTTTTCACTTTTTTGTGTTTTTGAAGTCGGTTTTATTTTTTGCAAAAAAGTTTTTTATTTTTCCATTTTTAGTTGTTCCCAAACAAATAATAGGTTTTATTTATCCCCAATAAATGGAACATTACATAATATCTTACTGTCCAAATCTGGGTGTACACATCTGCGTACCCCCTCAGATCATACAGGCGTGATGTTACGTCATGATGTTGTATAAACAATAAACATCCAAGCGATTGCAGCAATCACGACAGATTTGCCGTCTATTTTTGAAGAGTTCTATTGTATATCTCCGAAGATCAGGATCAGATCTTTACCAAATTTAAATGGGACCACCTCAGGAGTATACTCTTTCAAATAAAAAAGAATTTTGAGAATCGGTTCACAAATGGAGGAGAAATCAGGTAACATACATAAAAAAAAAAAAAAAAAAAAATACATACACACGAACATATAACCTCCTCCTTTTTTGAAGTCGGTTAAAAAAGATTGGCTTGGCCACCGTATTACATTGGCCAGTGCGATGGCGATTAACCATTAGAATGTTGTATTTAATATTGGCCAATGTGATGCGGTGGCCAAGCCAATCTTTTTATTTTTTATTTTTAACAATCTGTTAACCCACCCAAGCATACAAAACAGCATACTTCAAACCTTCACTTGAGCTAGCGAGCCGCACTAGGTCTCCCGCACTAGGTCTCCCGCACTAGGTCTCCCGCACTAGGTCTCCCGCACTAGGTCTCCCGCCGCTAGCTCCTAAGCTATCTGTCAAGCTGCAGCCAACTATACACGTTCACACCGTGACAAGGCTGGGTGGTTTCCGAAGTAAGCTTGGACGAACAGAGTGACACGTGAGTGCAGTGTTTGTGATAATAAATTTACTAGCTTTTCCCACGAATTCGCTCGCGATTTGGTCGAAAATTGTGCCATGCTTGGGATCGTTATAAACAGCTTTCTAGAAGTATTAGTGAAAGAATTTTCAACTTCGTTTCAGTAGATCCATATATCCCTACAACCTCACAAACTCACGAATTTCATCTCTTTATTGTCATCTATCTTCTATATCTATAAAATTCTCGTGTCACCGTGTTAGTTGCCATATATTCCTCGAAAACGGCTTGACAGATTTTTATGAAATTTTATACGCATTTTCGGTAGGTCTGAGAATAGATCGTAAAGTACTACGTAAGTTTAGGCGTTTGCCTTGTGACCTGGTGGTCGTGGATTCGATTCCCACGGGAAGCATACTTTGTTAAGTTGTTTTCAGTTTGGCTAGGACATTGCAGGCTTGAATCACCTGATTGTCTAATAAAAAGATGATTCCGTGTTTCGGAAGGCACGTATAAGCCGGTGGTCCCGGTCCCCGCAAATGGCAGTCGTCAAACCATGTCAGAGGCCCTTTTTTATATAACCCCTCCCGCTCTTTCCCGCTCGCGAAAGGGAGTGTCAGACTTCTACTGACTAAAAACCACCCATGTTCCTTCTTAGCCCTTTATGTCGAGGGCCGCGGTATCTCTTGCAAACAACCCACAGCCCATGTCAGAGGCCCTTGAGTCGGTTTAGAAACTCTGCCACTAGGGTGTGTGGGTTCGTGAGACCTTACTGCCCACACGATAAGAAGAAGACCCTCCCAAGCCCAACCGAAGCTGCGAAGGAAGGGTGCGATATAACTGCAGTCAGTCCACCGCACACAGTGATATGGTTGCTCCCAGCCATAAGGGCAGGTGAATATATATTGGCAGTTGCAGATGATCAGTTTTATCTAAAGTTATTTTGTATTTATACTACCCCGTCGGGGCTGCGGGTTGTTCGAAAGAGAAACCGCGGCCTCGGCACAAGGGCTAAGAAGGAACATGTCTCTGGTCAGTAAATGCTGGAGAGCATTTACTGACCAGAGACGCGTTTAAGACTATTATTACAATGGTTTCAAAATCAGAGGTTAGTAGTATCTTGCTTGAGCATTTACTAATATAGTTGAATAATTATGTATACAATGTATAAAAACTTCCTGCTGTCGACCATCTAAGGCAAATGGCACGCCACCGGTAAGTCGAGTAACAACACGTCAAAGTTGTTGCTAACCTGAAGCTGCCGAGCTGAGAGCAACTACGTCAATGTGTGCTGCACTTATATCGCAGAACGGACGCCCGCTCGACGGCGCTCAGTGGCCGTACTGTGGGCGTAGCGCGGACGTAGCGTGGACGACGCGTGAGAGGGGCGCGGAAGGGCGCGCAGGAGCTCATTAACGTAGAGCGGCGCGTTTATTAAATCTACCATTTTTCATGGATGCTCGTAAATATACAACATTTAATTAGTTAGCTGGCGCAGGTGGCTTCGCTTTAGTCAAGATTGGTGGCCGTGCCACTACCCACTGGGTGAACTAATGTTGAAACTCAATCCAGCTAGAACATCACGAACGTTGTAGTTACTCTAAATACCTTTCCTACACACGTTTACGTAAATAAATAATATAAATATAAAACAATGGTTAGACCTACTGTCTTGTGTGGATCAAAATGTTGGGCCACAAAAGGGATGAATGAAAGGCATTTGCATGTGGCTGAGATGAGAATGCTTAGGGGGATGTGCGGTGTTACGCGATTGGATAAAATAAGGAATGAGTACATAAGAGGAAGTCTGAAAGTGGCGCCGGTGACTGAAAAGTTGTGTGGAAATCGGTTGTCGTGGTATGGGCATGTGATGCGGAGGAATGTTTTGAATATAAATGTGGATGGGTATAAGAGTAGAAGAAGACCAAATAAACGATGGATGGACTGTGTTAAGAATGATTTGGTAAGAACGGAGGTGTCTCATGAGATGACGAGAAACAGAGATGTATGGAAGAGGAAGACATGCTGCGCCGACCTCAAATGAATTGGAATAAGGGCAAGAGATGATGATGACACGTTTACGTTTTAACTCAGCAACTCGATGGAACAATTTGAAAATACATATAATATTTTAGGGCAAGTAGTAAGTAACAAGTTTAACGATTTATTTGAGACTAAAGTAACAACAAGTGCTACGACAGTTTGGACGTCATGAATATCACAAGTTGTATGGTCCCCGTAAAGGGGTTTGACTAACTTTGTATAGACTAGTGGCGTCGTTTTTTTTTAGCGGCCACCAATAATTTGCATGCTACTTTGTTGTACTCTGTTAAGTCAACATATATGTTCAATTATTTTTGTTCTAAGTGATTTACAAGCTGAGATATTTGCATTTGAAAAATTTAAAAATGTCGTCTTCAATTACTGTCCTGCGTAAAGAAATCTTAGTTATGTTTTTAGAAGATTGATATTAGAGCTGGCTTTACTGTTTCACGACCGTCTATCAAAGTCACTTTAATATTGTGGTTCTTGGAAAATAATAATAACACATTATTATACTATTTTATTATAATACTAGCTGACCCACGCAACTTCGTCTGCGTCACATAATATAGCTTTTAGCCTTTCTCGATAAACCGACTATTCAACATATTAAATTGAGTTTAATCGTACTCGTATAAAACAAAAAAAATTACCTTTCGATTATATTATTAAAGTGACAATTACTAGGTATCTCTTATTGTTAAATATACAATAACACATTGTACTTGTAAACATTATGGTGCAGTAAATATTTTGAATTTGAATTTCTCCGGAGCCCCCGAAGGATAGAATCCCCACTTACCTACCGCACCGGACCGAATGACTGCCGCGCGCGTAATTATTTTGTCGCGCGGATATTTTGATATTGCGATATCTTCTAAGATATTTGTTTAAACTGTATAGAGTAAAGGGCACAAATATTCTACATTAAATTTCTGTGCTAACAAACATATTTATTTAGATATAGGTTAATATAATATGGGTTAAATAAGCATCGCAAAATATCTTTCTTTTTAATCTAACATTTTAATAGTAAAAAATGGTTACAGTGAGTCAATCTTAAAAGATAGACATATTATGCTGTCGCGGACTTTTTTTTAGAACATTTAAAGAGGAACAATTCTTTCATAAATGATATTTGCGTAACTTAAACCGTTTTACCTTTATTTAGGTAGATTAGTGTCGTATCGTCGGCACCACGACAGTGTTAGGATTTATTTGACAGTTTAAAAATGTTCCTACGAACTAGAACTACCAGTGGTTTCATTTATTGTCGTATTGTCGGCACCACCCTGTATAAAATGAAAACGTAAAGAGTGTCATAGTGCACGCCGATGACCTCCTCGTTATGGTATTGTTGGGTACGCAGACGACTGTCCGAGGAGTCGAGCGACAATTTGAAATTCGGTGCCTACATTAAGGCTCCTCTCTCGAAAAAGCTTAAAAACAGCGTGCAGATGAAGCAGTTTTTCACCGGCACTTACAGAAAAATTACATCTGAGAAAAACCGTTAGTAATCTACATGATATATGACACGTAATTTGGTTTAGCCATAATTTTTGTATCGGTATCACATAATAAGAAAAAAAATCCACAAAATCACCTCCAAATCGTTGAATGGAACCATTTTACTCCTTCATTTTTTAACAAAGTAATATAAAAAAAATATCTACTGCTTTGAAATACAAAGGAAAATAATTTGGTTTTGTTACTTTTTAAAAACATGTATTATTTTAATTAAAATAAATGAAAAATGCGTCCGTTTAAAGTCCGTATCTACGACCGAGAGGGGTAGTTTGTATGCACAAGGTCATTGGCGTGAATACAAGCCTTAAGAAGAAAGCTCCAACTTCAAATCTGGGTATCCTAAATAAGGTTAGGCGATACTTCAAGCCTGGACAGCTTTTAGTCTTATATAACGCTCAAGTCCATATATAGATCTTTGGCAGTCGTTACAGGTAGTTACGGTCAGTGACCTGAAAGTCTGACATCCAGTCTTACGAAAGGGCATCGTATTACCCAGTATTGACTGGGTTGTGGATGTCAGATGGGCAGTCGCTCCTTGTAAAATACTGGTATTCAGGTGCAGCCGGTTAGACTGGAAGCCGACCCCAACATAGTTGGAAAAGGCTAGGCAGATGATGATAACGGTCAAGTCCGGTCTGGCGTGGATTATTTCTGTCTCCTTTGGATGGCTCAGCCATATACCAACCAGCAAGAGGCTCATTGCTGGGCACGATAAGGCGGTGGCCAAGCTACATTGCCTGGTCTACCGCCGCCGCATGTCTGTCAGTCTTTTACAGACTGTACTTCGGTAAGTGCGCCCAAGAGCTCCACGAGCTCGTTCCACCATCTCCCTTCTACGTAATATAATAATTTATGTAAGAGCGAGTAGTTCCCACATCTAGTAAGCCTTCGAAGATCGTGTCCGTGTGCGCTACGCAGCGGCTCGCTACGACGCTACGGCGCTACGAGGCTACGAGGCTACGAGTATCGGTCCCACGAGCTGCGACAACGCTCTCTCACGCTTTTAGCAATAACAACTAGTTAGCCCAGACTGCGGAGTGACACTCAGTCGAGATAAACGCCACGGGACTATGTGCAGACTATAGCGACCTTCATATAATAACATCTTGTGGGCACTAACTAACACTAACACTTGTTCAGTTTGTATAATGTACTTGTCTGTCAATTGTTTAACCCGTAATATAACATCAAGACAATGTTCCGAATAGCTGCTCGCGCTACAACGGGACGATTACTATTATTATTGTTTTGATCGTAGTGTGTTATCAAAGTACAAATATTATGAACCAGCTGATGCCCGCGACTTCGTTCACGTGGAAGTTTTGATGTATGTTATCGAGTGGTCCTAAGCGCAATTACTGAGAATGTGGTCTGGGGTTTGATTACCGAGATGGGCAAAAGATTTTCTCAGCAGAGGCAACGGAGTCTGGTTTTTGTGTCCGGTTGGTGGCAATAACTATATTACATCTTTATACGTCAAGCGCCCCCTATTACATGGCGCTTCAACATGACTTAGCCACACGTTGTTTGGTGACAGCACTGCCCTCACTAACAACCATCATTATCATTCTCTTGCCCTTATTCGGCGCAGCATGTCTTCCTCTTCTATACCTCTCTGTTTTTCGTCATCTCTTGAGACACCTCACTAACAACTACTCTTCAATGTTTATATTAACCTCAAAATCATAAAAAAGAGTATAATAAGTTCATCCTCAATTTACACTGGAACATTCGGCGGAAAATATAATTTTCCCTTTTAATGCAGCTTATTCGCAAAGACACCTGTTTCGTGGTCGTTATACACTTGGACGCGCATGTTGCACGTAAGATGGAGCTTTTCGACCCTGGACCAGTGTACACTGGTCCAGGGTCCCTAAATAACTGGCAGTGTCTGTCTAAACTGGTGACTTTAGACTCTAAAGTCACCTGCGAACAACACGCAGCAACATCTGCGCAGTTTTTGGGGATGTCGCATGTTGGGGCAAGATTTAGTGGCAATTTATAAACAGAATGTGCAGTCTGGTCATAGTAAAGCAACGTTGCAGCAAGGCCCCCCGAAGAAACCCCAGTAACAGGTATATGACGGCACCGTTGGTGGTTGCGGAGACACGCTGGATGCGAGACGTAAGAGACCGGTCAATGTGGCGACACCTGGGAGAGGCCTATGTCCAGCTGTGGACGTCTTTTGGCTGAAATGATGATGATGATTTAGATTTATAATCAGCTAACTCTATTTTTTTAAATTAATGGTTAAAAACATCTAAAAGTGTAGTAGAACCTCACCATTAAGGTATATCTTTGTGTGTGTGGTGGCTCAGTGGTAGCGGCCCCGACTTACGAACAGTGAGTCGTGGGTTCGTAGCCAGTCAGGCGCAATACTTTGTGTAATTTATTTCATCACTACTGCTTTCAAAACGGTGAAAGAAAACATCGTAAGGAAACCGGCATGTCTTAGAACCAAAAAATTCGAAGACATGTGACATCTACCAATCCGTACTGGGCCCGTGTGGTGGATCATAGCCAATCCCTGTCCTAGAGAGGAGGCCTGAGTCTCTGCAGTGGGAACATTATAGGCTGATGATGATGTCTTTCTAGGGCGTCCACTAGCGACCCCTGTGAACTGGAATATAACATCATAATGCTCGGCAAAGCCATATACCCCTTGCTTTCGTAACCTAAAAAATTCTCAACTTTTAGTACAAAATTCCAATATTTTTTATAAGATTTGAAAATCATAAAATAACAAAATAAAAATAAACTCGAACTCACAAAAAGTGAAAACCGATTGGGGATCGAACTCGCGAACATGTGGAACAATTTTGGAAATCTCACAACATTATAAAAAGTTACAAAAAGAAGACACCAGAGAATTGAACCTGCTTACCTTTGTTCGCATTGGAGGTCGCAGAACCCTTAGGTTACTAACATCGGTGACAACCCATAACGTTTGTATTTTGCCAATCTGTGTTCTTTTTATTATTTTTTGTTTTATATAAGGTTTACTAATCCTTTTCACTGTCTTTTTGTTTTTACTTTATTTAAATATTGTGTGACTACTTGTGAAAACTTGTAATTGGCCATATTGTTTTTATAAACCTAACTATTGTGTCTACCTAGCTGTAAGTTTTCCTAAAATAAATAAATAAATAGTTTGAAATAGCCGTTCTATTGATATAAACAGTATGACAGATAACAGCTGTCAATTTGTTGGGAAATATGGACACAATTATAATCTATCTCTATTCCAAATTTCATTCAGATCCGTTGAGCCGTTCTGGCGTGATAGCGGAACAAACATCCATCCATCCTCACAAACTTTCGCAATTATAATATTAGTAGGATAGTATCCTATTATAGTTAGAATAATTTTCTTCCGAAATCTACATTCGCGCACGTCGAGAGAAAGATTACTCTTGCGGACATCGCAGGGGTGGCGGGGGGGGGGGGGTGGGGGGGTTCACTAATTGCACTTTTCACATCTCATCCCCGTCTCCTGTGGAACAACTCGAAGTTGATTATTTAATTTACGCTCGGGTCGGTTCGTTGGGGGTCTCTGTAGCTAACATGTTCGGAACAGAGAGATGTATAATCTTATAATAATACATCGTCAGGTATGTTGCTGGGGTAGGCAGCGGGTTCGGGATTCCTACCATCACGACAAGCATTCTGCAAAAAAAAAAATGCGATCACGATGAAGATAACTGGCGGCGGGTTATTGCTGAATGTTGTAGTATTGGTATGGAAAATGATTGCGACATAGTCATAAAAAGTCAGGAATTTATATCTAACTAGCTGTGCCCGCGACTTCGTTCGCGTGCTTGTCGGAAACTAAAATGCGTCGCTTAGATAAAAGTACATTAAATCATTGCCCTGCGTTAACTGTAGAAAATAAGAAGAGAGTAATGCAAAGTACATGTCTAATACTAAAGTTTAGATGGATGGATGGTACCTGTACCGAATCTGGGACATCGAATCTGAAATGGAACGCAGTCACCTCCTTCTGCGAAGCAGTAATGCTAGCCAAAGAGGTGGCGGAACGTAAGAGGGACACAACCCCGCTTCCCAGCCGCCGCGGGAGACGCTCCGGGCATCGGGGGCCACGTGATGGCTTCCGGCCACCGTAGGCGCGGGCCTGTGAACGGTGAGTAACGGGCTAGTTAATCGTTCGTCCGTCCTATGACGATGGAGGCGCGTTCGTGTTCCACGCGCGTCTCAAAGGGATGTCAGCAACATTGAAGGGGCTCCCAGGGACCGACGCCCCGTCGGGGCTGCGGGGTTGTTCGAAAGAAATACCGCGGCCTCGACACATAGGGCTAACAACACACCACATCTATATAAAGACATGTTAGGCGCAGTGGCTGGACGATTAACAGTAGCACTGAGTGTCGCAGGTTCGATTCCCACACGGTACAAAAAAAATATGTCGTGGGTTTTATCTAATTATAATTTAGTTAAAAAAAAATAGTATTTTTAAACTGTGTAATTGGTAAATCTTTATTTGTTGACTATTCACGAAACATATTATGTTTATTTAATAACACCGCGGTTCAGAAAATGACATCAAATGAATAACGCCATCTGTCGAAGACGAAGATAAACTACTAAAAATGAGCGATCAAACACACTATAGGGTTTAGGCTATGTAGATTTTGAAAACAGCGTCATTTAGACTAATATCTACGTACCTTTTACTATCGTAACTTATTTAAAGTTATCTTGTGAAGACATTTATTAATAAGTACCATATTCGTTCAATAGATGTCGTTGCTTGTCTCATTTCTTGACTATAATGATAAGTTCTTCTTGAAAACTATAAATGCATATATCTTTTGATAGAGAGCACCGATTACGATGAAACAAAGACTAAGTAATAGCCCAAGTTACGCACAACATTTATGTATAAAAGTTACCTACATTCGTTTCGTAAATTTGACGTGATGCCTAGTCATCGAAACAGACAAACAGACAAAAATTCCAAAAATGCTGGAA
Organism: Diarsia brunnea; assembly: GCA_949774965.1. Classification (NCBI taxonomy): domain Eukaryota; kingdom Metazoa; phylum Arthropoda; class Insecta; order Lepidoptera; family Noctuidae; genus Diarsia; species Diarsia brunnea. The sequence continues at coordinate 113,448 of OX459011.1, forward strand.
AATGTGTTCTGTTGGTTATACTTTAATACCCTGACAATTTTTTTTTTCAATATTTTCGATGTACAAAAAAGATTTTTCTACAGATTTATTATATGTATAGATATAGATATAGAATAGAATAGATAAAAATACCGGGCTACGTAATGCTATGTGCAGATCTACCGTAGCCGCAGTGCTACGAACGGGCGGTGTCGGCGTAGCGCTGCTACGGGCCGCTACGGCGTGCCACGGCGTGCTACGCGCCGACCTCTACTCACAACAAGCTCACTGCTCGTAGCCGCGCCGTATGCGGGTATAGCAGCACTGTGTGATACTGAAAACAACGGCATACGGCACAGTTCGCCGGTACAGCGTACTGATTTTCCCACGTACTGTTTTTAGGTTTCTGTACTTCAAAAGGAAAAAAACTAAATCCTAGTAGAAATACCGAAGATATGAAATAATGTACACGGAAATAAAATGTAATGAACATCTTACTTGTTTTAGACAACTTATGCGACTGACCGAGTATGAGCGCAGATATTCTTTTTCATTCATATATTTTGATGCGTTATGTGCTGCTGATTTGTTTCCTTGCGGAGTGAACCTACCAGACCCTCGTTATTTGAGGTAAGGGATACTATCTTCAAGAAAGTACTGTAATATTCCCATTTATGTCTATTTGTATTCATATTAAAGCGCAGTGTATGTGGTGTCCCAGGCTGGTGCCACTGCTCCAACACGCAACCAGCTCAGCTCAGTGACGAGGTGAGCCGTAGTACTCAGTAAATACGTCGAACACGTTGTCAGGTGCGACTGTTTAACTGTTACATTATATCTAAGCTGGCGCCAGTTCACGCGCGCCTCGCCCGCGCCTCGCCCGCGCTGTGAGCCGCGGCTCTAAGGAAGTGCTCGCCTCGCTGAGAGCTCACCATACGAGTAACGTCTGGCAGCGATAAAACCGCGATCAATACATACACACACACAAATACAGATAGGCATTATGTTTTGTTGTGATGATTTCATTAAACCCGTAACGCTCGGCGAGAGGTGCACAATGCCGGCGCGGAGAGGATACTGAGTGGTGCGTGTTGGAGCCCGCAGCGCGCAGGTGCTGTAGGTGAACACGTGCGGGATCCTCACATGTGTGTGCGACTGTCGCACGCGATGTACTAACCAGGTCGGTATATATTCGCTATAGTTTGACCATCGGACTCGGCGACGTGTGTCACTGAGCTTTCTGTACTACTACCGCACGTATAAGTAGTTACTGCTCACACACACACACAGACACACACACAGACACACGGTGAGATGTAACAGAGTTTGTCAGCTGCGCGAGGTGAGAGTGCGGTGACGATAAATACGACGCTCATTGATATTGGTTGTGGACATTAAAATGGCAAATAAATTAGCACCAACGAGAGAGAAGTCCGTTGGTGGTGAACTGGAGGCGCGCTAAGAGTCAGCACAGGAGGCTGCAGAGTGTGTTCGTATTGAGTGACATGGACTTTGTGACGTCACTCAGAGTGGCCGCACAGGAAAGCGCCTACAAGCTCTTGTCTACAGATGTACCGCGGTGTACACAACAGCACTACTCCGCTCCGCTCAGTAACGCTACTTCATAACATGCTTTGTATCTGCGTTCTCACAATATAAACTAATACTAATGTTCATTTAAATGGTAGATCGACACACTTTCACTCCTGTAAAGCTCATTTGTATTAAATACCAATTTTGGCCGATCACTGTCTCTTAAAATACAGGTCTTCTAGTTTAAGAGGCAGGGTTCATTATTATTTTGTGTACATAGACTATTATTGTGGACTCAAACATTTTGTGCTCAAAGCTAAATTATTATGTTCATTGTACTCGTATTTCTGTCACTTTCTTTCTTACTGTGTCTGTGTGCTTTATTTGGATAAATAATTTTTATTTTTATTTTATTATTATAATACAAACAAATAACACTATTATCTCTACCACTATCTAATGATGTCTCTTCAGCGTTAACCCGTGGGAAGTTGCGAGGTAACCCCATCGCAAGTATACTTACTGGAGCTGACTCAATTTGTGCCCTAGAACCATAATTGTATGAGAAACAATAAAAACTTTGTTTTTTTTGTTTCTCGGTTTAAATAATTGTACAATTACGATACTATACTACTTAGAGTAAATTTCCGACACCGAGACACCTCCACAGTCCTGTGATATAGATACCTGTCAACAATAGGACACGTTACAGAGTGCTTGACGGACATTCGCAGGGCGTCAGTGTTGCTCGCTACTCGCATCAGTTCGTCCTGTTGCGTGCTGCACGTCGGCACTCTCGCCTCATTTATAAACGTCGAGCGCACGACTGTGTCCGCTCCACGCGCCGGACAGCCGGACAGCCGGACAGACAACACAATCCGCTCGACTCCCAACAAGAGCATTAATCACGTGCTGTGGAACATTAAGCAGCGCGCTAAGACCCAGTGAGACTCCGACACTCGGCCATTACTTAAATGACTCGCTCCACCGCACACCGCACACCGCACACCGCACACCGCACACCGCACACCGCACAGTGCTGCGCGACACATCGAGTGGTAGAGTGCTGCACCAGTGTGCTCGGTGCCACTCAAACACGTTTCATAACATAACACCACGTAACCCCAATGAGTTAAGCATAGGTCTACCGAATACTACCTCACGTCCCTTTCAAACGGGGCATAGCTATTGCCCTTGAAATGTTGGGGGTACCGGCCTCTAGTCAAGGCTCTGTGGCTGCTATAGAGAATTATGGAACAGGTAATGACTCTTTTTCCGTTTCAGGAATTCAACCGCTAGTGTAAACAACAACTTAACTAATGGTGGCACTTACCACATAAATAATATTTAATTGGCGCTTGCTTGTTTATCCGCCATTCTTTCACGAGTCGTATCACTTTAATGGCTTGTGTTTTAAAATGCATGTTAAGCGAATCCAGGCTCCCGTTGGGGCTGGGGGTTGTTTGCAAGAGATATCGCGGCCTCGACATGAAGGGCTAAGAAGGAACATGGGTGGTTTTTAGTCAGTAGAAGTCTGACACTCCCTTTCGCTCTGCCCAAGGAGCTGCTGATCATGGTAACTTGTTGCCCAATACTTTACATTATCATTTCTGATACTGATTTATGCAACGATTACGACTTATTTTTTACTTTAGGCGATCTAGTTCGTCCACATGGCGAGGATCACAACACTAAAGCTATTAAAATATACTTCTTACTAAATTCACCATTGCGGCCGTAGTCAGTCGTATGCAAATGTAATCTCTCTCCGCTCGACTGTCTGCTCGCTCTGCTCCGCTCCCGTGGTGGGGCTGCTCCGAGTACGCGCTCTCGACGACACGCGTTAATGGGAAACCGGCGCACGAATACGTTATCGTTCCCGGAACGGATGGAAATAAAAAGAAAGCCTTTTAGCCGAATGAGAATGCATTGAGCCTCAAGGGGGAAGGTTGCCACCGCACTCGGTGCTCGCCACCGTTGATTGCACCCCCACTGTCCACCACTGTCCACCACTCGGCAAGTACTCGACCGCGAGCACACATCATGTCCGTGTCACCTGAATCAACACTCAATTAGCGCGGTGGTTCATATTCATTGTCTGTTATTGTATGCAATCATTATAATTAATTGAGTTGACAGTGATCACACTGATCACATTGCGTCGTTGTCGTTACATAACGTGACGCGTGTGACACTCCACTCAAAATAACGTCTATTGAAATGATAATGTAAAGTATTGGGCAACAAGTCACCATGATCAGCAGCTCCTTCAGGCCGCCAGCCGCTGTACCCTAGTGAACCCTGCACCAGTGGCGGGTGGTGGGGAGTGCGGGGACCTCCATAGAACATCCGATGTGGCTCGTTGTCACTTACTCAATTATATTATTATGCGTATAAAGTTTTTATTATTCGTTGTGAATTATATTTCTTTATTTTTTTTTCTTGTTTTGATTATGAAATTATTCGGTTTCATGTATATTTTAAATTTTAGCATGTAAGAACTAATTTTGCTGTGCCCTGACAGGGTCTACAATGGCTCATAGCTCTAAGCCTTTTTTGTTAACACCATGCTTTACTTTGTGGAATGCAAATAAATGAATATGAATGTGAATTAATTCACGCATCATATAATTATTCCATTTCTTGTTGTCTGTACATTTATAGGTACAAATTAATAAATAGAAGAATGTGTTAATAATTTCAAAAATACCAGTTTTACTTTTTACTGAGCGCACATTTCTTACTCACACCTCAAAGATGAAATCCCTTGAAATTTTGACCAATTTTGACGGACTTTTACTGTCAGATAGATGATGTTATATTAAGGTCTAACATATTTTGCTATATTTTAAATTAGAAAAAAACTTTTTTGCAAAAAAAACCGACTTCAAAAACGCAAAAAAGTAAAAAATTTACTTCAGAGGAAAAATCAACTTCAAGTCGGTGACATATTGCTTATTTCGTTTTTTTTTTTGTCGCGGTCGCAGGACACTGGCCACTGGCTCGCTGTTGGAACTAAAAGCTATACGCCACTTCATACAGGCGCTACCATAGCACATTAAAGCAGGCTTTGTACGAGTGTAATAATCCGGTATGTACTGCAAGCGCAGTTATTTCTCATTTAAATTATGTGCTACGTCAGCCTGGAGTCCCTTAACATGCATTTTAAAATACAAACCATTTAAGTGATATGATAGTGTTAAAAACTTTTTTGTCAAAAAAAACCGACTTCAAAAACACAAACAAGTGAAAAATAAACTTTACACGAAAAAGCAGCTTCTGAAGTCGGTGACATTTTGTTTGTTCGGTTTTTTTTTTGCAAAAAAGATTTTTTATTTTACAATTTTTAGTTGTAATATCCTAAACAAAAACTATACATTTAATATTCAACCAAGAACCCTAACCCTTAACTTTCAAGATTCCCTTATTATTGCTTTCAACTCTTAACCGTTTAGGAGTAGTACCTTCCATAATCAGCTCACCTAGATAACCTGAAAGAATACAACCATATATACGTCCCCATAATATTTTACTAAAGAATTAGGCTCCAACTGCTAACCGTTGAGGAGTTATACCTTCCATCATCAACTCATCAACATGAAGTGATGACTGCTAGATGCAAATACTTAAAAAACTTTAGAAAAAGCACGAAACACGTAATACATGCCTATACAATTTGAGGGTTGCCCTCGATTTCTCTGGGATACCATCATCAGATCCTTATTTTCTTATCATGGTACCACCCTTGGGATATCTCCTTTTCAACAAAAAAATAATTTTCTGTTCGGTGCCTCCGAGTAATCGGTGAATATAATATACATAAAAAAAATATTGAGAACCTCGTTTTTTAAAGTCGGTTAATGAATGTTACCTTCTATCATCAGGGCAACCTAATACCCTGAAAGAATACAACTATCACTTCATAAGTACGTATAATTCTGAAAGAATTGTCTATCAACTCCTAACCGTTGAGGAGTTGTACCTTCCATCGTCATCAGTGAATCCACATGATATTATGATGACCACATGCAAATACTTGAACAGGTTTAAAAAATATATGGAAAACGTCATAAGTGCCTATAAAGTTTGAGGGTTGCCCTCGATTTCCCTGGGATCCCATCATCAGATCCTGACTTGGTGACAATGGGACCACCTCGGGTCAACCTGATACCCTGAAAGAATACAATTATCGCTCCATAAGTGAGTATAAATAAGAAAGAATTTTCTTTCAACTCCTAACCGTTGAGGAGTTGAACCTTCCATCATCATCAGCGAATTCACATGATATTATGATGGTCAGACGCAAATACTTAAGCAGCTTTAGAAAATATATGAAAAACATCATAATTATGTGCCTATAAAATTTGAGGGTTGCCCTCGATTTCCCTGGGATCCCATTATCAGATCCTGATTTGATGACAATGGGTTCATCTCGGGAGTATACCTTTTCGAACACAAAAATAATTTTGAAAATCAGTTCATTAAAGACGGATATATGCGATAACAAACATACAAAAAAAACAAACAGACGAATTGAGAACCTCCTCCTTTTTGGAAGTCGGTTAAAAATTCACGAAAATGTTGTTATTTCATAGAACTAACAGAAATTACACGATGTGTGAAAAAAGTAATTGCTAGTATCACTACTAGCAGTGCACTCAGCGATCTAATCTCATACTTAAATGAGCTCAATTACACGCTAACGTCTGTTTACACACGAGTATCAACACTCTCAACTACTTGATGGTGACGTACCTGACGCACAGACCGACAAACGCGCGTGCCAGCAGACCCGGCGACCTGGTGCCGCCGGCGGCGCTGGTGAGCCGCAGGTGTCGTACGCGTGTGTCCGAGTGCGCACTAGTGTGTCGACCAGCTGCAACAAACAAACAAGTGCGGTGAGTGGACACCTCGCTAAAACGTTAATTTGTATTCCCTGGCGTCTATTGGCTGTCTAGTACTCCGACAGCCAATGTACGAGTTCAATAACATTTATTTGGAAAGGTGTTGAATACAAATCGCTGCCAGCAAAGTTTTTAAGTCCAGCTACAATATCTCGACAAACTTAGCGTCTTTCATTCCGTAATCTGTAAGAAGATGCCGTCTAATTTTGATTAATATCAATAGTCGCCGTCTCCGGCACTGTCGGCTCCGGGTCGGCTCCGGACCGGACTGACTCCGTCGGCCATCTGACAAAACCAATACTTTGACTTTTATTTAAATACCTCTGCAAGCAGACGGTTAACATTGTTATGTAATAACTTCGTTGTTGATACATTGGAATTCCTTATGAAAGTGTGTCTCGCTCGCGGGTCTCGCCATATACGCTCGCAAGGTGTAATGTTACCTGGCGATTTTATGATTTGTGTAATTCAGTAGAACGTCTCATTATTGTGAAAAGTTGTCACAAAACAATTAAAGTTGAACGTTCGTGTGTGCGCTGTGCGGTGCGTGCGCGTATCACTTACTAACTTCTCATCAAAATACTAACGAGTATCTAAGCTGTTATAACTTTTGTTATTTTCATCAAAGTCAGTCTCTCAGCGGTGGCTGTCAGGCCGCCATTGGTCATAACATTTTGATGAAAATGTTTAATTGTAGATTCAATCAAACTGATATTTCTTGCCAAGCAATAATTTTAAGAAAGTTGTGCAATCAGTGCAGTTGTACAGTTTGTGTGGTGGTCGGTGACTCACACAGCTCGGACAGGCGACAATGTGGGAGCGACAAGCGCAGGCCGCACAACACGTCCCCCTACCCCCCACAGCTCACCCACGAGCACACAGAGTGCTGGCAGTTGTGGAGACGATGACCGCTGGGTGAAAGTGTCACAAGATGGCTGCCGGAACAAGAGCGCGAGAACCACAATAAAATTATTGTTATGTATATCTACAGAAAAACTCTGACTACTCCACTGAAACCGTAAGTTGAGAAATGTTCCTCTCATTATTATTACATTTCATTAATCTTAACCGGTCAAGCGATTGCCAAGAGTCCACCTTCTCGCAGAACGTAAGATGTTCATTGATACAGGTGTGATCTATGCTACAGTTTGAAGCAACTTTACCCCCGCGGAGCACAGGATAGGTTAGATAGGTAGCTACAACAATAGCCAGGAGTGACGCAAACGAATGCGCGTGCCGCCACCTCGGGTGCGGAGATTAGTGCGGTGGGACCGAGTGGACCAAGCTGTGAGCTCTGCTGTCAATCATTGTCAACGGGTTGATACCACCCACTGTCGTTGTAATTAGCAGTTCTGGAATAAGCTCACCTAGCATTGTGACAATTAAACAGACGATCTAGCCAGCGCCATGCATATTTTGACATAGCTATTCTGTTGCGATGCTTCATAGAATAGCATTGAACTGGGTTTAGCAACTTTTCCAATCATATTTCATAATCATTTATTTATTTGTAAGCCTATGGTGTTCTTGTGTCCTTATGTACACAAGAACACGCAGAGTTTCTCACCTTTGTTATTGTCACTTTCCGTTCTCAGAGATATCTAAAATATTCGTTTAAACCGGTTCGGTTTTCTGACAGACATCCAAAAGCAGCTTCTGAAGTCGGTGACATTTTGTTTGTTTGATTTTTGCCACCGCCTTCAGAAGCTGCTTTTTCTTTCACTTTTTTGTGATTTTCGTTTTTGTATTTTTAACTTTTTTTGTGTTTTTGAAGTCGGTTTTTTTTTACAAAAAAGTTTTTTATTTTACAATTTTTATTTGTAATATCCTATGCAAATATTTACTATAAAACATTCAACCAAGAACACTAACCCTTAACCTTCAAGATTCCCTTATTATTGCTTTTAACTCCTAACCGTTTAGGAATAGTACCTTCCGTAATCAGCTTACCTAGATAACCTGAAAGAATACAACCATATATGTACGTCCCCATAATATTTTACTAAAGAATTATGCTCCAACTCCTAACCGTTGAGGAGTTATACCTTCCATCATCAACTCATCAAAAAGTCAAAGAAGTCGGTGGCAAAAAAAACGAAATCAAACAGACAAAATGTCACCGACTTCAGACACTGCTTATTCTTGTGAAGTTTATTTTTCACTTTTTTGTATTTCTCGTTTTTGTGTTTTTCGTTTTTCACTTTTTTGTGTTTTTGAAGTCGGTTTTTTTTTTCTTATCATGGTACTACCCCTGGGATATCTCCTTTTCAACAAAAAAAGAATTTTCTATATCGGTTCAGGCGTCTCCGAGTAATCGGTGAATATACATAAAAAAAGATTGAGAACCTCCTTTTTTAAAGTCGGTTAATGAGATTTACCTTCTATCATCAGGGCAACCCAATACCCTGAAAGAATACAACTATCACTTCAAAAGTTCGTATAGTTTTGAAAGAATTTTCTTTCAACTCCCAACCGTTGAGGAGTTGAACCTTCCATCATCATCAGCGAATTGCTATGATATTATGATGGTCAGACGCAAATACTTAAACAACTTTAGAAAATATATGAAAAACATCATATGTGCCTAAAAATTTGAGGATTGCCCTAGATTTCCCTGGGATCCCATCATCAGATCCTGATTTGGTGACAAAGGGACCACCTCGGGAGTATACCTTTTCGAACACAAAAATAATTTTGGAAATCGGTTCATTAATGACGGAGATATGCGATAACAAACATAAACAAACATACAGACGAATTGAGAGCCTCCTCCTTTTTGGAAGTCGGTTGAAAATGCACTTGCGAGTTGAGAGCCTCCGGCTACAAGTTCCGTGACTTGCGCATGTTTAGAGCTAAGCGCATTAAGTAGCAAACCAAGTGAGTTTGTAGTTGTTGTTCTAATTCATCCGGTAGAGTACCGCCGTTCGCCTCCACGTGTGGTGTACCACAGGGGAGGTAGTGTACGTACATACGCAGCCAACTGTCTACATGTTTCGCTGACGTAAAGAAACGTTGAACGTCCACAACATTTTCCTGTTAATTTGCGTCTGTTAGAGGGAAAGATATTAGCATGAGACTGAGCGCGAGCGGGTGAGCGAGTCCAATCTCGCGGCCGTCAGTCGAGCGCCGGAGTGATGGATCGCTTGCTGCAGAACTATTCCCCGGACAAACTGCTCGTTTCGTGTTTGGTCAGCGAATTATTTGATTTTGTAAGTAGTGGTGTGTCATGAGAATTTATCAATATTTAGAACAGAAATATTTGTGTAAGAAAAAAAAAACTTAATACGCGTATTTTTACATATTTTTAACGTTAACTGAAATCCGGGGATGTCAGATCATCATCCTCACAGTACAGCACTTCACTGCTGGATAGAGACCTCTCCAGCCGCACGCCATACAACTGTCATCGAGCTGCTACCGGTCACTCCATCAAGATAGTATCTCCTCCTAGCCTGGAGGTGTCCTCCCTTATATGTACATATCCACTACAGTCCGGAATGGGACTACTGGCCCGTTGTTCTGTTGGCGGCGCTTGCAAGCCAATATCGGCACACCTCTAACACGTGAGAGCGAATGAATAAGTAGCGGAGCCCCGGGGGTCCCCGGGGGACTTGTCTTTACACCACGTTACCCACATTTTGCGTGTAGGGTACACCCGATGACATTTCCCACCAGAGACATGACGGTGACTTCCATACAAACTTGCACTCCTATTTTTACCCGACTAGCTTCTCAAAATCATAACCCCAGGAGGGTTATGATTTTGAGAAGCTATGTAAATATGTATGTTATGTGAGTATGATCATCTGTTCCCTCATAGCTCCTAATCTAATTATCGGAACTCGACATATGAGGTATCGTTAAAACCGTCTTAATTGTCCGCTGAACATAGGCTATGTGACGTGTCACATAACTCGATATGGCGCCATCCAGCGGACATTTCTACGGATATTTCTTCTTCCATCGTAAAATACATCGTTACTGATGAACGGCTGACGTACTGGCCGGCGCCCTTAGTTTATAATATTATGATTCATCATTCTCTTGCCCTTGTTATGTGCCTGGGAATTTTCCTTGATCTGTCAAAGGTATTTGACACAGTTTCTTACCAGGCCGTATTGTGTAAAGTGTAAAGCATCAGAATACGTGGACTTCCTTTGAAAATCTTCGTAGATTATCTCAGCAATCGTACCCAACTAGTCAAAATCAGCCCACATAAAAGTGATGAGCTTCTTATCACATACGGCGTGCCGCAAGGCAGCATTCTAGGGCCTACTCTCTTTCTCATTGATTTAAATGAACTCTACAAACTGTCTCTCGAAAATTGCAAGATATTTACGTACGCGGATGACACTGCTCTTGTTGTAGATGGTGATGACTGGCCCCAGACATATCAAAACGCCGAGACTGCGCAGTCCGCCGTTATGAGATGTTTGACCGACAACTTGCTCACCTTCAATATTGACAAATCGGTATATATTCCATTTTCCATTCGGTCGAATCTGTATTCTTCAAACTCCCTCACCATAAATGCGCATGCGGATCCTCAACTCCGTGTAGCTGCCTCCTCCTTGCGAAATCCACGTGTGTATGGTATCTAGGAGTACTTATTGATCAGCATCTCAACTGGCGACCCCATATAGCCAAAGTCACGTCCCGCGTACGTAAGCTAATATGTGGTTTGGGCGCAGAACGCCAGAAACAAATAAAAATTTTGAATTTGAATTTCTCCGGAGCTCCCAGAGGCCAGAATCCCCACGTACATTACCGCACCGAACCGAATGACTGCCACGCGCTTAATTATTTTGTGTAACGTATTACATTGCAATATCTTCTAAGATATTTGTTTAAACTGTATAGAGTAAAAATCACAAATATTCTATATTAAATTTCCGTGCTAACAAACACATTTATTGACCCGGATTTTTGTCTGCCAGACACTTTCCAACATTAACTAAGAAATTATTTGCTATGTTAGCGGATTCCAGCGGTGACGAGTGTGCTTGTAATAAACCTGAAGATGACTCATATTGTTTTGACGTGTGCGTTGTGTCTTTAATAAATTTCCAGATCTTTTTACTATTTATTCCAACCTTTTCCAATGCCATTTTGTCGTAGTTGCTTTTAATTTTTTTAAGTTCATTACAGTAATTTCGACATATTTTGTACGAAAGTTGTAATACTGCATTGTCTGGATTAGATTTCGCTTTCATATGCAATTTATCCCTATGTTTCATACAGCGTATAACGCCTGATGTTATCCAGGGTTTTACGAGTATGTTGCGATTTTTGTTGTTCTACTGGGATACGAATGTGTTTTCTGAATTGCATTTCGTACGTTTTCAATAACATACGACATGCAGAGCTGTGGGTCATCGGAATTATAGACTGGATCAAAATTGATGAGGTGTAAATCATTTTCAAGTTTATATATTTAGTTTTGATAATTCTTGAGTGCCTTTTTTTTTTTTTTTGGGGGGTGGGAAATCATCAAATAACCCCTCCCGCTCTTGGGCAGAGCGAAAGGGAGTGTCAGACTTCTACTGACTAAAAACCACCCATGTTCCTTCTTTGCCCTTCATGTCGGGGCCGCGGTATCCCTTGCGGACAACCCGCAGCCTCGACAGACGTCTGCCCTTGCGGGCCCCTTCCATGTTGCTGACATCTCTTTGAGGCACGCGTGGAACACGAACACGACGTCGTCGTCATAAGACGGACGGACGGCGAGCTTACCCATCACTCACCGTCCACAGGCCCGCGTCTACGGTGGCCGGAAGCCATCACGTGGCCCCCGACGCCCGGAGCGCCTCCCGCGGCGGCTGGGACGAGAGGTTCTCTCCCTCTCACGTTCCGCCACCTCCTTCGCTAGCATCACTGCTTCGCAGAAGGAGGCGACGGCGTCCCATTCCTCCTCGCCCCGGACCATGGCTTGCACCAGGGCCGGACGCGAGAGGTCGCCGCCGCCGATCGCCGCTACGAGAACACGGCGGGGCTCCGCCCAAGCGGGACACACCTCCACAGTGTGCTCCACCGTGTCCTCCGGCCGATCCTCGCAATGGTGGCATCCGGGCGTTTCCTCCCGCCTGATTCGGTGCAGGTACCTCCCGAAACAACCATGTCCGGTGAGTAACTGCGTCAGACGGAAGGTGAGGGCGCCGTGGCGCCTCTCCAGCCACTCCTCAAAGAGGGGACTTACCGCCACTATCGTGGCGTGCCCATTCTTGAGTGGGTTGTTTAGGTAATTTACAATTAAGGGTAAGTAGGGCAGCATTGTGATCGGTTATTGTTGAGTTAACAACAAGTGCAAGTGCAGGGAAATTCGATTTAAGCATAATATGATCCAAACAGGAGTCATTGTGATGTGTAGGAAAGCTGTGTGCTGGGAGCAGGCCATGGGAAGCGCATAAGTTGAGGTAGTCCTGAGCAACCGCATCAGCACTTCCGGGAAGAATATTGATATTAATATCTCCAATTACAATCGTGTTTTTAACGGATGACAGTCTTTGCAAGGTCTCATTCTGAGAGTCAGAAAAAATGCTAGTATTTCTAAAAGATGGAGGTCGATATAATGCTAATATCGCAAAATCAGAGCCAATTTTAACTAACAATCTGTTACAGTCGTTCATATCAGGTTCCTCAACAGAGACATTTAGATGATTTCTTGCATAAACTATCACACCATCATTTTGGTTGTAATTAATAGTACTTTTATACATATTATATCCCAGGATTAGTGGTATTATGTTACTCGTATATTGTTTGGCAAGCCAGCATTCCGTTAAAACAATGACATCACAATTTATGTTAAGTCACTGTTGAAATAAAGTAAAATTCTTAAAAAACATTACCCTTCCCTTGCAGTCGGGTAAAAACACTGCGAATATTTTGTATATGTAGGATGCAGCGGTATTATTAGGTCAGATTCAGACATCACGTGGGCAGAGTTTGGGTCTCGTGCAATGAAAATACACCGGGTGCGGTTCACTGGTTTTTATTTTAAATCACGAATTACTTTAAACACAATTTAGTCCAATCACTCACAACGCTTATACTGGGCACAACGAATCGAGTACAGTTCCGGAATGTCTTCACAGTGCTGCGATCAGGCACTGAATGTCCTTCTCGCCGCCCTCTTGAAACATCACGACTCTGTAGAAGCGCGCGTAGATCGCGTGATGTTAAAAATGGCGCGCTTGACATTCGTTTCTTGTCCGTACCGACCGGATCCGACATATTATTATATAATATTGTTTACAGTTCTCTGCCTTACAAACTTTAGACTCGGATACAGAGAAATTATCTAAATCATTAATCAAACTATTTATCATAATGTTATATATCATAAATATCATAATAACAATAAAATATAAAATTAAAGAAAAAAGTACAGAAGAATTACTAATTAACGGCTTATTAAAGTACTGACGTAGTGAGTCGAGCCCACACTCTCTGGCAGTGGGAACGCTCGCGGTGGCCGCAGTCGCACGCGTCGCGGAATGCAATAAGATCATGTTATGCCAAACTACTGATTTATTTAAACTACGCATTGTTTCGTTGAAGAATTCACATCGTTTATTATTTCAGGCGTCGTAAACTCGTCGTACAGATGACTGGAACGACTGTTCCTCGTGTAGTTGAGTCCACACACGCCGCCGCGCCGCTCGGCTGCACGTCGCAGAGACGCGCACTACATCAATAACTGCGGTGTTAGCGTCAGCGGCGTCTGACAAACGTACGGATATTATGGCACTCAATCATGCAGCCGCGTGGCTCGTGACACAAACGCCAGATGTTTATCAGAGCCTGAAGAAGTTACCTTTGGGCAGACACAGACATAATAATATACACTAAAAGATCCAGAATACAGTGAAAGAAAGCACTATCGGCAATAACAATCGCCATCACCTCAATTCTTTGTAAAGTTATACAAAGGTTTCTTAATGGGAAGCTGCTGGCGCACCAGACGCGAACGACCTACTCAGCAACCGTCAGTATAGTTTGATGGTCACCGGGGATGATCTGCCAGGGATCTTCTAGTGTTTGCATCGCACTGCTGGAATGAGGCAGTAGAGAAACACGGCGTATCCCTTGCCGTGTATTGCTGTTAGATATCTGACTTCCCGAATGAATGGTCGATCCGAGTGCTCATTGATGGCTGCTCCTCTTACCTTATTGTTATTAGCATCAACACATCGTCTATTCTCTCCGCGACACTTTTCCTGCATCACATCAATTACCCCCTTTTTGGGGGGAGGGGTTGGAAAATCATCAAATAACCCCTCCCGCTCTTGGGCAGAGTGGAAGGGATTGTCAGACTTCTACTGACTAAAAACCACCCATGTTCCTTCTTAGCCCTTGTGCCGAGGCCGCGGGACACCATCAAGCTTGTGACACGAAGTTGAGTACGAATCTGTAGTTCGGTGTCTATATTGTATCAAAAGCTCAAACATCGCCTGGCTAACCTTCATAAGGTAAAGCTATACTTCAAGCCTGGACAGCTTTTGGTCTCATATAAAGCTCAAGTCCGGTGTTTTATGGAGTATTGCTGTCCCCTTGGGGATGGCTCAGCAAAATAACAACTAGCCACACTTCACTCTGTTGAGCGCAGACCCAAGAAGATCGTTGGTGACGACAAGCCGGTGGCCAAGCGTCCACCGCCGCAAAGTTGCATGTCTGTCGGTCTTTTACAGATTATATTTCGTTGAGTGTGCCTAAGAGCTCCACATTAAACCACCCCATTTCTTCGATCGGGAAACCAGACATAGTGCTGGTTATCACCCATACCTTCGCACGAAAATTTCGAAAAAAACAAATTCACGAAAAAAGCTGAGAGCACGAAAATATTACTCTTTGAAAATGTTCAGCTTTAGAAAGTTGTTGTGCTCGCTAGTGCAGGGCTCCGACATCGATCATAACAACAAGGTGAAGGCTGCCGCGCGTTGTGTGTTGTGTGTTGTGACCCAATTAAGTACGCACCATTTTACGTCTTCACAACAAAATAAACAATATCAATTAAACTTCTCAAACAGGAGTTTGTGTGGGCTCTTTCATCGTCCCCTTTTTAATCTGTCTTTAATTAGGTGAATCCCCCCCCCCATGTCTTGACTCCTCACCCCCCTTCCCCGGGCACACCGTTACCGACGTTATTTAATATACAGTTCCAATGTACCCGTTTGTTCGTTTCTGTTATATTAAACCACTCTTTGCAATCGTTTCAGGAGTTTCTATGGTAAAGGTTTGTGAATTTGGAAAATTGAGGAGCTTTCGTCGCGTAATTGCAAAAGTTTGTTCGACTGTTTGAGGTTTACCAAAAGGATGAAAACAACTGCTCCATACATATAGGCATCAAGTAATTCATACATATAGGCATCAAGTAATCTATACTAATATTATAAAGCTGAAGAGTTTGTTTGTTTGTTTGTTTGAACGCGGTAAACTCTGGAACTACTGGTTGGAATTGAAAAAATATTTTAGTGTTGGATAGTCCATTTATCGAGGAAGGCTATATAACATCACGCTAAAATCAATAGGAGCGGAGCATAAATGAAAAATGTTGCAAAAACGGGAAAAGATATTCCTTTTTGAGAGCTTTCGTTGCGTGCGCTGCGAAAACGGCTTAAGTTACGTAAATATCATGTATGAAGGAATTGTTCCTCTTTAAAAGCTCTAAAAAAAGTCCGCGACAGCATATGTTTATCTTTTAAAATTGAAGTCAAAGTCAAAGTCAAAGCATTTATTTCAATTAAACCATTACCAGGTACTTTTGAATGTCAGAAGAACAATTCATAAAAATAAACTACGAGTGCAATACGTCATCCCGAAAGCCACCACGCCGAATCACACGCCGCCGAATGCCCGCAACAACGAACACTGCGGCACGAAAGCACGCAGCGACTCACTGTAACCATTTTTTAATATTAAAATGTTAGGTTAAAAATAATGATATTTTGCGATGCTTATTTAACCCATATGGTATTAATCTATATCCATATAAATATGTTTGTTAGCACGGAAATTTAATATAGAATATTATTTTGTGCTTTTTACTTAATACAGTTTAAACAAATATCTTAGAATATATTGCAATGTAAAAATATACGGGCGACAAAATAATTAAGCGCGTGGCAGTCATTCGGTCCGGTGCGGTAGGTACGTGGGGATTCTGGCCACTGGGGGCTCCGGAGAAATTCAAATTCAAAATATTTACTGCACCATAATGTTTACAAGTACAAGGTGTTACCGTATATTAAAGAGTAAGAGATACCTATAGTAATTGTTACTTTAATAATAAAATCAAAGCCAAACTAAAATAATAGGTATTATAAAGAGGAAAGGTAAGATTTTTGTTTGTTACGAGTACGATTTAACTCAATTTAATATGTTCGATAGTCGATTTATCGAGAAAGGTTATAACCTATATTATGAGACGCGGACGAAGTTGCGTGGGTCAGCTAGTTCATACATATAGGCATCAGGTAATTCATACATATAGGCATCAGGTGATTCGTTGAAATATTAAAGTTATCAAAGTAGTCACATCTACACAGGCTGTAAACGCAATTCAAAGCAGCCGCTTTGAATAGTAAACGGGTCATGGAGGTAATTTAAGTAAAGTGATAACCTGAAAAATTTGTATTATGAAAAATAGCTGCGAAAAATTTGGAACTTTGTCCCACATTATCTCCGTAACTAGGGGGTTCCCAGGTATAGTCTAGAACAAAAAAAATAACTTCAGAAGCTGCGAGTTGCAGTAACGTTCGCTAACATACTTGCTAGGCTACACATACGGGTCAACGTTGACATCGCTAAGTGGATCTTCTGTGCGTCCCGGAGGCGTGTCTCCGCAGATGTATGACGGCATACGGCCGCGATACATCTCGCAGATGATCCGACTTATCTCACAGATATCATTTACCGGCCCAGCGCACACACACGTCGCCACCGTCGGTGACGTGTGACGTCACGCAAGCTGAGGTGCCGCCTTTGATGTGCCCACGAGTGGCAGAGAGTTAATTCGTAAACGAGCGACCGGAACTGAGGAATCGCTGTAGTCATTGTTACAGATTAAGGCAAACATCTCAGAGGTAACATAAACAACAAAAGTCTTTCAAAGTTTCAACCTTGGCAGTAGATAGATGAAGACGCTGAAGATCAAATAAATAAACAGTTTCCATACTCATACACAACCTTGCGCGATAATTGAGGACGAGCATAAAACCCGATGGAGCTGGCGCGTAAATATACATCAATCAGTATACAATAACAGTCTGCAGCGATCACAATAAAAGCTTTTATCTGTGAAATTTCCTCACTTGCGGGCTCCGTATGGCTGTAGCCGTAAGGAGCAAGTGAGGCTGGATCATCCGCAATGTAACATCCGTACTTGTACAGCTAACAGAAGTAGCGGCTGAACCGCTGAACAACACCGGCTCATCGATCTGTCGTATTTGTCAAGTTAGGAGGGACGAATGGTTGTCGCGGGCGACACGTGGTACATTGCGATGACATCAGTCGGGGATATTAAATTATGTACATGTGGGGTATCGGGGTAGCAAATAAAAGTCAAGACGCTTCGCTTGCAAATTGTATGAATCAAATAAGATGAGTTGTGAGTTGTGAGGTAACACGTAACGTGCGTCTATCTGAAGGGATCACTTTATTTGCGCGCGAATGTGGAACGGCAGACAGATTGCGGACCTTCTCAGAAGGGACAGCTCCTGTTGTACGATTGTGTGGGGATCCTGTCACACGAGGGGTGATGTGTGCCGTTACGTTGTACTGTATTATACTGTTATACTGAAGATTTGATTGCAAGGAGACGGCGGGAAGCCCCTCGGGGAGACTGCCAGGGTGCACCACTGTGGCGTCGAGGTAAGAGCTGAGTGGAGACTAAAGTGGTGCATTATCGCGACGCCTGTATATTGAATGCGAAGCCGACGACGCGGCGCTGAGAGCCGAAACCAAGAAGCTATATTCAGTGATCTGTATCATCTGCATGGAAATGTGCTCGTTTCTTCAGTCGGGTGACAAACATTATAAACCTGCGAGAATATTTCGGCGGGCTGCCAACGTTATTGTATTTGTTCATCATAAAATTTATGTTAAATTGTAAGATCTATGGGCCATAATTTTATTGTAAAAACAAAATTGGCTTTAATCATCTGTAATCGACAACATCACAAATGGGTCATTTGGAACGTTCAGTACAAACAGAGAAGCGTGTGGCGACTACTGGCGACATTGCGCTGTATTTTATATTTAATTAATCATAGAAGCGTGGCTAACGAAGGGATGCTGTGTGGCGACCGAATTATCATGTTTGTTCGCAAAGTTGAACCGCAACCTTTGTGTTCGCTGTCATCCGAAAATGTTCCGTTTGTGTTTCGTTTGAGCGCGCGCTAAGTAAACACCCTGTACTTATGTGTGTGTGTGTGCACTACATCAACGAAGCCGACTACTTTGAGGTCCTTGCCTACATACTTCTTATTCTTAATTAATGTAACACGAGTCACTGATAGTATGTTTTTTTATCTGCCAGTACCGAACTAGTAACTACAATTGAAAGATTTGCGCACACTTAACATATTAGAATAAGTATTAACCGAATATCTCGTCGGTTCACAATTTTTAATATCCGCAAAGATGAAGAAGTTTCAAATTGAAAAATCGATCGCTTATAAGATTGTGTACGTAGCAGATTAACAATTTGATCGAGTTTACTTAGCGAAGGACGCTGGTACTGAACACCGCAGCTATGATGTGGTCACACTATCGTCTTGAATAATATACATGTCGCATCCAGGTGCGTGGCGATTATGGCAAATCCCCCCCTTCTGGGGGAGACTATGTCCAGCAGTGGACGTCTTAAGGCTGAAATGATCATGATGAACAGTTAATTGTACCTACCGTCAATTACTACATATTAACTAACACTATGAACTTAAAATGAAACACAGAAAAGTTCCTAGATTAGTATATTATGTCGCGACCACGCCCTGAACGATCATTGGCGATCCATGGGGTTAAGGGACGTATCGGACACCATCACACCAAACCACACAACATACTATATTTGACACGAGTCATACAACAAGTACCGAGTTCGAACCACTTCTGCTCTTGAATAGACATCGTCGTTCCTCTTGTGAAGCGGTTCTCCGAACTGGTTGCCGCAGGGTGTGTTAAGTGTGCTCACAATCTCTAAATATTTCCTTGTAGCAACCGTCACTGTGAGAGCACTAGACTATGTCACAACATATCCTGTGCCGTGGCCCGCAGTGGTCCTACTGTTCAGCGGTGACTGCAGCGGTCACACAAAGGCGGTCTCAATTGAATCAGTGTCGAGATAATCCCCTCAGATTGGTGCTCACCGCGACACGCTGATAGAGACGTCACTCACTGTTACTGTGCCGACACTCGACAGCCGCCAGCCGGCCACTGTGTCGGACAGAACTAACTACTCACTTGAGTAACAGAACTCACAAGACTGACGAACAAGTCCGGAGCTTCAAAATTATTACGATTATTAAGAACCTTTGTGTCGCACTCTGGCACGGAATACTCTGGATCTGAATGAGTTCCGCTTACTATACTTAAGTAAAGTTAAATGAAATGACGCAATTTTGTTACTGCATACTTAACTGACAACCGCTTCAATATAATTATATTTCACCAACAAATGGAGAGGATGTGAGCAGAGGTTGTCACATTATAACGTCAATATCGCGCCATCGCGCCACACGCCGCCGGAACTGTTGCCACTGCACTGTGCACACTTTACCATCCATATACACCACTCGCGCTGTTCCACGCTCGTAGATCGTACCGGTAAAGATACAAATCATTTGCCGCTTCCTGAACGTTCCTAATGGCTATTTTAATTGCCATGACGTATTGTGAAATACATAAATAATCGAATTGTGTTTGACAAACGTTTCAACAGACACCGGGATACGATATACGACTGAATTCAAATCGGAATATGAATCAGAATGTTTCGATCAAATCGAAGTAACAAGTTTAGCATATTGTACATGAAATTCGATCAAGTCGGATATACGAATATCAAACGATATGAAAACATATAGCGATATGTATCTCGGCGAATTTCTGTAAATCAGACAACTCTGGTTTGTGCAGCTTGAAAGTGACGTTGACTTGGCACCAATGGCACCGACACGGGCACTGGCAACACAGTTCTGTCACCTAGAAGAGGAGTCAGAGAATTCACAAAAAATGTTAACCACTTTCTTGTGTAACAAACATTGTTAATTACCCATGTATTGTTACAGTCACAGGCGTATATTACGAGCTCGGCGGGCGGCGACTCACGTCAGTAATAAATCTAGTAAAGTACACCGTGTTAGTAACTTAGTCAGCCGGGATGGCCAGTTAGCGTGTCACTGTGTCACGCTCAATGTCATCTGTCGCCAGATATTTACGATTTGGTCGATTTAGCCACAGATTGGATATAAACCGCGTCCCCCACACTGCGACGTCCACACAAGGAAGTTTGGAGTTCTGCTTATTTACGTTTAATACAACGGCGATGGCCTACTGACACGGTTGTGCACATCAGTGTTATGTGTTATGTGTTACGGCCGAGAGGGGAGCAAGCACATAGTTTGGTAAAGGTACCCACCTGCACCGTCACGCGTAAGTGCTAAGCAAAGGTATTTGATAAAGTGTAGATAACACATTATTTTGTCATTCTAACACTTATAACACGACATGAACATCGCAACACGAACACTAGAGCGACAACTGCGACGCTGCGATACAATCTATACTATCTATATCTATACATATAATAAATCTGTAGAAATTTTTTTTTTGTACATCGAAAATATTTAAAAAAAAAATTGTCAGGGTATTAAAGTATAACCAACAGAACACATTTCCAGCATTTTTGGAATTTTTGTCTGTTTGTCTGTTTGTCTGTTTCGATGACTAAGCATCACGTCAAATTTACGAAACGAATGTAGGTAACTTTTATACATAAATGTTGTGCGTAACTTGGGCTATTACTTAGGCTTTGTTTCATCGTAATCGGTG
Organism: Diarsia brunnea; assembly: GCA_949774965.1. Classification (NCBI taxonomy): domain Eukaryota; kingdom Metazoa; phylum Arthropoda; class Insecta; order Lepidoptera; family Noctuidae; genus Diarsia; species Diarsia brunnea. The sequence continues at coordinate 134,918 of OX459011.1, forward strand.
CTCTCTATCAAAAGATATATGCATTTATAGTTTTTAAGAAGAACTTTTCATTATAGTCAAGAATGAGACAAGCAACGACATCTATTGAACGAATATGGTACTTAATAATAAATTCCTTCACAAGATAACTTTAAATAAGTTACGATAGTAAAAGGTACGTATATTAGTCTAAATGACGCTGCTTTCAAAATCTACATAGCCTAAACCCTATAGTGTGTTTGATCGCTCATTTTTAGCAGTTTATCTTCGTCTTCGACAGATGGCGTTATTCATTTGATGTCATTTTCTGAACGGGCGGTGTTATTAAATAAACATATGTTTCGTGAATAGTCAACCAATAAAGATTTACCAATTACACAGTATAAAAATACTATTTTATTTAAACTAAATTAAAATTAGATAAAACCCACGACATATTTTTTTTGTACCGTGTGGGAATCGAACCTGCGACACGCAGTGGTACTGTTAATCGTCCAGCCACTGCGCCTAACATGTCTTAATATAGATGTGGTGTGTTGTTAGCCCTATGTGTCGAGGCCGCGGTATTTCTTTCGAACAACCCGCAGCCCCGACGGGCGTCGGTCCTTGGGAGCCCCTTCAATGTTGCTGACATCCCTTTGAGACGCGCGTGGAACACGAATTCGCCTCCATCGTCATAGGACGGACGAACGATTAACTAGCCCGTTACTCACCGTTCACAAGCCCGCGCCTACGGTGGCCGGAAGCCATCACGTGGCCCCCGATGCCCGGAGCGTCTCCCGCGGCGGCTGGGAAGAGGGGTTGTGTCCCTCTTACGTTCACCTCTTTCGCTAGCATTACTGCTTCGCAGAAGGAGGTGATGGCGTTCCATTTCAGATTCGATGTCCCAGATTCGGTACAGGTACCTCTCGAAACAGCCTCTAATCCCCCCTTTTTTTTGTGGTTCGTAAATTATCAAATGACTCATCCCGCTCTGGGCGGAGCGGAAGAAAGTGTCAGACTTCTACTGACTAAAAACCACCCACGTTTCTTCTTAGCCCTTTGTGTTTCGGGGCCGTGGTATCTCTTGCGGACAACTGTTAGCCCCGGCAGACGACGGCAACAACAATTAAGGGGGACCCCTTAATTGTTGCTGACATATCTTTGAGGCGTGCGTGGAACACGAACGGGCCAACGACAGTGCCTGTCGACTATAATGTACCTGTTTCAAATTTATTCAAGATCCGTTCGGCCGTTCTGACGTGGTTGATTAACAAACACCCATCCATCTAAACTTTAGTATTAGACAAATGTACTTTGCATTACCCTCTTCTTATTTTCTACAGTTAACGCAGGGCAATGATTTAATGTACTTTTATCTAAGCGACGCATTTTAGTTTCCGACAAGCACGCGAACGAAGTCGCGGGCACAGCTAGTCTATACTAATATTATAAAGCTGAAGAGTTTGTTTGTTTGTTTGTTTGTTTGTTTGTTTGAACGTGGTAAACTCTGGGACTACTGGTTGGAATAGAAAAACTCTTTTTGTGTCGGACAGTCCATTTATCGAGGAAGGCTTTAGGCTATATAACATCACGCTACGACCAATAGGAGCGGAGCATAAATGAACAATGTTGCAAAAACGGGAAATGATATTCCTTTTTGAGAGCTTCTGTTGCGTGCGCTGCGAAAACGGTTTAAGTTACGCAAATACCATGTATGAAAGAATTGTTCCTCTTTAAAAGTTCTAAAAAAAAGTCCGCGACAGCATATGTCTATCTTTTAAGATTGACTCACTGTAACCATTTTTTACTATTAAAATGTTAGGTTAAAAAGAATGATATTTTGCGAAGCTTATTTAACCCATATGGTATTAATCTATATCTAAATAAATGTGTTTGTTAGCACAGAAATTTAATATAGAATATTTGTGCCCTTTACTCTATACAGTTTAAACAAATATCTTAGAAGATATTGCAATGTAAAAATATCCGCGCGACAAAATAATTAAGCGCGCGGCAGTCATTCGGTCCGGTGCGGTAGGTTAGTGGGGATTCTGGCCTCCGGGGACTCCGGAGAAATTCATATTCAAAATATTTACTGCACCATAATATTTACAAGGTGTAACATAATATAATATTTAACAGTAAGAGATACCAATAGTAATTCACACTTTAATATAATCTAAACTAATATTATAAAGAGGAAAGATACGATTTTTTGTTTGTTACGATTTAACTCAATTTATGTTGACATTATTTGGTATAAGCTATATTATGTGACGCAGACGAAGTTGCATGGGTCAGCTAGTACTAATATAAGATACGATACTACCCGACGGGGCTAAACAAACTGGTGTTATTCAGAGCGCTGCTGTACAATACATCTGCCGGCGCTGTCGGCTGTACATCAAAGGCGACGAGATGTGATGAGGAGACGCGCACAGAGCCGCGACACCACTGCACCAGGCGCTAAACAATGTGCTGCATACGTTATTAAATACTCTTGTTAAACATTTTCTGATTATAACGGATTTGATTCTTGATTTTGAGACCTTTGAAGAGCCTTGAAGTAATTGAAAACATTACAGGTGAGTGTACGAAGGCTCCTGTAGTGATCAAAAACTTGGGAAAAGCTTCGCTTGTTTGCTGTAGGTACCTATACCGCGGAACCCAAGCGACTCTAACATCGTTACATTGACGTCGCTCGTCGCGCTGCTCATTGACAAGCAATTACGAACTGCAATCTACCTACGTCATGTGTCGGAACATATTACGACAGACAGAAGGTTCACTCACAATTCTGATATTCCCATGTGATTGGAGATTGCTCACACTTGCTCCGACGTCCAGACTGAATCTGAATACATTAACATCATTTTGTTTACGAAGGAACTCATGATCATGAACAGCCCCTGTTATGGACGGACGTGACGCCACACCGGAGTGCGAGCCCTGCGCCTGCGCCTCGCCCTCCGACTGCGCTCAACTCTGTTTTTGACATCGACGCGCACATTGGCGGAGAGATTCGACTGCTGCGCTGCGTGTCGCGGGTTCGATCCCCGCACAGAACAAATATTTGTATGGCCTACAGATAGTTGTTTCGGGTCTGGGTGTCTGTGTATGTAGTTTAAGGCTGCGGTTCTACTGAGGCGGAGCGGAGCAGAGCGGAGACGAGCTGAGCCGCGATTCACCAATCACATGGCTTGTATATAATATGTGATTCGCTATGCTCCGCTCCGCCTCAGTGGAACCGCAGCCTAAATGTTTGTAAACACACCCACGAGTCCCACGACACAGGAGAAATTGGTAGCGTGGGGAAACGCTTATAAAAAAAACATGTCGTCTAGAGTTCAATGAGAAGGCTGTATGATATTGATCTAATGAACTTGAACTGATATAAACGTCACAACATGCCTGAGACCCCGGACGGCAAGGTAGACGTGAAGTATCACTGCACCCACATTTCGCCAGTTATGTTTACGCCACTTCAATCAAATATGACTAAATATACTCCGTGGCTGTTACTGACAAATTCCTCATGCAAAACTTCTAAGAATTGTCAGATAGTCGTTTTATGTTAAAGTACATGGAACTGCTCCAGTCCAGCGACCTTTTGCGGCAGTGTGGTGGTGACAATGGCGGCACATGACAGACATCGCCGCGCGTCACTCACACCGTCACACGTGACCTGGTTGACGTGACGTGACGTCGTCGCACATCAGACCAGATTTTCCACGAAGTATCAAGATACACCTATATAGGCTTGGACATGCCTCATTCTTACCTACGCATATTATAACTTTCGTTTCGTTTTGGTTTATTTTTAGTGTTAATAGTATATGTATGAATAAAACGTGTTTCCTTCATACTTACTTATGTGGATACTTATTAGGAGGTTTAATGTTTTTACGTGAATATATTTTCCTCGTTGCTGTAGTGGTCGCAAGCGCGATTGCTGAACATCCAGTCCTGGGTGCGGTTCTCAGGCTGGGCAAAGTGTATTTGGAGTTTTATCAAGAACTAGCTGACCCACGCAACTTCGTCTGCAACACATAAATAGCTTATAACCTTTCTAGATAAATCGACTATCCAACTTATTAAATTGAACTATATCGTACTCGTAACAAACAAAAAATCTTACCTTTCCTCTATAAAATACCTATTAGTTTAGACTGACTTCGATTATATTATTAAAGTAACAATTACTATAGGTATCTCTTACTGGTTAATATACAGTAACACCTTGTACTTGTAAACATTATGGTGCAGTAAATATTTTGAATTTGAATTTCTCCGGAGCCCCCAGAGGCCAGAATCCCCACGTACCTACCGCACCGGACCGAATGACTGCCACGCGCTAATTATTTTGTCGCCCGTATATTTTTACATTGCGATATCTTCTAAGATATTTGTTTAAACTGTATAGAGTAAAGGGCACAAATATTCTATATTAAATTTTCGTGCTAGCAAACACATTTATTTAGATATAGATTAATACCATATGGGTTAAATAAGCTTCGCAAAATATAATTATTTTTAACCTAACATTTTAATATAAAAAAATGGTTATAGTGAGTCAATCGTAAAAGATAAACATATGCTGTCGCGGACTTTTTTTTAGAACTTTTAAAGAGGAACAATTCCGTGATACATGATATTTACGTAACTTAAACCGTTTTCGCAGCGCACGCAACGGAAGCTCTAAAAAAGATATATCTTTTCCCGTTTTTACAACATTTTTCATTTATGCTCCGCTCCTATTTATTGTGGCGTGATGTTATATAGCCTAAAGCCTTCCTCGATAAATGGTCTATCCAACACTAAAATAATTTTTCAATTCCAACCAGTAGTCCCTGAGTTTACCGCGTTCAAACAAACAAACAAACAAACTCTTCAGCTTTATAATATTAGTATAGATTTCTCTATATCTATAGACTGCCCCCTATTACATGTAACCAATATATTATATACTAGCTGACCCATGCAACTTCGTCTGCGTCACATAATATAGCTTATACCAAATAATGTCAACATAAATTGAGTTAAATCGTAACAAACAAAAAATCGTATCTTTCCTCTTTATAATATTAGTTTAGATTATATTAAAGTGTGAATTACTATTGGTATCTCTTACTGTTAAATATTATATTATGTTACACCTTGTAAATATTATGGTGCAGTAAATATTTTGAATATGAATTTCTCCGGAGTCCCCGGAGGCCAGAATCCCCACTAACCTACCGCACCGGACCGAATGACTGCCGCGCGCTTAATTATTTTGTCGCGCGGATATTTTTACATTGCAATATCTTCTAAGATATTTGTTTAAACTGTATAGAGTAAAGGGCACAAATATTCTATATTAAATTTCTGTGCTAACAAACACATTTATTTAGATATAGATTAATACCATATGGGTTAAATAAGCTTCGCAAAATATCATTCTTTTTAACCTAACATTTTAATAGTAAAAAATGGTTACAGTGAGTCAATCTTAAAAGATAGACATATGCTGTCGCGGACTTTTTTTTAGAACTTTTAAAGAGGAACAATTCTTTCATACATGGTATTTGCGTAACTTAAACCGTTTTCGCAGCGCACGCAACAGAAGCTCTCAAAAAGGAATATCATTTCCCGTTTTTGCAACATTGTTCATTTATGCTCCGCTCCTATTGGTCGTAGCGTGATGTTATATAGCCTAAAGCCTTCCTCGATAAATGGACTGTCCGACACAAAAAGAGTTTTTCTATTCCAACCAGTAGTCCCAGAGTTTACCACGTTCAAACAAACAAACAAACAAACAAACAAACAAACTCTTCAGCTTTATAATATTAGTATAGACTAGCTGTGCCCGCGACTTCGTTCGCGTGCTTGTCGGAAACTAAAATGCGTCGCTTAGATAAAAGTACATTAAATCATTGCCCTGCGTTAACTGTAGAAAATAAGAAGAGGGTAATGCAAAGTACATTTGTCTAATACTAAAGTTTAGATGGATGGGTGTTTGTTAATCAACCACGTCAGAACGGCCGAACGGATCTTGAATAAATTTGAAACAGGTACATTATAGTCGACAGGCACTGTCGTTGGCCCGTTCGTGTTCCACGCACGCCTCAAAGATATGTCAGCAACAATTAAGGGGTCCCCCTTAATTGTTGTTGCCGTCGTCTGCCGGGGCTAACAGTTGTCCGCAAGAGATACCACGGCCCCGAAACACAAAGGGCTAAGAAGAAACGTGGGTGGTTTTTAGTCAGTAGAAGTCTGACACTTTCTTCCGCTCCGCCCAGAGCGGGATGAGTCATTTGATAATTTACGAACCACAAAAAAAAGGGGGGATTAGAGGCTGTTTCGAGAGGTACCTGTACCGAATCTGGGACATCGAATCTGAAATGGAACGCCATCACCTCCTTCTGCGAAGCAGTAATGCTAGCGAAAGAGGTGAACGTAAGAGGGACACAACCCCTCTTCCCAGCCGCCGCGGGAGACGCTCCGGGCATCGGGGGCCACGTGATGGCTTCCGGCCACCGTAGGCGCGGGCTTGTGAACGGTGAGTAACGGGCTAGTTAATCGTTCGTCCGTCCTATGACGATGGAGGCGAATTCGTGTTCCACGCGCGTCTCAAAGGGATGTCAGCAACATTGAAGGGGCTCCCAAGGACCGACGCCCGTCGGGGCTGCGGGTTGTTCGAAAGAAATACCGCGGCCTCGACACATAGGGCTAACAACACACCACATCTATATTAAGACATGTTAGGCGCAGTGGCTGGACGATTAACAGTACCACTGCGTGTCGCAGGTTCGATTCCCACACGGTACAAAAAAAATATGTCGTGGGTTTTATCTAATTTTAATTTAGTTTAAATAAAATAGTATTTTTATACTGTGTAATTGGTAAATCTTTATTGGTTGACTATTCACGAAACATATGTTTATTTAATAACACCGCCCGTTCAGAAAATGACATCAAATGAATAACGCCATCTGTCGAAGACGAAGATAAACTGCTAAAAATGAGCGATCAAACACACTATAGGGTTTAGGCTATGTAGATTTTGAAAGCAGCGTCATTTAGACTAATATACGTACCTTTTACTATCGTAACTTATTTAAAGTTATCTTGTGAAGGAATTTATTATTAAGTACCATATTCGTTCAATAGATGTCGTTGCTTGTCTCATTCTTGACTATAATGAAAAGTTCTTCTTAAAAACTATAAATGCATATATCTTTTGATAGAGAGCACCGATTACGATGAAACAAAGCCTAAGTAATAGCCCAAGTTACGCACAACATTTATGTATAAAAGTTACCTACATTCGTTTCGTAAATTTGACGTGATGCTTAGTCATCGAAACAGACAAACAGACAAACAGACAAACAGACAAAAATTCCAAAAATGCTGGAAATGTGTTCTGTTGGTTATACTTTAATACCCTGACAATTTTTTTTTTAAATATTTTCGATGTACAAAAAAAAAATTTCTACAGATTTATTATATGTATAGATAAGTATAGATTATAACTGGCGAAATGTGGGAGTTCTAATGGGTACACCTCTGTCTACCCCTATATGTTATGTTACTTAGAAGTATTAACATAAGTACCTAGTCTGACACAAAAAATGCTACATCGAAAATAAAAAGACTCGGGTAGATAAGTAAAATGATTCTCTCAAATGTATATTCCTGAAAACACAACTAAACAACTAATAGTTTCTATCCGACCACTCTTACAAATGTTACGTAAAAAACGATTTCATGGACATGTTCATTTTTAAAGCAATTTTTGATTTTTCAAAAAATAAAAATGATACTTAATTTAAATTTCCTGTGGGATGACAACATTTGTGTTTAATGGAGTTTAAATTTTTTTACCCAAGAATATGTTTTCAATTACTATCAGCTATATTAAATTAAAACACTTACTGAACTCGTCTGTTGAACTCCTCGGCGGGCGGCGGCAGTCTCTCCCAGCAGCGTGACAGCGTGTCACTCAAGCTCAGGGTGCACTGCAACAACACAACCATCCATCACTATCACAATGTCCACCATGCGGATTGTAACACAGATAGCCCGATGCACCACACGAGCAGCCGGATGTAGCACACGAGCAGCCGGATGGCGGCGGTGCGAGTGTCTGCCCACTATTGCGACACACGGAACTTTAAACAAATCATTTCAACACATTTTTGTTTTCCTGTGTAATTGCGATAACACTCAATAAATGAAACGTGCTCGCAAACGAACGGAGTGGCACGCAGATGTGACATGTGGCGTGTAAGTGCTAACTCGCATTCTATTATACCACGGGACAGGCGCCGCCAGAAGGTCTTCTACTGCCAAGCAGCCAGCCTGCAATATACAGATGCGTAGTCTCGCATAAATATACAGATGCGTAGTGTCACATAAAGGCTATGCAGTAAAAAGAAAAGTCTGACTCATCAATGCCCAGTTGAAATCCTTTTTTTTTTGGCTGGTGGAAAATCATCAATGGGCGGAGCGAAAGAGAGTGTCAGACTTCTACTGACTAAAAACCACCCATGTTCCTTCTTAGCCCATTATGTCGAGGCCGCGGTATCTCTTGCGAACAACCCGCAGCCCCGACGGGCCAGTTCAAACCCTTGTACCTAGAAAGCTGAAATATCGCACAGAGGTTTACTTTAATGTAGACTAGGAATAAGGAAACATTTTTAGAAATTCAAATCCTAATGTAGTTAAATTAGGGATGAAAGTTTGTATGGAAAATCTTTGTATTTGTAGTGTATGCAACATTCACGCGGACGAAACCTCGTCCAAAAACTAGTTACTTATAAAATGGTGGGCCACAAACGTTTTGAATGTTGCCAATGAAAAGGTGCGAGAAGATTATCCATATCGAGCAGTACGGAACATCGCAAGTAATGTCCGTGGTTGTGCCAGTGGATCTTCTGCACCCGGCACTGGCTGGCTGCACTCACGGGGGCACTTCACCTGCACCCCTGACCTGCGCTGACGCAAGCTGTTCACAATGCTCACATTACAATAACCATTCATCCGGAATTTCTGCAAATTAAAACTGATTTGTCTTCTAGGAAACTATTAATGTAGTGCAAACATAGTATCGCAAAACGATTAAGGAAAACATCGCGAAACTATCGCCAAAACTAAGTCATCCATTCCAAAAAGTGGGTTACGTTGAGCTCCGTGTCCCCGAGCAGAGGCGTGTGCCTCGCGCCACCTTGCACCGCGCAGCAGCTCGCAGCTCGTTGTGAGAGCGGTACTGTCGACACTCGTCACCTACGATATGGACCTATATTATAAGCCATTTATAAACCCAAAGCATGTGATGCTTCTGCAACTTGAACTTAGAACCTATCTACTAAAGGCGGAGAATAACAACAGTTGAAGACGTGCCCTCACTGTTGTGAATGAAGCCACATGCTCCGTGTTTATCTTGCGTGAATAACACAAACCTCCGCTTTGTATCGTTCACTCGGCAGGGAGTGCGCACAGAGGGCTTGTTACTCTTCCACCCGCGCCGACAGTGTTCTGTGGAAGTCTAACAGAACGTGCGACATTGCCACTAAACCATCTCGAGTAAATCCGCTGAGCGATGCGAGCGCTTTGAGCGGTGCGAGCGATACGAGCTATGCGAGAGACTGAGCGCCAAACGACTCTGTATTTTCATCGTAAATTCTCGTTTACTGTCTGGCTGACAGTTTTATTTCTCCAAACTATTGTTTTCCCTATAAAAAAGGGAAATATATCTCGCCCCACATAATCTATATGTTCTGTGTGCGGCCATGAGAGCTAACTGAGCCAGCAGAGATTGTAACGTACTCTGTAAACCCTCGCAGTATAACCATTTTAAATGCTAGTACGCTTTCTGTAAGCTGGCGAGGCCGCGAGGACGCAGCTTCCTGCCCTAAAGCCGTTCAGTCTAGAACCCGTTGACGCACCTAAACTTAATAAGTGAGACAGTTAACTTTCCTCAAGGTCACGCGTCGAAACCCTTGCGTCAAGTGGAGTATTAATTGGCAAATGTGCAATAAATTAACACAACAATTTTGGAAGGTATGGCACAAATATTATTTAGATACCTTACAATGCAGACCAAAGTGGCGAGATGATTTGCCCAATGTAACTGTAGGTATGTTAGTTATTTTAAGAGATCCAAGTGCCCCTCGCTTGTTTTGGCCAATGGCAAGAGTAGTACAGACCTGTCCTGGTAAAGACGGCAGAGTCATAGTCACAAGGTAAAACTTCCCAACGGAAAGGTCTATACTCGCTCTTTGTCGAGTATATGTGTATTGCCCATAAAATATAATAATGTTTAAGTGTAATATCTACAACACTGTTTTATTAAACATAGAATTAGTTTTTATAAGGTTCTTTATTTTAGTTTCAATTTCTCATACAACTTTAAGCATTGTTTATGATAACTAGTTTATGGTATGCTCATGTTTAACAGAGGTGTTTAGTTCTTTTTCATGTATTAATTTATACTTGCTATGTCAAATATGCTAATGTTTAACTGAACGACGACGAAAGATCCATCCACGACTGAAACAACTTAGTTAGAGTGAAGGAAGCGATGAGCGGCGAGTGGCGCGAGTTGGGTGAGGGCAAGGTCGAGTGTACGAGTGTTTACATTATATGAGCGTGTTGTGACAAGTGGGTGTGGGGACAGCTGCGCGTGGCTGTGCAGTTCATTGACTGCGTGCGGTGCGCCGTGCGGCTGTGGCCGTGGGGCATCCATCACTGCGCTCATCGCGCGGCGCGTGGCGTCACGTGCGTTCATACGTCGCGCCGGACACATGACATGTCAGACATGTGTGACAGATCGCTGTCTGCTGACAATTGACTGGCAGACGAGCGTCACTAATTAGTTAACGTGTTCATTGTCAACTCTTTTGTAACTATCGTTGTTGTCACTAGTCACTGGTTGTGGTTTACTTGTCAATCTCTGAATTCTTTATTAGGTCATCCGCGATCAAATAAATCGAATACTTGCGTAGCCCAGAGTTAGTTTTCTCTTCCGACTAACTTTTGTAACCACATCGTCTCAGTGAGGTATTCCTGACGGATCTCACAAACTCGATTCCAAGTTTATTTTTACAGTGGTGTCAGACAATAATGGCACTTTCACGTGGAACCCCCCGACCAGCGACAACCCCATCTAGTAAACGTCATTCAGATAATATCGTTTGTCGCCTGGCACAGGGGCATCGCGCACTGAACCAACGTTCCACAAGATACCGGAAGGTAACGCATGAAAACTAAACACACTAGTGAACTGTTTTTACTTTAAATCAAAATGATCAAGCGCGCTGCGCGTGTAAACATCGCAGTCGTTTAGTACTCACAGATCACTACACAGTACACACATAACACACACAAACTGTACAGTAGCGGTACAAGGCGTGACGTCACTCGCGCACGTTACACGCAGCACGAAGCGCGCGAAACTCGCCCACTGCAGCGACTAATCAACGAATACATTAGTACTAGTCGTTGCTGAAATTAAACAAATGTGTAAGTATCTTCAGATTCAGCACTCGGCTTCAGTCTGCCAAGCACTAAGTACCAATTCGAAGTCTTAACTGATTTCAGGAGCGAAATACTTGATTCAATATTTATGTCTATAAACGACAACGTACCCGACCCCCCCGGTGTCTACGTAGCCGACAACGTGATGCGATACATTTACTACGACATAGTTTACTTCAATATTCACGCATTGACAAACAAGGCAACGTAATGTAAAAGGGTTTCCCGCTGCGGCTTACGTTACTGATACTATCACAGATAATTGATGACTCGACTCATATCAGGACCAAAGTAATGAGCTTACAGCGTAGCAACATATTTATGGACAATATCTCGCAGACATCCGCTATGTCCCGCGAGCACGGAGGCAGGTCAGCCTACCCCTCGTCCCGGGGAGTCCCGCGGGGCTCGTAATCATAATCGTTGTGCTAAGTGTAACAGGGTCGTACAATATTAGTTCAGCGAGGAGCCAGAGAGCGAGGTAATTCCTAATATTAACAAAACAACGAGGTACGCTCCTATATTTACTGAAGCAGAAGATTGAAATATATGGACTTATAACAAGCTCTCGTGTAACTCAATTCAGTCGAGATATAATCTTAGCTTTAATGGCTGAATCGCATGTTCATAAATGATATTAATAGTATGGAGGGGCTATTTATGAACTATGGGCTTGGGAAAGTTAGACTAAATAGATAGAGAGTTTGATAACCCTAGCGATACCCTTCACACTTCACCTGAAGTGGAAGTATGTGGCGCAGCAATACAGCGCCAGAGGTCAAAGTGTACAGCTTGTACCTACTACAGGCTATAGGTTCTAAGATCAAAGGTATAAGTAAGTATAGTGGAGTGCCGTAAGATTTATACCTCGGAATCCAGGGGTCAATGAATATTTATAAAAATTTTTGGACTGCATTGGTAAAAGCCCAAATAAAGAAGTTAAAAAAAAAAAATTGCGCGCTCTTCTTTTTTTTTTTTTAATTCGGCAATTTACTGAAAAATTTTAGGGACAAGGGAAAAAACATGTTTAGAGCTACTAAATAATATTTTCACCGTGACTTTAATGTTAATTTATTAATATTTCGCAAAAAAAGAACGACTTACAGCAAAAAACAAAAAAATAAAACGTATCTATCTAATACCTTTACAGGAGCAATTCTTGTAATATAGTATAATTTGAATCTCAGTTACGGCTTCGACGATTTTCATGAAATTTAGTATGCAGGGGGTTTTGGGGGCGATAAATAGGTCAAGCTAGGTTTCATTTAAAAAAAAACACGATTTACCAAAACAACCAAGCAAATTTCGGTCATCTAGGTACTATACATTATAATAACATTATTGTTAATTACTGTCGTTGTCATCGTTGATGTGGATTGTTGGTGATGGATTAGTACCTACAGCTGTCACAAAAGCATTCTAAATTTAAAAAGAATCCTGTGGATGCCTTGAGTTTAAGGCCTCCTGCCAGAGTCATATCCTACTAATATTATAATTGCGAAAGTTTGTGAGGATGGATTAATGGTTGTTTCCCTTTTCATGCAAAAACTACTGAACGGATGTGGAGGTTAAATATCGCAAATAGGTAGATGGTTTACAACCTGGATTAAAACATATGACACAATTTTATCTCGGTAGTATGATCCCGTGGGGCAATTATCGAGTTAGTAACTGATATACCATAAGTGACTAATCGCTAAGGAAAGCTGCTGTGGGGTACGGACTTCGGTTTAGGACGTCACAAAAGGACTGGCTGAATCTGAGAGATATTATTTAGGGTCTGGTTTAATACTATACTACTGTCTCAGCTTCGCAGGCTGGCTCTAGCAAGGGTCGGGATATTTGTATTTCTTATTTCTAAGTGTACTGGTTTCCCTACTACTTTGAGGTCTATACCCCACAGGAGGTGCCCTTAGTGATTAGTCTCTTATAGTATATCAGTTACTGACTTATGGCCGCGGTTTCTCCCGCGTGGAGTTCGATAAAATATACGTTATCCAAATCCGTTCAGTAGTTTTTGCGTGAACGAGTAACAAACATCAATCCATCCTCACAAACTTTCACACGTATAATTTATGTAAGATATGCCTCTGGCAGGAGGCCTTAAATCCAAGGCATCCACAGATTTTTTTAAAATTTAGAATGCTTTTGTGACAGCTGTAGGTACTAATCCTTCACCAACAATCCACATCAACGATGACGACGACAGTAATTAACAATAATGTTATTATAATGTATAGTACCTAGATGACCGAAATTTGCTTGGTTGTTTTGGTAAATCGTGTTTTTTTTTTAAATGAAACCTAGCTTGACCTATTTATCGCCCCCAAAACCCCCTGCACACTAAATTTCATGAAAATCGTTGAAGCCGTAACTGAGATTCAAATTATACTATATTACAAGAATTGCTCTTAAAAAGGTATTAGATAGATACGTTTTAATTTTTTTTTTTGCTGTAAGTCGTTCTTTTTTGCGAAATATTAATTAATTAACATTAAAGTCCCGGTGAAAATATTATTTAGTAGCTCTTAACATTTTTTTTCCCTTGTCCCTAAAATTTTTCAGTAAATTGCCGAATTAAAAAAAAAAAAGAAGAGCGCGCAATTTTTTTTTTTTAACTTCTTTATTTGGGCTTTTACCAATGCAGTCCAAAAATTTTTATGAAGATTCATTGACCGGCCCTGGATTCCGAGGTTTTACAATATTTATGCCTTAGGGCACTCCACTAGTATTCTTAGTATAGTATAGTAGTGTGCTCTACTCTCATCATTTATAAATTGGAGTAAGACGCTTCTGACACAAAACATTAGATTTTACAAAGTAAACGGACATGCTTCTGTCAGGTTAATGACAAACCAATACACCCGTAGTGTCCTCACCACTGCGGGTTGTGTGGGTATGTGTGTGACATTGTTTTCAATGCCAGGTTTATTCAATAGAATGACAAACGTAGTAGCTCGAAGGATTATTGACACAGTTAATTTGTAACCTTTATCATCTGCTTATCAGATTCGATTTGTAAGCGTCGCAGTTTAAATAGGTCGAGCTCAAGCGTCCCAGGGGACTGGCTACCAGGGACTGGGGGCAGCTCGTTGTTTTACAAAACACGTCAGACTGAGTGGCGAGAGGAATGGCGGTTACTTTGACACGGTGCTACTGAAGCGAGACTTCTTACGTCCATCTTTCTACGGTCAAAAGATTAAGCAGATGATGTTCTACGGTCATTTCCTTTTACAAAAATTGCTTTTGTTAGCTCAAATTATTGAGAATTAAGTAAATTTACCTCACTATTGAGTAGGATTCGATTCTTGATCATTTTCATCTCATTATTAATTTCTATCATCACGGTCATCCTCATGAAGCATTAAATATGTGAATCTCCAGTAGCTAGTGGGCACCGTGTAGCCTGGAGTGATGCGACACCTGCGCACGTACCACCTCCAGTCTCCACACGCCGACGTCATAAAACGGATGCGCCATAAAATCTAGATTGAACAAGTTTATCGTTGCGCCGCCATTGCTCGCCATCGCGCCATTCCGCGCGGTGTGGCCTCTGCTTAACTTTACTCCGCTCTTTATAATGCAAACAAAGTAAATAGAGCTACGTCTTGAAGGAGCCAGTCCGGCCAACGTTGCTCCACTATGTAAACTGTAACCAAGTACGAATACACACTAGATTACCTTGACATAAACCTCCAGAGGAACTGTCCACATAAGGTCCTTAGTTGTTAGAAAGTTTTTAGTGTTACACGCCGTAGTTTGAAATCATCAACATCATGTTTGTTCCCACGTGTTCCCCACACATCCTGTGAATGCACACGTAGTTGGTGCAGTCGCGCATCGTTCACCTCACTCCAGCACACAGTGTTACGATCCACCGCCACGCCATCGCGCCACGCCACGTCTAATGCTCTGCGTTGTACCACAGCGGTGTGTCGTATCTCATTGGTCGCGGTGGTTAGTACTAGTACACTGTGATTGTGTAACATGTACTCATTCATGATGTTTCACGATATTTTCAAGGGAACTCATTAGCAAGATTTGACACAGACAATGAATTTTAAACATTGTTTAGGTACTTCTCAAATAATTATTTCTTAGTTAGTCTATAATCTCTGTTCAGTTATATTATTATGCGTAGTAGATAGGTACAACACTGCCTTCCACCAGCTCCCATAGTAAGACACAATGTGCTTATCCGTGTGTCCGGTTGTAATTTGTTTATCGCTGAAATAACAGTAATTAGTGAGCAGGGTGAAGTATAGCTTATCATAATTATAACGTCGCGTTATAATAAATACATGAGCCGTCAGTAAGCCGGCCGAGCTGCCCGCGCCGCGCGCCGGCCGGGACTCAGGGGGATGTTATTACAGCGGGTGAGCGGAAATGAACCACTGAACGAACGACGCACTTCACTGTTTTTTGAACGTTCGTCGTTCAGATCGTAAAGATGGAAACACGCTGTGTTTACCAACAGTCGGCCACAGAGCACAGGGACGAGCCAGTAGATCAACTGCGCATAGGCCGCATTATTGCGCGGACATGTTGCTATGCCGTAGATCAGCGGCAATCTGGCCATCTGCCAGGTGATTATATTAACGAGAACATAATAATTATTATAATCCTCGACGCTACGCGCTCAAATAATGTATGCGTATTTGACGTAGTTTGTCACAGTTGCGATGGCGGCGCCCATTTCCTCCGAATGTTTTATACGACTCATTGTGAGTAATTTTACAGCCAATTATTCTCGAGAAAATGTAAGTTAGTTGTGCGTTACTTACGGATATTTTAAGGTTGTGGGTAGTTATGCAGAATTCGTGCCAAAGTTTATTAAATACTGGTTGTTGGCCGCGACCTTAGTTCGAAACGAACGTTCATTCATTCATGTTCGCGTGAAATATAATAAGAAAATTAAGTACTTCCCTTTTAACCTCCGACGCAAAAACCACGGGAAAATAATAATAGTACATTTTGATACAAGTGCGGAAAGTTTGTTTGGTGTTCATGGGGTCGAGAAATGCAATAACAAATTCCCACGTGTATCAAACGACGTTTTTCAATACACTTTCGAAGAAATGAACTAATAACAACACTTAAGTATTTTTGTCATCAATTTTTAGGAGACTATGATTTCGTTTGTTTTTGTCCGCCGTTTGATTTCGCCAGATTGAAGAAGAAGCAAAGGTATGAAGCCGCTAACAGACTCATAGAAAAAAAAAAAAAAATCAAATATTTTTAATTAAGAACACAAATAAATGATTACTTGTTCATAAAAGTAATTGTTTAAAATAATCATGTTTATTTTTATAGTATTCTTTTACAAACACAATTTAATATTAAAAAAATATTTATGCTGTAAAGACGCAAATCAAAATGACGAAATTAAAAAGGAAGAACATCGCCGACTCTATAGTCGGTGGTGATTATGTCTTAAATTTACTATGTTTTAATCGGCGCCTGAACCGATATAGAAAATTCTTAATCGATTTGGACATAATATAAGGTATAGTTGTCTGTGATAATTTTGTTTCCCGCCCTTGGTTGCGGAAAAATAAGATTACCGCACGCGTGTGGAATATGTTGCATTTCGAACCTAATCGTAGTGTAATAAGAGCTAGTTTTCGAGGAAGTGTATTGAAAATATTATTTTAACCTCGATGTGATGGATGAGGCGTGTAATGAACATCAAGCGCGCCCAGAAGATGCCTTCACTCTTGCTTTGAAAGCAGGCGGATTAAATGAGGGAAAAATGTGGATGTCGGCTAAGAGTGCCACACTTTGGTTTAATTTGTGGAGGAGAAGCGCTGAGTACGACTCACCGGGATATCAACCAAGTGTGGATGGTGAGCTGCAGTACGTCTGCTAGTCCGGTGACAAAGGGGTGATGGTGAGATCAGATCGTGTCGGAATTTCGTTTATTTGTTAACCGACTTCCGAAAAGGAGGAGGTTATCAATTCGTCTGTATGTTTTTTTATTGTATTTTGTTATCGCATATCTCCGTCATTAATGAACCGATTTTCAAAGTTCTTTATGTGTTCGAATAGGTATACTCCCGAGGTGGTCCCATTGTCACCAAATCAGGATCTGATGATGGGATCCCAGGGAAATCGAGGGCAACCCTCAAATTTTGTAGGCACATAATTATGATGTTTTTCATATATTTTCTAAAGCTGTTTAAGTATTTGCGTCTGACCATGATGATATCATGTGAATTCGCTGATGATGATGGAAGGTACAACTCCTCAACGGTTAGGAGTTGAAAGAGAATTCTTTCTTATTTATACTCACTTATGGAGCGATAATTGTATTCTTTCAGGGTATCAGGTTGACTTGAGGTGGTCCCATTGTCACCAAGTTAGGATCTGATGATGGGATCACAGGGAAATCGAGGGCAACCCTCAAACTTTATAGGCACTTACGAGTATGACGTTTTCCATAAATATATTTTCTAAACCTGTTCAGGTATTTGCGTGTGGTCATTACAATATCATGTGGATTCACTGATGATGATGGAAGGTACAACTCCTCAACGGTTAGGAGTTGATAGAACATTCTTTCAGAACTATGCGTACTTACGAGTATAAAGTGATAGTTGTCTTCTTTTAGGGTATTAGGTTGCCCTGATGATAGAAGGTAAAACTCATTAACCGACTTTAAAAAAGGAGGTTCTCAATCTTTTTTTTATGTATATTCACCGATTACTCGGAGGCGCCTGAACCGATATAGAAAATTCTTTTTTTGTTGAAAAGGAGATATCCCAAGGGTGGTACCATGATAAGAAAATCAGGATCTGATGATGGCATCCCAGAGAAATCGAGGGCAACCCTCAAATTGTATAGGCATGTATCACGTGTTTCGTGCTTCTTCAAAAGTTTTTTAAGTATTTGCATCTAGCAGTCATCACTTCATGTTGATGAGTTGATGATGGAAGGTATAACTCCTCAACGGTTAGGAGTTGGAGTATAATTCTTCAGTAAAATATTATGGGGACGTATATATGGTTGTAATCTTTCAGGTTATCTAGGTGAGCTGATTATGGAAGGTACTACTCCTAAACGGTTAGGAGTTGAAAGCAATAATAAGGGAATCTGGAAGGTTAAGGGTTAGGGTTCTTGGTTCCCGTCGGGGCTGCGGGTTGTTCGCAAGAGATACGGCGGTCTCGACATGAAGGGCTAAGAAGGAACACGGGTGGTTTTTAGTCAGTAGAAGTCTGACACTCCCTTCCGCTCTGCCCAAGAGCGGGAGGGGTTATTTGATGATTTTCTACCCACCATAAAAAAAAAGAAAAAAAAAAGGGTTCTTGGTTGAATGTTAAATGTATAGTAAATATTTGTATAAGATATTACAACTAAAAATTGTAAAATAAAAAAAAAATGCAAAAAAACCGACTTCAAAAATACAAAAAAGTGAAAAATACAAAAACGAAAAACACAAAAAAGTGAAAAATAAACTTCACAAGAAAAAGCAGCTTCTGAAGTCGATGACAAAAAAAAAGAAGAAGCTGCTTTTTCTTGTGAAGTTTATTTTTCACTTTTTTGTGTTTTTCGTTTTTGTGTTTTATAGTTACCATTGGTCTACAAGAGCTCCATGATTTCATTTAGAACTTATGCCTCATACAACGGCTTGCCGCCTTCGCATCGTGGAGATTGTTTGGAACGAGGCATAACAAGGAATGATCCGAGCAATACGTCGCGCTAATAGCCGGGTGTCGCGCGGCGGTCACTGCTGTGGTACAGTTTCAAATAACTGGTGCTGATAAATATTTCGTTATCCGGAACTAACAAGATGCACATAATATCACCTGACTGCGCTCAGATATGAACTGCCGTTCGAAATAGTTGGTTAGCTGTTAGGTGGTGGACTGTGGCTGCTGATCGCTCGGTGGCTATAAAGCGTTTGCGTGAGGACCACCTGTTGCCGGTACCTTAGCCACCGCCCCCCCTGCCCCCGCCTGCCTCACGTCTCTCCCTCGCTAGTACTTATTAAAGCCCGTTTTACACCGCGTCGCCCTCGCTGGCTGGAGGGTCAGCTGTGGGCTGTCGTGACGCATAAACACGCGCACTTTATGAACGCTCATATATTTTTCAATCACTGTCACACACTTTATGCTTCGACGGCGACGTTAGGAAATGCCTGTATCGCGTGTGATGTTTCACATAAATCATTTTGGACGAAAGTAAATGTAACATGTTTTAAGTTATTGAATGTTCAGCACGTAGTCAGCGTAAAGCCATGTCACGTTATTATGTCGCAAGCCTGTTATCGTTTACAGTGAGCCAGTGGTCAGTGGGACACTGGCACATTACAGCGGTAAACCATTACGAAATTAGCTTGTATCAATTAGCACGTGACAGTAGAGCCAAAGCAGTGCGCTGCGTGCGTGTAGCGTGCGTTTAGCGTGCGTGTAGCGTGGCACGTGACGTCACGTCAGCGTGGGGAACACGGCCGGTGGCTGATCTTGCAGTACAGACTCTCATTTTTCTATGCTCATATCCTTTTCCGTCGCTCAGAACCAACTTTTCCTAGAGCCAGATTTAGAGCGGGGGCGGCATCTCATGCGGCAGCATCGACGATGTGGCCGGCAGCAAGCTCTGTTCCTCGATGCTCCAAGCCCCTCTGTCATAGTCCCTGCGCCTTGCCGTCAGTTTATATAATATTGAGGACACCAATATTTATTTTACGTCGATATTTCACGTGATCTTACCAAAAGCCAGCTGAAACATCAACCAGTTTAGTTTTCAGTACCAAATACCTTCTTTTTTTTTGTGGTGTGGGAAATCATCAAATTTTAATGACTCCTCCCGCTCTGGGCACAGCGGCTGTGCCTGGATGGTTTTTAGTCAGTAGAACCGCTGCGGTTCTACTGACTAAAGACCATCCATGTTCCTTCTTAGCCCTTATGCCGAGGCCGCGGTATCTCTTTCGAACAACCCGCAGCGCCGACGGGAGTACCAAATACCTTACCCAGCATAGTTATTGCGCTAACTAATTTAAGATATAAAATAGCCCAGTTCAGTGCAGGCATTCATGCGATGTCTATGTAGAGTTTGGGCAGGAACAACTGACTAACAATAACAGCTGTCATGAAATGGTAATAGCAATTCAGTAAAACAAGGTTTTAGAAATATACTTACTCGGATATTACATTCAAAGTTGTTGAATAAAATCAAACCAAATTGCTGGTGACCGGGGTGGCAGGGCGAGAGACGGAGAGACGGTTGGAAAGTCACGGACGGCTAACGAGGCGAGCCAGTAATTAAAATATAAAGTTAGCAGAAGTTACCGCGCTCGGCACTGGCCTAGTCCTCCGTGCCGACTTCTTGCTGTACACATAGACAGAGCGCAGAAGACGCACTCCACACATAAGTGAAAGTTTAGAAGAGAAGTGTGGCCTCCTTGCAGCCAATCACCAAGTAGACGCTCAATGCTGGTTCTTTTATTCGACTTCAAACAAAGAAAGTTGTTTAGGTAAATGATAAATAATATGGAATGTTGTATTCGGCCAGACAGCTTAGCTTAGAACTAAGTCGTCGCTTGCATGAGCCAGACTGGCCAAGTGGCCATTACTGGCAATATGTCTGAGATACAACATATGAGCGACTTACTGCTGATGTCTTATGATTAGCTTTGTTAAGTTTCGTTCAAATGTTTTACTATTAATGGAGTAAATCATCTGAAATAAATAACCTTTTTTTTTTTTTGCGGATGGAAAATCATCAAATAACCCCTCCCGCTCTTGGGCAGAGCGAAAGGGAGTGTCAAACTATTACTGACTAAAAACCACCCATATTCCTTCTTAGCCCTTCATGTCGAGGCCGCGGTATCTCTTGCGAACAACCCGAAGCCCCGACGGGGAATAAATAACCCTTAAGTCTAAGATACAAAAATAATAGTAAAATGAGGCAAACAGCGGGAGCTCTCCAGCTTGACTGTATCGCAGTTCAGGGTCGAGTAGCGATGACAGTCACCTGGTGCGCCTGCCATGTGATAACGTGTAACTGATATTATTCATTCATTAAGGAGAATGAATAACAACAGCAACACGATTCTTGTACAGTCAGAGAAAATAATAGTCTAGTAGTTGTTTCTTAACTGCATATTATACATTCGTCTGCGGTAAAACCAGATTGGGCGCTCCCACGCTAGCCACAACTCATCGTAGTCGTAATGCGAGCGGCAATAAAAGCTGTCAGTAATATCATTAGCGACAAGTGTCTGTCGCGTGCGACACGGGCGTGTGATGTAGTGCGCCTGTCGCCGCCTGTCGCCTGCCGCCTGCCGCTTGGCGACACCTCGTAAACTTTTATCGGCCGCACTAACTAGCGGCTAGCCATCTTCTGCCCGCTGCGGTCACTTCGGTGACTTGCTCCGAGTAGTGGTGGTTAATAAAGCATATAGCATAATAAAGCACCGTGCTTTTTATACATATCATATAGCAAATGCTATCGTGGCTCTCACTTATTGCTATATGCTTAATTGCTTATTTTGCTTTACATCGCAATCTCCGTTCATGCCCGTCGCGCATCGCATTAGCAAACTAGCAAATAACCGGCGCGTGGCGGGTGGCCAGTCGTCGCATGCTATTCATTTCTTTCGGTCGCGTGCTTAATCGTTCGCATCGCATGCGATTTCGCGATCTCGGGCGGCTCACGTATTTATTATACCAACATGAATGCTATTTTGTTTCGTGCTTTTTAGTGTAAATAAATAGTGAATTAGTTATTAGAGTGTAAATATTTAGTGATAGGACACGTAATATTCATTAGTGGACGATTGATTGAGTGAGATTGAAGGAAAGTTCATTGCTTTTTTTTCAGTTCCGTTTTATCGTAATAAATTCATAAACGCGAAATAATATTCCTAAAAGCATGCTATCAGTCACCGCTCTTGCTTTATTCGCACCCGACCGTTTAGCCGTAACAATAATAAGTACCTAGATTAAAAAAAGCATTTTATAATAAAGCATATAAAATAGCATGCTTAAAATATTAAGCATAAATCATTAAGCATGTGATTGCCATAAAGCAACTTTGCACAACACTAGCTCCGAGCCCTCACTGCCCCCACCGGACAATAAGTATCCCCACATAACACCCACTACAAACGGACGCTTCCAATGTGTTCATCTGATGTTATTCCACACAATGCGAAGCAATTTCGATCACGTAGACCTTCCGCAGTTATTGTGTGAGCTCAATGTCAGGACACACTAGACGTCTGTCGTCTGTCGGTTGTAACAAGTGATCGTAGCAGTAACACCGGGCTGAGAGCGAAGTTATCGCGAGTACTCGTACGTATGTATGTAAGTAGGTATGTGCTGGAAGTAATTTCGTTATGTATTACTGAGTACTCAGGGGAAATCGAGGGAAGCAGATAGTGGCGCTGTAAAAATTAATGTTTTTAATAAGCGGCATTCGGGAACGTTCGGCAGTGTTCATGACGTGACTGTCGGAACTCATTAAACCTCGATACAGCGTGCAGTCGTTAAAGTAACCATGACTAAATAGTTTAAAATATACAGCCGAGCAATACACGATTGTGCATAGCGATATGATCGTACAACACATTTTATGAAAAGCCCTGATTATTAAAATGCTTGTATTCGTGAGTAGAGCACTATACAAGCATTTTTAGATAAAAAGCTAATTTCCCATTATGATCAGTTGAGAGTGCTGTGTGGAATAACGTAACAGCTGCAGACGACACACACCA
This sequence comes from Diarsia brunnea, assembly GCA_949774965.1. Lineage (NCBI taxonomy): Eukaryota > Metazoa > Arthropoda > Insecta > Lepidoptera > Noctuidae > Diarsia > Diarsia brunnea. The sequence continues at coordinate 158,115 of OX459011.1, forward strand.
CGGCCCGAATAGCGACCACGCGACCTATCGTATTGCACAGAGAACAGGCTCACGACATGACACACAGGTACCTCCGAATATAGTCCAATACCTCTGAGATCGCCACTAATGGAATGTGTTCGCGAATCCTCTCCATCAGACGAATTGTTTCGCTGACATTTTTATAAGTGAAAGTGCTTTTTTATTATTGTTTTTTTGCGAAACAGAATATGATTTGAATTCCAATGATGTCGGCGCGAACAACAAATACATTTCTTTGGGAGAAGTCGGCGCGATGCGTCATCTCGCGGTATATTTAGAGGTTTGCCCTGACTCACCTGGTCTTATTAACAGAAATATTTACCTAACCAGCTGCTATAAATATTGTTACATATTAATATAAAAGACGAGGACACTTCGCATAGGTAGGATAGGACGGCAGTAAATAGATTGAGTCAGGTGGTCAAGATATTTAGGCAGTCGTTTCTCGAAGCTAGTGTGATGCTACGCACCCTCACTATCCGTAGCTAGTCCTGTCCTAGCCCTATGTTACTTGGGGTCGGCGCTACACATATTCGAAGCTGTTTGTACCTACTTATTATTGGACTACTTAATGTTACTGTTAGCCTGTGTCATCTCACTGCTGGCCTCCCCCATGACTTCCAAATGTATCGATCCAGGACTAATGTGGACCACTGGTCGATGGTTCTGGCCAGCTCGTCGTCTTCTGTGATTTGTGTTTTGGAGCGCAGTGTGGTGTTGCGTAATGATATGGTCAGTTAGTTTAACGCCTAGGATACTGCGCTCCATTACTCGTTGGCAAACCTTGAGCTTGGACTTTTGAATGTTTGTCAAAGATCAAATCTGTATCCATAGGTCAGAATGAGAAGAATGCATAATTATATTATATTACGTCCATGATTTTTCGGTTGGGTGACAATGAAAGATCTCATTTCTTTCTCATAAACTCTCCCAGGCATTTTTGGATCATTCCCACTAGTTCTACTGCACAGTCCAACGATAGAACTAGTGGGATTTTTTTTTCCCACTAGTTCTACGATTCAAGGTGGTACGAAATCGTAGAACTAGTGGGAACCAAAATTCCCACTAGTTCTACGATATATTTTAGGGGTGTTACAAAATCGTAAAACCTGCAGGACTCAAGTTTCTCATTCGTTCTATCACACAGTTTAGGGTGCTGTAGTTGCAACTATGGCACAAACTACCAGGAGAATAGAAGTAGCCGGGAGGTATTAAAAACATTTTTTTTTGGTGAAGATAAAAAAAGGATAGGTAGTAAAGTCCCACAAACTACCAGGAGAACAGAAGTAGGAAGGAGGGAGGTATTGGAATCTTTAAATCAAATCTAAATTATTTTCCTTTTTATATAGAAATCTATACAGATTTGATTATTAAATGAGATTTCTAATAACAAACAGTTTGCAATGATGACACTAATAATTCACCATTCTGGCCTCCTGGTAGTTTGTGGGACTCTACTATCCTGGTTTCCTATCTCCAACAAAAAAAAAAGTGTATAGTATTAGAAAGGAATAATTTAGATTTGATTTAAAGATTCCAATGCCTCCTTCCTACTTCTGTTCTCCTGGTAGTTTGTGGGACTTTACTACCTATCCTTTATTTTTCATCTCCAAAAAAAAATGTTTTTGACTCGGTGAAGCGTGTGTGTGTGTTGTGTGAGTGAGAGTGAGAGTGAAATTTTATTATTCTTCACACCATAGTCAAATAGTGTGAATACTAATTTGTGTGTGTGCTGTGTTGTGTTGTGTATATCGTTCCATGAATTAGCTCAATGGTTTCAACAAGCGTTCTGTTGCATTGTAATCAATGCCTTGAAGCCACGAGCACACTTTCTTTTTAAACTCCACCTTGGAAAGGGGATATATGAACAATGTTTTGTTCATATTGTTATATAAATAAGAACCCAAAAAACCATAAAAATTATGTGCCAGACTGGTCTTATACATAGTGGTCGGACAGACAGTGGCACTTCTCCTTTTCTCTGCGAATGTTTTTGGGTCGTAAGGTAGTTCAGCATGCTTCTTAGTAACAGTCACTAGGATGAAAAGTTGTCGAACTGTAAGTACCTAGTAGTAAGTACCAGTGTTGGTATAAGTCTACTGTAGGATAGCGCATGGGAAGAAAGGAACTTACTTTTAATATGGCTCTCTGGGCTCTTTCCAACTTTAAAAGGTGGGTTTTAGCGCTTCCCCCCCAGGAAGTAATACAATAATATGATAGCAAAGATTGACACAATGCGAGATAAACTGATTTGATTATAGAGGCGTCAGCAATGTGTCGAAGAGATTTGAATATATAAATAAGCTAACGAATCCTGGGAACCAAAGCCTCTATGTGATGTTGGAAGTTCAGTCGGTTGTCAATTACAACACCCAGATATTTAATGGTGTTAGTTTTTGACAAACGTGGACACTTACATGAGCTGCTGAATGGATGATCACATTGGTGTGAGATAATTGCATGGTTTAGTTCGTCTTGTTTCCTGATTGTGTAGGTCATGAACTTAGTTTTGTCTACATTTATTGTGAGGATGTTTTCATTTAGCCATCTAGAAACTTCATTAAAACCATTTTGGGCGTGCGTATAAACTTCTTCCCAGGTGTCAGCATGGAATAGCAACGCAGTATCATCGGCGAACGTTATTACTTTCCCATTTGTCAGTTTTATGTTACATAAGCCATTTATATACACTAAAAACAAGGTCGGGCCAAGAATACTGCCCTGTGGCACACCATATTCAATGGGAAGCTCATCACTTACCCATTCATTCACTTTAACCACCTGCGTTCTGCCCTCTAGTTAACTCGTAAGTAAATTCAGTGTTCCACCTCTAACACCCAAATGCTCTAGTTTGCTTATCAAAATGAATAGACACTGTGTCAAATGCTTTGGCTAAGTCCAGGTAGATCGCGAGAGTCTTTTTCTTAGTATCTAACTTAGATATAATAAAATCCGTCAATAGATGAACGTCATCTGAAGTTGATTTATTAGCGCGAAATCCAAATTGAGATGACGATAAGAGCTGATTTGTCTCCAGGAACTTAACTATTCTGATATTCATTAGTCGTTCTAATATCTTAGATAGAGTCGGAAGGATAGAAATAGGTCTATAATTGTTAACACAGCATCTATCCCCACCTTTAAAAACGGGAACTATTTGCGACTTTTTATACACAGATGGGAACACTCCTGTGGCAAATGACAAATTGCAAATAAATGTTAGAGGAGGGACAATATCATCAATAAATTCTTTTAGAAAGTTTCCTGAGATTTTATCTACTCCTACTGCACAATCATTTTTGAGGTTTGATATTAATGATTTTATCTCGAACTCATCTGTGGGTAACAGTACCATTGATCTTTCGCAGGAACTTGTAGATTGAGACTGAAATGAATTAGCGGTGTTTTGTAATGTAGTGTTATCGAATTTTCTTTTTTCTGCCAATGATTTACCAATACCCGCGAAAAATGTGTTAATATTATTAACAGATTTGGATGGATTTTTGGGGCAAATTAATTGTGTTGATTTTTCATTTTTCTTTGACGTATAAGTAATATTTTTAATAGCTTCCCACAACTTCTTGTTGTTCTTTCCAGCTTTTCTAATCCTATCCTTTTCGTAATTTATTTTAGCCTTCTTCAAAATATTATTACAAAAATTCCGGTACCTTCGATATGTGTCTTGAATTATTTCGTTGCCAGGATTTTTTTTTAATTTTATGTAGAGTTTATCACGGTTTCGCATACATCTTAAAAGACCCTTTGTTATCCAGGGCTTCAGAATTCTTTTGCGACCAGTGCTTGTTACAGTTACCGTGTTATTGTCGATAGCTTTAGAGATCGATTGTGTGAAAAAATCCGCTGCCAAGTTAACATCAGTCATGTTATAAATAGGACTGAAATCAATAGTCCTCATGCTTTCATTCAATCCTTTGGAATCAAGTCGATTGTAAGTTATTTCAATAATTCGTTTGGGTTTAGTGTTAATATAAAGTATCACGGAATCATGATCAGTAATAGATGTTTGTGCAACGTAGCAATGAGCAGTCAGTTTGGTTTTTAATATTACATGGTCTAAACATGTACGGCTGTGAGTAGGAATTGTGTGGGCAGGAAGCATTCCGTGAAACGTAATCATGTCAAGGTAGGCGGATGATCTTTGGTCATGGGTCTCAGGTGAAATATCAATGTTAATGTCACCCACCAATATAACATTCTTGAGCGAACAATAGCTGGGATATATGTCTAAGTTGTTCAGAGCGTTCAATATGGCATTGTGTTTTAGGCTATCGGAAGCTTTGGAATAGTGTATGAAGGCTACTGAAGGGTACTTTGACTTTACTTTCGAACTATTTTTCAATTATTTGGTTTATTGCATGTGAGGTTGGTGTTTCTCCAACTGAGATGAGATACGCTGGGATATGATTTTTAGGAACGCCTTATATAAGTAGATGGGATACAAAACTTATCGGTCGATAGTTGTTAAGGTCTGACTGGTCTCCATTTTTATGTAGCAGTATTATTTTAGTATAATTGGGCTAAATGACAAAATAATAAAGTTATCATTTAGAACATACATGTTTACTAGTGTCAGTGCTGTGTTTCCGCTCTGTAATCTGTTATCGCACAATGTCGCGGTTATATTTTGGCAACGGGTTTAACTTCTACGCAGTTTCGGCGACAGATAAGTACATAGGTACCTACACTAAACGATCAGCGCTCATTTTTATAAAAAATAGCAATGAGATGAGATTGATAAAACTAAATCTTAATCCGGGTCGTGGGGCTTTCGGGACCGGGACCGCGGTCCCGAAAGCCACCTGTAATACTTTAATTAATTCGGAGTAGTACATCGGGACCACAAGAAAAACGAAATTAAACAGCAAAAATGTGATATAAGTAATACATATTATGATCAACAAATACATGATTTTTTAATGTTTACTTATGTATAGGTACTGTTTATTATATTATTATAAGAGTTTTTTAATGTTAAGACAATTAATCATGTTGAATTGGGTACTGGTGTAGGTACCTAATAGCAGTTATGTTTTAAATCCCATGCAATAGTGCCTATTGGCATCAACCGGGCACAAAATATGTGAATATTATCCAGACTTCGTGGTTCCTACTGAGAATTTCCAATACAAACAACCCAACAACACATAGTCTGGTACTGTTACATCCCGTTATTTTCTTTGCGTTATTTATTGAGCACACCTCCAATATTTTATCAACAGCAAATTGTTTCAAACACTTGTTTAGCTCAGACGATAAACTTTGCTGACGTCTCGTGACTGAAATGCATTCAATCTTGATTGCGCTGGAACAAGCGATTGCAGCGCTGAAGTCCCGCGGGAACAGTGAGCTCCGCTTCATTCAGCGGAGTTAGCGCTCGTCACGCGCGCTACAACGCGAACGCGACCTAACGACGTCACTGCGACGAAGCGACTCCGCTACGAAACACTTTACATTCCCGAATACACCTGTCTACACAACCTCGGTTTTCTTGATAGGATGAATAAAATCAGAAGAATGATTCCGTGCCCTCTAATGCGTTGATAAAGGCCGTCTTTATGAGGAAAAATGTATGAAAACACTATTGAATTTAAAAGGAAAATACATAAGGTTAAACAACAATTCTGAGTAAATAACGCGGCTTGAGCGCAACAACACTTGAGCAAGATTTGGTGTCCACAATACTCCACAATGGTTATGAATAGCTCAAGCATGTCCCTTGACCTTTCCCTGGGAGAGGTGTCGTGAGACACTGGACAGCAGGAGGCAGGCACTCCGCGGGTATCCCGGGCGGGTGCCATTGTTACAGGCCTCCTGGGTATGACCACACAATAATTCGGGGCTTCTTTATACAGTCGAAGCACCCTTACAACCAAATTATTTGAACCCGACAGGCGAGTCTAATGTTTTCGAGTTTACATTATTTTTCTTTCAAACATCGTCATAATCAAATAATGATTATCTCATTTAGTATTGGATGATGATGTAGTTAGTACACAATATGTCAGTGACAATGTGAGGTGGTAGCGCGCACACAGCCGGGGGCACGACCTGTGTATTTACTTACATAGCGGCTGATAATCCGGCTTCTAAGTGTTTCCTACTAGTTTATACTGAACTCCGACTATTTCTTACACTAAGTCGTTGTAGTTAGCCGATGTACAGATGGAGAGTGAATGGTTAGACACTGACAGGTCGTACACAGTACATTGCGCGTGAACGAAATGATACAAACAAAGACGACTAAAAGAAAAGCTGTCATCAAATGGCTTTTCTTTTTCGTTGTACTACAGAGCCGTGCAGTTAGCAGCAATACGTACGTACTCTTCTAACTTTTAACATTAGACAACGTGTGCTGACGCCAATATTACTAGATGGTGGTATTGCCACGCATAATAACTGCCGCTACAATGATTGGTTGGTTCGTGAACACGCCCTGCGCCCCCGCCGCGCACCTCCTTCGATACTACATCGTAATTGCTACTCATTTCATGACATACTGGTCATACTTCGCCGTGTCACTTATATGCTGATGGTTCACTAATTACAATATAAGACTGTCAATGTAAAAAAAGGATTAATAAATGAAAAGAGATACAATTCGATTTGAATGTCGAATCCCTTGAGCCTTGGTGTTTAATGCAGATATCTAAGGGTACTACGGAATGTGTGTTACTTGCCTACCTACATAGCCAGATATTTCATGCATACCTACATATTCTATTCTAGCCTAGCTTTAATGAAACGCTTTGCTTTGTTCTACTCGCACGAGACTTGCCATGATTGCTCGAGTGACAGCGGACATTCCTGAGCCGAGTGCCGGCCGCCCGGGTGGCTGACGGGGCCCGGCTATACCCGGGAATGTTGAAAGGTAGCCGCCAAAACACAGCGATGCTGAGACGTACCCAACTAACCGCGGATATCATACGGTAAACCTTTTACAGGATCCACTAATACGAGTATGGAGGGGCGTAATATTGGACATGGCTTGAATTCTTATCCGGAATGTAATCTACAAATAGCTCAAGACGTTCCACAACAGTGCATGTTACCTTATTTAGTTGATTCTTTGTTTAAAATAAAGTTTCAGCTAAATGTGTAGTAGGCATTGATGTAGTAGGCTAGAACTTTCCTCCGATAAACTGAAAACTTGCCTCTTACTAACGAAGTATGTTTGGGCGAGTTGTCAGTGAGTAGGTATCCTGTACCCCAGCGCAACCACTCAGACAAGTGGGCGAGTTGTCAGTGAGTAGGTATCCTGTACCCCAGCGCAACCACTCAGACAAGTGGGCGAGTTGTCAGTGAGTAGGTATCCTGTACCCCAGCGCAACCACTCAGACAAACTTTGTCATCATTTCAACATTGCTCATTCTGATGATACTTTAATAGAAAATAAAAGTTTTAGGAAATAGTCAACTTGTAGGTAAAGCTTTCGTATTTTGTTCCGCTGTGCGGTTGTCTTAGTGTAACTTATAGCTGTGTTGTGTGGTTTAGCAGCGGCGCGGTGCTGCAACAGAATGTATTGTTGGTGGACTAACAGACGGACAGATCATCTCGTTCTAATATACTAGACATTGTGTTTGTATGATTTCACTACTTAGCTGATTACGTATAAAGCTATTAGCTGAATGCAATAAACATAATTATTTAAATACTTAGCTTATTTGATTATTTTGAAATATGAATACCTTCTAATAGTAGGTAAAGCTTCCTTGTTTGAAATGTAATTAAACACATTTCAAACAAGGAAGCTTTACTACTGTGTCCTTGTTATCCAATTAATTAGAATAAGTGTTTAAGTTTTGATTAAGCTCAAAAAGACAGTAAACACTGAAAATTAAGAGAAAAACCAGAGTGGCCGAGATACCGAACCAAAGCTCTTTTATTTATGCAAGGTAAAGTAAAGCGTCACTTAGAAGCATTGCTGGTCCTCGCTCTGTTATTACAATAATGCTCCCCGTTCCGGTGCTCAGCGGATTGCCACGGAGCTGTGGAGTTCTCAGCTATCTGGAATTCATTGTGTCATTTAAAAGTATACTGTAGATTTACTGAAGTAGCAAGTGATTTAACCTCGACTTTTGAAAATTGGATAAGTAAGCTTTTGTGTTGTGATTTGTAAATCTGATTGCAAGGTGTAATGTGTATGTGATGTGGCTAAACAATAAATTATATTAGTGTTTATATGGATATGGTCACTTACATTATTGGTTATTAACACTAAAAGCACGATACATATGGAATATTAACTGCTTAATGTTATCTGTTTATTTTTCCCGCTCTAACTTCAGTAACGCTCTAACTTCCGTAATCATGGTGCTTGTAATAGCACCGAAATATTGAGAAGTCAAAACAAACAGTCAATATCTCGTTTTCAGTGTTAATGATTAGAATAAATAATGTTAAAAAGGCTTTTAAAAAGAACTTTAAAACGGGAAAACATGCCATATGTAATTGTTAGCATTATTACATGTCACGTGACAGAGTGTGTCGGTAATGTGTAGAACAATATTGAATGAATTACTTAGTCGATAATAACGTTACTAAACTGTCGGTCAACACATGATGTTATACCCATTGGTGTTGTTAATGGTGCTGTTCAACCACGTGGAGTCCACATTCCGTCGCCCGTCGCCCCCGGCGCTGTGTCACACACAACCATATTAGCGTGCTTGTTGACTGAAATGTACTGAAATAGCTCGTTTACTCGGTAACCGCGCTATTTATAACCGCCGCTATTCGGGACGTGTTTAACTTAGACATGCCTTACCTACTACACTATTGTGTTATGTATGATTGATGTGCAAGTTCTGAACACATTATTATTATCATCACTACATATTATAAAACAAAGTTCTCCGCCGCGTCTGCCTGTCTGTTCGCGATAAACTTAGAAACTACTGCACCGATTTAATGCTGTTTTCACCACAGAACAGATAAAAGAGATCTGTTCTGTGGTTTTCACCAATGGATCAAGTGGTTCTCGAGGAAGGTTTTGGTTTATACTTTGACGCTGGCAAAGCCGCGGGCATCAGCTAGTGCCATATACAAATGCCTACACCTACAAGTGTCACTACAGATAACTGGGCTTATTGCTTCTGAGGTGCAGTCGGTCAGTGCTGAGGCTGGTTTGTGTAGGCACTGACATTACCTCGCCACTGCACACAATGCATAGCCAAGACATTCGACTACGTCTATTACAGCTAAACGTTGCCGACAAGTTATGAAATAATCGTCGGTTCGTAAACATAAATAGCGCAATGGTCAGTGAGTGTGGTGGCAGTTGGCACTGTCGCATGTCGGAACGAATGGCATTGTTGTTCAGAGTGTTATGTAGTTACCATCAGACAAGCCACTCAGTTTCAATAATCTGCTTCAAATGGGCTCAACAATTAAATTTTACCAACATATTGTAGTGTTGTGTGTGCCAACCGGAAAGTCAAATCAAAGAAAACATACTAGTGTGTCAGTGTTCAATACACGGAGAAGAGAGAGTCGCAATAGTACATAGTGTGACAAATATAGCGTTTTAGTTGAAAAGCAAACGTGCCCCGAATCGCGCCGGAAATGAAACCCGCCCCCGGCTGACGTCGGCCACCGTGCACCGGCGGCACCGGGTACGACCCGGACACCCGGACACCCGGAGTGTCGCGGATGTCGGCCCAGGGCGAACACTCCTCTCGACAGCTTATTACTGCAGTGTCAGCACTTCCCGGACACTTTTATATTCATCGCAGTGTCAGCAGTGTCGCGCCCACTCAACTCCACCACACTTCAGATGACATACGAGTAGGTCAATGCTGGTACCGAATGCATTTATAACATTCACATTTCTGAATGTCTATTTTTGACAATGTGCTGTTTTGAAGTTTTGCAGTCGTTTATTTCAATACCTCATCTTTACCACCTTTACTTCAACTTACTTTCAATAAAAGACGGAAGATGCTCCATTCTAAAAATATTCAGAAACCTTAATATTTATTGTAAGTGTTATCATGACTCTGTTCGCGGAGCGGCGGTTGTTCCGGACCGCACCGAAAAGGGAATAAAATACGTTCAAATATAATTTAGAAGTGTCCGCCGCGCCCTGTACGCACAAATTGTGTCCCTTCCTCAACTTATATTTGTAGAGACAAGCCGTTCTTTTATGAAGAGAAATAAGGAAGTCTGGCAGATACCACCGTTTGATCAGCTACAGTACCCGCACGCTAAGTACCCGCAGAAGCATTGAGGTTAGTAGGGACCCAATAAAGCCAATCACGCTCTCACAACCACACAATATTGTTACAACGGGGAAAACATTTCCTCAAATGTCACATGACCCTCACTGACTACAGAATGTATTAGATTGCCTTTCTCCTCGTTCTTCTAAATCTGATTGATACATTAGCTCACAATTGCCGACTCATTGCACGCTTTTCTTTTGTTCTCATCGTAAGTTCGTATTGTAACACTTCCCACGACGCTACGTTAGCTCGCTATCTGCTCAGTATCACTAAAGTGGCAAACAAGATGAGCTTTATCTAAAGATAATTAAACGCACATACAACAACTTGCTCGTTTCGCGTAATTACATGCGGTGCGACTCGCGACACGACACGCGCGTTCGAGCGCACGCGCGACTTGGTTCGAGTTGCGACACATAATTATGGTAATCGCTTCAGTGGTTCAGTGGAACATGTACACAATACGTGTACTTAATTACTGTGACAAAGTACGTACCGAGCCAAGTCAGGCACCTAGTCAACAACATGAAGCATGTTATACATAATGTTTCTATAACACGCTGTACACAGATTGGAATTCTGGGGAATATGTATAAACATGATGTAATGAAAATGTTATAAAAGACAGTCAACAGTGGGTAGGCAGCAGGCTTGTGTGAAGACTACATTGATCACCGACTGATCCGTCTGGCCAGCTCATCGATATAAACGGGTTCACGGCAACTCACACGCTTATAAAAAGGTGTGAAAATTGGACAGTCGCTGTCACATTTGGTCGTGGACGGAAAGTTTTGGGTATAGACGCGTTGTGTTGGGAGAGGAACTCTTGGCTCTTGGCTAATAACTGCCACTCGGGTCGATCTTTAGGTTAAGCCGCGCTTGGCTAGGTTGGTCTGTGGATGTGTGACCACCCATTACATACCGAATTTCCTCCGTGCCTCGGAAAGCACGTGGTCCCGGCTGCCAAGTGATGACTAGTAATGACTTGCGTTATTATTTTATTTGGGAAAACAAACTTCACGTTACACATTACAGTATTACACAGAATTACAGCTCGAGTTTGAGTTAATGTTTCCTACAAAAATAATTTAAGTACCGGTGTTCAAAATCCAAAAACGTTGCGTAAGGGCAATATTATTGGTTTTTTGATAGTTGCGCTGCTGTGTTTAAGTCCCTCAAACTATAACTTTCCCGAGTATACATATATCGCTGCAGAGACTCCAGAACTGATTAGGTCTCGATAGAGTCAAAAGCCTAGCATGTACGTTGTGCTAAAATCCCAACATGTTATTGTCTCACATCGGAGTGATTGGTCGCACATCGGAACGTGTGCGGAAACATTTAACGCGACCACGCCGACCACGCCTTACACTAGCCATTTTATTAATTAACAGCTACATAAGACCATGTGTTTTGGTGTAAATATAGTTCGTTGCAGTCACATCCGAAAATATCTGGTTTAGTTGTAAATGACGCGCGTGACGTCGACTCAGTAAACGTTACAAGTCAGCCCCGTCGGCCGGCACTCGCGCTGTTTCTACACCAATCAACGTTAAACGTGTTTATGCGGAGTTGTTGTAGAACACGCGATACAACGCGAACGTTTGCTAAATTAACAAACAGTTCAATTAATAAAACGCTGCTTTCTGATAGTTTGTGTGTGACGTCGATACCTGAGATTTGGCTCCCGTTACAATATTAGTGTAATAAACTCGCGAATAAAACTGATTGTGATAATACAACTGTTTTATTTCTTTCAGTAAAATACATTTAAGAAAACATCGAACGATCTAAGTACCTAACGCGCGGCCATTCTGCAACGATTCCCATTTGTTTGTGTATAAAGTGACGTCTACGACACGGCTGCACATGAATCTATTTCGTTCCAAACTGTTATTTAGTCTCGCTCGGAGCATTGATTGTAGCACAAGTAGCCCATAGGTACACACATACACACAGAGCCCACTTCACACTCCAGCGGCCATTGTCTACGAATCAATGGAGACCGGCAGTTCGCCACAAGTGGACGTACTCAGAACACTCGGAAGGTACACCGGGGTGTGTGGCAGGTAGACTAGGATCATAATAGCGGCCCTCAACCCTCGCCCTCAGCCCGCACCTACTGGCCACAGAGCTGGAGTGATGGAAGTCACTGCGGCGGAGGAGTCGCACCGCGTATCGAACGAAGCGTCGAAGTAAACGACTGTCACATGCAGCTGTATTACATTTCCAGCTAAACTACAGATAAACGAGAACAGTATTGTTTTTTCATACATGTGTTGAACTCAAAACAGACACATTTTCAACGTCTGCCCCGTTATCACTTCCGCCATGTTGGAACGGAAAACTAGCAACATTAGTTTTATAATAAACTAGCTGTGCCCGCGACTTCGTTCGCGAGCTTGTCGGAAACTAAAATGCGTCGCTTAGATAAAAGTACATTTAATCATTGCCCTGCGTTAACTTACTGACGCTGTAGAAAATAAGAAGAGAGTAATGCAAAGTACTGACTATGTCTCATACTAAAGTTTAGAAATTTGAAACAGGTACATTATAGTCGACAGGCAGACAGATTGTCGTTGGCGCGTTCGTGTTCCACGCGCGCCTCAAAGATATGTCAGCAACAATTAAGGGGCCCCAAAGGGACGTCTGCCGGGACTGAGGGTTGTCCTCAAGAGATACCATGGCCCCGAAACACAAAGGGCTAAGAAGGAATGTGGGTGGTTTTTAGTCAGTAGAAGTCTGACACTTTCTTCCGCTCCGCCCAGAGCGGGATGAGTCATTTGATAATTTACGAACCACAAAAAAAAGGGGGGATTAGAGGGTGTTTTGAGAGGGTACCTGTACCGAATCTGGGACATCGAATCTGAAATGGCCGCCACCTCCTTCTGCGAAGCAGTAATGCTAGCGAAAGAGGTGGCGGAACGTGAGAGGGAGACAACCTCTCGTCCCAGCCGCCGCGGGAGACGCTCCGGGCATCGGGGGCCACATGATGGCTTCCGGCCACCGTAGGCGCGGGCCTGTGAACGGTGAGTAACGGGCTAGTTAATCGTTCGTCCGTCCTATGACGATGGAGGCGCGTTCGTGTTCCACGCGCGTCTCAAAGAGATGTCAGCAACATTGAAGGGGACCGACGCCCGTTGGGGCTGCGGGTTGTTCGAAAGAGATACCGCGGCCTCGACACATAGGGCTAACAACACACCACATCTATATGACGACATGGTTGGCGCAATGGCTGGACGATTAACAGTAGCACTGCGTGTCGCAGGTTCGATTCCCACACGGTACAAAAAAAAATATGTCTTGGGTTTTATCTAATTTTAATTTAGTTTAAAAAAATAGTATTTTAATACTGTGTAATTGGTAAACTTTTATTTGTTGACTATTCACGAAACATAATGTGTGTATGTTTACTATCACCGCGGTTCAGAAAATGACATCAAATGAATAACGCCATCTGTCGAAGACGAAGATAAACTGCTAAAAAAGAGCGATCAAACACTATAAGGTTTAGGCTATGTAGATTTTGAAAGCAGCGTCATTTAGACTTATATCTACGTACCTTTTGCTATCATAACTTTTTTAAAGTTATCTTGTGAAGGCATTTAGTAATAAGTACCATATTCGTTCAATAGATGTCGTTGCTTGTCTCATTCTTGACCATAACGATAAGTTCTTCTTGAAAACTATAAATTCATATATCTTTTGATAGAGAGCACCGATTACGATGAAACAAAGACTAAGTAATAGCCCAAGTTACGCACAATATTTATGTACAAAAGTTACCTACATTCGTTTCGTAAATTTGACGTGATGCTTAGTCATCGAAACAGACAAACAGACAAACAGACAAAAATTCCAAAAATGCTGGAAATGTGTTCTGTTGGTTATACTTTAATACCCTGACAATTTTTTTTTTAAATATTTTCGATGTACAAAAACGATTTCTCTACAGATTTATTATATGTATAGATTACCTCTTTTAAACAGTTATATTCAGCAAAACGTGAAAACAAAAAAGTTTTTTAAAATAGCATTTAATTCAACTTTGTTTTTTTTTATTATTAACATAAACAAACAACAAATAAATGACATTTAGGTTTTACATAATTTCATTGAAGCCTGAATCATTACTGAAAGTTAGTTAATAATTAGGCTCACGAATTGGCTGCGCCTGACAGGAGACATCCCTTGCGATGGCTGTGAAAGAGTCAACCATAAGCACAAATATTATTATGAATTCTTTTACTTGTAGCTAATTAACCTGAATCCGCCCAAACATAACATTAGAGAATAGATTTCAAAGAAAAATGTATATGTATGTATTAGTTGTATAATAGGTATATGAAGTGAATTCATTCCATGTTGGTAGGTTCTAGTTCAACGAATATTGTTCTCAGAATATGAAACACAATACATGGCAGCTTTTATAAATATTTATGAGTGAGTAAATATTTGTGTCCTGTTCATTGGTGATTTAAAAAGGTATTTGTTTGGGACTGCGACCGACCCGCACAGAGGGACTGTCGCAGTTCACGGGTCAACGAGGAAATAATGTGGTGGCGCGATGGCGATGGCAGCTCAACAGTGATTGTATGTTATACTTAGATCTAGAGCTAGACGTTGGCAACTACGCGCTCACGTCTCAGCTGTAAAAGACAGGTTTGATATATCCACTCGTAACATTTGCGTGCGGTAACTCTGCAATGTTAACTTAGAATACAATTCTGTGACGGGCGTTTCTCCTTCGCTTCGGTTCGCTTCAAGAAAAATCAATTTCGGTTTTATATTTATTGAAGGATACTACTATCAAGGGCATCTTAAGCAATCTGATAATGTTATCTTCCATCAGTGCGACGTCTCCGAATAGAAGATGATCTGACTGGGGCTCGTCCCACGTGTCTGCCGCATCAGCACCTTGCGGGTCCTTACCCTCAAGGTGCTGATGCGGCGACCTTCTATCTATTTTACAATTTTATTATTTTAGGAACCAGTTATTTTTCGCCAAACCTCCATCCGTTTGATAAAGACGTTTGAAATGCAAGTAGTAAATCGATGCATGTCATGGCTATAATCTCATTTGTAGAGACAGTCCTTGCCAGGGGGCCAGAACTCGTTGTTATTAGCCACGCGAGTCGTCTCCAGTTTATCAGACAACGTCGCGTCGGGTACATTGCGATTGCTATGTTGGTACGTGCGCTGTCTACGTGTACGTGTACGTGTACGGCTCACTAAGAGGAGATGATCTCTAATCACAATATTGTGACAATTACATTCTGAATCGTGACACAATTCTGTATCGTTGGGGCGTATTGGTACTAATACAGTTATAGTTTCCCTAACGAGCTGTTACGTGAAAATGGTTTCGGAAACGTGGCTTTTAGGAGCTGGAGCGGTGGCTCGTGAAGTGGCCACTAAAATAATTAGCGTGGCGGTGAGTGTGCGCCGCGCGCCGCCGGAAACACCGACATTTTGGAAATTGCCCAAGATTTATGAACCTCGGTTAAATAGCGATCAGCGACCACTCTCGTTACAATTTACTGTAATGATGGCTGTTAACTGCGAGCTCCAGATTGATTGTGTTACAGATACGATGTTGTGGCAATGTTCCGCGGAGGCCCTTCGGCGCCCGTCCGGAGCCGTCGTCGTCGTTAACCCATAATGCCGCCGCCATTGGCCTCGCACCGCACGTACAATGGTATCGCGCCTCAATGTGTTCCTCATGCTAATCCAGACATTAAACTAAACTGTTGCTGTCATCTTCGACAACTACTAAACTTGTTACGCGTTATCAGGTCTCATTGGTGAACGTGAACGTGAACGCATTGAAAATTAGTTTCACAAGTTTTTATTGAGGACAGTTTGTTTATTTTTTTGTGAATGACATCTCGCAGTTCATCCTAGGAGTTTGTCGTCTGCTTAAGTGGACTATCGTGTCTGGTGCCTTGAGTGTAATGCCTCCAACCAGGGCAAGGACAGTTTGAGTACCTAATACTACGTTATTTTATACAAACCCTTCCGTGAACTGCGCCCCACGGCTCCTTCAGCGGTGGTCCCACACTTGGAGCACAGTTTAGCGTGAATCTACGCGCAAATATTAGAGCGCGAAACCACACGTTCACGTAAAGTTTACACTAAATGATATCTATTTCCATATGGAACGACGCCGCAACTGAAATACTACTTTTAATTTACGATATGAACCGCAGCACGGAGATTTATTTGATGTAATTTCCCGCAAACTGAACGCCACAAGTTCTGCGAAACCTTACTATAAAATATTGTAACGTCTAACAAATACTACTACGTACCGGAATAACTCCAAAACTTTGTGAAACTCCTGAAGAAAGTAGTAGGAGTGTTGTGTTTGTCAGCGAGCGTGTCGCAGCGATAAGCGATTAGTGCACGAGTGCACGGTACTGTCGCGGTCGGGAGTGCGCGCACTCGCGCGGCGGGTGGGTGGCGGCCGTGGCGGCGCGGGACGGTCAGCGCGCGCGGAGTACGCCGTGCGACTGGCGGAGCGCGCCGCGCGGCAGCCCGGCCGTGCGGCACGGGCACAATATAAATATGGACAGTACGGAAACTACCTACAAACGCTCGAAACCGCACACTCACACAAACATGCGCATCGACGGGGCACTTGGCAAGTCTTCGCAGTGCGCTCAGTTGTGCGTGCCGCGCCGAGACGAGTGGTCAGTTGGTCACGTATAAGTTCATATCTCCCGATATTTTTTTAAATGCAACGAACGTATTGCGCGGTATACGGCTGTGTCAACTCGGCTTCATCAGCAGAAGAAAGTATTTTTAATCGACTTCCAAAAAGAGGATGGTTCTGAATTCGTCGGTTTGGTTTTGTTTTTGTATCATATTTGTTTCCGCATAACTCCCTCATTTATGAACAAAATTGAAAAAAAAAAAAATTTATCGAAAAAGTATACTCCCGAGATGGTCCCACTGTTACCATGTCTGGATCTGATGATGGAATCTTAACGAAATCGAGGGCAACCCTCAAATTTTATAGGCACGTATTACATGTTTCGTATTTTTTCTAATGCTATTTAAGTATTCTATTTAGATTGTATTTGTAAGCTAGCTTTTTTTAATTCGATTGATTGATCACAACAGAATAAAAATGTTATGTTGAGAAGTTATCTAGGGACTTCAGCAACCGTGCATAAAAGGGACAACCCTATGGCTTCAATGGAGCGTAGGTAGTTATCGCATCAACTAGGCTTAGTTTCGCTACTGTCCATATTTATACTGTGGCACGGGGCAGCACGCGGCACGCAGCACGCGGCGCGGTAGCCACAACAAACATCCGGTGCACGCAGCTGATGCAGCGACTAGATACAACACTGTACCTGTGTGACCTCGCCTTGACATTATGTTTGCACTATTTGGACTGTTTTGTTGACAAACAGCAATCGCTCCATCTTACATTATCGCGCTCTCACACTTTCCGATGAGAATATGATAAGAATATAACAACTGGATGGATTTATAGCTGCTTATCATGAACGTTGTGCACGTCTCGGCAGCTCGGTGCTCGCTCCTTAGAGTCAGTGTTGTAGTCAAAACTTCAACGGTTTGTGTGTTTTTCTATAAGATCAATCTCATATGCTGAAAACAGTTTGTCTGTCAAAAGTAATCCTGATCAATACTGATCATATTTCTCAAACTGATACAACTCTACAGACCTGCTTGTCCCTTCTGAAAACACAGTCGTGACCTCGTAACGTTGAAATACCTTAGGTATGTACAGAACTACTTATAGCTCAACAGAGCGCATTCACACAGCACATTGTGCACGTTTGTGTGCAAACATTCGCGCACTAAAGTGTTACTGCGCCCTGAAGACATTTCCCTCACCCCACGCTCACCGAGATCCGCCGCACTCTCACAGTGGGGCTATAGCAGTGATTTACAGCCAGCCATTACTTGTTGCATTTCAAATTGCTACCTGTACGTAAGGCGGAACGTAAATCTTCTACAGTTTTCTTAACTTCTTTTACAATATAAGTAATACATTCGCTAATAAATCTACAAGAGGCTAAAATTAGTAATTTGTGTTTTACGACATCATCTTCGAAAACCACTAAAAATACTCAAGCTCAGATAGAGCATAGTTTCAGAATTGGCAGTCGCGTGTTGGTTTCGATTCTACTTAGTTTACTTTTGCAACGAATGGTGACATAAAGTTCTCAGCTACACTAATAAGTCTACACTGCAATTAAAAATGATCTATATTTTAGTATCGTAATGTTAATTAGAGCAAAGCATAAACCATTTTCATAAAAGATCTTGTTGAACCGGATGATAATCAATATGTTTGTATCAGCGCCTGTGAGAGTATGAAGATAGATGGGCCATTACCGTGACAGCCCGTAGATACATCGGAGCAGAGAGATGTAGACTGATGGCCGCTGGTGGTACATACATCCACTCGTGTAACTGCTAACTGTTGGTAACTCTCCTCCAC
This sequence comes from Diarsia brunnea, assembly GCA_949774965.1. Lineage (NCBI taxonomy): Eukaryota > Metazoa > Arthropoda > Insecta > Lepidoptera > Noctuidae > Diarsia > Diarsia brunnea. The sequence goes on from OX459011.1 coordinate 176,856, forward strand.
GAGCACTAGCAATGTTTTCACTTACATACGTACTTCACTAATGTATTTAAATGCTTTGAGAACTTCTTACTACTCACTAATAATTATTATGAATTTTGTTTCGGAACTAGTTTAAATTAAATTGGTCGTTCAAAAGACGTGAATTTTCATTGGGTTGTATTTTCAGAACTCAAGCAAAGATTTATTAATTTTTAATAAGATTTAGAATAAGGCAGGATGTCCAGCTGCTGCCCATCTGTGGACAAAGAACGCGGGTGATAATGAGCTCATCAATCAATCAGCAGATGACGCCTACTTGCTGCCGCGAGCTGTTTGTTTGTGACTAGTTGTTCCGCCTTACCACAGGCCTTACCGCGGGAAATCGGTTTGATTGAGAGACGCAGCCGCCGCCGTCTGCCGGGAGTTAGCCAGATAACTTACCAAACATTATATTATAAAGATGACGTTCGTGGTGTTCGTGGAGCTTGCAAACACTTGCCTATTGAGACAAATCACTAAATATTAATTGTTGATTTTCTAGCATTTCAGTTATCGTAGCGTTCAGGAGCGTAGAGTAGCTTTCATTTAAGAATGAATGAATTCCTTTCTCCAGCTCGCAGCTCAGCCTAAGTTACACACTAGCTAACTTAAAGTTAAACTTTCCGCTAATAAGTTAGTTACGAAGTGTTTACTTTAATTAAATGTAACGAGAGCTTGTTACGGTTTCATTACGCGAACAATATATTTGAACAGGAATACTTTAATTATCTAGACGCTCGGCTGTTAGCCGTGGAAACGATATTAAGGAACAAAGCCTATTCGTACATACCTTCTTAATTTCTTAAACGCAAATATTTATTCTTTGTTTTACTTTGAAGGACGTTATCTAAATTAGATCCTCGTTGTACGTAAATATCAACAGTGAACAGTGAACAGTGCCAAATTAAATATTTTCTTGTAAGGCATAGCTATCTCTATTTTATTAACTGTAACTTAAATAAAGTATGTAAATAAGGGCTTTCCCAAAATATGTAAACTATTGCGTCGGACAGAGCCGCGGGCTCAGCTAGTCTTGTGTATTTATGCTGAACATGGTTGCTGGTCGTGCCTCTGCATTCATTGGCAAATTATAAGGATTTACCAAATTCATTCATTGCTTGTTCGCAAATCGGTCATTTTGAGATTATAAAGTGTGATCAGTGATCACTGATCAGTGTGAAAGTGAACAGCTGTGTTCACAGGCTATAATATCACAAGTCTTCAAGTGTGCCGAAGTGGTCTCTTGGAGTGTTTTCATGTGCCACATTACTCACAGCCAGCTTCCCGTGATCGTTCGTACGAGTATCGTACGCGTCCCGCACGGGGTCCAGGCGGCGCCTACTGCTGTGATAAATGATGTGTACTCCCTGTTGAATGCTCACTTGTAGATATGTTTGTAACACTTTTACGTGGAACTGTTACGGGTGGTATGTCTGTCTGTGGCTGGAGTTTCCCAGTCGACTGTGTACCGATGTGTGTTTCCAACACGTTTATTTAGCGCGCTGAACTATCGGAGGAAAAAGTAAGAACTTTTTCCTTAAAGAAAAATTAAAATAACATGTTACCAACAAAATAACACTGTTATTTATGAAACATTAGTTAAACTCATTCTGGTGTTAATCTGTTAATCTAAATCGCTCAGTAATGTAAACTCGCCGGTCAGCGTGAAGTCGCGGCTCTATCGTGAAACTATAATGTGCTGTGGTCACGCCACGCGCCACCTGGCGGCGAGTTCGTGAACTACCGCCGAGGTATGGCCCCAACATGTTAATATACCTAACATACTGTATATATGCTCTCGTTACAATCTAAGGGAGTGCGGATCTAAGGGATGGCCGCGCTTTCATCTTGAAAGCATCGCTAAGGAAATGTTTTATGATCTGATATTCTTAATGTTATGGCAAAATACTTTTGTTGCTTATTCAATCACGACTTATGAAAATATAATGTAGGACATTTTCCGAAAGCTATCCATGTGCATTTAACGTAAGTACAAGGGAAACATATTATAGTTTGTATGTTGGTTGTTTGCAACTGATACAAATACAGCTACAGCGGTACAGCTTAGTTACAAGTTGAATCGTCTTATTTGCTTGTCCATACCGCTGTGCTTAACCGCTAAACTACAATAACGCCCGGCTGCATCTGCTATCAGGCGGGTAGCTGGAGGTCAGTAGCAGCTAGTGGGAAGTTACTTGTTCATGGTTACACAAGTTAACTAAAATAAAACAATAAATAAATCGCACAACTAATCCAAGACCACCATATTTTGTTAGAAGTTATAAGTCGTTTGTATTCCAAATGTTGAGCAATAAAGTAATAACTCTAGTGATTATATTATATTAAAACAATTTAACTGGGTTGTTTCCGCGCCATGCCCCGTTACCCGAGCCGTAATGAAGCCGCTCCCCGAGCTGGCTTTACATTGCGCTAAACTGGGGCAACACCTTCATTCCCTAACCTGTTAGTACAACACAGAAGTCTCGGCACCACAACGTGACACCCGCAGTGACCCGCAGCACTGTGTCGGCGGAACGTATTCCCACGTATGCTACGGATACGATTTTTGTAGAGCAGCTGTGCACATTCTGTTGTACTGCGAATGCTGCATGAAATAATAAAGACATTGCTTTAAAATAAAATCATAAAGTCTATAAATCAGTGTCCGGACGTGATCACAGAATCCATTATAAGCCATACGTCATTCCGGCGACGCGCGACGTGGCATGTAATATTGTGTAGAGTGCGGCGCGGCCGTGTCACACAGCTGATGCATCATCTAACACGCTAGCACGCTACACACCGCTCTCCGGCACGCTTTGTGAACATTCATATAAATGGAAATGTTCACACTGCGGCACCGAGCGCCGTTGAAGACCCAATCTGCGTGACACGCTCGGAATGGCAATCACTTTTATTTTGACAATCCAACAATGTCCGTGTTTTTGTTGTACAGTAAAATTACAGTGGGAGTAGGTACCTAGCTAGTGGATTTTGTGGGATAGACCAACAAAAACGTAAGTGGTAGCGAATGTTTTCTCTCAGGTAAAATAAATAAATGAACAAGAAGAGCCGTGGGAACAATTAGTTCCAGTAGTTATGTTAGGTAGTGATCAGACAACACAAAATCTTAGGATGCCAGCTGTATATTATCAGTTTCATGTGAAAATAAACAACGTTCTTAATGTCTTAAGAACTTAATAAAAGCAAATCTGGCGGTATAAAAATGCTCGGCATTTAATTTAAAATAGCGTCTCACAGCTGGCTGCCATGTCGCTGACATTCCAGCGCAGGCGGGAATAAAATGGGCTGCGGGTTGTTCGAAAGAGATACCGCGGCCTCGGCACAAGGGCTAAGAAGGAACATGGGTGGTTTTTAGTCAGTAGAAGTCTGACACTCCCTACCACTCTGCCCAATAAAGCGAGAGGAGTCATTTGATGATTTCTCCCCCCCAAAAAAAGGCGGGGATATACTATAATCGCGACCAAACAGTGAATATCATCAACGGACAGTTTCTAAAATCTACAAATGCCAGTCGGGATACTCGGGAAACTCGGTATGTCATGTTCACCCATCCACAGACAAACCTAGGCAAGCGCGACTTAATAATAATTATCATTTATTGCTCAGACTACAAAGACCGAGCAACCGACCGAGATCGACTGGAGCGGCTCCACGAGCTCCTCACAAAACACATGTATTTACGAAACAGTAAATATTATATTCAATTCAATTACATCTGTCACTTTGCCGACAATAAAATTAAATGAGAGTTCTGTCAAATGTGTTTTGTTGCCTCTATTTCGTGACAGGTCACCTTGAATTTGTATTTTCCCTATTACTAGAAATAGTAATCAGTATGTAAATCGTTTTCTGCGGCAAGTGTAATGAAATGAGCTATGGCTTCGGATACTTTTTTTTCAATAAATAGGTAATTCTTCCTATTCTATTCTATCCTTTTCCATTTATATTATCAATAAGATTCTTGCTGACTTGGCACAAACTATACCATGTAGATCAAGGTATTCACTTAAAAAGACAATCATATTGAAGTAAACAACTTTACTGTACTCCAGCGACTCTTTCTACCCACCTTCGAGCCATACGACGGTGGCGCCCTCTGGACAAACAATGGCGTTTCTTGGAGTTGAAGGGCAAGCAGGAGGGGGAGGGGGGGTGAAGGACAGCGTTTTGTGATGGTAATGTGAGCTCGAATGTCACCCGTGAATGCCCGTGATTGTGTTGTGGTCTCGTTCGTCAGAGTGAGCATTGTTCTGTGGGAATAACATGATAATTATGTAACCTGCTATAACATCCACCTATCAACGGTACACTACAAATCGTTTTGTTTCACGCTTCATGTTTGTCCAAAAGAACTGTTATAAAACCTGCCCTCGATAATTCGCTAAACCCTCAGTTGATGTCCCACGTTACTCGTAACGCGTGGCTACAGCACACAAGTATTAATTCTCTTTGATACATAAATCAATTCGCTAATCTGCGCCGGTATCAAACGCTTATACTGTACAGCCGCGCGTCGCTCAGCAAATAAATACGCTTTCATACCGACTTATAAAAATATCAGCTTTGAAGTCGATTAAATGTAAACATCACGCTGTACTGTACGTCACGAGTGGGTAGTCCGTGTCGACTGTAGGTTCATACGTGACCTTCACATTTTAGAAATAATCAAATGCAATTAATAAACTGTTCATATCACGCATTTTTCCTATGCTTTTTACTACAATACAACTTTAAATGCGTATTTTCATAATTCTCTTTTGGTTTTCCTGAAACTACAACTTCACCTACCCAACCAGTCGATAAGCAGAGAACAATGGAAAAACTGATAAAAGCTCTATGAGTAGGGCATTTACTTGTAATCACAGCTTTTACAATAAATATAATAGATTGGATCAAATCGGAAGGCTCGTCGCGACCAAGGTCGTCAGCTCAATGAATACCACCATTTTTATTTGTTTGAGAAATAACATTACTGCTTCTATTCACATATGTATCTTCTCATATATTATGTATAGTATATTATTATTGATTGTATTGGCGCAACAAATATTATAAAGTTAAACTTTCCAATCAAAACGTAACTGGATTGTATCAGTTTAATCTAACGGATTTATTTAAAGCTCAACTTGTACACAAACAATCCGAATTTTCCTTTTTGTTTTCAGACAATACAATGAAAAGGATTCCTAATATTTCGTCAGAGCAACAAAAAGTGTATTTAAATGAAACCTTCAATGTACCAAATATCGATACACCCAGCGCGGCCCACCGGAGCTAGATAGCTCCAGATTATTTTGTGAATAAAACAGAAATAGACATCAGGTGTTAACACTGGCGATATTAAAATGTGGGAACAAGAAATAAATTATTTGAATACAATGCTACGTTCAGTAAAACACAATGATTTTCAGCGAAGTCTTGACTATGTTTTATTATTAAATCACAGAACACCCATCACATTAAACAATACACTCTTCATCAGCAGTCTGCAAAGTAATACATTCATCTACAATTGTATTGATCTTAGTTCAGTGGAACTTGACCATTCTACATACTTTAACATAAATATAACTCAGTCGGAAATCTTTTCTTTCGCAAACTCGGCGTAACACTCCGCCGTGTCTTGATAATACAAACCTATTCTCGACGTATCAAGAACGTTATAAATTCATGAATAATAATGTTATACATACGAACAAAAACCACTTAACTAGCTCTAAAACTAAAAAGATCAAAGTTCCTCGTGTTTCTGTTCATACGTGAGGGAGGACTAAGGCCGTGTTTCTGTTCATACGTGAGGGAGGACTAAGGCCGTGTTTCTGTTCATACGTGAGGGAGGACTAAGGCCGTGTTTCTGTTCATACGTGAGGGAAGACTAAGGCCGTGTTTCTGTTCATACGTGAGGGAGGACTAAGGCCGTGTTTCTGTTCGTACGTGAGGGAGGACTAAGGCCGTGTTTCTGTTCATACGTGAGGGAGGACTAAGGCCGTGTTTCTGTTCATACGTGAGGGAGACCTAAGGCCGTGTTTCTGTTCATACGTGAGGGAGGACTAAGGCCGTGTTTCTGTTCGTACGTGAGGGAGGACTAAGGCCGTGTTTCTGTTCATACGTGAGGGAGACCTAAGGCCGTGTTTCTGTTCATACGTGAGGGAGGACTAAGGCCGTGTTTCTGTTCGTACGTGAGGGAGGACTAAGGCCGTGTTTCTGTTCATACGTGAGGGAGGACTAAGGCCGTGTTTCACGAAGGAGCTCGTTTGTTCAATGCAGCTGTGCTGGCGCCACGCTCCAGTGCACACGCTGAGCAGTTCAGAAACACATTCGATAAACAGACAGTGAGCTGGACGGGTTCGAGTACACCGTACTGATTCACCTTTATAATTATGATTTTGGATTGGTATATTGACGGCTCTGTTCCTCCGTAATTCATAAGGATTGATATGGATAGAGTAAATCTGGTCTGATACATCAAGTGTAAAAAGACGCTTGTTGTTAATCGCTTTCTTAACTATTCGTAAATGTGTTCACTACGCGTGAGTCAATCCTGAGGAACACTTCCCCGCTCAAAGCTAAGTTCACAAGTTGTCGAGGGCCACTTACCGAGCTCCCCGCTCGTCACCCGACCGGCGCGGCATCACTCCGGTTAACCGCGGCCCCTCACAGCGGAGTGACACCACTTAACACCGCCACAAGTTACCGTCCGCACGACGTACGGCGCGTGGCGGCGCGGCGGCGGTAACTTGATGCGTGGATGAACTGCCGCTTTACTGACACCTCTCGACACATTACAACTTAACTCATTACCAGCTCAGCTGCATTCTGTAGCGACACCCACACACTGCTTGATTACGGCACGGAATGTAATATGCACAGAAGTTGCACTTCATACAAAGAGGCACAACCACACAATGAATGATCTCCGGGAGAGCAATATGCGTCATACTTGTCGTAAGTTAATTCAAAACTATTCTGTTATATTTCTCGTATACTGCATGTGTATTGCATGCGATATTATTAATTTCCACGTGAAAGGATCAGTCGTCCTGCTCCCTATTGGTCCCTATGCTCTTGTGAACTGGCAGACATTTTAACAATATTAACAAGGTAGGAAACTTTCCATATTGAACGCGTTTTAAAGCTGTAGCGTGCCGCGCGGTAAGCCGCTCTCTGGGTCCGGCGTGTGCCGTCCGGCGTGCGGCGCCGGACAGTAAGCCGCTAAGCCGGCGCCCGTTACGGACGGACACTAATTTTTATCGGCCACGATATAAATATATTAATTCTCCAACTTTTTATGATCCCCGACGTCTGCGCCGCTATCAAATAAATCACTACGTGTTTTAACATTGTTCGACAATGTTCGTGTGTCATTCGGTTAACAATTTAACATCTTCTGAATTTCGATAAAAAACTCAACATCTAGTAAGTAGTCAAGATAATGTAGGTAATGAATTAAATTCTTTCGCTAAAGTAAACTCAAGCGAATTCACTTAAACATTTAAATAAATTTCAAAATTGGATGAACTTTTATGTTTAATTCCCTTGAGCGTTTCTATCTACTTCATTGAATATTAAAAGACTGCCAACTTTAATTTGTTGCTGTAATGCACTGCAGAAGTGCACAGTAATACATTATATTATCGTAGGGGTGAAAGATAAGAGCCCCACTCTCTAGCACACCCGGTATAGTACGTTGGAGCAAAAGTTTAAAAGCGTGTAGTGTCGGGAGCTGTGTGTGTGTGAGCTCTCGGAGGGACGTGCAGCTAACTCCAGAGAGTGCTGCACTCACCGGGCGAGGTCACACCGACAGCTCAGCTACAGCTATAGTGAGCCTGAGCGCTGCTACACTGGCCGTGTATCCCCATTACTGTTCACAAGATTACTGCTGAGCCACGGCGCGATATTAACATAATATATTGGACCCATGTTACTTGTAATATCTCGTAGAGGTTACCCACGTTCCCTGTCCTCTGTTATAAACGTCTCATCGATAACATATTGGGAACACTAAATAAACGTAGGTTTACCGTGGCTTACAGTTGTGACTTCCTATTATTAAACAATTAGGTATAAATGATAACGAGCACCATACCTGATACCAGGTGTACGAACATGGACGAGACAAAAGAAGTATGTAAGACTCGTAGCAGCTGGTGTTCAGTGGTTTCTGCCTACCCTTGTACATAACATTACTTCATTAAATGAACACGGGCACAATGTAAGCACAATTTGAAAAATTAGAGAAATTGTGAAACAAAATGTTCATTTCAGTAGGCGTGTCAGTTTGACTGTCAGCCGATTACTCGCACGCGATGTGTCGATGTGGTGATGTACGCAGTAGCAGTATACTTGCAAAACAACATAACTCACATTTGTTACTAATACAACCGGCCAAGTGCGTGTCGGACCACGCCAGCGGAGGGTGCCGTTATGCGGTAGATGACACCTCCCACCGTGGATTAGACCAGAATAAAAAACATCCCCACTTTACGTGTAAGGACGCCTTTTTTATTCAAGATTTTCTTTATCCACTTATTGACGAGAATGCATGTAATCCATGTCGAATTACATTTTACTACTATAATATAAATAAGAGTTTCTGAACAAACAGTTCGACGGACGAACTTGGCGAAACTTTTGGGTTCCTTCTTAGATATGGATGGAACCCTAAAAAACCAAATTCCCTACAACTATAATTAATTTAATTGCACAGGCAGGACCATTAATTATGGCGTGTAGGGATAACCACAAATTGAGTATTTTTCTCTTAATAATGTTCCCCTGCGCGAGTCCCATAGCGCTCGTAGCTCGCGTCCGAGAGACGTAATTATAATATTTGTACACAATGATGTGCGACTGCGTTGCTTACCCCAAGTTTGTCGAGACGGCGCGGCGCGGCGAGCAGACAGTAATGGACACTGAGTGGTGTGAATACAATTGTGTGCAGTGTACTGAATTATTATCACAACTGTCTCGCTGTGCACTTTAATTAAGACGCAGCGTCCTCCTTCGACTGCAGATATCGCATCTGTATTTATGAGGAGACTCGTGGACAGAATGAACAATAGATCGACGTCTACATTACTAATTATGATTATGATCTCTTTGATTTTGTTGTATTGTTCCATATTAAATTATTATTGTTATTGATATAATGTTGCTGTAACTACCTAAATTAAATTTGGTAGATTTGATTTCGGTAGATCAAAGTTATGAGAACTTTGATCTAAAAAGGATTATTAGCCTGATGAACTCGTAAAACTTAAAATTTGTTAAAAATATTTGGAAAAGTCAAAAGTATTAGAAAACCAATCAAAGTTAATCAAATAAGAGAAGTACTCTCCGACTGTCGGCTCACAGTTCGCTAAACTGGGATCAAAGATATTTAAATGGAATATTAAATGTAAAGTGTAAAAGATATTTTATTTCGTGAGGTTTAATGAGGTGAGACGCTCCCCACTGTCGGCTGTCGGCTGTCGGCAGTCGGCAGTCGGCTGTCGGCTGTCGGCTGGCGAGGTCAGAGGTAAACGCTACAAATGCGTAGCTAAACAGTCAATTGTTGAAGCGAGTTATATCTGTTTTTGTAACGGGTCTGTCTGTTTGTGTATGGGAGTTTTAATGTTTGTAAACGCAGGATACATATAAAATAAATATAAATTACAGTAAACATATGAGCATGTTTTATGTGCCTTAAAAACCATTTCCCAAACATAATATACTTAACAAACTTTTGAAACCCGCCAACATCATCGTCGGCATTATTATGTTGGTTTAGCAGTTTATGGTCCCTAATAGCTTCTAGTTATAAATACTTGTAAAAAAATCAATGAAACAAACAAACTCGACTTGCGGAAGTTAAGTTATTTTAAATTTGTTTTATTGTTTTCTTTTTCAAAAAGTTTTTTTAGGTACTTAGATCAAACACGATTGAATTACCACCGTCTCAATCTTGTTGAATGATTATTAAAAATAATGATCCAAAATATATTCCCGAGATAAATGATATTTATAAAAGGCAAGCCCTACAAACAATCATAATCTTGTAGAACTTAAGCATGATTTTATGAGTACTTACAGTAAAGTTGCGTTCGTGTGAGCGAGTTTAACAACCACATCTAAACGCATAACGTTTCGCTCCGTGACGCACAACGGCACAACCAGAACAATATCGTGTATAAATAATATGATAGACATATTACACACGTATTCCGCGGAATAACACGAACACATCTCAAATCACTTACTCGACTACCTCGCCGAAATAAAAGAAAACGAGAAGCGGATATGAGAAACACAAATATTCGGGGAAACATGAAATGTATGCGCAGAAGTACAATACACACACGGCAGCATCAGATAACTACGAATTTCTTGTGTGCAAGATATGGCACGTTTCTCTACTGAACGATAATTCCTGGACCTTCCAAAGCCGTGATCATATTATTATATTCTTATTAAAACTGTCCCGACAAATGGGCGGTCAAAATCGAGTTTTACGATTTTCCGATAAAATTGTCAATATTTATTTTATTTATAGTAAGTAACATAAAAGTAAGCTATTGTACTTGGTCGTTGTCGACTATTCACACGAGCTTGAATGCCCTTCTGCTGGTCCCTTTACGTTGAGCAGGTAACGTTGATACAGTACCGTTTCTTCATCTGTCCTGGCGACGGCCACGTACCGCACAATTAGACGCACTCCATTAAGGAGCGTCTTCGGGAGTACCCCCACAGAGGTGCGGGGTGAGTGGGGGCGGGGAGAGGGGATTCCTGTATATTATAAATCCATTACCGACAGAGGTACATGAGAGGTACAATTGAGTGAAAAATGCGTCGCAATGATAGCGAGGTGTGCCGGGGACACGGCGCGGCGCTTGAAATTGATTTATGTTCGTCCCTATATTAACACTCCCCATCGGAATTACAGCGCTGGTAGTAAACATAACAGTTATTATACGGCTGGAATATGTAGTTAGCAAGCATGAAATTATAGGTTAAAAGTGATAGCTATTAGCTGAATAAACACAAAGGTGTGTGATGTATGTCCCATTAAGTGAATTACCGCGATGAGTGCGGAGGTGGCGCTATGGCGGCACGCGGCAGACTGGACAAACAAACAAACAGCCGGCGGCACTCACAGGATATTGTTCTGCTGTGTGCTCAGCCACACCACACACACGCCACACGCCACACCACACGACGCGATTGACGCAGACGCCAATAATAACTGCACACATGAGGGCTTACGCAAAGCTGTCGCGATATGGTATTAGTATAATTATGGGACATCGAGTTCTAGGAACAGTTCGGCTGCGATGGTAGAAACAGAAACATTTCTAATCAAACATTTCGATAATTCAGGAATTTCACAATTCCGATCTTTATAAATTGACTAAAATCAAAACCACCGTGATTGTACTAAATTAGACCATTACTCCCCGAAGGGTTAGGCAAAGGTGTACTTCACGCAATAGGATACTAAACACAATACTGCAATACTTTTTGTTCCTCCCTTGCCAAATACCAACTGAGACCACGTGGACACAATTTATTAGATGTTCCTTCTGCACGCACTGTATTAGTTTAATTATTCTCCTTTAGTTCGTCCCTTGCCATGCTGAGTACTGTACTGTCATCGACACCGGAATGTGATTTGTTTGCTTCTAAGTGGGTTGATGTATGTCGTGTATGTTTGAGTTTCTGTGAGAGGATGAACGAAACATGATTTTTCTCGAGCTTGTTTTGATTGATGACGCACGAAAGGTAACTTTTTTTCATTATTTGTTTTTTTTTTCCTGTGCAATATCTATGTGGATATAACAATAGTTTATTTTAATTTTACTTCTAATTTAATTGTTCTTTTTTGTGTTTTATAGCATCGTATTGGATGATTCCGTAATGCTGCTATAATTAGTATTAAATAAATAAATACGGGCGAGTCTATAGCCATCACCCGGGCACGAACCCACAGTCCGTGGCTGCTACGACTGCTTAAACGCCACATTCCCTCGAAATATGTCTTCATCCCGCATACGTCGGAGCGCGGCGTCACAACTCGTTATTCTCTTAAAACTTAACTAATCGTGTTTATCCAGCACAAAAAAGTTAAGATGTTAAATAAGTTGGAACTTAGTTGTAAGTGTGCAGTTTGTAAAGTTTACGAGCGTCTCACATAATGAGATGTATAAAACTTGACTGAAGTCCGTCCTCCACTCTGCCGCCGTCAAGCCGAGTGAGATCCGTCAGGCGTCACTACAAGTTTATCACAAGTTGTTGTCAAGTGTTCCCGGATCAACTGAGTGTTGTTGTGGCCAACTACATAGTTTGTTGACAAGTTTACGCCCTCAAAGATCTCATCTCCATTTGTCCCACATAGTAATCAAACGCTTGGGTATTCACCAGCTAATCAATGTCAATCTCTGACTTATCAATGTTTCAGCATACTCTCTAACAAATGAGATAATCACGAAACATACTCAGTGCTTAATTCGCTAGAAGTACCTAGTGCTCAGTGGCTGTGGCTCCCAAACGGCCTGTTTTCTTAGCCTCTGACGTCATTGGGCAGTAATGGCGGTCTAAGTGCTGGCAATTACGAGCTAATCTCAAGCAAACGCGCTAATTAACCGCAGATTGTTGGCCACATGTTATCGTACCGCCATCACGCCATTTCTTTCGCAAGAACTAATTCTGTAAGCCCCGAACTGCTAAGTTAATAAAACTTACCTACTTTCTTAAAAGGTTTTTCGAACTTTGGCTGGGATGCCAGTCCAAGAAAGGCTAAAAATATATGCAGCCATATTTTACCATACGGTACGGTATCGTAAAAAATCAAAATCGAGCAAAAACTTACGCTAGTCATTGGACAGTAATTAATACTGAAATCGATATTACCGCAGTGTAAATGTAAAACAAAAAGTCTCGCGAAGTAAAGCTGGCGCCGCGACGTAAACAAACTCCTTGAAAAAACAGGACCCTTCTTCGCAGACGCTTACCCAGAAGTGCGGAACTACCAACAGTAGCGCGAAACTAATTAAACAGCAGTTGTTCTTCAGGGGTGAGGGGGAGGGGGAGTCAGACTCCTTTTATAACTCTGCTGACAGCTGACAGCTGACAAGTAAACATTAAAAGTTATTGTGCGCGTAATCAAATAATTATTTAAAATAGGAAAACCAGTATTCAAACAGTGTATTAGTAATGAAAGTGAAAATAGACTCCCAAACAAGCGATACCAGTGTCGTCTTAGTTGAAAAATACCGGATTTACATATAAACATTCGATTCCTAAATATGTAAACATTGGCCAAAAAACTCAGTTATACAGTGTTAACATCCAAATTTAAGACAATAGCCAACAAAACAGTCATATTATAAACAATTTATAGTGCGTGGTGATAAAACACGTCTAAGAAAAGTGACAAACATTCCTCACAACAGCTGATCGTTATTTTTATTTAAAAAATCAAACAAGTCGATAACTGCAGTACGACGAAATAGCGACATCTATCAGCGAGTAGCAGAACACGGGTGCCATATACATTACGTTCAAATCATTCATTCCTTCTACCGACTTGGATATTAGCATTTTGGCACATCAAAGGAAATTCGTGCATGAATGGGTTGCCATAATATTAAAATCCATTTCCCCGGCTTTAGTTATTACCACTTATAAAAAAACAATCTGAATCTGGGAAAATGGACAACTTTGAAAATGAAAATGAAAATGTTACTGTCCGTAAAACATCAAGAGCAAAGTCGGTGGATAATATTTTGAATAGCAATGTCAGCACTAGCTCATCGTTACTAGACGCCACAATGATGAGCTTACCGAATGCTTCACTAAATGACAGTGACTATTCAAGCCTTAAAGAGGAAATAAAAAGGCTAACAATGGAATTAGAAAGTGCTCATTCAGAGATCGAGAACTTAAACAGCGAAAATTTTCGCTTAAAAATGGATATAGGCCAATTTCAGAAAACTATTGATACTTATAAAAAGGTGAATTTAATGGAAACAAAAAAGTTCTCGCCGATTTCTGCACGGAAAAAACATGTTCTCAAAGCAAGCTGTTTCTCTACACCGACTAAGAGTTTTTCACCTGCGACTCATCTACCCGACAGTATCGCAACCGCGATAGACACTGGAGACAACTCGTTCAACACAGCCGGATCGATCTGCAGTACTGATGGAATACTTCATACAAAACCGCTATCAATCAATGACGTTCAAAATTCCAGCACGTGCATGAATCAAATTAGCCACGACGCTGACGACAACGAACGAATTAAACAGACATCTTTGACCTCGGATAAGAAGTTGGAAATTGGTAATATGGAGTCATCCAACGAAGGGCGAGCCGCAGAAAAACTCCAATCTCAGTCATGTGATACACAGAGAGTTATGATCTTTGCCGACCAATCGGGACATGGTGTCCGAGGCATTCTTCAGTTCTATCTTGGGGACAAATTTGCTGTGACATCATTCGTAAAACCGAATGCAACAACTGAAGAGGTACTAAAAACCTGCGCAAATACTTGTAAGGATTTTAACAAATCTGATTTTGTAATAATATTGGTGGGTTCAAATGACACAAACCCTTTGGACATCCAAACTTATTTACACCATACATTATGTCAACTAAAATCCACCAATGTGTTGGTCGGGCAAAATTACAAAAATAAAACCCTAAATGAAAAAAATGTTAATAATTTACTAAGGTTTGTGTGTTGTAATAATAGTAAGAATTCATCTTTTGTACATTTACATTATGATTTTAATATGTCAACAAAATATATTACAAAATTGAATGCTTGTAGGTTAATCCACAGGCAAATTTTACATCTAAATTATAAAAGTAATTTTCAAAAATATACCGAAAACTTAATTATTCAGAATAGACAAAAATGCACGAAGGATGTAGCTGTACAGACATGTAGTTTTGACGATGTTAGTGTACAAACGGATAATATTAATATAGTTACTCAAAATCAAGATGACTTTTTTCGTGACAAAAAATGAGCCATGCTTAACAATTCTACATCAAAATATAGCCGGAGCCTTAAACAAACGTGACGATATTTCGTTTGCCATGTTAGATTTGCTAAATAATAAGACTAGCGTAGATGTACTGTGTCTTACTGAAACATTCTTGCTTGAAGGTACGGAAAAAAACTTTCGCTTAAAAGGCTTTACGACTGCAGCTTACTATTCAAGGAAATCTTCAAAAAGAGGGGGTGTTGCCATTGTTTTAAAAAACGAAATTGAATTTAAAATTGTAAAGGAAATACAAAAATTAAGCGAAACATGTGTATTTGAATGTTGTGGTGTAGAACTAACTAGATACGGTATATTATTAATATGTGTATATAGAACCCCTTCGTCCAATGTAACGATATTTCTTAATAAACTCGAGACTCTATTGAGGACGTTGTGTCGTAATACAAGAAAGAAAATTATTATATGTGGGGATACAAATATCGATATATTGAAACAGTCAAGGGAAAGTAGGGAATATAATTATTTGTTAAATAGTTACAACATAAAACACGCAATTTTGACACCTACTAGAGTAACAGATAAGACACAAACTTGCATTGATCACATCATAACCAGCATAGAATATGGGTGTGCAAAAATACATAATTTAGGTTTATCAGATCACTCAGCCCAATCCTATTCTTGGGCTGTTACAAGAATACACCAACCAGTTTTGAAATGGTGGTATCAATTTAAACGAGACTATAGTAACGACAATAAGGAAACATTTTTAAACTCAATCTCATGTCTGTCCTTTAGTGACGTATTTGAAGAAAACTCAACAAACAAAGCATTTCACAAATTTATCGATACATTTCTTCTATTTTATAACTTATGTTTTCCTACTATTCGCGTAAAAGTTACAAATAAATCATTAAATAAATTTAACTGGCTTTCTAAAGGTATAAAAATTAGCTGTACGAATAAAAGTAAATTACACTATAAACTAAAATTAAAAAAAAATGAATCTCATAAAAACAAGTACAAAAGCTATTGTGATTTATTGAAAAAATGCATTTTAACGTCTCGGAGAAATAATAATACCAAATACATAAATAAAGCTCAAAATAAGTGCAAGGCGGCGTGGAACGTAATAAAAAAGCATACCGGCGCGGAGTTAAAACGCGCCTGTATTTCAAAAATTACTATGGACAACAGTGACTGTTTAAGTCCTGATTCTATCGCGAATCATTTCAATAATTTCTTCACTAACACAGTTACCAATGACAGCCTTGATAGTAAAGGAGATTTAAGACTAAAACAAATTGATCATATTGAATCAATCAATAATTCAATATTTTTGTCAGCACTGGATGGTAGTGATCTTAAAAAAATAGTTATGTCTCTAAATGATTCCAAAGCTAGTGGCTATGATAATATTCGCACTGACATCATAAAACTGTCAGTCAACATAATTCTAGAGCCACTTCTACATGTTGTTAACCTCTCTCTAGAACAAGGAATTTTTCCCGATTTATTAAAGAAATCAATAGTGAAACCCATTTTTAAAAAAGGGGATAGCACTCAAATGGACAATTATAGACCCGTGACTTTAATACCTATATTTTCAAAAGTTTTTGAAAAGGCGTTTCATAACAAATTAGCAAACTTCATTGAAAAGCACAAGATTATTAAAGACGAGCAAAATGGGTTTCGTAAAAATAGAAGTACATCTTTGGCGGCCTTTCAATTAATAAAAGAAATAACTGACTGTATTGACAAGAAAATACCTGTTACAGTTTTATTCATGGACATGAGTAAAGCGTTTGATCACGTCTCTCATGAGCGATTATTGGAAAAGGTTTCCAGATATGGTGTCAGAGGAACAGCATATAACTGGCTGGAATCATATTTGTCCGACAGAGTACAATCAGTGGAAGTATCTAATTATAATGACCAAACTAAAACGTTAGAATCAGTCCAATCTTCGTTTATGTGTAATAAATATGGCGTGCCACAGGGTAGTATTTTAGGGCCGCCATTGTTTTTGCTCTATATAAATGATTTCCCAGAAATTATAAATCATAAATGTGTACTATTTGCCGACGATACTACAATTATTATCAAAGGACACGATAAAAATTCGTACGAACAAGAAATAAATATGGCTCTTCAACGAACTATAGAGTGGCTAGAGGCCAATCATTTAAAAGTTAATATTAATAAAACTAAATTTATGCAATTTCATACCTATCGATCCAAACCGCTGGCCCTAAACATATCTTATAAAGGGGTAGCCCTGACAGAAACTCACTCTGTTAAGTTTCTTGGAATAAACTTAGATAAATTTTGTTCATGGAAAAATCATATAAATGATATTTGTGTTAAATTAAATAATTTTATATACCCTTTGAGACGTATTAGCTGCGAGGTATCTAGAAATGCGGCAATAACGGCTTTCCATGGCTATATAACTTCCACTCTAAGGTATGGCGTTATCCTGTGGGGTCGTTGTGTGGAGATAGATCAAGCATTCGTAATGCAAAAAAAGTGTCTTAGAGCTATAATTGGGTTAAAACAAGTAGAATCATGTCGTCCATTCTTTAGGAAATATAAAATATTAACGCTACCGTGTATTTATATATTAGAATCCTGTATATTTGTTTTTAAACATAAGAGACTTTTCCAGCAAGCGACAAGCTACTATGCCCCACGGTCTATGTATACAAATAAGTTGTTTAAACCGAGGACGAATCTCACACTTACAGATAACAACAGCTATATTATGTGCATAAAACTATTTAACAAAATACCAAATTCCATAAAAATGTTACCATTTTCTAGGTTTAAAAATAATTTGACAAGGTTTTTAATTGAAAAATGCTTTTATAGTGTGCATGAATTTTTAGATTATAAATTGTAAGTTTTATTAATTGCAAAATAACATTTTAAATCAAAATTTTATCGTTTATCAGGGTGTGGCGTCTCCCATTATTGACATTGTTGTTATTGACACTTATGCTTATTATTATTTTTAAATATTATTTAGACATTTAATACTATGAAACAATTTTAATGGGGTTATCTGTTTATTGACTGATTGATTATGATCAATAATTAATTTAAGTGACATATATAATAGTGTACATGACCTTATAGATTCTATTTATTTATCTATTGACTTATTTTTAGGAAAGCAAAATTGTAAGTTTTGAAAATCGCACGGTCATTTAAATTATTTAAAATATTATTGTGTGGCGAATATCTCCCATTAGTGAAATTAATATTACTGACATTTATGATTATTACTTTTATTGTTTTTTTATGATTATTTGACATTTATAAAATTTTAATGGGATTATCTACTTAATGACAGCATGATTGTAATCTAAGATAATTAATTTAAATAAATAAGAAATATGTAACTTTTATATTTGCACGCCGAAATTAAAGGCAGAATAAGAGACCAATTTTATATGTTTTACCAACCTTCTGTACCTTGTTTACGCAAATAAATGATTTTGATTTTGATTTTGATTTTGATAACCCTTCCCAAATATTTTTATATCGTCTATAAATGATAGGGTGTAGGTACCGACCTGCGCTGCGGTGTGATAACGGACATAATGGTGTTACGAAAAATGGAATTATGAGGCTCTCAGCTGGGCCATTACTATGGAATACAAAACAAATACTTTATTTCAGTTAAGTAGTACATCACAGAAGTTCCACTGTAAACGTACACTTGTGAAGTGATTCCAGACGATATAGTTTCGTATGTAGCGGCTCTTATTTCAACAAAAACAAACACCAAAGGGGATAACGTCGTCGGCTACATTCCCAAGTATAAAGTATAAAGCATCCATTATCGACAGCCTCCACATCTCCACATCTCCACATCTCACGTGATCATCCGGTTATAGAAGCTCTTTTCTTCCTAAATAAATATAATGTTGCTAGTTGGTACCGCGACCGCGTAGTGTTTGCTATAATTTGTTATGTTTAACATATTATGATCGTCGCGGCGTGAGTGACGAGGGTCTGCTCGATACAGGGCGCGAAGGTCTGACCCGCCCCCGAATAAAGAAGAAAATAAACGATCAAGAAACGGGTAAAAATGAGGTATTATACAGTTCGTGCCAGAGATAGATTGGTGATAGATGACTCAACTAATCGAGTCGAAAAGAACTTTATAAAGAAGTTAAACAAGATGAGAGTGTTGATATAGTAAATCTCAAAATAAGGTCTATAAAACTTAGTTCTAAATAGTGGCAATCTAGCGCTAAAAGCGGACTTTACTGAAATCTAAGAAAAGAAAGAGAAAATATCTTCACAGAGTACTAAGTTTCAATAAAACCGCTCCAGGCGTAAGTTTGACCTTTAGAAAGTTTCCGTTACGATCCATTACACGTAACACTGTACGATCCATGACGAATCGCTTTCAGAATACAGTTCTCACGGTAAATAAATCTATAAAAAGTTCCAGCTGAAAACATGTTGACCGTGAAATGGAATTACCTTAGGAATAAACAAAGACATTCGCCTTGTTCATAGATTCAAAGCTTTGCAAGTTTGAGTTTAAGTTTTGCATTGCAGATCTAGACTCAGATGCGCTGCTAATATTTACATTTCAAACAATCCCTGTTTCAGACTATAATTACGAAGGCCTCATGCAGAACACGACTTTCATTGCTGCAATTCTACAACACCACTACTCAATCTTAAAAGGAACTAAAGAAGTAATGAACTCAAAACCATAGCTAAATTCTCAACCGTTTAGTTAAGACATTTGATGGGAGTGATCCATTACCGCGCGTCGCTAATCAATAGCTATTCATTTGCCGTTCAAACAAGCCGGTAGTCGCGCCACGCGCCATTCCCTCACTTCGCACGTAAACGTTAGTTTAACGTCTAGCTCAGGGTTCCTACGTGTGAATCATAGACTAGCAGTTTAAAGATTAACTTCCATGAGCAGTGTCCCAGGAAGGTGTAATGAAGTTAGAGCCGACAAGAAGATTAGTGTAAAAGGTGAGAAGGCGACTCGGAGCAATAACTTGTAAATTGTGGAGATGAACGCTATGGAACGATTACTTAGAACTCTTGAAAGATCTTCAAGTGACCTTTTCAAAATTCTTCTACATTGCCATTATCAAATTTGAATAATTGGATTGTGAGTACTTTTCTAAAGTTATTCATAACGGTTACTCTCCATGCCGACTATACCCTATACGGCTTTTAAATGAGCCGATCTGACTAACTTGTCTATTAATAATGTAAATCTAAATACATTACCAACAATGTCAAGGTTTAGATACGAGCATACAATATAGCAGATACTTTTCTTCCGAGTTATTTCATCTTGGAATCGATATCACTGTAGAACTGTAACCAATCCAATTTATTGACACTTGACACGCAAGTCAAGCACAGCAGTCCAATTAGACGCTGAGCCAGGTTTAATCTGCTCCAAATAAAAGACTATCGTCTAAATAAAACACTCGCTGTATCTCGCCGGCCCTCGGGCCACGCCCTTCACTTGTGACTCGAGTACTAAATGAATTCGTCAGATTAGCCCTCACTTCACAAGATACGTATTTAAAGCGTGTTTCGAGAACTCGTTAGACATTCTGTAACATTTTATTCTGCTCAAGTATACTCGAGCGATCTAGCGTATCGCTGTGTTGTGCGCATTTGTTCGTCACGTAGTATTTAACACCAGCCGTGCAGTTCAACGTTTTAATCCCTTTCTAGATGATACGTGAGTATTAAGTCAAGGAGACATACTCTTTGTCATTCAGTTAGGGTTCAATTGAATTCATTGCTGAATGACGTCACGATCGACAGAGGGGTAGCGGGGGGGGGGGGGGTGTATGTTGACATGGTTAACGTAAATGTCAGCGAAAGGAAGCGAAGTGAATTGCTGAATAAACGACTGATTTTGACTTGTATTTAGTTAGTAAATAAAAGACAGTCATGCACAGTGAGTGAGCGACAAGTTTTGTGACGAGTGTTCTCGTTTACTCGCACTTTGCTTACTGGTTCACTTAACTAACAATAACTTTTCTTGGGTGAATATTTACACCTCAAAATATGGTTTTACATTAATATTATAATACAGAGCAGTGTTTAATCTTATCATATGACGCCTGGAAACCTCGAAGGATTAGGCAGAGCCACTAACACATCCATATTTCACCATTATGTTTAATACCCAATTGTAGGGAGACGAGCTTAAACCGTACTTAATCTATTTTCAGAATAGGTAATCGACTTACTTAAAATCACTAAACCTTCACAAGAGTTGACTTAATAAATAGTACCGGAATATTTACGACAAATCATAACAATAAATGTTTTAATATTCCGACAATAACAAGACAAGGAAAACGTATCGTAGGTTCTGTCATGAGTTAATAAGTAATTCCATGCGCGTATCGACAATATAATACAATATGATACGTTGTCAATGCGACGACTGCTTCCGGGCGCTGCCGTATTGTGATGAGTTATAGTCGGACACTTGTGTCGAATTAGTTAGGGGAATAGTAAATATTATATTATTAGAGCGCCCGTCACAAGTGCACGACATCTAAACATAACGGACCAAGATCCCTTGAACGTTAGACCTACGTCATTTTATAAAAGCTATTTTTTTTAGGTTATATTACCTTTATACTATACGTAAGAACAACAATTGGCTACCACGAACCACTTTTCATAGTATCCAATTATTGGATATTACATTTCGACCTTGTCTTGCTGTTCCAGCAAAACTATTTCAGCATTCACGAGGTGAGACTAAAAATATTTAAAATATTAGAATGGGATCTGCTCACGATTGACATTACTCAATAATTAGTTGTTACTTTGATTAACGTTTGTTAACATACTTATATTATATGGAAAAAACTTGCACAAAAGAACAATACATTTTGGATAATTTAATTTGACCAAAAAAGATTCTCCCCTAATTATTCCACAACAGTAAAATTCAAAACCAGTTTCGAAACAACTCATCAAAATGTTGAACTGTTTTGAAATGCCCACTTTTGATGTAAGTATTTGCTAATTAGTGAACTTTCCTACGAAACTTAATTATAACAACTACATTGTTAACAAAACTGAGTAAAACAATAGAAAAATAAAATTGCTTAATTACTATTTAAACTCCAAGTCTGACTAATCATGTCAAGTCTTTCAACTTTAAAATAAATAATATAATACTAACACAGTTATTTTATTTTGATAACAGGTATTTTGTTATTGAATAAAACGATGTTATATAATATATTCAATACACGTAGTTACTACATAGCGTAGTGTAAGCCGCGCCGCGTACAAATAGTTAACTTTACTTTGACGCGGGCTTATAGAGGACTGCGGGCTTAGCGATGGAGAGCACTCGAATAAATTATATTTGTTTGCTCTGAAAGGGTCTTACCGGATCAAATACATGACGTACATTACCAGACATCTGGTATGCTTTATAACTACTCAAATGTTTCCCTTTCAATTGTTTCAAACTTGTTTTTATTGGTTCATCAATCTCAAGAACACATATACGTACATACAAAATCTACAACATAAAAACATCGCAACCTAAATAAATCGTTCGCCCGTAAATATTGTAGCGAATTCGTAGCCGGTGCTACGGCGTAGATGTATGCGCTACGAGCTACGAGCGTCGTAGCGATCCTTTTAGAGGCAATTTGCCGGTCGTTGACCTTGATCTCATAAGTGTTCACTTTGAGACATAGATTGACTGCAGCGCACTCACACTTGCCCACTATTTATATACTTACACACACAGACACTATTCTATGTGTTAGAATACACCACATCCAATATTCCTTATTCGGATCGCGATATATGAAAGATGGAGAAACTTCTCAGAATACTAGATGCTGCGATGAACCGTTTTGTAGCTGAAAGATTTTATGAATGACTAAATTCAACAAAGTTGTGAGCCACGACACAGATACAACGGGAATAGAGCCAGCTGATGGCATACCCAGTGATCAGAATAAATTACGTACTAGAAAAGTATCTAATTTAAACGGAACCCTTATGGATTCGTCATGTCTGTCTGCCTGTCCGTTCGTATGTCACACCTACTTTATTCAGAAAATATTAATACTAAACAGTTGAAACTTGGTAGGTAGATGCATTCTGTGAACCGCTTTACGAGTTTTATACAAAAAATTAAAAAAATAAAGGATTAAGGGGGGTCTCCCCATACATGGAACTAAAACAACAAAAAAACTTTTTGATAGTTGAATAGTTGTTGAGTAATTTGATAGTGGCACCACCCTGTACAGGGTGTAAAAGTACCCTTAACGCAAACGTAGGGCACTTGTTCTCCGCACCACTGTGCTCATTTTCTTGTTCTAGACCATACCTGGGAACCTCCTAGTTACGGAGATATTGGGTGTCAAAGTTCCAAATTTTTCACAGCTGTTTTTGTAAATACTAGTTTTTCAGGTTATAACTTTACTTAAATTACCTCCATGACCCGTTTACTATTCAAAGCATCCACTAGCACAATGTTTTAACGGTGCTTCATTGAGTTTGACTGTAAAATGTGATTTTTGACCCAAAAAAAAAGTCGTTTCTCAGAAAAAAAATTGTGTAGGGGTACTTAGTTTGATGTACGGAATGCTTGTATATCTGTATAGTAAATAGATTTTGAGATATAACACATTTAAAAAACCGCACATATAACTTTGTCATTTATACAAACACTATGAAAAACAAACTTATCACAAAATATGTTTTTCTGTTTCCGCTTTAACAAGAAATAATACAAATTAAAGGGCGCTTCCCTACTACAATGGTACGGAACCCTTCATATGCAAGTCCAACTTGCACTTGGCCAGTTTTCTCTCTCTATTAATACCTACTAAGAAAACATAAATACGAATAAAACAACGATAGTAGTTCACGTAATACCTTATAATTTGTTAACATTTATATAATAGCAAGGGTTCAAACGTTTGACATAATAGAGCCTCCCCCGAGCCGTCAAGTGCAGACGCCGCGCGCCGTCATCCATCGTGTCGGACGGGGGAGGCGGATGGATGGAGGTGGATGCGGTGGTGGATGATGGGAGAGGGATGGCGGCTGTCGCCACGTTCACTTGTGAAATATGCGCGGCCATTGATGTCCCCGAGGAACGTATACTCAATGCACATTCATTTTCACAATACACAGTACTTACTCGGTGATGTATATTCATGATTAGCAAGCGATGGACGGGTATACAGGGTGGTTAGGTCAAATATAAATCGTTTATTGCAATCCATAATGTACATTTACAGGTGATAGATAAAATAATTTTAGACACAATTTTGGAGGTCGCTTTCAGCCAGTTAACTTGGTTTGAAGGTTTCCTTTATGATGAGTAAACAATGCGACTAAGCATGTTGTAAAAACTTATTCGCCTCGTTGTTCAATTCATGTCATACAGATGCTTAGAATTCAACTTCAATCTGTCCCAACACAGAATCAAACGGCAGACCACAACGACCTCACGTTTATTACGTTCGATCAGAAAGTTATTAACCGATCCTAACATCACACAAAGTGGTTTCATACACGTTGTCTCGGCTAATAATAACACTTCACTGTATCGGTTACCACAAGGAGGCGCTATATTACCCCAACTACACAGTAGTTACGATTTCAATCAACAATTCTATTACATCTCGTCGGGTGGGTATTTGTGGCCGCACCCGAGCTATGGTCACACCTTTGTACCGGAGCAGTGTAGCGAGAGTATCGACCGATCTGAACGATCTGTTGTCGACTAGTTCCGGGGAGTTCATTAATAGCTGACAGGTCGATCATTCAAATGGGCGCCATTGTTGAGCCTATTATTTCCTCTGGGCTTTTAAAATGAAGTCGTGTTCGCTCTGACGACTGCAAACTGAAACTAACATCAGCTTACTTACCTAAAATTAACGTTTTCGCGATAATTTCCCATTCGCGCATAATGCAGCCTTCCGCCTGAAATAATAAGCCGCAAGCGTTCACCGCCGACGTGTGGTTTCACGCCGCGCGCTCTAGTGTAACGTGACATTACTCTTAAAATAGTGTGCACAACTAAACATTTGAAGTAAAAACCTATTAAACCTGTACCTACTTTGTATGAATGTTACACAAACAGAGTGCTGTTGGAACTCTCTCGTTTTTCGGCCACATTAAGGTGGCGGAGATAAACAAAAAAAGCGCTTTAAAGGTCTTAAGGGTCCTTTTTGCTTTGAATTACTGTCAACAAACTCGCACAAAATGATCTTCATGACCTCTCCCTTTTTCATTTATGTTGTATTTCTCTGAGTTAACAGCTGCATCACGCAGTATGCCCCATTGATGATGTCGCTTACTTCACTCACTACACACAGTGTTATTCACAGTGTCTGTAACTCCTCGTACTACGACACAGTGTCGCGTAGTTGTAATACGTCGTGTGTCGTAGTTGGTATGGATTGCGCACAGTCGACGTGACCGGAGTGGCTGCAGTTGCAATCATATCAGATCTTTAAATAAACATCAGTGAGCTGAGACGTTCTTATACATATCGAAGAAGAAGAAATACGTGTTGATTCTACAAATAAGAGAAGCCATGACACAAATATTGAACCCACTCTCAGGGTGTAAGCCCTCCGCGGACTGGTGGGGTAAATTCTGTATATCATAATAAGATGACCGGTACTAAAAATATTTCACGAACGAATGAGAATTCAATAACGTTGAAGATTTATTTCCTCATACGCAATGTATCGCTACCGTGGCACAATGTACCACACGCACGCGTAGTTCGTTGTAGTATTTCAATATCCATTTTTGTTTTTTTATAGCTGTCTTATTTGTATTAATTTACTACTGAATAGTAACAGAAAACCGATCACAAAAATAAAAAAAAACCAGAGAAAATTCCAGTGAAATATGATTTAGACTAAGGAGCTGGAGTGCGATTCAGTAAGGCAAAACATCTTTACAACCAAGAAATCATCGTTGAAACATCTGATGAAAACATTTCCGTATTCTTTAGTTAAAACTGCGCGATCGTAGCGCCTCAACGATGTCGACGGCGCGACGTAGAACTAAAATATGGTTCCGAATGTATGAAAAACGGTATTCAGGAACACAAATCATCCTCGCCTTCGACGACAACGGCCCCTTCGCCTTCGATTTTAACTGTCAAACCGTTAGGCTTGTAAATTGTGGATGTTTCCTTGGTTGTAGACAATTAAAATGTAAGTAAAAAAAGTATTTTTTTTTATTTAAATGCTTAGTATTGTTTTGTTTATCGTACTTTAATTCCTGAAACCTATATGCCTATTTTTAATGTTTTAGATGGCAGTTCGTCTTTCCTGTATGATTTTTTTGTTGGAAGAAGGTCAAGATAATTTAGAAAAAAGAGGTCAGGCACATGTGATTCGTAATATGGATCTTCTTACTATTGATATAAACTATATTAAGATATTCAGGTTGACTGAAGAGCTAATTAAACAATTGGAAGAAGATATTTCCCCATTCTTAGCAAAGGCGAAACGTCGAGGAGGAATTAGCAACCGAACCAAGGTATTACTATTAGATCAATATATAATATAAATCACCATAGGCACAAAAATGTCTGAAACTTACTCTTATTCCAGGTTTTATGCACTCTCGCATTTTTAGCTAGTGGATGTTACCAAAAAATATTATGTGAGAATGAAAGAACCTATATCTCGCAAGCATCTGCCTCGAGGGCTATAAGAACTGTAGTAGATGCCATCAAGCACCCAGTTATTATTAATACCTAAGTACCTACATACGATTTCCTCAAAATACAAACAAAGTGTATAAAAGACTATCATTCTCGAAATGCTGTTATTGAAAGTTTTTTTATTATTTCATTAAACTTATTGTAGGGATAGGAAGGAACGTATCTGTTTCAAACCATATTTTAATCTTTTATTTTTGTCTTTTAAGATAAATGATCCAGACTTAAATATGCATGTGGATGTAACTTTTGGAGGTGCAACACATGACAGCTTTATATTTAATAATTCAGTCATAAAAATGCATTTGGAGCAGCAAAATAATACAGGAGAAACAGTGTATTGCTTGGTATGTATTTTAAAATGTTTCTTTACTTTTACCATCAGAAATTGAACCTGTTTACACGGGTATTTAAATATTAATAATAAAATAAATTTGATTATTTTAAAATTAAATTAAATTCCTATTTAATTTATTTCAGGGTACTCCGGCTTAACTCATGATGGTTCCATGTAACAACCCTGAGCCTGGATCAAGGGAAGAATACTATAATGATCTGCATGCAACTGCAAGAAATACTGCAGAACAAACCATTGGCATCCTTAAAGGCCATTTTAGGTGCCTTTTGGTTCATCGTGTTCTTCACTATGATGGTGGGAAAAAATATTAAAGCTTGTTGTGTGTAACATAACATTTGCAATCAAGCCGGAGTTTCTCCAGTAGAACTACTAGCTCATTTACAGAGACAAGAAGGGAGGGTGATTCAGTCACTACAAGGAAGTCAGAACTCTATCAGTGATTTGGATAGTGGACGTCTTGCTAGAGGTTGTCTAATGAATAGACTGAGGCGTGGACAAAATAGTTAATAATAGAAGTAAATACTAACATAGACTTAAGATATTACTAATTCAGGTTATAAGACAGTTTGTTAAATAAAAATTATAGCGTATGTTAAATAGTAATGTATATTGTTCATCATAAAACATAGATAAGTGGATGTTTTTTTAAATGTTGTTTTTTATAATGTTTTACTTGAAGATAAAATTAATATAGTCTAACAAAATAGTATGTACCTAGTAAAAGTCATTTTAATATAATTAATTAATAAATAAAACAATCTTTTAGCATACATTTTATTTATAGTTATTTATTAAATCTCGAATTGCACTACTTATTCTATATAGAGCCTGAGCCATAGCCTGATAGACCTCTACTTGTCGACTAATTGCTTGGGCAATCAAAAGTTCTGCTTGTGCTCGACGTTCTTGGATGGCTATGAAACGCTCTGTGATGCTAACCATTTCAGAGCGGCGTTGTGACGAAGGTAACCTTCTCAATAGTCGCCGGCGAACTGCAGATTGACGCGGCGATACTGGTGAATGCGTCGGCGACCCCGTAATGTCTCTCTATGCACACGCTGAGTAGGAGCTGCAATTAACATTTTGCACTTATTAAAGTTATTCTTATCTTATTATATTAGCCCATGGTGTCCCACTGCAGAGCAAAGGCCTCCCTTCCATCTTTCCTAGGCCCATAGCCAACCAAAAATTATTCTTATCTTATTATATTAGCCCATGGTGTCCCACTGCAGGGCAAAGGCCTCCCTTCCTTCTTTCCTAGGCCCATAGCCAACCATGGTTTGCTTTCCAAAAAGCTTACTAGCTTTTCCAGCTGATTAAACGAAGAAGCTGCGTTGCGCGACACTAAAAGATAAATATTTTCATATTTTGGTTACATAGATAGTAGTTACAGAAACTGTGCTGTATATTTAAATAGAAATGTTAATGTGTACTTACTTTCGATAGATGTGGAACCAAACTAAAATACAGAACAAGTAGAACGCCATTGGGTTGGGGTGCAGAGTTTTTTTAAAGTCCACTTAGCCACTCAAAACTACTTGGAACTTTGGAATTTTGATAAAAAAACTAATCAAGATAAGATGAAGTTGTTTGTTTTGAAACACATAACCTACAATTACAAATGTCAAAGATTTGGAATTGTTTTATTGCTATAATCCAAAATAAATATTTTCCAAGTGGAAAATGATATAATTAATTAAATATTTGTTGCATAATAAATATAACGGGTTATAAACATACATTTTGTGCATTTGTATTAATTTAAAATGACGAAATAACTTAAAAATAGGTTAGTCGAGATTTTCTCGATTAAAACTCGAGATTAAACAGCAACACTGTAAACATCGTACTCATCATCGTTGTTCGGCAGATCGTCGACGAGCTTAAGTAGCTTAGCGAATACGGTTTTTATCAACGTTGTTTTTAAAAGCGATCTTTACGATGAAACATCAGTGAACTCGTCGTTGTTAACATCTGTGATGAGTCTGTTAGTGAATCGCATTGCTGAGAGCAGTTTGCGGAGAGCCGTCCTTTACACCCTGTATTTGAGATAGCATGAACATAAAGAACTAATCTTCTATATATCTATACATATAATAAATCTGTAGAGAAATCGTTTTTGTACATCGAAAATATTTAAAAAAAAAATTGTCAGGGTATTAAAGTATAACCAACAGAACACATTTCCAGCATTTTTGGAATTTTTGTCTGTTTGTCTGTTTGTCTGTTTCGATGACTAAGCATCACGTCAAATTTACGAAACGAATGTAGGTAACTTTTGTACATAAATATTGTGCGTAACTTGGGCTATTACTTAGTCTTTGTTTCATCGTAATCGGTGCTCTCTATCAAAAGATATATGAATTTATAGTTTTCAAGAAGAACTTATCGTTATGGTCAAGAATGAGACAAGCAACGACATCTATTGAACGAATATGGTACTTATTACTAAATGCCTTCACAAGATAACTTTAAAAAAGTTATGATAGCAAAAGGTACGTAGATATAAGTCTAAATGACGCTGCTTTCAAAATCTACATAGCCTAAACCTTATAGTGTTTGATCGCTCTTTTTTAGCAGTTTATCTTCGTCTTCGACAGATGGCGTTATTCATTTGATGTCATTTTCTGAACCGCGGTGATAGTAAACATACACACATTATGTTTCGTGAATAGTCAACAAATAAAAGTTTACCAATTACACAGTATTAAAATACTATTTTTTTTTTAAACTAAATTAAAATTAGATAAAACCCAAGACATATTTTTTTTTTGTACCGTGTGGGAATCGAACCTGCGACACGCAGTGCTACTGTTAATCGTCCAGCCATTGCGCCAACCATGTCGTCATAATAGATGTGGTGTGTTGTTAGCCTTATGTGTCGAGGCCGCGGTATCTCTTTCGAACAACCCGCAGCCCCAACGGGCGTCGGTCCTTGGGGGCCCCTTCAATGTTGCTGACATCTCACGGAACACGATCGCGCCTCCATCGTCATAGAACGGACGAACGATTAACTAGCCCGTTACTCACCGTTCACAGGCCCACGCCTACGGTGGCCGGAAGCCATCACGTGGCCCCCGATGCCCGGAGCGTCTCCCGCGGCGGCTGGGACGAGAGGTTGTCTCCCTCTCACGTTCCGCCACCTCTTTCGCTAGCATTACTGCTTCGCAGAAGGAGGTGGCGGCCATTTCAGATTCGATGTCCCAGATTCGGTACAGGTACCCTCTCGAAACACCCTCTAATCCCCCCTTTTTTTTGTGGTTCGTAAATTATCAAATGACTCATCCCGCTCTGGGCGGAGCGGAAGAAAGTGTCAGACTTCTACTGACTAAAAACCATCCACGTTCCTTCTTAGCCCTTTGTGTTTCGGGGCCATGGTATCTCTTGCGGACAACCCTCAGCCCCGGCAAACGTCCCTTTGGGGCCCCTTAATTGTTGCTGACATATCTTGGAGGCGCGCGTGGAACACGAACGCGCCAACGACAATCTGTCTGCCTGTCGACTATAATGTACCTGTTTCAAATTTCTTCAAGATCCGTTCGGCCGTTCTGACGTGGTTGATTAACAAACACCCATCCATCTAAACTTAAGTATGAGACATAGTCAGTACTTTGTATTACTCTCTTCTTATTTTCTACAGCGTCAGTAAGTTAACGCAGGTCAATGATTAAATGTACTTTTATCTAAGCGACACATTTTAGTTTCCGACAAGCACGCGAACGAAGTCGCGGGCACAGCTAGTAATTAATAATGTTCATGTAATCGAAAGTCCGTACCGACACACTGTCTGTTGTTGTGTATTCCGACATACCGAAACCATACCTTTGTATCTTTTTTTAACCAACTTTCTGAGTATATCCATGAAATAAGTCGATCATGATGGTGGTTGGTTCGTAAAATAATAAGAAAGTATTGGGACAATCAAGTAGTACCATTGTCTCGGAAATGAACAATCTCGTTATTCATTCAAGCAGCATGTTATTTGAAAAAGATATTCTTAGAATACGTCTGTATTATTTTGTAGATCAAAGCTTCGCATGGAATCGTTTCACGTTCGATAGTAGTGAGCAAAACGATAGTTCGGTACAACACTAGCGCCGGATGACATTACTATTTATATACAACACTAGCACCGGATCACATTACTAGCTAGATACGGCAACTGAATACAGATAACGGTAATGAGACACACTGCGAAATACTTCAGAAAACCCGCGAAATAAAATACCAGTGCGTTTTTGAAAAAGATCCATTGTGTACACTGTATAGTGTAAGTTTATGATTTGTTTTAATAATTTATTAATTATGAGTTAGTTACTAGACTTGGGTATCGTCACTTTGAACGTGATCTACATTTGGGACTCCATTATTTAACTACTATTCAGTTCGACGTGGTTTTGAACTGATCGTATTTATTGTCATTTTCTGCACACGCCTGTGTGCACATTGCACTGTTTATGTGCACCAACAAGGAGGTTCGTGTAACGCACACTGGCATCTAAACGTGAATCGCGTATCCGACCGAAATGTTGCGAGTCTGTTACTTTAACAGGATAAAGCAAACAAAATGCTTGATTTCTTAACATTTATGTAGTACGGACGGAGTTGGTGATACAATTTCAGTGTCAATGTCAATGTCATATGTTGTTTGGAATGCACCTTCTGTGCAGTTAGTACCACAGTCGAGTGCGGCCCGTAGGGGTACACCACCGCTCCTTGATGGCAGCTGAGCGCAGAGCGTGTCTGGCAGCCGAGCGCCGTCTTCATTGACTGTTTGTGAAGCGCCGCTGACGAAACTTTCAGATTTACTTCGTGACTTGTGTAAATATTTGTCATTGAACTACGCTCACTATTTTATTGATTTGCTTTGTTTGAATGTGCAGTCCGTTTTATTTACGTAACAAACTTTCAGATTGCTTTGCTTCAACTACGTTAAATAGAATGAAATCGTGGCACAAAAATATACACAATACGACAAAAGCATTTTTAACAGCAAATAATTTGCAAAACATTATTTAAAATAACCTTGTCATTTTATCTGGTATGATTTCATTACAAAATACATTTATATAAATACTGAAATGGAAAAAGTTCCCTGAGGGTACCTCCCGGTGTTTCTCGTCTCAATTCTTCATAAGAGATGCTGAAAGCTTGTATTTGCTTAATATATCCTGGTCGCCATACTTGGAGCGAACTACAAACTAGACACAGTGGCACATCAAACAAGCGGACACTAGGATGCGGGCGATGAGTGTGTGTGTCTGCGCTTAACTCAGTCTCTATAGATGTACACTCTTGCACAGTGCAGCGGTGACCAGCCTCAAGTCAGCTGGCACCACCCGGCACCACCACGCAGTACCTGACTGTGGAACACACACACTAGGGTGCATCTCTATAGCCAAAACCGACGCGATATCACCAATTGTGTTCACAATAAGGCAGGTATACAAACGTCCTAATTCTAAAACGAAATATTTTTCCTAGGTCTCTTACTTTAGTATTATTCGAATGAGGTATTTTGTAACAAAGATTTCATTATAATTCATGTCGGTGACAGATGCAACATTCAATTCAAATTGAAACACTGATGAAGCCTAGATTTATCTTTAATTTAGTCGTTTTATGAAATTATAAAGATTACAAAGCGGTAATCTATCTCCTGTAAGTCCATTACAGTGGTAGTTAATCCCGGATTACAGTTAATTAATTAAAGAACAACATTACGTCTCGGCGACGGAATTAAAAGAAAACAATCCATCGGATAAAGTGCGGCCAAGTTATAAATCAACTGCAGGAAGGTCACCACTGGGGGGGGGGGCAAGGAGGGGTGTAATCAAGTAATATGTGCATCATTAATGTGTGAACCATACTACATCATTCGCTGTCGATGAAATGGCTTATTTCATGCTACATGCGAGTCGTGCGGCATACATTGATGAATTACAGGTAGCGCACGGTAAACGCTAACTGGTGGGAATCAGTAGCTTTTATGACCTCCCACGTAGCAATAGTAGGTAGTAGTTTATGAAGAGATACTGATGAAGTCTCCGTTCCCTCACTCTCCACGTCTGGTATGCCCACGGCAAAACAGGAAAACGCTTACTATATTTCAATATTTTTTCAGGAAACAGTAAGTTTGAAGAAAATATTAGCCAGCAATCCGCTAGTACAGCCACTGGTGAAAGCTGGTCCCCAAAACTTCCACATTTCCATTTATAATTTACGAGCGACGCCCACTTCACTCATTTTTCAAACTTTAAAAAGTTTCCGCCGACGTAGAAACATGAGCCCCCCGCCCCATCTGCCCCCTCACATCCGTGCGACACGCACCAAGTTTCAGCTTTCACTAGGGATGCATGTCACTAAGAAATTTTCAAACAATACTGGCCAGTCTTCATAAAGCAACTCTATCAGATTTCGAATTACCACAAAATAGTTCAAAGAATATAACATAGTACGTATTGCTTATATCTAGAGAATCTAATCAGGATTTTTGTTCATTTTTCAGAAAGCTATTTGAATAATACATCAATAACTGAGCAATACAAGTTCAATAATTTCACTAGACCACATTAAATCACAACTTTAAATTATTTGCAACGTCAATCAACTTAAATCGTTTTCTTGTGTGATTAGTGGAGGGGACATGAATCATAACGCGCCTCAAGCTTGTGTGAGTAAAACGCAGAAGTATTAGTGTGACTGTGTGTACCATTCCACTGGCTCCAGCTCGACAGCGGGATCATCGACAGTACCGTAGTTAGTGTTGTTTACATGGCTAAACTCAGCCGCTTGAAACATAGGTTAGAAAAACTTATTCCTTATTCTTGATACGCCCCTAACATACTTGTTTCGCTCACAGTTTAATTCTAAACAGCCCCACCTGACCAGAGAGTGGGGTTTCAAGACCAAGCGCTAAAGAGTAACTACCTGGCATTAGTCTATACGCACGCCGTGAATGTTGGTGAATATTCAACCAGAATTTAAATGATAAGACAACTAACACAATTTTCCAGGTGTTTTATAATGATGCGCATTAGTACTAAACAAGGAATACAAATGAAAAGGTAATTTGTTTAGTATTGCGGCAATCGGAATTGAATAATCACATTATTTCAAAATTATAAAATTATTTTTGAGCTGTAAGTTCTACTAGTATAGTCTATTTCTGCAGAATGTTAGTATTTTTCAAATTAATCTACGTTACTTTTATACTGATGGTTGTTGAGTGTCAGTGCTATCAGCTACCAATTATGAGTAATAATATCTTGTCCGGCTTGATCGGACGTCAATATAACCTTGTATCTATTCCGTGTGCTTTTTGTGTGTCATCAACAATGATTTATCATGTCGATGATTCGATGATGACAGCAATGGTTGTTCATTGGAAGCAGCCTATCATTGTAATAACGTTTACTATGTGTTTGAAGATGATCTGGAAAAAAATTACCTATCTGCAGATTAGGTGGGGTTTTTTGTGTCACATTTGTTAGAAATGGAGCATGTATCTGGTCTGTTTTATAAAGTATTTAAGACTCAATTCACTAAGTG
This sequence comes from Diarsia brunnea, assembly GCA_949774965.1. Lineage (NCBI taxonomy): Eukaryota > Metazoa > Arthropoda > Insecta > Lepidoptera > Noctuidae > Diarsia > Diarsia brunnea. The sequence goes on from OX459011.1 coordinate 211,540, forward strand.
CATACAAAGTACTTTGGTGCATTCGTAATACGTAACAATGTTAACCAACACTACAAATCATATTAAACCTATTTATTCAGAATGCGTTAAATTTTGATTATTCGTTGATAGAGGTAGTGATAAGTTGGAAGTTGAAGCTTAACAGGTCATGAAAAATGAATCTCCAAAATCATTTTCTTATAAAAAAATTTAATTAATCATAACTTATAGATAACACTTAGAAAAGGTACCTACTCATTTAAAATTAATATATTCTAAAAATAAACATGTCTTACAGCTGAAATAGGCTTATGAAATACACTAGCTGACCCACGCAACTTCGTCTGCAACACATAATATAGCTTATAACCTTTCTAGATAAATCGACTATCCAACTTATTAAATTGAGCTATATCGTACAAACAAAAAATCTTACCTTTCCTCTTTATAATACCTATTAGTTTAGATTGACTTCGATTTTTATATTATTAAAGTAACAATTACTATAGGTATCTCTTACTGTTTATTATACAGTAACACATTGTACTTGTAAACATTATGGTGCAGTAAATATTTTGAATTTGAATTTCTCTGGAGCCCCCAGAGGCCAGAATCCCCACGTACCTACCGCACCGGACCGAATGAATGCCACGCGTTAATTATTTTGTCGCCCGTATATTTTTACATTGCGATATCTTCTAAGATATTTATTTAAACTGTATAGAGTTAAGGGCACAAATATTCTATATTAAATTTCCGTGTTAACAAACACATTTATATAGATATAGATTAATACCATATGGGTTAAATAAGCTTCGCAAAATATCATTCTTTTTAACCTAACATTTAATTATTAAAAAATGGTTACAGTGAGTCAATCTTAAAAGATAAACATATGCTATCGCGGACTTTTTTTTAGAACTTTTAAAGAGGAACAATTTCTTAATACATAGTATTTACGTAACTTAAACCGTTTTCGCAGCGCACGCAACGGAAGCTCTCAAAAAGGAATATCTTTTCCCGTTTTTGCAACATTATTCATTTATGCTCCGCTCCTATTGATCGTTGCGTGATGTTATATAGCCTAAAGCCTTCCTCGATAAACGGACTATCCAACACTAAAAGAATTTTTCAATTCCAACTAGTAGTTCCAGAGTTTACCCCGTTCAAACAAACAAACAAACAAACAAACAAACAAACTCTTCAGCTTTATAATATTAGTATAGATAGATGTAATAAAATCACAAAAATAGTCTGGAATATATTCAGAAGTAATGAGTCCTTCCTTTCAATATATTACCGTATCTGCAGATCAACTGGACCCTTCATTGACGGTTTTCTACAATGAAACAGTATGTGCTTGGTCTATTTTAAAGCTTTTGAGATCTAACTTACAAAGTACATTAAGAGTACACATAATAATGTTAACTATTAGTTGTGACACTCAATAATGTTAAGCAACACCACAAATGAAATTGAATCTCATTTCCCAGAATACTTAAAACCTATATCAATTGTCTTATTGAGAGGTATGCATGTTTAGGTTTCCACTAAATTTAAATGGTGTATTACCGTACGATGGACGGTGTGGCTCAATAAGTAATGGATCAAATTGAATGAAATAAAGTATAGTGCCGGATAGCTCAACTGGAAACCTAAACATGCAAACCACTCAATAAGACAATTTATAAATAAATTGAGAAAAATTTAGATAGCCCGAACTGGGAATCGAACCCAGACCAATACGGTATCGCGCCGAGTGCTCTACCAGTTGAGCTATCCGGCACTATTGTTGGGGCGTAACTCCCAACAGTGAAAATGTTATGTACTTGTTATGTAGACTTGTAAGGTATTGTTATGTAAATGAGTAGACAAGTGACTCCCTTGATGGATTTATTGCTACTAAAGTATTATTACACGATTACATATTAAGTTAGAGAAATGCACACCTAAACAGTATAGATGTGCATAAATGAGTGTGACATACAAACTACAAAAGGTCAATGTACAGCGTAGCTCGTACAACTATACTATATTCCCTTCAATTTGATCTATAACTTATTGAGCCACACCGTCTATCGTACGGTAATACACCGCTTAAATATAGTGGAAACTATTTACTGACTCTAGTGGACTCTAGAGTTTTACAAATCTAGTGGACTCAGTAAGACAAAATATAGTGGAAAAATTTGTTGACAGAAGAGTATAACGTTGTGTTAAGCTTAAACCGATTATACGGGGCAAGTCTCAGGAGTAGCAATAACTGTCATCTGTAAACATATTTGTAATGGTTTACAGAATTTTACTGACTCGGTTACAAAATGTTCACTATAATAATAATAATAATCATTTATTTCAGATTCATCATAAGATTACATCCAAATTTGTTAGTAGAATTGCAAGCTTACAAACTAGTGTTAGTAATAATTAATTAATTAATAATAACAGATTGTTTTACATAAAATATCAATAATAAATAAATACATCCTAAATGACAGGTCCGGGTGGACTACCCGATGATGGTGGCGAATCACTATACGACTGCGTGCAGCCGTATCCAACGAGCCAGCATCGGAGAGTCCCACCGGTCCGCCAGCGCGCGTAGAATGGTGTTGGGACTGTCACGCGTGCGGCGCATGATAGATGCGCACCGTTTGCGCATGATGGCCGTGAAGCCGTCTGTGTCAGCCGCCGCGAACATCGCGGAGGCGCTGCATGCAGTAGCGCGGCAGTCCCATCAGCACCCGAAACGCGTTATTGTATTGAACGCGCAGATCGCTGTATGTCCGCTGTGTATAGTTAACCCACAGGCTGCAGGCGTAAAAGGACTGACAGTACGCTTTAAAAAGCGCAACCTTGACAGTCCTCGTGCACCGTGCAAACCTGCGGGCCAACATGTTGCATCGGACAGACAGCGCTCTGCGCTCCCTTTCGATATCCACACAGTCCTTAAGGTCCTCGGTGACCCAGTGGCCCAAATACTTAAATTGCTCGACTTTATTTAACGCAGTACCACTAAGAGTGAAATTCGGTACGAATGTGTATCTCTTGTTGTCCGGCCTGAAAATCATGATTTCACTTTTTTTCGCGTTGTATTTGAGCCCATGGGCCACCGCGTAGGATTTTTAGGAGCCTCCGTAAGGCACCAATTGATGGGCTCAGCAACACCATATCGTCTGCGTAGCTGATGTTGTTTACGCACACTCCATCTATATAATAATAATAATAATACGTTTATTTCGGACAACACAATCCATAGGCTTAGTTACAAAGAATAGAATAGTCAGCTCATAGACAGATACAAAATTCAACACAATACAAAAATTAAATTAAAAGCATACAACATTCACAAAATAACACATCACACAATAAAATTGAAGATTATTAATAAAAATGTAGAGAAATTTAAATTGCTAAGTCAATATTATGAATTATCATTATGTCAAAAAGTCAATCAAATTAGAAATTATTTAAATAAAATACAATAATAAATCGAAACAAAAACATGTCAATATTGTCCGGTGGATATACACATCCATTTATTTTGGATCGGACAGTCAGTGCGGGAAGCAATCATCCTGAGGATGCCATTGCTGCTGTCTCTCACTCGTCGTAATAATGAAGCAACCCTTTTCCGAATTATCGCTGGATAGCCATCCGTTCGAGCTTCAGCAAACATAGGCGACGCACTGCTATAGGGAGGCAGCCGCAACAGCATCCTAAAGATGTTGTTATATTGAACACGCAGAACACTGGCAGCCCGACGGGTATGATTTACCCATAGACTGCTCGCGTAAAAAGATTGACAATAAGCCTTAAACAAGGTGATTTTTACTGGAACTGAGCAGCGAGCGAATCTACGGGCAATCATGTTCCCTCGGACCACCAATGCTCTGCGCTCCCGCTCCAGATCCTCATCATCGGACAAATCCTGAGTCACAATATGCCCCAGATACCTAAAACTGGTCACTCTCTGCAGTTCCTCACCATATAATTTAATTGGAGGAACACAAACCGACACGGGTACACTGACTTTCGCCTTGAAAAGCAGTACTTTGCTTTTAGAAATATTATAGGCCAGTCCATGTTCCCCCGCATAAGTTTCACAAATAGCTAACAACTTTCGTATAGCACCAACCGATGGTCCCAGCAGCACCATATCGTCCGCGTAGCTAATGTTATTGACACACACGCTATCGATATGACAACCGGTATGAGTGCTGCTAAGCTCACCGATAAGGTCATTTACGTACAGGTTGAATAACAAAGGAGAGGTCAGCCCCCCCTGCCTCACGCCACACTCCATGCCATAAGGCTCGGACAAGGCACCAGCCCATCTCACTTGGTTCCGCTGACGGTGATACCAGTCTTGCAACAGTGATATGACTTCACTCGGTACCCCCGCCCTGCCGAGTTTGTCCCAAAGCTTGTCATATAAGACTGTGTCAAAAGCTTTTGACAAGTCCAAGAAACACGCATATACAGGTGTTTCCCTATCCGTATAGTACTGCACAGCCTGCTTAAGACATAATATGGCACTTTCAGTAGAAAGCCCAGCTCTGAAACCGAACTGGGCGTCGTGCAATTTTATATGTTTGATAAGAATGTTATTAAGCAGGCTGTCCAGCACCTTGGCTATTATGGTCGCAAGAGAGATGGGACGATAGTTAGTCTTATCCGAAATGTCCCCAGTTCTATTTTTAACAATTGGAACCACTATGGTTTTAGTAAGTTCCTCTGGTAAATAACCATGACAAAGACAGAGATTATAAAACAGGGATAGGACGCGCGGCAGGTGGACTCCAGCATGCCTAAGATGCTCGATGCTGAGACCATCATATCCAGGAGATTTGCCTCTGCTCATACTGTTAATAACTTTTCTAACATCTTTCGCTGTAAATCTGACATCTCTATTCTGGCTGATGGTCCCAGCAACGGGCGACCGGGACATGACTGGGCTATGCCGCGGAATCACTCTGAAGTGCTCACCAAACAAATTAGCAATCATGTGATGATCACTGATACCATTTATACTCACAGGAAGGCCAGGTTTCTGGCTCATATTTCCCGTCTCTTTCCAGAACTGTGGGAAATTGTTAGCAAAATGATGGGATGCAAGTGCATCCATTTTTATCTGTTCCTGCCGATCCTGGCACCATTTCAACTTTCGCTTAAACAATTTCCTACTTTCATTCATGTCAACATATGTCTGACCGTTTTTAGGTTTGCCATCTTCGACCCAGGTCAAAAACCTCAACCTGGCCTCCCTATGGTAACCTGCCACATATTTGTTCCATCCCGCAACATAACCACCCCTCCTTCGAGTCTTCACCCTTTTGCACGACGATGCTGCTGCATCAGACAATACAGTGACCAGTCTTAAATACATACCTTTTAACAATAACTTGTGTTCAGCATTGGAACATATTCCATCGCAGCAACTACTCAATTCCGATGGAAAATCGATATCACGTAGTCGAGCGCAACATAATTTACTATAGCTTTGCAATTGCTCAGCCGTACGTTCACCCCAAACAACCCTATTGAACACCGGTGCACAGATTGGTAATTGCTCACCATACACTAGATCTAAGTCACAATCAACTATCAGTGGGAAATGGTCAGACCATTGCACGTCATACTCGACTTGTATGTTAACCACTGTCGACCGCGCTGCATTCGTGACTACACAATGATCTAACCACCTCACACTACCATGGGCCTCACTTATGAAAGTGAACGTATCATCCTTATTCATAAACCTAAGATCCATACATGTCCAGAGCTGGTCATCACAAAAGTCCACTAAATGGTTACAAAAGAGCTCACCAGGATGTGCATTAAAGTCCCCCAGTACGTAAACCGCGGAACAGTCGGTGTTATCTTCTACAATAGCACTGATTGAACTCAAACACTGTGTGAACATAGGTAGATTATCAATACAGTCAGTTGGCATATATACACTAAACACCATAATAGGTGCACCACTCACTTGAATTTTCACCGCTGACAAACGAACATCACTACAATCGATAATCTTGACCGATCGAAAAACACTCTTTCTCCACAGTATGGCAACCCCTCCATAAGGCCTGCCCTTCAAAAGGCCTGCTGAGACATCTACCGCTGATGTTCCAGTGCTCCCAAACTCTTTACTGACCGCCTCTAACTCCGAAAGCTCATGGGGCTGTAGCCACGTCTCTTGCAGCGCAATGATGTCCGCTGTGCCACATAAATCTCTTACTCCATCTAACGATCTCTTCAGAGACTTGCAGTTAAATGAAATTAATCTTACGTTTCCTTGTCTATCCATTAACAATATCTTCTGTATGCCGTAATTTATCCCACAGGATATCGTATGATACAAGATCGAACGCTTTCGATAAATCCAGGTAGCACGCATATACCGGGGTCCTTCTACTCGTGTAATACTGTACGGTCTGCTTGAGGCACAGAATAGCACTCTCGGTGGAAAGTCCAGGCCTGAAACCGTACTGCGGGTCGTTTAGCGAGACGTGTTTATCCAGGTGCTGTGCTACTCGATCGAACTAACGGACCGATCGGACTATGTTGACTTCGGCAAAAATAGAGCGCTAGAATCACAGCCCATCGTTACAAATGCACCGATTGTTATATATCGGCCGGAGGACACGGTGGAGCACACTGTGGAGGTGTGTCCCGCTTGGGCGGAGCCCCGCCGTGTTCTCGTAGCGGCCATGGTCCGGGGCGAGGAGGAATGGGACGCCGTCGCCTCCTTCTGCGAAGCAGTGATGCTAGCGAAGGAGGTGGCGGAGGGAGAGAACCTCTCGTCCCAGCCGCCGCGGGAGGCGCTCCGGGCGTCGGGGGCCACGTGATGGCTTCCGGCCACCGTAGACGCGGGCCTGTGGACGGTGAGTGATGGGTAAGCTCGCCGTCCGTCCGTCTTATGACGACGACAGGCCGTGTCGACGGCGCGTTCGTGTTCCAGGCTGTCGAATTCCTTAGTTCTTTAGCCGTAGAGGCTTTTAGCGATTCCAAATCTTCAGCCGTGGAGGCTGTGGAATTAAATCTATTTTCTGGCGGTACGATGTTGGTTCCATTGTCAACCAGTCTGGGAGATGAATCAATTCTAATTATGCAGTCTGATGGTACCTGAAAAGCAATACAATTGATTCTATTACACTGGTGATAATTTGTGATAAACACCTCGTGAGAAAATGATCTTCAATAAATAAAAATAAATACAAATAAATATACTTCACCTCATAATTTACTGGAAGCACTAAATTCATCTTTGCTGCATAACATCGAAAGCTTGAGTCTCTAAGTAAATTCGTGGGCCAATTCCTTTGAAACTTTGTTTTTATCTTCGTTTCATCGACTGTACTGTTAAACAACGGCTTCCCATCATCTAAAAAATAAATTAATACATAATTAGTAAAATAATGTATTAGTGTTAATAACGTTGTGTTGTGTTAAATATTTGACCGCCATGTAATGGCAGGATATGCTGGAACCCATATTGTAACACCTATTGTACCATATTCTTGCAAATAAACATTTTTGATTTGATTTGATTTGATTAAAGAAATAACAAAAGTAATTCTATGTATTAGGAGAAAATGGGTCGAAACATTTCACCATATTTCGACCCATTTTTGGAATTGCATTTTCTGTACTCGTAGCATACAGACGTGCACATTAGCTATATTTATTTAATACTAGCTGTGCCCGCGACTTCGTTCGCGTGCTTGTCGGAAACTAAAATGCGTCGCTTAGATAAAACTACATTAAATCATTGCCCTGCGTTAACTTCTGGACTCTGTAGAAAATAAGAAGAGAGTAATGCAAAGTACTGACTATGTTTAATACTAAAGTTTAGATGGATGGGTGTTTGTCAATCAACCACGTGAGTCAGAACGGCCGAATGGATCTTGAAGAAATTTGAAACAGGTACATTATAGTCGACAGGCACTGTCGTTGGCGCGTTCGTGTTCCACGCGCGCCTCAAAGATATGTCAGCAACAATTAAGGGGCTTCAAAGGGACGTCTGCCGGGGCTGAGGGTTGTCCGCAAGAGATACCATGGCCCCGAAACACAAAGGGCTAAGAAGGAACGTGGGTGGTTTTTAGTCAGTAGAAGTCTGACACTTTCTTCCGCTTCGCCCAGAGCGGGATGAGTCATTTAATAATTTACGAACCACAAAAAAAGGGGGGATTAGAAGCTGTTTCGAGAGGTAGCTGTACCGAATCTGGGACATCGAATCTGAAATGGGACGCCGTCACCTCCTTCTGTGAAGCAGTAATGCTAGCGAAAGAGGTGGCGGAACGTAAGAGGGAGACAACCTCTCGTCCCAGCCGCCGCGGGAGACGCTCCGGGCATCGGGGGCCACGTGATGGCTTCCGGCCACCGTAGGCGCGGGCCTGTGAACGGTGAGTAACGGGCTAGTTAATCGTTCGTCCGTCCTATGATGATGGAGGCGCGTTCGTGTTCCACGCGCGTCTCAAAGAGGTGTCAGCAACATTGAAGGGGCCCCCAAGGACTGACGCCCGTCGGGGCTGGGGCTGCGGGTTGTTCGAAAGAGATACTGCGGCCTCGACACATAGGGCTAACAACACACCACATCTATATGACGACATGGTTGGCGCAGTGGCTGGATGATTAACAGTAGCACTGTGTGTCGCAGGTTTGATTCCCACACGGTTCAAAAAAAAATATGTCGTGGGTTTTATCTAATTTTAATTTAGTTTAAAAAAAATGGTATTTTAATACTGTGTAATTGGTAAATTTTTATTTCTTGACTATTCACGAAACATATGTGTGTGTGTGTTTAATAACACCGCGGTTCAGAACATGAAAAACGCCATCTGTCGAAGACGAAGATAAACTGCTAAAAAGAGCGATCAAACACACTATAGGGTTTAGGCAATGTAGATTTTGAAAGCAGCGTCATTTAGACTAATATCTACGTACCTTTTACTATCATAGCTTTTTTAAAGTTATCTTGTGAAGGCATTTATTAATAAGTATCATATTCGTTCAATAGATGTCGTTGCTTGTCTCATTCTTGACCATAATGATAAGTTCTTCTTGAAAACTATAAATTCATATAACTTTTGATAGAGAGCACCGATTACGATGAAACAAAGCCTAAGTAATAACCCAAGTTACGCACAACATTTATGTATAAAAGTTACCTACATTCGTTTCGTAATTCTGACGTGATGCTTAGTCATCGAAACAGACAAACAGACAAACAGACAAAAATTCCAAAAATGCTGGAAATGTGTTCTGTTGGTTATACTTTAATACCCAGACAATTTTTTTTTTAAATATTTTCGATGTACAAAAACGATTTTTCTACAGATTTATTATATGTATAGATACTTTAATACTAGTGACCTCCTTTAGTGTATAAATTTCGTAATGCTTATAGTAATATTGCATAGTGTGTAGTTTCAGTGTATTATGGACACGAAAAGGTGATTTTTTTTAACAAAATGGAAAACAGCCCCTGTAATCCAAGGGGGCCAGCGCAACCCTCCGCCTCGTCGTCGCAGTCGGCAAATACCGATGTAATTATTTCAACGCCAGAAATACAAAAATGGATGGCCACCATTCAGCTCCACTTGAACGAAGTTTGCTCTATTGCCGCGGATGGGAAACTCAACACCGAGCAGAAGATGAAAATTACAAACCTTTGCCGTAAAGTTGAATCGGGAACGTCACAAATGGCAGTCTTTCACCAGTCGCTCAAGCAAAGAGCCATACTCGCAAATAACATGATCGATACTCTGCAGCAACAACGCGACCTGACAGATCAGATTTCGGAGCTCAAGCAGTCGATAAAGGAGTCCAGCTCTTCGGGAAATGCTTTATTTGCCGAAATGGTGAAAAGGGGATCTGACCGTTTCGTTCGTCCTAATAATTTAAGCTCTGTCGCTATTTATCCCGATGATAAATTAAAAACCAGTGACGAAACCAAAGAACTCGTGCAAAAAATTATACGGCCCGAACAAATGAAGCTGCAAGTTCGAGGTGTTCGAAAAACAAAAAATGGTGGCGTAATAATTAGCACGGAGACGAAACATGACGCTAATAAGCTGAAAAACGCAGTCCAGCTCTCTACCTCTGGACTTACCGCCGACGAACCTAACAAGCGCAAACCCCGAATCGTGGTTGTAGGAGTGCCGACTTCTTTGGCTGAAAATGAGGTCTTCAAATGCATTTTTGAACAAAATGTAGCAGACAAGTTAGCAACGATGTCCTTGGAATCCTTCTTGACGTTGGTAAAATTAAGCCACAAATCAGGGAAAAGGGAGGCTGCAACCTGTAACTACGTTATTGAAGTTGCGGCTATTATCCGAAAAATACTAATACCTCAATCAAGGATATTTATTAACTGGTCATCTTGTCCTGTGAGAGATTTTACGCTAGTTACAAGATGTTATAAATGCCAACAGTAAGGCCATGCAGCCAAATCTTGCAGAGAAGTGAATTCCACATGTGGGCACTGCGGTGAAGTAGGTCATATGATGTCCGAATGCGTGAAGAAAGACGACACTCCGAGATGCGCGACTTGCTCTCGCTTTAAAAAGCCCAGTGACCAAAAAACGGGAGACGCTGAATGCCCTGCTAGAAAAATAGCGGAATATCTATATCTATATCTATACATATAATAAATCTGTAGAGAAATCGTTTTTGTACATCGAAAATATTTAAAAAAAAAATTGTCAGGGTATTAAAGTATAACCAACAGAACACATTTCCAGCATTTTTGGAATTTTTGTCTGTTTGTCTGTTTGTCTGTTTCGATGACTAAGCATCACGTCAAATTTACGAAACGAATGTAGGTAACTTTTATACATAAATATTGTGCGTAACTTGGGCTATTACTTAGTCTTTGTTTCATCGTAATCGGTGCTCTCTATCAAAAGATATATGAATTTATAGTTTTCAAGAAGAACTTATCGTTATGGTCAAGAATGAGACAAGCAACGACATCTATTGAACGAATATGGTACTTATTACTAAATGCCTTCACAAGATAACTTTAAAAAAGTTATGATAGCAAAAGGTACGTAGATATAAGTCTAAATGACGCTGCTTTCAAAATCTACATAGCCTTTAAACCTTATAGTGTTTGATCGCTCTTTTTTAGCAGTTTATCTTCGTCTTCGACAGATGGCGTTATTCATTTGATGTCATTTTCTGAACCGCGGTGATAGTAAACATACACACATTATGTTTCGTGAATAGTCAACAAATAAAAGTTTACCAATTACACAGTATTAAAATACTATTTTTTTTTAAACTAAATTAAAATTAGATAAAACCCAAGACATATTTTTTTTTGTACCGTGTGGGAATCGAACCTGCGACACGCAGTGCTACTGTTAATCGTCCAGCCATTGCGCCAACCATGTCGTCATATAGATGTGGTGTGTTGTTAGCCTTATGTGTCGAGGCCGCGGTATCTCTTTCGAACAACCCGCAGCCCCAACGGGCGTCGGTCCTTGGGGGCCCCTTCAATGTTGCTGACATCTCACGGAACACGATCGCGCCTCCATCGTCATAGAACGGACGAACGATTAACTAGCCCGTTACTCACCGTTCACAGGCCCGCGCCTACGGTGGCCGGAAGCCATCACGTGGCCCCCGATGCCCGGAGCGTCTCCCGCGGCGGCTGGGACGAGAGGTTGTCTCCCTCTCACGTTCCGCCACCTCTTTCGCTAGCATTAGTGCTTCGCAGAAGGAGGTGGCGGCCATTTCAGATTCGATGTCCCAGATTCGGTACAGGTACCCTCTCGAAACACCCTCTAATCCCCCCTTTTTTTTGTGGTTCGTAAATTATCAAATGACTCATCCCGCTCTGGGCGGAGCGGAAGAAAGTGTCAGACTTCTACTGACTAAAAACCACCCACGTTCCTTCTTAGCCCTTTGTGTTTCGGGGCCATGGTATCTCTTGCGGACAACCCTCAGCCCCGGCAAACGTCCCTTTGGGGCACCTTAATTGTTGCTGACATATCTTGGAGGCGCGCGTGGAACACGAACGCGCCAACGACAATCTGTCTGCCTGTCGACTATAATGTACCTGTTTCAAATTTCTTCAAGATCCGTTCGGCCGTTCTGACGTGGTTGATTAACAAACACCCATCCATCTAAACTTAAGGCTTGTATTCACGCCAATGACCTTGTGCATACAAACTACCCCTCTCGGTCGTAGATACGGACTTTAAACGGACGCATTTTTCATTTATTATAATTAAAATAATACATGTTTTTAAAAAGTAACAAAACCAAATTATTTTCCTTTGTATTTCAAAGCAGTAGATATTTTTTTTATATTATTTTGTTAAAAAATGAAGGAGTAAAATGGTTCCATTCAACGATTTAGAGGTGATTTTGTGGATTTTTTTTCTTATTATGTGATACCGATACAAAAATTATGGCTAAACCAAATTACGTGTCATATCATGTAGATTACTAACAAATTTTCTCAGATGTAATTTCTCTGTAAGTGCCGGTGAAAAACTGCTTCATCTGCACGCTATTTTTAAGCTTTTTCGAGAGAGGAGCCTTAAGTATGAGACATAGTCAGTACTTTGCATTACTCTCTTCTTATTTTCTACAGCGTCAGTAAGTTAACGCAGGTCAATCATTAAATGTACTTTTATCTAAGCGACACATTTTAGTTTCCGACAAGCACGTGAACGAAGTCGCGGGCACAGCTAGTAGATACATAAATTCCGTCGCTTACGAGGGCACCTAGTGCGCAATATTTTTAGTTGTCTAAGCAAATTGTCGCCCGCAATAAAAATACCCGAACAGTGTTATTTTGCAATATTTACTTGTTTTAATATTGCTGACAATGATATTAGTACATATTAACAACTAAGTGCTACAAATTGTTTTCCCTAGATTTTATAGGTACATGTTTTGATGACTTTAATATTTTTTTTGTCTGCGTCTTAAATTAGTATAAAGTACTTTAGGTAGGTATATCATTATATATTAACTCATACTAGCTAATTTTACTATTTTTTTTTTTCACTATAATGTTAAATATTATTAAGAAATCTATTGTCCAAATCTTAATTGTTAGAAATATGTCGCCTGTGATACAGGTTTAACCTAGTACAGGCATCGAACTTTCTTATACCTACATTATTTTTAAGATTTAAATTGTATTTACTGTGCCAACTCTAATTTTTGAATAAATATTATTATTATTATTATTATTATATTTCTCTTATGTGAGTACCCTGTTCACAAAATCGTATAAAATTCCTGCAAGTTTTAGCCCTTAATTTTAATTCTAAGTACAATAGATTCATTGTGAAGTTTTCCCGTTTAAGGGGTTACATGGGTTTCGTGGGTTTAAAAATCGTTATTTTTTGGCTTTTTAATTTCTACAACATCTCAAGAATATTATCTTAAATTTTTAGATCGATCCGAATAATAGTTTCGGAGATACAGCCTTTGAAAGGTGTGCGCTCCAAGTCAGGTATAGAAGGGTCAGCGTGCCTCAGGTATAGTGAGCTGCTGCTCGTCTATTGTTTGTCTGTCATTGTTGTATAATTTCACTTCCTAAGAAAAACTAGTTTGAAATATTTTATTTGGTGATTACTTCTTGAAGGACGAGGTTTATTTGAGGTTATCCCAAGTTTCTATCATATAATTTATTAAAAACGTGGTGTTATTTGTGGTTTCCTAGTGTCATTTGTGAAGGTGATAAACAATGCATACAATTTCAAGAAAACAGTTAACCCTTGGAGCCCGTAGAAAAGATAGACCGAGAAATAGGAGACAGTCCTTTAATCCTAAAGATCCGGAAACTGATGATAGTTCCTTCACGAGCACCTCAGCAAAAAAAATAAAAGGTAATGATAAAGAGCACGTGCCAGAAGAGGACACGCTCCAATATTCAATCATAGATTTTGCCTTGGTTTTCTCAACTTTCTCATCGTTTGTGCGGTGTTCTAACATTATTGACAATGAAGATGAAGATAAATCGTGTAATGGTAAATAAAAAAAATCGTAGTAGAATGTGAACGATGTGACCAAAAATATATTTCATCTTGTCAAAATATCGGAAGAATGTATGAACTAAATCGCCGGTTCATTTTTGTGATGAGAATATTGAGCTTAGGGCTCGCCGGTTGCAAGAAATTTTGCGGTTTGATGGACACAAGTAGTTCATTTTTAAACCAGTCTACATACGATTTTTATATTGATAAAATACATGAGTGTATTGAGACAGTTACTCAGACTCTATTCTCATCTGCTGCTGAAGAAGAAAAACAATTTACAAATATTGAAAACGATTTACGAGATATGACAGATGTGAGTGTTTCCGGTGACGGTACCTGGAAGAAACCAATATATGATGATCTCAGTAAGGATGAGCTTCTCGAACGGTGTGTTGGTGGTTTCACACAAAATAACAACGAGAGCTTCAACCAGTTGATCTGGAAAATTACTCCAAAAATACTTCCTGCTGGTTCAAAGATTGTTAGTATTGCGGCATTGGTCGCTGCTTGTATCTTCAATGAAGGAACATTAGCTCTATTATTGATTATGCACGGTATGGATTTAAAATTAGGCCGAAACTCCCAAGAATATGCCCGGATTTCGGATGAAAACCGTGTGTGCAGCCGAAAAAAAATCTGCGAGCGAGACTCGCGAAACCAGAATCCGTCATTGACAGGAGCAAAAGGATGCCCTGGACATTGCAACTGCTGCAGGATCTTTACTTTATGGCCCAGGACGATTCACTGTAAGTTTCAAAAAACATTTTTTTTTTCACTTTTATTATTACTCAAAACTTTAAACGCGTTTTTCTCGGAACCGTGTTTTCAAAGTCGGTTGTCAAATGTTCTCGAAAACTACTCAACGAATCTTGATGAAATTTTACACAGGTGTTCGAGATACAATTTACTCGTGCTTGCACGAAGGACTTTTTTTTTTCAATTACAACTATTTAAAAAAAAACAAAATGTCACGCAAATTTGACCGAAATTTTCATTTTTTTGGAAAAATGTCTGCCAAAATTCCAATTTTTACTTTTTTTTTCTTTCGTTCGTTCAAGCACGAGTTTATGGTCTTAACTAAAACACTTATTTTTGTTTTTTCATTTTAGATGATCCTGTCAGGAGTTATGCTGACAACGCAGACGCACCTTTTTTTCGAGGGGTCACCGGAAATGACGTCACAATGGACGAAATTAAATTTTTTTTTTTGAAAATTTCAGAACTTATTCTTTAAATATGTATCTATAAGACAGAAAAAAGTTTGAATTGAATAAATAATTTTTTACCTAGAAAAAAAAATATTGTAAATAGGCCTTTTTTTACCCGACGAAACCCATGTAACTCCTTAACATACACAGGAAAGTTGGGATCTTTTTTTCAATTCTCTATAACTCAGCCCCATTTTAAGTTATTGGGTCGCCGATTGCGGCATTTTGTAGGTAATTTAATACTGTTCATAATTTTCTCTAGTAATTTTGCTCGGGCTCTAATTGTTTTTTTTTTATATTGGTGCTGAAAATAGTTTTTTTAGTAATTATTTGGGTTTTTAGTTGATATTGGCTGAATAACGGAATTTACAGAAAAATGCAAATAGTGATTTTTTTGAAAATATTATTCTATACAAAAAAGGTTCTCGTAGTTAAGTGGCCCAAGTTCTTCATTCAGGTGATATAGGAATTTTATTAATTTTGTAAATAAAATGTTTGTCAAATATTTTTCCGAAGCTCATCAATTTAAACCCTTCCAATTTTCAGGAATGGATTAATTTAATGAAAAGTAAATTATTTACTAATTTAAAATTCAATTTTTTCCTACTATTTGACACACAACAATATATTCCGAAACTTCCGAATGCTAAAGGGTTAATATTAAAATCAGGTTGACATACATTAATTGTGGGCTAGTGATAACAATACCATTATTGTAGATTAATTCAATATATGCACATTAATCATTAATACTCACACGAAAAAGCCATCGTTGGAATTAACACAAACAAAATCACTGTAAGCAACATGTTCGCTTTAGTTAACGACTTCTACTAGACCAAAGAACTTCAGATGACACTGTTTCAATTCACTGATAGCTTTTGGTCCTGCCAAGCCAATCCAACTGTCAACTGATAAAAGACTTGCCTCCCATTGGCTAGAGAACTCGTTGTTAGGACAGCGCAGGCTCGGACTATTATTCATAAACGGAAGTGATAAGAGGTTATCTATACTAATATTATAAAGCTGAAGAGTTTGTTTGTTTGTTTGTTTGTTTGAACGCGGTAAACTCAGGGACTACTGGTTGGAATAGAAAAAATCTTTTTGTGTTGGATAATCCATTTATCGAGGAAAGCTTAAGGCTATATAACATCACGCTACGACCAATAGGAGCGGAGCATAAAAAAAAATGAAAATTAAGTTACGCAAATATCATGTATGAAAGAATTGTTCCTCTTTAAATGTTCTAAAAAAAGTCCGCGACAGCATATGTCTATCTTTTAAGATTGACTCACTGTAACCATTTTTTACTATTAAAATGTTAGATTAAAAAGAATTATATTTTGCGATGCTTATTTAACCCATATGGTATTAATCTATATCTAAATAAATATGATTGTTAGCACGGAAATTTAATATAGAATATTTGTGCGCTTTACTTCATCCAGTTTAAACAAATATCTTAGAAGATATCGCAATATAAAAACATCCGCGCCACAAAATAATAACGCGCGCGGCAGTCATTCGGTCCGGTGCGGTAGGTAAGTGGGGATTCCGGCCTCCGGGGACTCCGAAGAAATTCAAATTCAAAATATTTACTGCACCATAATGTTTACAAGTACAAGGTGTTACTGTATATTTAACAGTAAGAGATTGCTATAGCAATTGTAACTTAAATAATTTAATCGAAGCCAATCTAAAGCAAAAGGTGTTGTAAAGAGGAAAGGTAAGATTTTTTGTTTGTTACGAGTACGATTTAACTAAATTTAATAATATGTTGGATAGTCGATTTATCGAGAAAGGTTATATGAGCTATATTAAGTGACGCAGATGAAGCTGCGTGGGTCAGCTAGTATATTATAAACAGACGGAAGTGATAAGAGGTTACTCTTATCACTTCCGTCTGTTTGGGTTTTTTTGGTGTAGACAATAATGATTCATTGTTGAATGGTAGTTAAAATCAGCAATTGTTACTCATAGTCAGTAGTCTATAACATTAATGGCTGTTAATATATCTCTGGAGAATTCTACTGTTTATAGCCTTCATCTAATAGTTTCGCATGGATGTAAGATGATCTGGAAAATACCTATTTGCAGATCAAGTGGATCCATGTTTGACGCAATTTTCCAGTAATTCTATACACGGCCAGATACGACTATATATAACTGTATATGGTCATACAGGAGCATATTCATATATGACCATGTAGGGGTATGTGTAGACATTATTTTTTTTTTGATAAAATCATTAATGGTTCATGTATGCCCATATATTATACGAGTAGGTCATAATATGACCTATGCGCATTAGAGTGTCCGTTATATTCTGATAAATATATAATTAAACGTTATAATAATTATATATTTTATAATATATTTTTTCACATAAAAGATTTATCATGCGGGTCACGTTTGAATTCTTCGACACAGAAATTTTCTACTTGAAGAACATTACTAGTCAGTGATATTTGGGGTAACAGAGTTCCCTTGTAACTCACATTGACAGAGGCACACAGCTATAAATCGCTCAGCTTTTTATGACCAGAAAGAACACGACGAACCGAACTTTATCGTCAACATTATTAATGTGACGTGCGACATACCACGAACACATTCAGATGTACGGAACTAGCTCGTAAGTAACAAAAACCTCAGTGCGAACACCACCGGGCTCGTTTGTCAGCCCCTCAGTCCAGGGGGGTTAGATTCAACATGACAAATCTACGGAAACATTAGTTGAGCACGGGGGCTCAGTGGCTCATGGGATAGTCAGCAACAAGTACGGGGGGCCACAAGCGGGGCCCTGTGAGGTATCGTAAACATGGCCGGAATCTCATGAACTCGGCCTTGAACCACTAAGTAGGAATCTGTAGAAGGCTTGACAGTTGTAAGTTCTGTGAAGTGCTTATGTCTATTTTATTGTATTCATTTCAGCAATGTTTTTTTAGTCATGTTTTTTTTATAAAAGCGATGCTGAACTTATTTTTATTCCTAAGGCCATTCTGCTTATTAATATAATAACTGTAATCCCTTGCGTACAAATGCTTAGGTCGGTAGCCAGATTGATAACACGAATTATGTTAGTAAAGTGAACCTTCTGTCTGTACACATGTTTAGTGAATTGTATGCACAGTGAACTGTTAGTGTAAACTTGTTGAATAAACTGTGTGTAAACAGTGAGCCTTGATGTTCCGTGTTGCTACGGACATTAACGCTCATTACAGATAAATATATATACGTATCTACAGCTACTTGATCACCCACGCGTCGTTTATTAGTAAACTCTCTATGAATGGAAACACAACCGCTTTAGTCTTATTTGTGACGGAGGAGTTATTTTGATTTTGATGCCGCGGCCTCGGCACAAGGACTAAGAAGGAACATGGGTGGTTTTTAGTCAGTAGAAGTCTGACACTTCCTTCCGCTCTGCCCAAGAGCGGGAGAGGTTATTTGAGGATTTCCAACAACCCAAAAAAAAGGTGTTTCAGCATAAATAAAATTGCTAAACATTTTCGTGCGCATAGAAACGTTTTACACAAGGTCCAGCACCTATTAACAATTATTGTTTGTACGTATTACACGCCTACATGTGGCGCCCTTCGCGCCGCCAGACGGCGCGTGTGATGCGTCACTCACATCTCACATCTCACACCAGCAGTTCAAACGAAAGCACCGCGACTACACGACAGGGCATTGTTAACATTACGCCTACTTTACGAGCCGACACTGTTGAAATTACTCAAAATATACACGTAATAGCCCATACGTTCGCACCGTGTTTACAACATCGTACCTTTGGCCCTGTGTGCGCTGACATGGAAGCAGTTCTATAACCCTGGGGAGTTCACCCGCCTGCGACCGTCCGTCTTCGTGACACGTGCAATGTGGGGCTGAGCATCCACAATGGGGTCGCGGAAGCACAAACTTATCTTCTAATGTATCCGGAACATCAGATAAGATAAGCCTCCCCGGGGTGCGCGAGCGGACGAGGAGGCTGACGTTTGACATCACGCAGAGTTTGACCTGCGCGGTAATGAGGGCTATTGTGACAAGCCCAAACTATTCGTCATTTTGCGGAACTCGGCGTTGAGTGACGTTCACATTTTGTGTCGTAAAAACATTCGATATATTACGTGACTTGTTTGTCAGACTCATCTAAAATGAGCAAAAATGTTCAAAAAGAAACGACATAATCATAATGTGAGTTCCACACTGCCAGCGGCTACAGGGATGATATATCTCCCAACTCCCAAACTGGGCCGTTACCCAGCCAGCCAGCCAGTCAGCCAGCCTACAACAATGAGAGATGAGGCCACTTACAAACACGCTCTCTCGTCTCCGATACAAATGACGAGTTAACCCTCATTTGCGAACAGCCTCCCTAAAGCGTGACATATTTTAACCCCCACTTTATAAAGTTAGCGCGATAATAAAGGAGACAGATTAGAGACACTTTTTGTAGTAGGTACCACATGTAGGTACTCCAGAAAAAGTAAAAACATTATCGTCAAAGCAGCCATTTGTTTTATTTTTGAGTACGCCAAAGAACATTCCAGTACGTATTGTAGCGACTAAACAAAAGTATCATGTAGTAAACTGACTAAATGTGTAAACTTGACACAGTTAAACGAACCGTCAAGTGATCAGCACAGTTCGGTTACCGCTCGCTTGCTTGGTGGCACTTGTTTGTCGAATCAGGTACCAAATTGGCATCCAATGCTTGATGAACTCAATCTGCACGCAATATATAAACGCTAGTGTATGCTGTAAGTAATATATAAACGCTAGTGCATACTGTAAGTAATATCTCCCTTTTCATTCCAGATGGTACGAACCAGTTAGGAGAACTAGTCAGCGCTGTGCTTAATTGATCCGCTTGAAACTCCATCGGCATGTCTGTGAGAGCCTTAATTGGCTGCCTGAGAACTAAATGAAAACTGACTTAAATCGATGGACTATTTCCCGATCACTGATGTCAGTTTCAGGTACTAGTTTTCATTGTAACAAGCGAGCGTGTGATTGTATTGCTATACAGTTCTTGTGTTTCAATGAAAATCTGAAATGTAACAGATACTTGAGAAAACGTCTGATCGCGAGCCGTCAGAATAACGACTCTTCATAATTAAGTTGTGATAACAAGATGTCTAAAACATTAATATTGTTAGAAGGTTCAATAGAATCGTTGCGCGAAGTTGTTACAAGCTGTTGGCTCCAGGTGTGAGCCAGTCGGAGGAGTATGAGCGACGGTACGACGGCGATAGTATAACGCTACTCAAATACCGAGCTCTGCACCTTAGGAATCGACTAATGCACCGAACCGTGCACCTTTTTGTCGACGTTTTACAAGTGCCCATGTAGGCCTATGTTAAATAAAATATTTTGATTTTGAATGACATCTCCAGTAACCTTGTTGCTCACTCAGTGTGTTGAGATAGCTCAGCACTGAATAGCTTCATTTACTTCGGGTACGGAAAGGAAATCAATCTTACTTTGTTATGTAAAGTGAATGCTAGAGTAGACCAGTGTCCGCCATTCCTCTCACTGTTCCGCTAGCAACTATTTGTGTTTCGAGTATCGAACTGAACTAAGTCGATATCAGGATAACATATTACTTTGATGTTATCTCACTACAGTTTAACGACAAATAGGCTTTAGCTACAATTAAATCAGAATAGTTTATAGGGTCGCGTTAGGCTGCCGATGTGTTGGTTATGTTAGTGAGCTCAGCTCTAGTTGTGAGATGGCAGCTCCAAGTTATGCCATTGTGTTTAAACGTTGTTACAAGTAGTTGCCGGCGGCGCTCGGCAGTCAGGGGTGTCCTATTATATATTCCTTAGTTTAATAACAAGCCGTGTTCCTCCCGGGGCGGCAATATCCCCTCAACGAGGCAATAACCGCGGCAGCCCTACTGCCCTCTCTAATATTCTCCCCGTCACGCCACGCGCGACAGTACAGGCTCGTAATGACCTCCCCGGAGGACGCTCCGCTAAAAGACCTTTCTTCAAACGAACATAACTTTGAAAAAATCTCAAACTTCTTAAAACATGAATACAGAAAGAGTTGCCCTGAGAGCTTTGGAACTTGTTGTGCTCCAAGTTTGGGAGACGCGAAATGTATGTTTAATGTGAGAGTTATGCTGCAAACAAATGTTTTAGCATTTCGGGTACTTTTTTCAAACAAACTTGTATATTAAAACAGTCTTCTTTTGGGGAACATCGCTACGCAGCGGTGTCATCTTGCGCACAATTTATGAGTTTCCACAAACCACTGAACACGCGCCCTAAATTAAGAGCCGAGCAGAGCGAACGTGAAACATTAGTAACAGGATATCTCGATACACTCGATACTCGGCGCGCTCCCACAATGACTGACATTCGATTAATCGTTAGTGGTATATCGGCTACACGCCAGTTACTTGCCGCTCAATCAGTTTCAATCAATCTGCCGGTTCACCGCTCACCGCTCACCGCTCACCGCTCACCGCTCACCGCTCACCGCTCCATCAATCAAACAAAGGCCCGCCAGGAACAACGCAAGTGCGTGTGTGTCAGTTTATTTGTTTTACGAAAAATTAAAGACAAGTGTTGCAAGGAACCAAAGTCCAGTAAGCTTGAAATAACTAGACTACTACAACGTCAAGGTTCGCAAAGTTAATAAAGTTAGCGGAACATTTCACTGAATGTTTCAATTTATTGTGACTGCTCCCCCTCGAGCACCACTCCCGGTTCCAGACTTAAACTCCACAACTTTGGAACAACTGCCTGTAATTATAATGTAATACGACCAGAAGTTACGAACAAAAACATTACTAAAGACTGTTTTGACTGAATCGTAATTACTTATTAAATGAGATGTTGAGGAACTATTCTGGCGAGCTGCAATAACATCACCATCATCTATTTAGTGGTGTCAGTTGCAACAACTACCTTCCTCCTACTTCTTACTCTTACAACCTTTTGTTTTCATTTAGTAACAGCAACTACCTTCCTCCCTACTAGTTGATCTTCAATATATTCAATATTTGTATATCGTGGTTTGCTATCAATATATTATACTAGCTGACCCACGCAACTTCGTCTGCAACACATATTATAGCTTATAACCTTTCTAGATAAATCGACTATCCAACTTATTAAATTGAGCTATATCGTACTCGTAACAAATAAAAAATCTTACCTTTCCTCTGTAAAATTAGATTGACTTCGATTATATTATTAAAGTAACAATTACTATAGGTATCTCTTACTGTTACAGTAACACCTTGTTACACATTATTATCTTGCACATTATGGTGCAGTAAATATTTTGAACTAGCTGTGCCCGCGACTTCGTTCGCGTGCTTGTCGGAAACTAAAATGCGTCGCTTAGATAAAAGTACATTAAATCATTGCCCTGCGTTAACTGTAGAAAATAAGAAGAGGGTAATGCAAAGTACATTTGTCTAATACTAAAGTTTAGATGGATGGGTGTTTGTTAATCAACCACGTCAGAACGGCCGAACGGATCTTGAATAAATTTGAAACAGGTACATTATAGTCGACAGGCACTGTCGTTGGCCCGATCGTGTTCCACGCACGCCTCAAAGATATGTCAGCAACAATTAAGGGGTCCCCCTTAATTGTTGTTGCCGTCGTCTGCCGGGGCTAACGGTTGTCCGCAAGAGATACCACGGCCCCGAAACACAAAGGGCTAAGAAGAAACGTGGGTGGTTTTTAGTCAGTAGAAGTCTGACACTTTCTTCCGCTCCGCCCAGAGCGGGATGAGTCATTTGATAATTTACGAACCACAAAAAAAAGGGGGGATTAGAGGCTGTTTCGAGAGGTACCTGTACCGAATCTGGGACATCGAATCTGAAATGGAACGCCATCACCTCCTTCTGCGAAGCAGTAATGCTAGCGAAAGAGGTGAACGTAAGAGGGACACAACCCCTCTTCCCAGCCGCCGCGGGAGACGCTCCGGGCATCGGGGGCCACGTGATGGCTTCCGGCCACCGTAGGCGCGGGCCTGTGAACGGTGAGTAACGGGCTAGTTAATCGTTCGTCCGTCCTATGACGATGGAGGCGAATTCGTGTTCCACGCGCGTCTCAAAGGGATGTCAGCAACATTGAAGGGGCTCCCAAGAACCGACGCCCGTCGGGGCTGCGGGTTGTTCGAAAGAAATACCGCGGCCTCGACACATAGGGCTAACAAAACCACAACCACATCTATATTAAGACACTAGCTGACCCATGCAACTTCGTCTGCGTCACATAATAAAGCTTATAACAAATCATGTCAACATAAACTGAGTTAAATCGTAACAAACAAAAAATGTTATCTGTACTCTTTATAATATTAGTTTAGATTATATTAAAGTGAATGACTATAGGTAATAACTACTAATTACTATAGGTATCTCTTACTGTTAACCATACAGTAACACCTTGTACCCAGTAAACATTATGGTGCAGTAAATATTTTGAATTTGAATTTCTCCGGAGCCCCCGCAGGCCAGAATCCCCACTAACCTACCGCACCGGACCAAATGACTGCCGCGCGTGTAATTATTTTGTCGCGCGGATATTTTTACATTGCGATATCTTCTATGATACTTGTTTAAACTTTATAGAGTAAAGAGCACAAATATTCTATATTAAATTCCTGTGCTAACTAACACATTTATTTCGATATAGATTAATACCATATGGGTTAAATAAGCTTCGCAAAATATCATTCTTTTTAACCTAACATTTTAATTGTAAAAAATGGTTACAGTGAGTCAATCTTAAAAGATAGAAATATGCTGTCGCGGACTTTTTTTTAGAACATTTAAAGAGGAACAATTCCTTAATACATGATATTTGCGTAACTTAAACCGTTTTCGCAGCGCACGCAACGGAAGCTCTCAAAAAGGAATATCTTTTCCCGTTTTTGCAACATTTTTCATTTATGCTCCGCTCCTATTGGTCGTAGCGTGATGTTATATACCCTAAAGCCTTCCTCGATAAACGGACTATCCAACACAAAAACAGTTTTTCTATTCCAACCAGTAGTCCCTGAGTTTACCGCGTTCAAACAAACAAACAAACAAACAAACAAACAAACTCTTCAGCTTTATAATATTAGTATAGATGTTAGGCGCAGTGGCTGGACGATTAACAGTAGCACTGCGTGTCGCAGGTTCGATTCCCACACGGTACAAAAAAAATATGTCGTGGGTTTTATCTAATTTTAATTTAGTTTAAAAAACATAGTATTTTTATACTGTGTAATTGGTAAATCTTTATTGGTTGACTATTCACGAAACATATGTTTATTTAATAACACCGCCGTTCAGAAAATGACATCAAATGAATAACGCCATCTGTCGAAGACGAAGATAAACTGCTAAAAATGAGCGATCAAACACACTATAGGGTTTAGGCTATGTAGATTTTGAAAGCAGCGTCATTTAGACTAATATACGTACCTTTTACTATCGTAACTTATTTAAAGTTATCTTGTGAAGGAATTTATTATTAAGTACCATATTCGTTCAATAGATGTCGTTGCTTGTCTCATTCTTGACTATAATGAAAAGTTCTTCTTGAAAACTATAAATGCATATATCTTTTGATAGAGAGCACCGATTACGATGAAACAAAGCCTAAGTAATAGCCCAAGTTACGCACAACATTTTTGTATAAAAGTTACCTACATTCGTTTCGTAAATTTGACGTGATGCTTAGTCATCGAAACAGACAAACAGACAAACAGACAAAAATTCCAAAAATGCTGGAAATGTGTTCTGTTGGTTATACTTTAATACCCTGACAATTTTTTTTTTAAATATTTTCGATGTACAAAAAAAATTTTTCTACAGATTTATTATATGTATAGATTTGAATTTCCGTAGTACCTACCGCACCGGACCGAATGACTGCCACGCGCTAATTATTTTGTCGCCCGTATATTTTTACATTGCGATATCTTCTAAGATATTTGTTTAAACTGTATAAAGCAAAAGGCACAAATATTCTATATTAAATTTCCGTGCTAACAAACACATTTATATAGATATAGATTAATACCATATGGGTTAAATAAGCTTCGCAAGATATCATTATTTTTAACTTAAGGCTTGTATTCACGCCAATGACCTTGTGCATACAAACTACCCCTCTCGGTCGTAGATACGGACTTTAAACGGACGCATTTTTCATTTATTATAATTAAAATAATACATGTTTTTAAAAAGTAACAAAACCAAATTATTTTCCTTTGTATTTCAAAGCAGCCTAGATATTTTTTTTATATTATTTTGTTAAAAAATGAAGGAGTAAAATGGTTCCATTCAACGATTTGGAGGTGATTTTGTGGATTTTTTTTCTTATTATGTGATACCGATACAAAAATTATGGCTAAACCAAATTACGTGTCATATCATGTAGATTACTAACAATTTTTCTCAGATGTAATTTCTTTGTAAGTGCTGGTGAAAAACTGCTTCATCTGCACGCTGTTTTTAAGCTTTTTCGAGAGAGGAGCCTTAACATTTAATTATTAAAAAATGGTTACAGTGAGTCAATCTTAAAAGATAAACATAATGCTATCGCGGACTTTTTTTTAGAACTTTTAAAGGGGAAGAATTTCTTCATACAAAGTATTTACGTAACTTAAACCGTTTTCGCAGCGCACGCAACGGAAGCTCTCAAAAAGGAATATCTTTTCATTTATGCTCCGCTCCTATTGATTGTGACGTGATGTTATATAGCCTAAAGCCTTCCTCGATAAATGGACTAACCAACACTAAAAGAATTTTTCAATTCCAACCAGTAGTCCCTGAGTTTACCTCGTTCAAACAAACAAACAAACTCTTCAGCTTTATAATATTAGTATATAGTATATACTAGCTGAACCACGCAACTTCGTCTGCAATACATAATATAGCTTATAACCTTTCTAGATAAATCGACTATCCAACTTATTAAATTGAGCTATATCGTACTCGTAACAAACAAAAAATCTTACCTCTATAAAATACCTATTAGTTTAGATTGACAAACAAACAATCAAACAAACAAACTCTTCAGCTTTATAATATTAGTATATATTATATTGTTCTGCTTCAAAGATTGCGCTCTGGTCACCCATCTCATCAGTTTGGCTTCTGCTGAAAAAAGTAAATTGTACGGTTAAAGATGTTCACCATCTACTTATAGTGTGTAAAAAGAACAAGGAGGAAATGGCTTCTAATGGCTACTTGACTTGAACATCACTCGAGCCAAATAACATTAAAAATAACTTTATAATATTTCAGAGCATCAACGTTAGAAATAAACAAGTTTGTTGAGCAGCATCATCTCAGTGCCCTGTCTTACTGTCAAAGACCCGGAGCGAACACCGCCGAGTGGAGGACGAGATGTCAATGATCACGAGACCGCTGAGGATGCTGACACGACGCGTAATTAAGCGGCGCCTGTACATACATAGGGTGACAAAATACATACACATAGGCATCTATACTAAGGAGAGAATGGGGAATGAGACAAACTAAAGGGCACGCTATCTATACTACTCTATGGATCGCACTATTGTATTAATTGTGATTTAAACAGGTAAATTTTAATAATCTGTAACGTGATTTTGTCTCAATGAAACTAACCTGCCTGCACGGAAACTAACTCATCTGATTTATAATGTGAAGTTCCGATAGATTTACGACAAACAACGTAGACTATACGCCGACGTATGTTAAAGCTCCGGATCCGGTCACAACTTTACAACTGGCCGATCGTTAACAACAGTAGCTCAAAGTTATTCACATCACAACTGAGTATGCAGCATGTAGGGACATAGCCAGTAGAATCCATTGTATAGTAACAATATATTATGTAGAAATATAAGTAATGAGATAGCGCTGTTGCATTGTGTTGCTTGCAGTCTTGCACGTCTGCTAAACAATACACGAGCGACATCGTGTGCTTTGTGAACAACTCGCTCGCAGCAGTTAACTTTTAACGATATAACTTCGGTAATGAGAACTAATAAACATTAAACAACCATAACTTAACTAACTTTCGTTCTTCTGAAAGCTCAGGTGTCGCGCGGAGGCGGCGGCGTAGCAAAAGAGCTCAAACAATCGTTGCGGGATGCGTCCTGTGGTTTTTGCCAATCAGTTTCAGTTCAGTTTTATGTATCTTGGTATACATATAGCTCATCAAATCTAGTCAGAAAACGGAAACGGCTAGAATCGTTTCCTTAACTCGTTAAGCTGGTTGTAGACTAGAATTAGTTTACTGTGAATATTTTATGTGTAACATAAAAATATGATAGTTATCGTAAAACTGATCCAAATGGCTTTAGTGCGCACTGTGCAGTGTGCACTATGCAGTTTACTCGTAAACTTTATGTTAATGGATACTCGTAACGACCATCACTTGGACATCGATCTGTAGATGACGCTAAATTATTCTCTGTTATTTCGTTGGTGGCACTTTACTACTTCGCGAAGACAGTTTTAATGTACTGTCAAATGCTTTACGCTAATAATGGTTCAATCAATTAAATTGAAAAACATTATGTAAGCAGTATTCCTAAAAACTTCGCTCTGGAGCTCAAAAACAAATAAATAATGGCACTTATTATTTTCTGGTCACACAAATATTGGCAACCGCGGAAATAATTGATAAGTGAATTCAACAAGTTATTTGATAATCTATACTATAATATACTATCTATACTAATCTATACTAATATTATAAAGCTGAAGAGTTTGTTTGTTTGTTTGTTTGAATTCTTATTCATTTTAATTTTTATTTTACTCTGGAACTAATTCTTTTAGTGTTAGATAGTCCATTTATCGAGGAAGGCTTTAGGCTATATAACATTACGCTACGACCAATAGGAGCGGAGCATAAATGAAAAATGTTGCAAAAACGGGAAAAGATATTCCTTTTTGAGAGCTTCCGTTGCGTGCGCTGCGAAAACGGTTTAAGTTACGTAAATATCATGTATGAAGGAATTGTTCCTCTTTAAGAGTTCTAAAAAAAAGTCCGCGACAGCATATGTTTATCTTTTAAGATTGACTCACTGTAACCATTTTTTAATATAAAAATGTTAGGTTAAAAATAATGATATTTTGCGAAGCTTATTTAACCCATATGGTATTAATCTATATCAAAATAAATTTTGTTAGCACGGAAATTTAATATAGAATAAATGTGCCTTTTACTCTATAAAGTTTAAACAAATATCTTAGAAGATATCGCAATGTAAAAATATACGGGCGACAAAATAATTAAGCGTGTTGCAGTTTGCAGTCATTAGGTCCGGTGCGGTAGGTATGTGGGGATTCTGACCTCTGGGGGCTCCGGAGAAATTCAAATTATTTACTGCACCATAATGTTTACAAGTACAAGGTGTTACCGTATATTAAACAGTAAGATATACCTATAGTAATTGTTACTTTAATAATATAATCAAAGCCAATCTAAACTAATAGGTATATTATAAAGAGGAAAGGTAAGATTTTTTGTTTGTTACGGGTACGATTTAACTCAATTTAATATGTTAGATGGTCGATTTGTCGAGAAAGGTTTTAAGCTTTATTATGTGACGCAGACGAATTTGCGTGGGTCAGCTAGTCTATATCTATATATCTATATACATATAATAAATCTGTTGAAAAATCTTTTTTGTACATCGAAAATATTTAAAAAAAAAATTGTCAGGGTATTAAAGTATAACCAACAGAACAAATTTCCAGCATTTTTGGAATTTTTGTCTGTTTGTCTGTTTGTCTGTTTCGATGACTAAGCATCACGTCAAATTTACGAAACGAATGTAGGTAACTTTTATACATAAATATTTTGCGTAACTTGGGCTATTACTTAGTCTTTGTTTCATCGTAATCGGTGCTCTCTATCAAAAGATATATGCATTTATAGTTTTCAAGAAGAACTTATCATTATGGTCAAGAATGAGACAAGCAACGACATCTATTGAACGAATATGGTACTTATTAATAAATGCCTTCACAAGATAACTTTAAATAAGTTATGATAGCAAAAGGTACGTATTTATTAGTCTAAATGACGCTGCTTTCAAAATCTACATAGCCTAAACCCTATAGTGTGTTTGATCGCTCTTTTTTAGCAGTTTATCTTCGTCTTCGACAGATGGCGTTATTCATTTGATGTCATTTTCTGAACCGCGGTGTTATTAAATAAACATATGTTTCGTGAATAGTCAACAAATAATTATTTACCAATTACGCAGTATAAAAATACAATTTTTTAAACTAAATTAAAATTAGATAAAACCCACGACATATTGTTTTTTATGTACCGTGTGGGAATCGAACCTGCGACACGCAGTGCTACTGTTAATCGTCCAGCCACTGCGCCAACCATGTCGTCATATAGATGTGGTGTGTTGTTAGCCCTATGTGTCGAGGGCGCGGTATCTCTTTCGAACAACCCGCAGCCCCGACGGGCGTCAGTCCTTGGGGGCCCCTTCAATGTTGCTGACATCTCTTTGAGACGCGCGTGGAACACGAACGCGCCTCCATCATCATAGGACGGACGAACGATTAACTAGCCCGTTACTCACCGTTCACAGGCCCGCGCCTACGGTGGCCGGAAGCCATCACGTGGCCCCCGATGCCCGGAGCGTCTCCCGCGGCGGCTGGGACGAGAGGTTGTCTCCCTCTTACGTTCCGCCACCTCTTTCACTAGCATTACTGCTTCGCAGAAGGAGGTGACGGCGTCCCATTTCAGATTCGATGTCCCAGATTCGGTACAGGTACCTCTCGAAACAGCCTCTAATCCCCCCCCTTTTTTGTGGTTCGTCTATCAAATGACTCATCCCGCTCTGGGCGGAGCGGAAGAAAGGGTCAGTCTTCTACTGAATAAAAACCACCCACGTTCCTTCTTAGCCCTTTGTGTTTCCGGGCCGTGGTATCTCTTGCGGACAACCGTCAGCCCCGGCAGACGTCCCTTTGGGGCCCCTTATTTGTTGCTGATGAAGTGGCTGTAGCGGGTGCGTGAATGAACGCTATTCTAGCCGCTTACTGTGCGAGCGCTAGCAAGTGGGGTAAGCCGGCAGGCAGGTACTTGTCGGTGCAGATGATATTATTATATAAATGAAATGCGAATAAGCTTGCTAACAAGTACTATTATATTAAGTAAAAGTTCAGTACATAAGCAGGTAACAAAGCAGTAATGAATGAATATCGTTCCCATCGGCATACAGGTATTTATACTAGCGAGTAAACAAAATACGTCACAGTCCCGAGCGGCGTGCGTGTGTGCGTCGTCTTCATCGTAGACAAAGGATCGCCGAGCAGCGGTCGCCTGCGTGTGCGCCTCTCTATGCACACATAGTTGATCCTTATCTCGGAGGCGGGGCTTAAGAAAAGGTGGCGTGACATTTGGTGATGCGTTCAAACGTACGGGTTTACTTGCCTACTCGCCACACCACTCCCCTGGTGAGTCGTAGCTTGTCTACGGACGATAGTAATCCGGGAATCGGACTGTGCGCCCGCTTTTAGTTTTCTTGGCAGTGGCTTGGTCTTCTGGATGTTGCTGATGTGACGTCATGACAGGTTCCTCATTTGCTAAATATGCTGGTTTTAGCCGGTCAATAGTGACTTTTTGCTGCTTTCCCTTCACATCGAGGTCGAATGTCTTCTGGTCTCGATGCAGGACCCTGTATGGTCCTAAATACGGCGCTTCTAGCGACCTTCGTGCCGGACCTTGCCGCAAGAAAACATGGGTAGCTGTATTCAGATCCCTGGGCACATAGAACGGTTGAGTAGAACTAGTGTGCCAGGAGGTAGGTTGTGGTGTTAGCTTACTCATGTGTGAGCGGAGTCTGCTGATCAGGCTGGTCATGTCGACTGTCTCCTCTGGAGTAGAAGTGAAGAACTGTCCTGGCAGACGGAGTGGTTCACCGTACACCAGCTCTGCGGCGGACGCTTGCAGGTCTTCCTTGTAAGCGCTGCGTATGCCAAGCAGAACCCACGGTAACACCTCGGTCCAGTTTGACTTAGCGTGGCAAGTGATGGCGGCTTTCATCTGGCGGTGTAGCCTTTCTACCAGGCCGTTTGCTGCGGGGTGGTAAGCTGTGGTTAGGTGATGTGATGCCCCGATTAGAGCAGCGAGTTCCTTGAAGGTGTGGCACTCGAATTGTCTGCCCCGATCGGTGGTGATGTGCTCGGGACTGCCGAACCGCGCGATCCACCCTGACGTCAAGGTAGCTGCGCAGGTCTCCGCCGTAATGTCCTGTAGCGGGTACGCCTCAGGCCAACGCGTTACGCGGTCGACTATGGTGAGGCAGTACCTGTAGCCAGAACATAATGGTAAAGGACCAACTAAGTCAATGTGAATGTGACGGAACCGTGCTGAAGGTGTCTGAAAAGCTGTCAAAGGTGCTGACGTATGTCTGGACACTTTGCTTCGCTGGCATGCTTCACATTCCTTGGCCCATTGTCGACAGTCCCTTCTTACGCCCGGCCATACATACCTTTCGGTTACTAAGCGGACTGTTGCCTTACCACCAGGGTGACTCAGACCGTGAAGGATATCGAAGGCATGCTTGCGAAACCGTTTGGTGAGAAATGGGCGCGTTCCCGCTGCGATGTCGCAGTACACCTCGAGTCCTGCTTCCGGCAGTCTGATTTTCTTGAGCTTCAGACTGGAGCCATTAAGTATGAGGTCTTGAAGTTCCGAATCTGTTTCCTGTTCTCTGGCCAGGGACTGGTAGTCTATGGGCAAATTGATGTCGTTGATACGCGATAAAGCGTCTGCTACCACGTTATCTTTGCCAGCCACGAACTGAATATCTGTTGTGTACTGACTGATGAAATCGAGATATCGGAATTGACGGGGGGAACAGTTTTGACGAGGTTTGCTGTATACAAATGTCAGTGGTTTGTGATCAGTCAAAACTGTGAATGTCCTTGCTTCAACCATGAACTTGAAATATCGTATGGCCTCATATATAGCTAGAAGTTCGCGGTCATATGGGCTGTACTTTGTCTGGGCAGGGCTCAATTTCCTGGAGAAGAATGCTAAGGGTTGCCATTCTTTGCCCTGTTTTTGCTGTAATACAGCACCGATTGCTGTATCTGAGGCGTCTGTTTGTACAGCGAGTTCTGCGGTTGGATCTGGATGGACGAGCAGTGTGGCCTCTGATAGACTTTGCTTGCATCTGTTGAAAGCCTCTAGTTGTTCCGGCGTCAATTCTATTTGTTGAGATCCTTTAATTTTGGGGCCTGTTAAAAGTTTGTTGAGTGGTGCCTGCATGGATGCTGCTGCTGGTAGGAATTTCCGGTAAAAGTTTATCATGCCAAGGAATCTTCTAAGGTCCTTGATGTTCTTGGGCACTGGGTAGTCTTGGATGGCCTGTACTTTTGTATGGAGAGGCTTTATTCCTGCTGTTGAAACCTCGTGGCCCAGGAAATTCACTTTCGCTTGTCCGAATGTGCATTTGCTTGTGTTTATCAGCACTCCATACTCTGTTAGCCTTTCGAAGAGTTGTCTGAGGTGCTGTTGATGCTGGTTGACGCTACTGCTGGAGATTAAGATGTCATCCAGGTAGGTATAACAAAAGTCTAGGCCTCGGAGCACCTCGTCCATAAATCGCTGGAATGTTTGTGCAGCGTTGCGAAGTCCGAACGTCATGAACGGAAATTCGAATAATCCAAAAGGTGTCGTTATGGCGGTCTTGGGAATATCTTCTTCTGTGACTGGTATTTGGTTGTAGGCCTTAACCAAATCGACAGTGGAGTAGATTGTGCTCCCAACCAGCTGGTGCACGAAGTCTTGCACATGCCGAACTGGATAGCGGTCTGGAATCGTGCGTGCGTTTAAAGATCTGTAGTCGCCGCACGGCCTCCAGCCGTCGTTCTTCTTGCGTGCTAGATGTAGCGGCGACGACCAAGCGCTCTCTGATCTGCGCGCTGTACCCTGCTGAAGCATGTCCTCGAACTCCTGTTTGGCTATTTTTAACCGCTCAGGGTCAAGGCGGCGAGGGCGGCTATATACGGGTGGTCCTGGCGTGGTACGGATGTGGTGCACCGTGCTATGCTTTGTGGCGCCTGGTCTACCTGCTGGGCGTGTGAGATCTGGATATTCTCTCAGCAGCTGTTGGTAAACCGTGCCTTCTGTGGTTGTGCGGACTGATGATATGGCTTCGGTTTCTTGTTGATTGGTTGCTGCGGCTGTTAGTGCGGTGATATTGTCGATTAGCCGTTGGTTGCGGCAGTCAACAAGTAGGTTGTAATAACCTAAGAAGTCGATGCCGATGATTGGCTTCGATACGTCCGCTATAATAAACTGCCATGTGAAAGCTCGACGAAGACCCAAATCCAGAGTGATTGGTTGGTAACCGTAGGTGGCTATAATTGTTCCATTTGCCGCGAACAACTCGTATTTGGTCTTGCAGCGTGGCTCCCGAACAGCGGATCGCGGGAATACACACAGGTCCGAACCCGTATCTATAAGATATTGTATCTTCGTCTTGCGATCCGTGATGAACAGGCGGCTTGTTACAGCTAGGCAGTCTTGTACCGCCACTAATGGCTGCCTTGGGAGTTTACCGGCTGCTTGCTGTGTTTGCATGGCTGCGTACATTTGCGGGCCCTGTCTCCAAACCGGTAATGGTACCAGCACAGTGAATGATCTCGCGTTCTTGATTTGGAACGGGAGCGAGAATGATGTGGTGAACCATGCCTCGATCTTCGTGACCGTGAGCGATGACGGCTGCGCAGCTCCATGTTCATGTTGTCAAACTTTCGGCTTAATTCTGCTACAGTTTTTGTCAGCGCGTCCACAGCAGCATTTTGCGGATCAGTTGTTACTGGCGGGCCAGTACTGGTACTGGCTACTTGCCCGGTTACTGGAACCAAATCGTTAATGCGATCCGCTAAATCGGCCAACTCTTCCAGGGACAGTGTTACCTGTGACACGATTATAGTTTGCAGGTTGGGGGGAAGTCGACTTGCCCAGATTGTTCTGATGAATTCTTCTGGGACTGTCAGTCCAGCCAAGTGTTGTAAGTGGCGTAGGAACTGCGACGGCTTCCTATCTCCAAGTTCTTCGTGCATTATGAGCTGCTTAATTTTTCTTTCCTGTGACGCTGATAGCCTCTTGATCAATTCTGCCTTCAGCTTCTCATATTTTCCAGTTGCTGGTGGATTAACGACCAGGTCTCTAATTTCCGCGCTGTGTTGTGGTTCCAGCTGTGCCAAAACGAAGTAGAATCTGGTTGTGTCCTGGGTCATGGCTGTCAACGTGAACTGACCTTCTAATTGGGCGAACCATAGCTCTGGGTCATCTGGGTTGAACGTCGGAGTCCTTACACCAACCCGGCATGCTTCCAGTATTCCTTCCTTCTCTTTGCTAGGCTCCATTTTCTCCTCTTGACAACGGAATCGGGGTCACCAATGAAGTGGCTGTAGCGGGTGCGTGAATGAACGCTATTCTAGCCGCTTACTGTGCGAGCGCTAGCAAGTGGGGTAAGCCGGCAGGCAGGTACTTGTCGGTGCAGATGATATTATTATATAAATGAAATGCGAATAAGCTTGCTAACAAGTACTATTATATTAAGTAAAAGTTCAGTACATAAGCAGGTAACAAAGCAGTAATGAATGAATATCGTTCCCATCGGCATACAGGTATTTATACTAGCGAGTAAACAAAATACGTCACAGTCCCGAGCGGCGTGCGTGTGTGCGTCGTCTTCATCGTAGACAAAGGATCGCCGAGCAGCGGTCGCCTGCGTGTGCGCCTCTCTATGCACACATAGTTGATCCTTATCTCGGAGGCGGGGCTTAAGAAAAGGTGGCGTGACATTTGGTGATGCGTTCAAACGTACGGGTTTACTTGCCTACTCGCCACAGCTGACATATCTTAGAGGCGCGCGTGGAACACGAACGCGCCAACGACAGTGCCTGTCGACTATAATGTACCTGTTTCAAATTTCTTCAAAATCCATTGGGGCGTTCTGACGTGGTTGATTAACAAACACCCATCCATCTAAACTTTAGTATTAGACATAGTCAGTACTTTGCATTACTCTCTTCTTATTTTCTACAGCGTCAGTAAGTTAACGCAGGGCAATGATTTAATGTACTTTTATCTAAGCGACGCATTTTAGTTTCCGACAAGCACGCGAACGAAGTCGCGGGCACAGCTAGTCTATACTAATATTATAAAGCTGAAGAGTTTGTTTGTTTGTTTGTTTGTTTGTTTGAACGGGGTAAACTCTGGAACTTTGAGTCTTCCGTTGCGTGCGCTACGAAAACGGTTTAAGTTACGTAAATACTATGTATGAAGAAATTGTTCCCCTTTAAAAGTTCTAAAAAAAACATAACGTATTACTCTATATCTATATAAATATGTATGTTAGCACGGAAATTTAATATAAAATATTTGTGCCCTTAACTCTATACAATTTAAACAATTATCTTAGAAGATATCGCAATATCAAAATATCCGCGCGACAAAATAATTACGCGCGCGGCAGTCATTCGGTCCGGTGAGGTAGGTAAGTGGGGATTCTGTCCTCCGGGGGCTCCGGAGAAATTAAAATTCAAAATATTTACTGCACCATAATGTTTACAAGTATAGGATATCTCAGAAATAATCACAGTGAACTTCCAAAACTTATTTATTCAAAACTTATTTATTACTTAGGTATATTCTTACAATTATGTAGGTATCAAAACTTATTTCCAATTTTCACGACGATCCCCACAATCTCTTTCCCGCCCGCTACGAGCGTCGCTATCAGTGTGCCTAGCCTAAAATATTCTTTTTAATTTGCATTTTTCGCCGTCAGTATGGCCAGTAGTAAACTGTAAACTGTATTGTTTCAGCTATATTTAATAAAACCTTACACAAGTACAATGTGTTACTGTATATTTAACAGTAAAAGATACCTATAGAAATTGTCACTTTAATAATATAATCGAAGCCAATCTAAACTAATAGGTATTATAAAGAGAAAAGGTAAATTTTTTTGTTTAATACTAGTACGATTAAACTCAATTTAATATGTTGAATAGTCGGTTTATCGAGAAAGGCTAAAAGCTATATTATGTGACGCAGACCAAGTTGCGTGGGTCAGCTTGTCCTTTTTATAAACACAATTTAAAAATGCAAAAAATATTTACAGCGAGCGTGCCCGCCTGCTGGCTGTGGGTGAGTGGGAGTCGGGCCTCTGGCTTCAGGCACCGTCACCTAATATAGGCACTATGCTAGGTGACACAACCTTCCGGCTCGCTACATGTTTGCGTTTGGGTGCTCCGTGTGGGGCTCCACATCGCTGTCAATGTGGTGAAGTAGTCGACAGCCTCGGACACCATGGCCTTTCCTGCAGTAAGAGCGCAGGTCGAATTGCTCGGCACGCCAGCATTAATGATCTCAGCCGACGTGCTCTGGCCACCGGTGTGCCTGCTGTTTTGGAACCCAATGGGTTGGCACGCGTCGATGGGAAGAGACCTGATGGTATGACCATAATGCCATGGAAGTTGGGTGGACCTTTGGTGTGGGACGCAAATTGCGTCGACACCCTTGCGCCATCCCGTCTTCCTAGCACGGTGTCCTGTGCCGGGCTGGCTGCTACAGGTGCTGAAAACCTCAAACGGCGCAAACACAACAACTTAATTGGCAGTTATGTGTTTGAGCCGTTTGGGGTTGAAACACTGGGGCCTTGGGGTCCGAGTGCTCACCCATTATTTAAGGAAATTGCCAAGCGGTTGGTCGACTCTTCACGTGACCAGAGGGCTGGCCTGTTCTTTGGCCGAAGAATCAGCATTGCCATCCAACGTGGGAATGCTGCCAGCTTTTTGGGCACTTTTCCTGTTGACAGCGGT
Organism: Diarsia brunnea; assembly: GCA_949774965.1. NCBI lineage: Eukaryota > Metazoa > Arthropoda > Insecta > Lepidoptera > Noctuidae > Diarsia > Diarsia brunnea. Next base: position 248,580 of record OX459011.1, read on the forward strand.
GTGGACGAGTTTTTTGGCGCCCTACAGGGCGTTCTTCTCTTTTTGATACTTGTATATATTTTATTATAATTGTAGTTCTGTAAATTGTAGTTTGTAAATATTGTAAATAAATAATAAAAATATTTACGCTGTAAAGACGCAAATCAAAATGACAAGATTAAAACAAAAACACCGCCGACTCTTATTTAAAACTAGCTGTGCCCGCGACTTCGTTCGCGTGCTTGTCGGAAACTAAAATGCGTCGCTTAGATAAAAGTACATTTAATCATTGACCTGCGTTAACTTACTGACGCTGTAGAAAATAAGAAGAGAGTAATGCAAAGTACTGACTATGTCTCATACTTAAGTTTAGATGGATGGGTGTTTGTTAATCAGCCACGTCAGAACGGCCGAACGGATCTTGAAGAAATTTGAAACAGGTACATAATAGTCGACAGGCAGACAGATTGTCGTTGGCGCGTTCGTGTTCCACGCGCGCCTCCAAGATATGTCAGCAACAATTAAGGGGCCCCAAAGGGACATCTGCCGGGGCTGAGGGTTGTCCGCAAGAGATACCATGGCCCCGAAACACAAAGGGCTAAGAAGGAACGTGGGTGGTTTTTAGTCAGTAGAAGTCTGACACTTTCTTCCGCTCCGCCCAGAGCGGGATGAGTCATTTGATAATTTACGAACCACAAAAAAAAGGGGGGATTAGAGGGTGTTTCGAGAGGGTACCTGTACCGAATCTGGGACATCGAATCTGAAATGGCCGCCACCTCCTTCTGCAAAGCAGTAATGCTAGCGAAAGAGGTGGCGGAACGTGAGAGGGAGACAACCTCTCGTCCCAGCCGCCGCGGGAGACGCTCCGGGCATCGGGGGCCACGTGAAGGCTTCCGGCCACCGTAGGCGCGGGCCTGTGAACGGTGAGTAACGGGCTAGTTAATCGTTCGTCCGTTCTATGACGATGGAGGCGCGATCGTGTTCCACGCGCGTCTCAAAGAGATGTCAGCAACATTGAAGGGGCCCCCAAGGACCGACGCCCGTTGGGGCTGCGGGTTGTTCGAAAGAGATACCGCGGCCTCGACACATAAGGCTAACAACACACCACATCTATATGACGACATGGTTGGCGCAATGGCTGGACGATTAACAGTAGCACTGCGTGTCGCAGGTTCGATTCCCACACGGTACAAAAAAAAATATGTCTTAGGTTTTATCTAATTTTAATTTAGTTTAAAAAAAAAATTGTATTTTAATACTGTGTAATTGGTAAACTTTTATTTGTTGACTATTCACGAAACATAATGTGTGTATGTTTACTATCACCGCGGTTCAGAAAATGACATCAAATGAATAACGCCATCTGTCGAAGACGAAGATAAACTGCTATAAAAGAGCGATCAAACACTATAAGGTTTAGGCTATGTAGATTTTGAAAGCAGCGTCATTTAGACTTATATCTACGTACCTTTTGCTATCATAACTTTTTTAAAGTTATCTTGTGAAGGCATTTAGTAATAAGTACCATATTCGTTCAATAGATGTCGTTGCTTGTCTCATTCTTGACCATAACGATAAGTTCTTCTTGAAAACTATAAATTCATATGTCTTTTGATAGAGAGCACCGATTACGATGAAACAAAGACTAAGTAATAGCCCAAGTTACGCACAATATTTATATACAAAAGTTACCTACATTCGTTTCGTAAATTTGACGTGATGCTTAGTCATCGAAACAGACAAACAGACAAACAGACAAAAATTCCAAAAATGCTGGAAATGTGTTCTGTTGGTTATACTTTAATACCCTGACAATTTTTTTTTTTAATATTTTCGATGTACAAAAACGATTTCTCTACAGATTTATTATATGTATAGATATAGATTTGTTATGTCCTAATCGATTTGGAATTACTGTAAGGTAAAAATAAATAAATAAATAGTTATCGGTGGTAATTTACTTTCCCGCCCTTGGTTGAGAAAACATAAGAAAAGCGCACGCGTGCGAAATACATTGTATGTCGAACCTAATCGTAGTGTAAAAGAGCCAGTTTTCGAAGAAGTGTATTGAAAATACTAAAACTGTTCGGTAACCACTAGCTTCACGTAACTATGTGTATTTATATGACGAAGCCCATACAATTATTGTACAATTTATTAAAGCTCCGCGCGACACAAAATTATTGGATATGGAATAAAGTCTGTAAAAATAAAATATTGCTTGTACACATTCATTAGTGCGCTGTGCACCACAATTATAAAAATTGCGAATATTTAAATGAACAGCCAGAAGGACGTTACCCGCCGCATTCATTCCCACAATCTACATCCAACGCAAATATTTTATCACTCTCGGAATATAATTAATTTTGCATCCTATTAACATCAATATTCTCAAACCTAATGAAGTCGGTGCCGAAACTACTCAAAACAATACAAGCAATAAAAGTTGAAAATCAGAATGTTCCCAACATTCTGTAATTACCTAATTTGTTATTTATGTCATCGTTCATCTTCATAGATCTGGTTTAGGTTTCAACGTCTGACTATCTGACCAGCAATTCAATATCTTTATCTAATACATGGTGTAGGTAAATGTAATAAATGCTTTGAGATTGAGAATTCGTAATAAGTTAGTAACTGACCAGATGGACCATTTAGAATACGCTCAGTAAATAATGTCTTGATCGTTACTGAACAGAATTCGAATGAAATTCTAGTCGGATATATTATTAACTTGTAGCAAAATAAACCAACCCAGACAAAAGACAAAAGGTTCATTTCATACAATGCACAAACTACTAATATAATAATTATGTGAGTTTTACCGCCCACGCCAAACCATTGGAGCCACATACATAACTCAACGCGTTTATTTGGGATAGACCAGTAACAGTTCGACGATTGTATGTTTACCACTCTGGAAGAGGCTTCACATGACGACTTAAAGCAAACATTCAAATTCTAAAACAAGAAGTCCGAAAGTTAGATTTTAAAACTACAAGTTTACTTAACGCGTTCTATAAACTACAGCCTGCGGCAATCGATGAACCTTCTGTACGTTAGATCCCCTGCTTTCCTACTCCGAAGGCCTACCCCTACCTCATCCAGCCCTTAATTGAATCCTTATCGCCGCTCGCTCGTATCGTTTGACTCCAGCTTACACCGCGCCTGGTGTCGGTTGATTGATCAGGAATCAATTAAATACGCAGTGTCCGGGTCGCTGCGCCAAAGGGCTGCTCCGCTCTGCCGCTCAGCTCGTGTACACCCATTGTGAACAGAGCTAAAGGGTCTTAATTAAACCTTCAAAGGTCTCAGGCGTTCCCTAAACACTACCAACGTATATCTAATAATAGACGTTTACATAGCCCCATAAAACGAAACGAAATTCATACGACGATCAGTGCATCCTGATACGCTGTTAAATCCCATACGCGACCTCAGTACCTTCACCCCGAAGCAAAAATTCCTAATCGCTTAACGTCTTAATACAAGTGTCTCCTCTCCGATGTCCCCGTGTGTCCCCGGGGCCGCGGGGCTGCGGGGCTGCGGGGCTGCGGGGCTCAGCGAGTCGCGAGGAGCAGCATCGGATGTAATGAGCAGTAAATAGCAATGAGCGGTAATGGAAACATAATTGTGTCCACTTACATCGCTTCATTGTACCCCGAGTGCTGCAGACTTGGGTACCCCAGTACCCCAGTACCCCACTTAACTGGCGCGAGTTAATTAGGAAGCTTGGGGGTCCGGGCAAGTTGGGGGCTACCGGCAAGTTACGAGAGTCAGCGCGGGGCGCTATTTACTTGTGTTGTTTCATTGAGATGGGGACGATAACGTGATTTATTAAGATTGATCTCACTGTGAAATGGGTTTACGTAAATCTGATTGTGATTTGATGCTGCAGCTCCTTATTGATTAAGTGAAAACTGAAGGTTGCTGGAAATTGTATCCTTGTTGGAAAAAAGGTAATATTATGTGTTTGGATCATAAATTTAGGATACTGCTTTCTGTACTACCGCTGTTTGTAAGTTACGGTTGTTGGCAGCCGGCGGTTGTTGTACGCTGGTTGTATACGGTTGGCGCAGTGGCCTAAGCAATGGACTGCTGCGCTGCGTGTCGCGGGTTCGTTCCCCGCACGGAACGAACCCGCGATGGCAGTTATTTTATCTAAATAATGATTTAACATCGATTGGAAAAGAAGAGAAAGGTTTAATATTTAAACGTCAAATAATTTCCTCAAACCATTATCTATTTATTATTGAAGTACTTCAAACTATACCTTTCGAAACGTCTTACCTTAAGAAACGTCGTTAATCGGATTATGTAAATGTGTTCGTTTATAGAAGTTTATTTAATCTTCACAATGAAAGGAAAACTATTTCATCCTCCATTACTGCTTACCTGCGCTGCGTAAAGACCGTAAAGTAGGTAATAAAAGCTAAATGCGTTTACTTGTTGTTTCATTCTTTATATTTGCTTTTATAGGCGTTTCGTTTGAACACGGATTGTTTTGAATAAGAATCGATGTCGATTTACACAACAAAAACGGAACGTTGTGAGTGATGTGAGCCAAACTAAACATAATCAAAATCAAAAGTCATTTATTCAAACTAGGCTGATAATCAGCACTTTTCGAAAGTCAAAATTTACTTTACTTTACTTATTTACAAGTGACAGTCCCCCAAAACGCCCACCCTTCGACACTTCCTAGTGTTTTTGCTGGAAAGAAGAAGTGGCGGAACAAACTCCCCAGCAACAACATATCACATTAGAGTCAGATTGTCCCCATGAACTTACAGCTTGTCAGTTAAATAATGTGACAGATTTCTCTCGGTCTGGACTCTGGACTCGGATCCGACTCTTTAACTTCCTGATTTTTTAACTTTTTTGTGAGAAACTTTTTTTTTTGTTTTTTTTTCATTTCGAATAACCAACTTTACGTGCCACTACATATACATTCTTGTCCGACTCCTGTGAATGTCCGGATTCGTGAGCTATCTTCGCAGTGGTGTCCAGTCCGCGACCTCCACCTACAAACCTACGCATCACGGTAACTTTAACGACATCTTTACGACTCTCAATAGTGATTTGACAATGGATCATTCACCATTGTGATCCCCGTTCATTTGATGATGTCATTGCGTAGCGTCCACGTGTGTACTGTGTGTAGGGAGTAAGTACTTCTTAAACTTCTTATAGATGTGGTCGAAGTCAATACATGTCGAATAACTGTGTATGTTTGTAGCTGTAGAGAATATGTGTAGGTATAATGCCAAAAAAGCCTAATACTCGTACAGTTACTGAAAAAAAGGTTTAGGTAAATACAATCGAAACAACTCGTCTAATCACGTCAATTCGTTTCTCGTTCTGATGTCACGTCAGTCACACTCACATGTCATTCAGTGTGACAGATGTGCTTACATCCGTCTGTCTTGTGCTTACAAGTACTAGGGAATCTATATATCTATATCTATACATATAATAAATCTGTAGAAAAATTTTTTTTGAACATCGAAAATATTTAAAAAAAAAATTGTCAGGGTATTAAAGTATAACCAACAGAACACATTTCCAGCATTTTTGGAATTTTTGTCTGTTTGTCTGTTTGTCTGTTTCGATGACTAAGCATCACGTCAAATTTACGAAACGAATGTAGGTAACTTTTATACATAAATGTTGTGCGTAACTTGGGCTATTACTTAGGCTTTGTTTCATCGTAATCGGTGCTCTCTATCAAAAGATATATGCATTTATAGTTTTCAAGAAGAACTTTTCATTATAGTCAAGAATGAGACAAGCAACGACATCTATTGAACGAATATGGTACTTAATAATAAATTCCTTCACAAGATAACTTTAAATAAGTTACGATAGTAAAAGGTACGTATATTAGTCTAAATGACGCTGCTTTCAAAATCTACATAGCCTAAACCCTACAGTGTGTTTGATCGCTCATTTTTAGCAGTTTATCTTCGTCTTCGACAGATGGCGTTATTCATTTGATGTCATTTTCTGAACGGCGGTGTTATTAAATAAACATATGTTTCGTGAATAGTCAACCAATAAAGATTTACCAATTACACAGTATAAAAATACTATTTTTTTTAAACTAAATTAAAATTAGATAAAACCCACGACATATTTTTTTTGTACCGTGTGGAAATCCAACCTGCGACACGCAGTGCTACTGTTAATCGTCCAGCCACTGCGCCTAACATGTCTTAATATAGATGTGGTGTGTTGTTAGCCCTATGTGTCGAGGCCGCGGTATTTCTTTCGAACAACCCGCAGCCCCGACGGGCGTCGGTCCTTGGGAGCCCCCTCAATGTTGCTGACATCCCTTTGAGACGCGCGTGGAACACGAATTCGCCTCCATCGTCATAGGACGGACGAACGATTAACTAGCCCGTTACTCACCGTTCACAGGCCCGCGCCTACGGTGGCCGGAAGCCATCACGTGGCCCCCGATGCCCGGAGTGTCTCCCGCGGCGGCTGGGAAGAGGGGTTGTGTCCCTCTTACGTTCACCTCTTTCGCTAGCATTACTGCTTCGCAGAAGGAGGTGACGGCGTTCCATTTCAGATTCGATGTCCCAGATTCGGTACAGGTACCTCTCGAAACAGCCTCTAATCCCCCCTTTTTTTTGTGGTTCGTAAATTATCAAATGACTCATCCCGCTCTGGGCGGAGCGGAAGAAAGTGTCAGACTTCTACTGACTAAAAACCACCCACGTTTCTTCTTAGCCCTTTGTGTTTCGGGGCCGTGGTATCTCTTGCGGACAACCGTTAGCCCCGGCAGACGACGGCAACAACAATTAAGGGGGACCCCTTAATTGTTGCTGACATATCTTTGAGGCGTGCGTGGAACACGAACGGGCCAACGACAGTGCCTGTCGACTATAATGTACCTGTTTCAAATTTATTCAAGATCCGTTCGGCCGTTCTGACGTGGTTGATTAACAAACACCCATCCATCTAAACTTTAGTATTAGACAAATGTACTTTGCATTACCCTCTTCTTATTTTCTACAGTTAACGCAGGGCAATGATTTAATGTACTTTTATCTAAGCGACGCATTTTAGTTTCCGACAAGCACGCGAACGAAGTCGCGGGCACAGCTAGTACATATAATAAATCTGTAGAGAAATCGTTTTTGTACATCGAAAATATTAAAAAAAAAAATTGTCAGGGTATTAAAGTATAACCAACAGAACACATTTCCAGCATTTTTGGAATTTTTGTCTGTTTGTCTGTTTATCTGTTTGTCTGTTTGTCTGTTTCGATGACTAAGCATCACGTCAAATTTACGAAACGAATGTAGGTAACTTTTATACATAAATATTGTGCGTAACTTGGGCTATTACTTAGTCTTTGTTTCATCGTAATCGGTGCTCTCTATCAAAAGATATATGAATTTATAGTTTTCAAGAAGAAGTTATCGTTATGGTCAAGAATGAGACAAGCAACGACATCTATTGAACGAATATGGTACTTATTACTAAATGCCTTCACAAGATAACTTTAAAAAAGTTATGATAGCAAAAGGTACGTAGATATAAGTCTAAATGACGCTGCTTTCAAAATCTACATAGCCTAAACCTTATAGTGTTTGATCGCTCTTTTCTAGCAGTTTATCTTCGTCTTCGACAGATGGCGTTATTCATTTGATGTCATTTTCTGAACCGCGGTGATAGTAAACATACACACATTATGTTTCGTGAATAGTAAACAAATAAAAATTTACCAATTACACAGTATTAAAATACTATTTTTTTTAAACTAAATTAAAATTAGATAAAACCCAAGACATATTTTTTTTTGTACCGTGTGGGAATCGAACCTGCGACACGCAGTGCTACTGTTAATCGTCCAGCCATTGCGCCAACCATGTCGTCATATAGATGTGGTGTGTTGTTAGCCCTATGTGTCGAGGCCGCGGTATCTCTTTCGAACAACCCGCAGCCCCAACGGGCGTCGGTCCTTGGGGGCCCCTTCAATGTTGCTGACATCTCTTTGAAACGCGCGTGGAACACGAACGCGCCTCCATCGTCATAGGACGGACGAACGATTAACTAGCCCGTTACTCACCGTTCACAGGCCCGCGCCTACGGTGGCCGGAAGCCATCACGTGGCCCCCGATGCCCGGAGCGTCTCCCGCGGCGGCTGGGACGAGAGGTTGTCTCCCTCTCACGTTCCGCCACCTCTTTCGCTAGCATTACTGCTTCGCAGAAGGAGGTGGCGGCCATTTCAGATTCGATGTCCCAGATTCGGTACAGGTACCCTCTCGAAACACCCTCTAATCCCCCCTTTTTTTGTGGTTCGTAAATTATCAAATGACTCATCCCGCTCTGGGCGGAGCAGAAGAAAGTGTCAGACTTCTACTGACTAAAAACCACCCACGTTCCTTCTTAGCCCTTTGTGTTTCGGGGCCATGGTATCTCTTGCGGACAACCCTCAGCCCCGGCAGACGTCCCTTTGGGGCCCCTTAATTGTTGCTGACATATCTTTGAGGCGCGCGTGGAACACGAACGCGCCAACGACAATCTGTCTGCCTGTCGACTATAATGTACCTGTTTCAAATTTCTAAACTTTAGTATGAGACAGTAGTCAGTACTTTGCATTACTCTCTTCTTATTTTCTACAGCGTCAGTAAGTTAACGCAGGGCAATGATTAAATGTACTTTTATCTAAGCGACGCATTTTAGTTTCCGACAAACACGCGAACGAAGTCGCGGGCACAGCTAGTCATAAATAAGGATAGTGTTAGGGTTGCCCCGGGAATGCTTTGATTTACTTTATTGTCGGAGCAAATACATAGTGTAATGCAATAAGTGTAAGTTGCTTAAACGATCAGGCTTTGTTTAACTACAAGAAACTAACAGCCAAAGACAAGGAATAAAGCGAAGACCTTAGTCCTGTCCTGTCGTAATCCCATTTTATTTGAGGTCGACGCCGCAAGACTAACCTCCTCTCTGGGGACCCGCAGGCCGTAACACAAGTATTGTATTCCTATTTCGGGCACCAGTCAAACAAATGTTATGTCTTGGGTACTAAATTATATAAGTAATTGATGTTCCCTGTATAAAGAAATAAAAAGTATTTATTAATCTCACACAGGATAAAATAATTAAAAATACTTCCTCTGATACACTCGTTTCTAATTTAATACATTGGCGTAACACCACACGGGATGTGTGGTGTTACGCCAATGTATTAAATTAGAAACGAACCTTAGCATTTTGATCTCAGCCACATGCAAATGTCCTACTACATTCATCCCTTTTGTGGCCCAACATTATTTTTTTATTTTCTTTTTCTTTCTTTTTATCGAGACTATCTAGTTAGAGGAATGTGCAGCAGATCGTTCCCGTGACCTGCCGCCACTTTATTCATCCAGGGTTAATTCTGTGCATTAAAGATTGAGATACCGAAAGTCGCCCAGTGCCAGACATCATCGGTTAAATTAATAAAACTACCAGAAAAGTCTAGATTCAGTTAATTACTTGAGTGATGGTTTGGGGCTGGACACACAATGGACACAACCTTTCAAGAGTAACATCCATTATGTCCACATTGATACGAAATACATTATCAATCACATACCGTTACAAGCAGGGACTGAAAGCGGTTACGGTTAAAGGTTAAGATACCTCAAATTATACCGGTACAGGTTTAAAATAAAGGTTGAGCTATACCGGTACCTTTATAAATAAAGGTTGGGCTAAACCGTTATTTAACCCTTACACGATTTCGGTACCGAAATGCATGCCAGACGGGGCGCGACGCGCGTGCGCGCGGTGGAAAACGTTAGAACTTATGTATTTTGTACATTTTGTTTGCTACTCTTTTACTTATCTCTTTGTTGTGTGTGTGAGTGGCAAGCGGTGCGTCAAAGAAAACCCCTATTTATTAAGGTTTAGGTACCGCTACCGATACATTTATATCGGTTACGGTACCTCTACCGAAATATACCGGTATGCATTTCCAACCTCAAAACTCCGCTACCGAAAAAAATAACGGTATGGAAATATTTCGGTAACCCTTATTTAACGGTATGACGTCATACCGAAATTTAAAGGTACCATAATTTTTGACAATAGAAATTAACGGCCCGCGCTAAACAAAACCAAGCTTTCACGAATAATGTACGAGTACTATGTAGTATGTCGCATTATCCATTATCCCGTAATGTGAGTGCTGTCCAGTTGTCCACCCACACCCCCACCCCGCAGTTCGTGCGCTAAAGCGCAATATTACTTAGTACACACGATCATTACTATGCATTACGAATAATTACTGAAATACTAAAAACATAGTACTGGAATGATTGACCAGCGCATTCAGCACAATTACGTTTCAACTCTATCTACGTCTCTTAAAGTTTCCATTTGAATAACAGAGAGCTAGTGCTTTTAACGGGGGTGGTCCAAGCGCTACACCTATGCACCGAGGGAATGTGTGCTGCAATACATAGACGAGATAAATGTCGTCTCGAAGTGCTATCATCAACAGCTAGTATAGTGATCTGATGCACGTGTTCACAACGCTTCGAGAAAAAAAAGGTGCAAATTAAGCCACAGTGGCCACTAGTCAGAACTACATTTCCTAGTAACTTCGAAACGCATGGCGGTTGGGAGACGGGAATGCCTTCAAGTACTTCGTACGTCAACCTTGCCATCAGTTTGGGTCTCATGGTTCTCTTGCCGTATTAAGTATCACTAATAAGCTGCGACCAAAACATGCAAGCGTCCGTGACGCTAATGTCTTGTATCGATCATTGTGGCGCACTAATTGACAACATAATTAGGCCGCCATTGAGACGCATATCGTGTCATTATCTGTCATATTAGTGTCCAGCCTGAGCGATGCGTTACATACTAATTAGTGTTGATAGACCTCCCACGGAGATCACTCCGCACTGACACCTCGCCGTCAACGCTTGCACGCACCTAATTACGTTGATCATTCTATCGTTTAGTAATCTCTAGATTTATACCATTGCACCATTATCCACAGCCATTTAATTGAATCTATTTGAGTTTTCTCAAATCGATGATTACTCTTAAAGGTGCCTAATTATTGGAAAGGTAGGCAGAGGAATGTTTGTTCACACACGTGGCAGCTCTCCGCCATAGCTGTGCACTGTACCTACAGTACAGTGATGAACGCGAAATGTTTCAATAAAGCATTAATGGAACATTCGCGTTAAACGTTATGAGCCATTTGTATCGACATGAAGGCTGCTATGTGGATGGCCCAAGGTTGTCAGCTGTCACGGCCGACACATGATACTCATTATATTGGTACTCCCTTCCAACGGCTCCAACAGTCGCGCGTGTTTGTACAACACTCCGCTACTTGTGTTCTTGGTTACATGCTGTCATAGCTTGTCTTTAATCACATTTTCTGAAAAGTGTTTCATTTAGATGCTCTATGTAAGAAAGTTACAAGTAATGTACTCAACAACAATGAAACCGCACTTATTTTGAGTTTTAACTGGTTGAAACCATACTTTTGATATCCATCATAATTATCGTAACTAAGTTGCTCGTGATTTAAAGTTTTCCCAGTGGGAGGTAGACCGTGTCTGCAAAAAGCCATTACCAGGCGTGTTTAGATTACAGTAATTGTTGTCATTAACATTCATCTAATGCTTTCATTTTACAGCCAGCAGCTTGGTCTAGTTTACTTTATTAAGTACACCGTGGCTACCATGGTACTGACGCGAATACTAATTTGTCACTGTTCCGACATAATTTATAGTCTTCCAGACACTATTAAGGTATTGGAGCATGTACCTACCTAACATACAAATGAACATAGGTACTTAAACAGTAATGATTCAAATACCACCCGTGCGACTTTCAATATTAAAAGGTGAACGTATGTAAACGCTCGGCCACGAGCTACACGCTCACGCGACACCCGATACGCGTCTCGCGAAGGCTCACGGTGGGCGGCGCGGCGCGCGTGTTCATGTCGGCTGTCACTAGACCTGGCGAGTCGCATATCAACATTACACACCTCACGAATTAAAGTACCATGTTCCTGGATTGGATTCCTAAGTGTTATTCAATTTTCTATCGGGAATTTCTCAGAGACAACCACGTAGTCTGAAATGGTGCCCGCTTGGTGATCACAGGCTCGCCACCCATGACCCATGACACTTAAACATAACTAGGGAAACGTGTGTGTGTTATTAGGTATACCTCTGCCTTACATACGCAACATCACGCCAATAATCAAAATCAAAAAATCAAAATCAAAACTCATTTATTCAAACTAGGCTGATAATCAGTACATTTCTCCGAAGGTTAAGGCAGAGGTGCACTGTATAGTACACCCACATTTTCCAGATATGATTTTGTCTCTGCCTTATAGTAGGACATTTTGTTATGTTAAATATGATACAACAGAGCTCCTTGTAAAAAACTTAATGAAATACGGCTTATAGCTTTCATTTAAACAGCCTGACTCACTCGTAACTCGCACGACTACAAGTGAAGTAACAGGTGGTCCAGGCCGCGCGACCCGCACGCCCGCGCGACCCGCACGCCCGCGCGACTCGCTACTGAGTCGCGCGGCCGCCGGCGCGCGGCGACGGTCTGCATCAACAAGCTCATACTTTGTTATTTCCCTCCCCCCTCCCCCTCATCAAGTTCAAAGAAAGTTACGCGATAAGAATTCTAAAGTTTTGGGAATGCTTTCATCGTTTAATAAAGTTTCAACAGAATTATCTAATAAAAACAATGCTGTAACGAGGATTTATGTAACAGAATCCTGTCTTTATCTTTTAAATCGTATCTTCAAGAATATGAAGATATCCCTAAATTTGTTCCTACTTATAAAATTCTGCTTTAATAAAAACTGATTGATTTGACCTTTTATGTAATTACCTATATCCAATATTAAAATTTCAGGAAATTGATAGCTGGCCCGAATTTCCTTATTAACTAACCTGTGCAAAGTTGTCTTAATAGTCAGCGAGCGTTCACTAACGCAGTTTATCACCCTGAGTATAGAATAACGAATAAATCTCGACAAACACATATTTATGATCTCCACAAGTACATTACTACGCGAGTCACACGCACTGCATAACTTCGAGCTCCTCTACATAAAGCGATGTAATGCGCCGCCCGGGAACGAACCCGCGACACGTACGCAGTATGTAGCGACTGAATTAAACAACGCGTGAGGAGTGGGGAGGTTGTCGTCCGGTTATTATTATTTCAGGGGTGTAATTAGCCGACGCTCCCCTGGGCGAGGGGTCGTTTGCACAGGTTAAGTGACGCAGATTGTCAGCAGATCAAAAGGGTTAAAGACTAAAGTTTGAACGGTTTCAAAACACTTCTATTAAATTGAACGAAGATGTTTCAGCACCAGTCCAACTGTACCGCCGCGGTTTATGATTTTAGTTTTGGGCTGTTACTGGCTTCTATGATGTTTCATAACTTTACTTACATTTAAGGTACGATTTTAGATATGAATGATATGAAAGAAAAAGGTGTAAATGATGGCGTGGCGGTTGACAAACGAGAATGGAAGTAAAAAACGTGTTACGGAGACCCGAACTAAAATAAAACCACCTAGGACAGGAAAGGAAGATGGTGATACTTATATTGTAAGTATGCTACACATATTATATTGTTTTACTCGCTGTCTTCACTACTACACCTCAGTATATATATAAATATATATATATATATATATAGTATATATACACGTATATATATATAGGGTGTAAAAGTACCCTTAACGCAAACGAAGGGCACTTGTTCTCCCTACCACTGCGATATTTTTTTTGAAAAAAGTCGTTTCCCAGCAAAAATTTTTGCGTAGGGGTACTTACTTTGATGTACAGAATGCTTGGTTGACGGCTGTGTGATGGGTTGATTTACACCCTGTATATATATTTATACTATGTTTCGTAGGTATTTAAGTATATATAAATATATCTTATAAACCTATGTCATTGATTTTTACTCGGTTTTCATCTTCAACTATGTAAAGTAACAGAGTGTAAACTCCAGCAGTGTCACGATGCTTCATGAGATACCGGTCGCACCCGCCATGGGTTACAGAACCCGCCTCAAATTACAGCCGGAATTAAAACCAATATACAAAGGACTACAAAGGGTTCCGTGAGCACATTCTGTGGTAAGTAACCCATACATTAAATCGCTACATTATCTGGGGCAATCTGTGCGGGCAATGTTTACAACCACCGCGGTACAGCTGCGGATTTGCAATATGTAGAAGTTTACACAAGTAGTTTTGAGGATACATCATTTAAAGTATGTACATCGTATCCAATATCCTCTGAAACGTACGTTAAGTCAGCTCGGATCCCGGAAACATGAGAGTTTCGAGACGGGACCCTTCGGCGAATTACAAGAACGTTTATTTTGATTAGGCGGTTATCGGGTAACGGTAATCGTAATTTAACTGGAATTATGGAAGATTGCGATACCGTTTGCGGGTTCAATTCGTTTATTAACTCAAGGAAATAAAATTTAATAAATTATATATAGAGTTAAGTTGTATTGCTGAGTAGCAACTAGCGACTGACCGCGACGATGGCGACGTAACCAATTAATCATCACAGTTACCAATAGACAGGATAAACAGGTGCCAGGCCACAGCCCCGTATGTACGAAAGGGGTAATTTATTAACTCTCGGAACAAAGAAGTTTTATCATTACACGTTATTATATGTCCGACATGCAGGCAACATGGCACAGTATAATGAAATATCCTGCCATCACGCCAGTCGAGAAGGGTTTTTAAAGCCTCGCATAGTGTATGTATAGGCACACACGCACGCTTCGCAGTTATGTAATATCGGCGACGTTAATGATCATAACAAGTGTGTGAACCGCCGCCATCGCCATCATGTTCAAGGGCGGGTAATTAGGACGACAGTCATAAAGCACGCGGCGTCTCCATATAACGATATAGTTCACTGTAGAAAAGTTTAATTTTAACTTATTTAAACATAATTAAAATTGTACGTGATAAAGTTTTATAATGGCCGCAACTACATTTGTATTCACGCTCTTCCATTAACTTTACGATTGCAGCCGAGTTTCTCATTTTAATAATATTCCTTTTAATCACGGTCTTTTCATTAGATTATTTTTTTAGAGATAGACTATATATATGATTTCTAAGTGAAAGAGTTTGATATCCCCAGACCAAGTCACACTGTGACCCACTAGGCAAGTCTGGACGATAATGAATGGTTTGGGCAAGTTTGTGCATTCAACTACAACTTGCACCATTATAGCTGACAACTTGCGACTTGCTAACTCAACTCTGAATAGTTTATAGTGCAATCTAAGCGGCGGCGCCACGCCATCGCCACGCCATCGCCACCGCGCGCCGTGCTCTCTACAGCAGATATACACAACTACACTGGCAGTAGTGACACGTTTGGAGGTTATTCAGTATCCTAGTTAGTGTGAGATCAGGGCAGAGTAATATACGAAAATATCACAGGTACATTGGTACTCGTAGTATGAAGACAATGATTGTAATTAAATACACACAAGATAGTTAACGAAGCTCCATTCTCCAATACGACGTTACCAACACACTGCTCTATCTGTATTCTATCTATATATAAGAGGTTTTGGGTAATAAACATGTTGAAATGTGATGTTGATACAAATTTCTTTTACGTTCGAACAGCTGTTAACGGAATTGAGCGGAATTTTACGCCGACATGAAATGTTTCCCAAATTAGCAAAACTAATTCCGCGTGTGTGGGCGCAGAAATATTACAATGGTCACTTATATACGCATAGTAGCATAGTGCACTTCTCGTCCAGCGATGTTTGCGTGGTGTCTGTAAACAGCACCAGGTGGCGCGGCCATCGTCGCTACACGAGTACCACTCTCACAGCAACACATCGACGCAACTTTACGACCTCACGAATAGAATTCCTGTAAAAAGTGATGTTTGCGTAAGAATGCCGTGTTTTGCTCTCAGAATAGATCCCATGTGGGTGTCGTGAGAGTGGCCGCTTCTAAGGATTGAGTCGGGAATACGGCCGGTACACGTTACAGGATATTTATAAACTTGGCCTTTGTTTAACTCTTTTAGAGTGTTATTTAACGCAGATCGCCGCGATTAAACTGTCTCATAATTTGACATAAAAGAGTGAAGAAAAAAATAAAGTGAATTCATAGATCTAACATCACGATTTTAAATCGACTCCAAACTCCACATCAATCTTTAGAAGAAGAAAATAAATCTTGCTAAGAAAATATTGCGAAGAAGTTTCCTAATCTCTATGTGGGATCATAATCAGCTGCAGACGTTTAGTGCCTACTCGTGTAGTGCCTACTCGTGTAGTGCCTACTCGTGTAGTGCCTACTCGTGTAGTGCCTACTCGTGTAGTGCCTACTCGTGTAGTGCTAGTGGGCTATGCGGCCATGCTATAAGTGCGGCCGCTCTCCAATAAGTCTGTATGAGAGGTGTAAACACGCGCCGCCGGCCATCGCTCCATTACCGCCGCACCGCGCGCTGTGTTCCGACACCTTTATACACATTATAAATCTCTCAGTTGAGCACATCATAATAGAAGCACATCTATCACAATCTCAAATACCAGCAAACACATCAATATTTCGTGATAATATATTTTAACGTGATTTACAGCTACAATACATCAATACTTATATTATATTTTTCTTGTACAAAGCAGGATTTGACGTTCTATCTTCAATCGGTTTTCTATCAAGAAAAAACGAAAATGTGCGTTAAACAAAATTCTTTAATATTTTTTTCGTAACGTATGACGGTTTTATAATGGTTTTCCTTCAATTTGTTATGATTGAATAGTCAGTTGCTTCTTAATACTAAAACGAAAAACCATTTTGCCTGAAATATAATACGATTTCAATTGCAAAAGACATTTCTTCTAAATCAATTCAAGTGACTGAATACGAGTTCAGTGCTCGGCTGTCAATCAAAAATGTTGAATGATACAATATATCGAGCAGTCAAGTGAAACGCCACACAAATACACCCTCGGTACAATATGTTACAAATTGATAAATATTTTCTATAAACTGGTATTCCAATCGTTTCCTGACTGAGCGAGAGAAGCGAGCGCACCGCGCAACAATATCGCTTCAGTAATCGTTGTGTGTCGTAACCGGTTTAATTGCGAGCCGATCCGCTCCGAACCGGTACAATCCGGAGCAAGGCGGCTCCAAGCGGAATCAATTATGTCGTTATAGGGTTCCGGATCGATCGCAAAGAAAGTTGGCCAGAGTGAAGAGATTATAAGAGATTTCACAAATCGATGAATCACTTTGTGAGATGAAGTTATGATTGAATATCTATTGTGAACGTGATTTCAATTCGATCATGAAAACTAATTTTCCTAGAAAATTCTGTTAGATATACGTAGGTAACCTCAACCTTGGCTCTTTAACCTATTTATTAGTTTACTAGCTGTGCCCGCGACTTCGTTCGCGTGCTTCTCGGAAACTAAAATGCGTCGCTTAGATAAAAGTACATTAAATCATTGCCCTGCGTTAACTGTAGAAAATAAGAAGAGGGTAATGCAAAGTACATTTGTCTAATACTAAAGTTTAGATGGATGGGTGTTTGTTAATCAACCACGTCAGAACGGCCGAACGGATCTTGAATAAATTTGAAACAGGTACATTATAGTCGACAGGCACTGTCGTTGGCCCGTTCGTGTTCCACGCACGCCTCAAAGATATGTCAGCAACAATTAAGGGGTCCCTCTTAATTGTTGTTGCCGTCGTCTGCCGGGGCTAACGGTTGTCCGCAAGAGATACCACGGCCCCGAAACACAAAGGGCTAAGAAGAAACGTGGGTGGTTTTTAGTCAGTAGAAGTCTGACACTTTCTTCCGCTCCGCCCAGAGCGGGATGAGTCATTTGATAATTTACGAACCACAAAAAAAAGGGGGGATTAGAGGCTGTTTCGAGAGGTACCTGTACCGAATCTGGGACATCGAATCTGAAATGGAACGCCGTCACCTCCTTCTGCGAAGCAGTAATGCTAGCGAAAGAGGTGAACGTAAGAGGGACATAACCCCTCTTCCCAGCCGCCGCGGGAGACGCTCCGGGCATCGGGGGCCACGTGATGGCTTCCGGCCACCGTAGGCGCGGGCCTGTGAACGGTGAGTAACGGGCTAGTTAATCGTTCGTCCGTCCTATGACGATGGAGGCGAATTCGTGTTCCACGCGCGTCTCAAAGGGATGTCAGCAATATTGAAGGGGCTCCCAAGGACCGACGCCCGTCGGGGCTGCGGGTTGTTCGAAAGAAATACCGCGGCCTCGACACATAGGGCTAACAACACACCACATCTATATTAAGACATGTTAGGCGCAGTGGCTGGACGATTAACAGTAGCACTGCGTGTCGCAGGTTCGATTCCCACACGGTACAAAAAAAAATGTCGTGGGTTTTATCTAATTTTAATTTAGTTTAAAAAAAATAGTATTTTTATACTGTGTAATTGGTAAATCTTTATTGGTTGACTATTCACGAAACACATGTTTATTTAATAACACCACCGTTCAGAAAATGACATCAAATGAATAACGCCATCTGTCGAAGACGAAGATAAACTGCTAAAAATGAGCGATCAAACACACTATAGGGTTCAGGCTATGTAGATTTTGAAAGCAGCGTCATTTAGACTAATATACGTACCTTTTACTATCGTAACTTATTTAAAGTTATCTTGTGAAGGAATTTATTATTAAGTACCATATTCGTTCAATAGATGTCGTTGCTTGTCTCATTCTTGACTATAATGAAAAGTTCTTCTTGAAAACTATAAATGCATATTATATCTTTTGATAGAGAGCACCGATTACGATGAAACAAAGACTAAGTAATAGCCCAAGTTACGCACAACATTTATGTATAAAAGTTAGTTACATTCGTTTCGTAAATTTGACGTGATGCTTAGTCATCGAAACAGACAAACAGATAAACAGACAAACAGACAAAAATTCCAAAAATGCTGGAAATGTGTTCTGTTGGTTATACTTTAATACCCTGACAATTTTTTTTTTAAATATTTTCGATGTACAAAAACGATTTCTCTACAGATTTATTATATGTATATGTATATAGATATAGATATATATAGATAAACCGATTCAACAAGTAGTTTGTTAACTAAAATAGTGAGCTGACTCATTTATCGTCATCGTTGGCCGTGAACTCCAGAACGTCTTATAACAGATTTCTTTCATCTTTTCGTTAAAACTTAATAAAACTAATGTATTACATGAAATTTAGTGATTGGCATAAAGTTCAAAGAAAAGAATAATCTTTAACGATTATTAGTTTAATTCTATAACGATTATTCGTCTGATTTCAAATAAAAAGAGAGGAGTAAGCGGATTCTTACATCTGTATACGTTTACTGTACAGCTTCCTGCTCCCGTGGATGGCCGGGTGGTTGCCGGGTCCGGGCGCCGGTGATGGGCGCCGGTGCCGGGTGCGACGGGGTGGCTTTGTCGGAAGTTATTTTTACGCGAAGCTCGCTAAATAATAGAGGCCGGTGTAGCCGGGATTACAGGATTAAATGCGAAACCCTCCGGAAAGTATACTGAACCCGATTGTATTGTAGCTGTTTCTTTAGCACTGAGGAGGGAATGTTTTACTCAGCTCTCAGATTATAATGTGTATCGAATGAGCGCTTGGTTTAGTTTACCGCTCCATAACGTCCGCGGCGTCGGGGGAAATTAAAGCGCTCACAGTTTTGTTTGTCTGACGTAGGTAATTGTCATGATAAACTTAGGGATTAATATAGAATGTCTAGTATTAACACAGCGCAATTAGACACGTACAAAGATATTAATTTGGTTAAGCCCTCCGCTGCTGCCTAATTAATAACATCATTTATAATTACACGACACTTTATCATTACTAATTACCTGCCTCAAATAAAAACTTTATATATATAGGAAAATTAAGCATAAACGAGTGAATAAATGAAACAAAATGAAGTGAATTTCATCCGCTAATCTAAAGATAAGGCTTTCCTTAATGACGTCACTCGGGAGCTTAGTGTGTCGCAATTAGCTCGTCGAGAGTGATTCACTTATGTAGATGTGGAGCTGAGGGGCTACTGCAGGAAGCAGGACGATGCCACGAGCCACGTGCATGAATAATACATGAATGTCTGACTTACAGCACCCCCCCCCCAACACCCCGCTCCACCGCCTCACACCTCGCATGGCTTAGAGGCAAGACAGGAATGATGACACAGAAGAACCGGTTACATAATATGTGGAATAATTTATGCAATGCTTTATCTTCTGCCACACATTAAATAGCCACTTTAGATAGTACAGCTACAACTACAGAGAAAACACATACGTTCTAGTTTCACGGGTCCATCCTGACAATGCTACGTGACGTGACCAACAAGAGCATCAGTCCGATTGTCAGCAAATAGTTTATGAGTGAACCGAATATGATTTTATTTGATTGAAAGAAAGGTTTAATGCTACTTCTGTACGCAACTCGTGTGTTGTCCGTGTGTTACTTACAATACATTTTTTAATTACGGCATGTAATCCCGCGGGGAATGTTTAGTGATGTCACGTGATGCGCGGACTATGACGGATGGTGTGTCGCACAGGACAATGACACGGACAAACGTGGAGGTGCGCTGCTATTGTGACAAATGATCATGTGACGACATTTAGATCGATAGAAACGGTGAACCCTTTTGCCACCGCAAATCTTCATATTCACGATACCTTTTTTTTTTGGCGTGTAAGAAATCATCAAATGACTCTTCCAGCTCTGGCAGAGCGGTAGGGAGTGTCAGACTTCTACTGACTAAAAACCACCCATGTTCCTTCTTAGCCCTTTGCCCCCTGCAATGTGGCTGACATCTCTTTGAGGCGCGCGT
Organism: Diarsia brunnea; assembly: GCA_949774965.1. Lineage (NCBI taxonomy): Eukaryota > Metazoa > Arthropoda > Insecta > Lepidoptera > Noctuidae > Diarsia > Diarsia brunnea. Next base: position 269,480 of record OX459011.1, read on the forward strand.
GGAACACGAACGCGTCGTCAACACGGCCTGTCGTCATCATAAGATGGACGGACGCGGGACGATGAGCTAATATTCACGATGCATCAGTGCACCATCAAAACATAGCTTTTGAGATGCCATAAATATAGTACATACATACTAGCTAAACTTGTTTTAATTTCAGCTTCCACAAGCTTCCCCATAGCACACCAAAGTCTCATCGCAGAAAAAGAACGCTACAACAAGTTAGGCCACTGCTACGATACGCAACGACACAGCTATAAGATGTTACGATACACTACTACTACGAGGACATTATAATACTATGGCACAGCTACAAGATACACATCACATCACATCATACGTCACTGATATAACAAGCAACGATCCGCTAAGTGATAGTACGACACGCTACAACAAACGTACGACACACACCAACCCGCTACGGCATTGCTACGTCAAAGCTACACGGTACGCTACGCTATGCTACAGCTACGACAATGCTACGCCACCCAACGGCGCATCAAACATGCAAGTCATCCCCCCCCCCCCCTGCCCAGTCATGCAGGGCGCGCGCTCAAAGGGTTGCTCTCTGCTGTTATTGCAGAAACAATGGCGCTCAGCGTTCAGCGCACACAGAACAGTTCAACAGCCTTCGACATTCAGCAACCTTTTAATTACAGTTTCAGTACTTCAACACATTGTTGCCGTCGGAACGTCACGCGTCGGCGCAACAATTCGTGAAAGAGAGCTTTTCGGTGTTATTAGAATTGGTTGTTTTACTCTTTTTATTTTATGAGAGGAATTTAAGTGATTTAGGATTGCTATTTTATTCAACTGCGCCAACAAAGACAGGGTTAGGTTTTTACAAAATTAATTTTAAGTATTTCTTGCGCTGCAGCAGACTTTTGGGCACATGCCCAAAAATCTGTTGCGATACAAAGTTTAAATACTTTCAAAAAGTTAATTTGGGATGTCAACAAGTTAATTGTGTACTAAACGAAAGTCAGTTTTAGTTAGTTTTCCGTTCAGTATTTGCAAGATCCGATGTCTCAAACTAATCAACTAAATTAAAATAGTAAAACTTGAGACATTTAATAACAGTGTGCAGTGAGCGCGTACAGACCGGCGAGATTGAACGAGATCCATTCTACTCATTTTATGGACACTTTTAATTTTTACAGACTAGATAAGAACTGATGGAAAAAGTTTAAACACTTCTGAGTATTAACGAGATCGTATCACGAGACTGTGCCAAGGATTTGCGCGATTTGCTAAGTTTATTAAATAAATGCGAAAGTAACTGTCCGTGTGGCCGAGATGGATTGTGGAGTGTGGTGAATTGATTGTGTCCCCAAGTGGGCCGCTGTGGACACAGTGTGGGGAAGTTTTAATGACTCGGATAAGGATTAATGACTCGTCCAGTACCCAGTGCGAGTGCAGAGTGCAGGACTTGATCCGAAGAACAGACCATTTCTTGCTGAATTGTCCACAGCCCGTTTACTTTTTGTATGGTGACCCAAGGAAAACCACTGTAATACCGTAATCAATATGTGCTCTCCTACACGGCTCGATATATCGAAATAAAGAAAACAGTCTGCGTGTTACCCTTCCACGCGTAAACTAATAAACCAATGGATCGACGGACGAGAACAGACTACCAGACCAGAGACTCAGGAAAAAAGATATTTAATGAAATACAAAATCCACGCAGATGAAATCGCGTGCAACAGCTAGTATACTACACACATAATCATGATAAAAACAAACTTGTTGAAGCTAGATGCTCTAGTTTCCACAACCACGAGAAGAGTATCGTTTTGTGTTCGGAGCAAGTTTTCCAATTTCGCTTCGAACGCGCCGCAAATCGTGAGATTACAAAAGTTGCACAAGCTTGTACACGAGACACGAGTATATGTGACGGAGCAACAGTTTGTGTGTAATGTGTCGCGATCCGATACAAACGCAGCCTCATTTCACGTTCAATATAGGTCAAGAATTGGCCTTTTGTCGACGCAAAATATTTTAAGAACACCGCTGGGGATTTACTATGTTTCTTTTAAAGTTAGGTGTGAAAGCAATTTCCTCTAACAAGTTTTCTGAATAAATCAGTCTATGCTTCAAACGTCGATCATTTGAACGATATCATGAAAAGTATTTCTCCAAGTAAGTAAGTACGTAAAACTCTTCAGCAAAGTTAAAACACTGAAGCAGGCATGAAGCGACGCTCTGCTGGTTACTAACACATTCAGAGAGATGTGCTCTCCTCAAGCAGTAAGACACGAACACATCGCTCCGTGAGGTGGGAACAGTGGTTAGGCAGGAAGGTGCGATATACGGCACGTACTCACGCTTACCGCTCGGGAACAATTTTACAGACACCTTATCTCCCGGTACCGAAAGTAAGACACGCGCATACATCGTGCAGTTCTGTGATATGAAGCTTACAATTATGTTATGGGAACTACCGATAATGCATCCATGCAAAATAACTGGTCATGTTGGTATTTGGATTGTTATTGGAGTGCAATAATATTGTGGACGACGAATTACTTTTGAGCACAACCAAGAAAAATAGACCGAAAATCTAGCAGAATTTTATTGGAACACACAATGACAGACAAAAACAAAAAGAAGAAGGTGACATGACGATAAAAAAGCATATAAAATATTAAAAACTAAACAGTTACAAAAGAGGTTTTCATGCGTCGTTAACACTCCCCACCCTAGTGCTGGTACAGCACTCATTACCAACAAGGATAGGAGCTACACGTGCTGCAGACCTCCGCCATGTCCCTGTGTGTGTTTTAAGTTCCACCATTCGAATGCGACCGTCAGATCCTGGGAATACGCTGGTAATGACACCCTTTGGCCACGTATTCCGAGGAGACTCAGGATCTACTACAAAGACCAAGTCTCCAACTTGCAATGGCTTTTGCTCTTCCTGCCATATCTTTCGGGGTAGCAGACTAGGTAAAACTTCTTTTACCCACCTCTGCCAGAACATGTCAGCCAATCTTTGAGCCGTTCGCCATTGTTTTCTCAAATAAAAATCAGAGTCACTGAACTCTCCGACGACAGGCAAGTTTGAAGAACTTCCAAGTAAAAAATGATTCGGAGTAAGAGATTCAATACTACCTGGTTCAACTGAAACGTGTACTAAGGGACGACTGTTAACCATGTTCTCAATTTCAGACATCAAAGTACTCAACACCTCGTCACGAGGTGCCCGCTCATTAAGAACGACTTTCATTGAAGTCTTAACACTACGAATTAATCTTTCCCATGCCCCACCCCAATGGGGACTTAGAGGGGGAATGAATGTCCAATCCATACCAATATTAACACCTTCCTTTTTGAGAGCTTCTGTATCCAAGTCCTTTAAAGATCGTTGCAATTCCTTGTCAGCCCCTTTAAGGTTTGTACCATTATCGGAGTACAAATGGCGAGGCCAACCTCGTCGTGCAGCCATACGGCGTAACGCCATGATAAGCGAGTCTGAAGTAAGCGACGAGACTATCTCCACATGGATGGCTCGCACGGTGAGGCAAGTAAATAAAACTCCATACCTCTTTTCTTTTCGTCTACCGACAGTAACCTGCATCGGTCCGAACAGATCCAAACCGCAGAAGGTGAACGGGCGCTGATGATGGGCCACACGAGCTTTTGGTAAGTCACCCATGCGAGGAACTTGCGGGGTACACTTACGTATCCTACAAAACATGCACCTAGACACGACAGACTTAACAGTAGGACGAAGTTTTACTAACCAGTATTTCTGTTTGAGTTCATTTACGACAGTTTCCTGACTTCCGTGGGCTGCCATCACATGATAGTGACGTACTATAAGTCTTGCCACAGGGTGCTTACCATCGAGTATGATCGGTCTCTTCGTTTCCAGAAGAACATCTGCAGCGGCATCAATGCGTCCGCCTACTCTAAGAAGGCCTTGATCATCTAAGTATGGCGATAAAGTTAGTAACCTGCTGGTCCGCTTTAGAGGCTTACCAGTTCTGATTGTAGCCAGCTCGTCGGCATAGTACTCCGCTTGTGCAGCCTTCAGTAGTAACCGCTCGGCTTGCTCCATGCGGGCGCAATCCACTTCAGCTTGGATACCCTTACACCTATCTACAAATTTGAGCACCGTAGCCATGGTCCGCACTAGTCTCAGCCATGAAGAAAATCTTTGTGAATCTGGTACAGGTAAGTCAACAGGTACGTCTTGCAGCAATGTGATAGTAGCAGTAGGATCACACGGATCTTTCTTAATAATATCTTTCGGCCACGAACACTCGTCCAAAAACAAGAAAGCAGGACCATTGAACCATTGTTCAAGATAAGTGGTATCAAATGATTCCCTGGTAGCCAAATCGGCAATGTTCATATTGGTGGGAATGTAATTCCACTCGTCTATGCGTGTCAACTCGTCAATCTCGCCCAGCCGATTTGCTTCAAATGTTTTATACGTACGTGTGTTGTTGCGAATCCAGTGGATGACTGTAGTGGAATCACACCAATAGAACTTACGCTCTGGAGTCATCCGGTGTTCTTTGACAATGGTGCTAGCTAAACGTGCACATAGCAAAGAAGCTTGTAATTCAGCTCGTGGCACTGTTAATGGTTTAACTGGCATCACTCTGCTTTTACTAGCTATAAAAGAAACGTGAACTTTACCATTGTCAAGCCATCTCCAATACGCTACGGCTGCCATAGCTTTAATAGAAGCGTCACCAAAAACGTGTAATTGTAAGCCGGTATAACCTGGTACGATCTTACCAGTAAGAGAACCATCTTCAAAGTGCCCGCCTGTAGTGGCGGCAGCTTGCTGTATTAATGTAGAGCTCCCACTAGAATACCACCTAGGAACGCGAACCTTACCTATTTCCTTTAGTAGGTCAATCCATTTTTGCCATTTGTAAAAAATTGTATCAGGAATCAGATCATCCCATCCGATTTTTTGTTGCCAGGTATCTTGCAACATTATTTTACCTTGAATTGTAAAAGGAGATAGAAAACCCAAAACATCAAAAATGGACATAATTACCTTCAACATTAGACGTTTTGTAGGCCGTATTTTACCCAGAATGACGTCTTTAGGAAGTTTTTTAAAAGAAATGTCAAAGCTTAAATTATCCTCAGCAGGATACCAGATGAGCCCTAGTGTTCGATCACTTTCATGCTGTTGACCTCCCTTGAAGCTCACAGCAGCGGCACCTAATGACTCTGTAGGTAAACTGTTCAATACCTCGACGCTGTTGCTGGTCCAATTCCTAATCTCGAACCCTCCAGACATGTGTATATCCCCTATATTCTTTACCATCTTCATCGCGCTCGCTTCATCGGGTATACTGTCAATATAGTCATCCATGTAATGGGAATACCATATCGCATTGACAGCATCAGGCAGCGATGACTCATACCGTTTTGCATTTTTATTTTTAATAAACTGAGCAACAAACGGCGAGCAATTGGCCCCGAATATAAGCGACGTCATTACGTACGTTTTGACGTTTTCTGTGGGGGATTTTCTCCACAAAAACCTTAAAGCGTGCTGGTCTTCGTCATGGATTTTGACTCTTAAGAACATGTCCTTTATATCACCTGTCACCGCTATTTTATTCTCTCTAAAGCGCAGCATTATTCCAAAAAGTGGTAATAAAAGGTCAGGTCCCGTGAGCAAATAGTCATTGAGACACTTACCATTAATTCTATCCGCTGCGTCAAAGACCAGTCGCAACTTTTTCTTATTTGGATTGTCAACTCCAAAATGAGGCAAATACCATGTGCATGGTAACATTGTATTACTTTTAGCCAGTTCCCTAGCAAACCCATTTTCTAATAAATGTTCAACCCGTTCCTGATACCTTTCTGCAAAACCTGAATTTTTACCCATTTTTCTTTCGATACCTTGTAGTCTTCTGAATGCGTTGGGGTATGAGTCTGGCATCTTGCGGTTTTCATCCTTCCAGGGAAGACCAACCACCCAGCGCCCGCTAACAAGCTCAGCCGATCGTTCCAACTGAGCTATGGCTCGGACCTCATCTTTGTTCTGGCGAGGTTTGCTGAGAACACCTAACGAATCTATGGTAAAGAAACGTCGGACCTCCTCATGCAAGAACCTATCATCTAGAGAAGTAGCACTTACCTCTTCACTTTCGTTGACGGTCAGGATAGCATCAATGCAGTTGGTGTGATGGTGAGCGGTCACTGCGTTGGTCTTGCTCTGCGACACGCGTACTCTACCGTGTACGCACCAGCCTAAGGGGGAGAGTGTGGCGGACGGCTCATTTCCTTTACCTAACATAACTTTTTCAGGAAGTAATAGCTCAAAATTGTCTTGGCCAATTAACAATTCAGGTTTTGAGTCAGAAATACAGAGGTTATTCTTAATATTCATAAGATAAGGATACTTATTACAATCTACAACAGATACATTTTGAAGGGGCAAACTTAATTCTTTAACAGAACGCATTCTTATGTTAAATACTCTATCGTTATGTTTACTAGCAATGTCCACATTGACAACAGTAGAGTCACAAACCATTTTATCATTAGACCACGCTCCGCGCACTGATAGTGATTCTCGACGGCCGCGCAGCCCGAGGCGCTCAGTGAGGTCTGCACTTATCAACGATACACTTGAACCGTCATCGAGTAGCGCGGTGGTGTTTATGACACCGTTAGGTCCAAGTACACGAATAGACACTACTTTTAAAAGCACTCTGATACTATCACTCGCGTTGATATGCGTTATAGTTTCCGGTTGACTATCCGTTGTAGCTGATGTTGACTCTGGTGGTGGCGACTCCGATTCTGGTTGGCCACCTTCCGTAGAGGCGTTGTTGTCCGTCACCACGTAGTGGAGCAGGCGATGATGCGGTTGGCCACAGTTATCCTTGTCGCACACTGACGCAGGGCATGTCTGGCGGTCGTGTCGTGATACCAGACATTTATAACAAAGGCCGCTCTTCTTTACGTATTGCCATCTGACCTTCCGCAGTGCTCGTTTAAAAAGTTTGCAATCTGTTAACTTGTGTTTCGATACGCGACAAAACTGACACTTAGCATCAGTTTGTGTGTCATGGACTAGCACAGATTGTGAACGTGTATTGTCATAAGATTTGCCTTTAGGATAATCATTTCGCCCCATGGTGAAAATACTAGCCGTGCTAGATATTTTAACGGCCTCTTCGGTGAGAAAGTCAGATAGTATGACTAACCTTGGTTTCTTCTGTTCGGTAATCAGCTTGTAGCTATAGTCTGCCCATTTTGAAAGAAGTACAGCTGGTAGTTTGGTCAAAATAATTGGCACTATGCTGATACCATCTAGGTACTCGGTCCGTCCAACAGCTCGCACCGATTCAACATAATTTTGAAGTTTAACTGCGAATGGGACTATTTCTTTGTAATAGTCTTGGTTTAGCGGTTGTAGTCTTTTAATGTCCTGTAGAACTCGGGAAATAATGCAATCCGAATTACCAAATCGTAGTGCCAACGTCGACATAACCTTATCAGGCGACGTGGCACTGATGAACAATGCATTCACTGCGTCCTTTGCCGGGCCTCGTAAACATTTCCGCAGCCTCCAAAGGTTTTCTTGATCTGTAAATTTGCAGATTTCCGATGACTCGACGTAAGCTTGATTGAATTGTAGCCAGTCCATTGGGTCACCTGCAAACACTGGCAGATCCTTCGGAGTGCTGAGGCGGCTGAGTAGCCGGTCGTTGTGTGAGGCAGCGCTATTTTCTTTCCTAGTGGACATATCCTTGAGTGCAGTAGCCAATACCTGTACCGTTTGATTCAGCGCAGTCAGAGTACCGTCAGGCAGCGGAAGCGGCAGCGATGGCGGCGGTGGCTGTGACGGCGCGTGCAGCGCGCGCGTCGGAGACGATTTTAACTGCGGCTGTTGCAACTCGCCCGTGTTGAAACCATACTCGGGGGCTTGTTGCACCATTGGTGGTTCTATATGGGTCCTTTGTTGCTCCACCCATTCCTCAATGTTGCTTGGAGGAAGACTTTTGTCTTCGTTTTGTGGACTGTATGCCTTTTGTTCTTCCTCCTCGCTAAGTTCTGCTAATTGTGTCTCTAAAGTTTGATCAATAAGCTCCAATCGTATTTTGGCTTTTTCCTTTGCAGCTTCTAACTGTAATCTAAGTCTTGCGCTTTTGTAGCTTTTATTGCTTACGCTTCTAGATTTGCCGCAAGAGTGTGTTTTCGTTACAGATGAGGTACTTACTGCGTGAGGCACACTTTCGGTATTTTGTTGGTGCTCGAGCAATTTTTGTTCGTGCAGCCGCGCCTTTCCCCGTGTCGTAACGCCTTCTTGTGGGGGAGGCGTGCGATACATGATCCGGCCGAATGACCAAATGTGGACGACGAATTACTTTTGAGCACAACCAAGAAAAATAGACCGAAAATCTAGCAGAATTTTATTGGAACACACAATGACAGACAAAAACAAAAAGAAGAAGGTGACATGACGATAAAAAAGCATATAAAATATTAAAAACTAAACAGTTACAAAAGAGGTTTTCATGCGTCGTTAACAAATATATCCACGCTTGTAACGTTCGCTGTCACTAATATTAGTGTTGGTCCTGGCAGGACTTCATAATAAGGAAGAGGTAAAAATAAGATTATAAAAGAAGCAATTTCCTGGCGTTGACCTCGGCAGGTGACAAGAAATAATTACTATGGAGGGTCGTGAAATGTCGGCCGTCGCCGCGCATCCTAAACAGAAACATTGAGATGGGCGTGAGGTAGGCTTGCGGTGATAACAAGTACTTCATTATGAGTCATATTATATGACTTGCAAATTAACCAGCTCACTAGCAATCCATTGCGGTGACAGCAATAAGATGATGGACCCTTTGAGTGGCATACCAATTACAAGAAAGTTACTCTTGAAATATTATGACGAAGAAAAAGTTCTTTATTTGACAATGAGCTAGCAGGCTGAGTTACTATTTCTAAAAAGATGAAGATTTTACATTAAATTAAAATATGTATCATCAAACCCGTAACCTTTTGATATCGACATGGTTGCGTTGGGAACTCATAATAATTCACTTCACAAAGCTGCGCATAAAGATTAAATAAAAGGTTGCTACTTCAAAATTAACATTTCCCTACATGAGACTCGCTCGTCTCACACCAAGTCGCCGGTTGCCGGTTGCTGTTTGCCGGTCCAGGTCGCCGGCGCCGGTTGCCGGGGGTACACACCGTCACTTCTGTAGGAACACACTTGACTGCGTGCCAACGACGAACAAAACGAAATGCGCTCATTTAACATAGGGCTGTCACACAACTCATGTAGGCTAACACAGGTATTTTGCTAAAGAAATACTTATACTCTAAATCTTGTTGTTTCAACCTCCCCACGTTTATGTTTCTGGAAAACCGTTTTAGTTTCTTGCTTAACTAAGTGATTAGGAAAGAAAAGGTCACATTTGATGAAAAAAACCTTATAAGGTATCGTTCTATGTTTATAAATACATTCTTACCTCATATTATGTGCGCGGAAAGTTAACATACGAGTAGGTAAACTTTGCTGAAAATATCCAGGTGTATGAGAATATTTTATAACTCTTATAAAATAAAACTTTCATTACTTTCGTGTTACGTACAATTAGGTAATTAAAAACAAAGGCCACACGAGGTCGCTTTGTCCTCCTTGTGACAAAGTGGCCACCTTAATGAATGGCCGTACTTGTGGCAACTCTAATTACTGCCAGCTAATTCATTAGCGCCGACCTAAAGTCGCGTAATGTTCAGCTAATGAACTGTGTGCGATGGCTTACTTGTACTTCAAGTAAGGATTATGTAGTTTAGTGTGGTTACTTATAATGGATTACAGAAGAAAATAAATGTATTCAAATACACATGGTGCGGTGGATCGTCGAACAAAGAGCAACGTACCTTTATTATGTTAACATATTACGTGGTACCGAAAGGGCAGTGATTGTACATGTACCTACAGAGTAGCTGCTAGACTAGGTAACACCGAGCGGCGCCGGGTGCGCTTGTTAGTGCAGCAAACAGTATCGAGTTGCAATAACAATGCGCACATCAAAGGGACAACCGTAATATGAACACCGCCATTTTAACTCGCTTTAACTGCGAGAAATACGAAAAGTTTATTTTGTTTGTTGTTTTACAGTTACTGGAAATGAACAGCAATTTAACAGTTGGATTGCTATGATTATGGAGTTTACAAGGTATCCGTTTTCGTTTGTATATTTGTAAAGCCAGACCATCTAAAGAACGATTATTAAGGCTTCCTTGTTATAAGGCATTCCCTACTAGTGTCAAAAATACTCACGGGGCTTGTGGCCGAGATAACTTTGTGAGGAATAAAGGCCGACGTATCGACTGCCAAACCCATGAAATACCTACACAATTACCCCATATCACCACTGCAGATAATGTTGTCCGAAGTACGTTCATGTGATTGCCAATCACAACAGTAATGTGTAAACAACGTTCAGTAGCAGCGTGTAGCACTTGCAGTCTATCAGACATTACTTCTCATTTACGAGTCTGGATTGATCCCATTTCGCGGTGAGATCTCATCCGGTACGTCAGCAAATAATGCCTAGAAACGCGATAAACAAACAATGCAATACAATCACAATAAACAATTGTTTTTGGCTCAACTCCGCATCAGTTTCTATTGAGCTGCTAATATAAGTTAGAGAAACATCCCAACGGTGGTTATTATATTATATACACTGCATGAGTTTTAGAACTCTAAATAATGCCTTTGTTATCGAGTATAGAGCAGACACAGGCCAATTTTCTCTGTCACTGACTTGTTATGTGTTTGCAAAGCATAGGCGTTCCACGGGGAGGTAGCGGACGGCAGTTGCGATCGCTTAGTTCTCTTTTGTATTCTACATTTCGTTTTTTTTACTTGATTCGACAAAGCAATTTAGTCTGTCAATGGACGCAAAAACCGAACATATCCACGTCATGTGCTAAACATGTAATCACATTGCCTACTATTAACTAGGTTTAATATTTGACAAGCTCAAAAGCTTTTAAGACAATCATAATACCCCCGACCCCTTACTGCACTATATAATATAGTATGCAGTCGCTGGGGCGCCGCTCGCTCAATATTTCAGGTGGTGCTAGCGCTCGCTCTTAACAACAGCGCACGACAGAGCTGCAAACTTGCAGTTACCGCGTTATACGTTATGACAATATGCGCTGTGACGCGCGGACCGACTCACACATACCGGCTCCTCCATTTAATATAATTTAAAGAATGAGCTTAAGCAAATTCTTAGAAGTTGGCGGTACTGGAACATATTTTATCTAGTATTAAAAGAGAAAACCTACTTCAAATGTGAGATAGAGTGAATTCAATCTTCAATAATTTCCAATAGTCACATTTTAATTGAAAATTAACAATCAAGCCAGTAGGCTCGCGTATTTGCACTTTGGACGCGACCTACATTTGACAGTGCACTGACACTGACATACTGCATTGTTCTATGCATTTCATGTATATTACATTTTTAGTGTTCAATTAGACGTGGTTTGAGTCGGACTACTTGCGTTTTTATTTAGATTCATCCCGTTGAGCATTCACTGACATTTTCTGCATTTAAGTTTAAGTTTGACATTTTACATCTGCATTGACATTACTTATGTTAGGGAAGCACCCTACAGACTGTTTCGTGTGAGTTCGTCAGAGCAGTAAGCGTGCTGAAAACATAGTAAGTAAGTAAGTAATGAGAAAAATAACCCCAACTTATTAGTAAGAGCGTCGGTTGTGAACCCAGGTTACCAACCTCGGCGATAAGTGGGTTAAAGCTTTAAACATTTGAGTTCCGTAACAACAGACGGAGAATATAAAAACGATCATATTTTGCAAGTAACCAGTAATCCAGGGGTTTCTGGGGTGTACTTATGTAGATACGGCGACCACCCAGCGTAAGTGTCTTTAAAGCAGGTCGCATTCAAGTGAAATGCGATTATTTTATACCGTGTCCTCACTAAATGTAGGAAAATATCATCTTTCTCACTTGCAAATGGCAACGGCAATAGTGTAGCAACGACTTTATATATTTATTTCACGCTGGTGTTTCTTAGTCCTAAATTACACTTTTCGTCATAAATTAATTATACCATAGTAACTACATCATACCAACAGAGAACGGAAAAAGAACCAAAGTCCTATTATGAGGTAACAAACGTAAAAAAACTGAATTCAGAACCTCCTCCTTTTTTGAAGTCGGTAAAAATATTATAAGCCGTTTCCAAACGATTGTAACACAACATTTTTGACGAATGGAACATTAACTGCGGAAGCTCGTGGAAAGCGGCTGACTCCTGACCAGTTTGCACTTTTTTACTTCAATAAAATGTGAAGCCACTATAGCATTGTGCGAACAACGTCGTTTGCATTTGAATAGCTGCAGCCATGATACAATTCACTACCTCTGCTTTAACTCAGAAATACTTAAACTAGTAGATATTTTTTTATATTGTTTTGACAAAAAATGAAGGAGTAAAATGGTTCCATTCAACGACTTGGAGGTGATTTTGTGGATTTTTTTTCTTATTATGTGATACCGATAGAAAAATTATGTCTAAACCAAATTACGTATCATTTATCATGTAGATTACTAACAATTTTTCTCAGATTTAATTTCTCTGTAAGTGCCGGTGAAAAGCTGCTTCATCTGCACGCTGTTTTTAAGCTTTTTCGAGAGAGCAGCCTTAAACTAAGTAAACGAGAAGGTACTCACTGATATTTATGTTCAAAATCACTCACTGACCCTGTAAAATATTGCAATATTTATATACAAGCTCATTAGCTACAAACACGTATATTTTTAGAAGATGTAAATATTTTGCGTCCGTATTACGTTCACTTCATTAACTATTTATTAAAGCGTCTCGCTTGAACCTTTTTGGAGTTATTTGAGGTACTTCACGTGGACTCAAATCCACGAGAGGTGATACTTTAGCTTTCGCTCAGAGCGGCAAGGCCGTGGGCAGGCCGTGGAAGTATAATCGACTGACGACCCTGGGCCGGCGCTATTTCGCCACGAGTACAACATTGTTGTCTTGATGATATTTTAATGACTTTAAGAGCAACTGAAGAGTATTGGTGGACGAGTCATATGGACAGTAACTTATAAATCTACTCGTGAGTTTGAACCTTGCTATATTCACCAACCAGCACTGAGCCAGCGCAGCGTGCTGGACAGCCATCCACTGCAGCACTACGCAGCGAGAGGATTGCTCTGTGCCAGCTGTGGGCACGTTGTATCTTGATAACTTCATTCACACACAATGATATATGTAGGTATGTTATGTAACAGAAGCTACATTATAAAACATGTATTCCAGAGTTATCCAAAAGAAGTATATTTTATTGTTGCACAGTTGAGTTCGAGCGCAGTTAATAATTGATGCGTTCCCGGCGCGAGCCAGCTCAGTCGGAGCCAACGTCTGTATTAAATAGCTTATGGAGAGACGCTAATTTAAATGTTTTAAATATTTTCACTTGATTAAGCTTTTAATGCTAAATAAGGTGAGACAGACATGAAATTAAATAACGACGCAATACTGAGCTTAACACGAAATCGTTGTGAATAATGAAGAGTGGAACTTGATTATGCAGCAAAGTGAGACTCGAAAACTGAAACACTAAGTAATTAGAATAACTTTCTTTCTTAAAACAATTTGAACTTTCTTAATAGCTTCGTTCTAAAGATACAATCTCGTAACAGACAGGCAATCTGCGATAAGTACACAAGGCATTGTAAGTACAGAAGGCATTGGTTTGTAATAGTGTCCTATCGAGACCCTTCGGGAGTGTCCTCATTTACGCTGTAAATAAACTATGTGCACTACAAACACAAACACGGTAGAACCAACCTAGGCAAAGTAGAACAAAGCCATTCAAAAGCGATTGTAACCACCGCGGCTCGAACTCTGCACTCTGCAGTCGCGACACGTCCTGCGACTAAACAAAACTTTAATTAGGAGCCGCTGAGCTGTCAGCTTAGCGGTGCTGACAGAGCTGAGCGGTGCTGGCAGAGCTGAGCGGTGCTAACAGAGCTGAGCGGTGCTGACAGATGCCTCCCAGTTCACAAACTCAGCGGTTTTAATATCATACTGACGCCTTTGTTTCTCGTTTTTGCTACGAAATGAAAATGAAGAAACAGTTTGACATCACCGCTATAAATTGAAGAGCACTCGTGTGTGTTTTCATTATTTGTTTCTGTAGAACGGGCACTGAACAATTGGGACTCGTCGTCAATCAAAACGTACGGTAAATTAACTTATGAACCAATTAAATGGCATGTATATGTAAAATGCTGCGGACCACTGAACCCCTTTTTTTTGAGGGGGGTGGGAAATCATCAAATAACCCCCCTCCCGCTCTTGGGCAGGGCGGAAGGGAGTGTCAGACTTCTACTGACTAAAAACCACCAAAAAAAAGGTACCAGATAGACAATATTGACAGTTGCTAACTCTGAAACTCACCCGTTCGCTTTGTCCCGACATTTAAAACGAGCCCGCTATTCGTTTATGGCATGGCAGTGTGAAAAGTTTGACGAGGCCCCAATTTTTTCGTGCCTCATTGATTGATAGTTCAACATGGCGGATTGACTGGTGACTAACGAACTACTCAATAATACATGGCTGCCGCCAGGTCAGCTGTACCAAACACTCGCAAAGTCTTTGGTGACGCCGGGAGGAACTGAACAACTGGAACTTGTTTGAGTTTGTGTACTATCCCACAGAGTAAAGAAATACGTATTTATGAAAACCGCAATAGAGTACTGCTTAAGTACCTACTCTATCAAAATTCCACGATAAAGTACCTACAGCCGTACACTCACCAAACGTAGAATCTGGATAACAATAACAGTCTCAAGTGATTCGAAGCAATAGTTAGTAGTTATAACATTACCTCTTGAACTACTACGTACTAACTAAACACTGCTAACAATAATATAATCAGGCCGCGCTCCGTTTATTCACAATTAATTTGCAGCAACAAACATTGTTTTAGTTGTTGTTGTTGTTGTAAGTAGATCTTACATTATTGCATTCCTATTTATAATACCCAGATGATGACAAATATCAATCAAGGCTTCATTGAATCAATGAACATTGACTTAAACACATGTATTTTTATGTAACGATAGAGAATCTTTAATTCAAACCATTAAATGTAAACAACCTTTAGGCTACTGATAAATAACTCATGATTTTTTAAAGCAAGTAAATCAAACCGTAAGCTCTCGGCTGACATGTTCCCGCGGAATACATTACGCTAATACGTTCCGAACATGCTCGTAAACAATCCTCCCCCGCACCCCGCACCCTGCACCCCCCGCGCGCCGGTGGCAAGCCGGGGGCGCAACAAGTCGCTAACTGAAACATGTCCGCACATGTCCCGCAGCTCCGGCCTCCCGGTGCCGCGCGTGCTGGGACGTTACCCTCAACAGAAGAATAGTAGGGAAAATTAACAGTTAAACCTCAAATAAGCACAATCAGCATAATTATAATTATGTTCCCACTGCTGGGACACAGGCCTCCTATCTATGAGAGGGCTTTGGCTTATCCACCACACGAGCCCAGTGTGGGAGAAGGCGCGATGCTCCATCTCTTATGCGTCTGCACCCTGATATTGTGATTTAAATTTGTGGCAGTAGGTCTCAGTATTGTATCTCTATATCAGTATCTAACAACAATTACACAAACTAGGCTTCATAATGTTCATCTGTAACGCAACCATTACATTCGAAAGCCAGACGAAGTCAGCCTACTGTCCACACGAACAACGTGGTGGCGCCGACAAACGTATGTCATTTGTAGCTCATTGTGAGGCGTTGACGGAGGAGCGTGTTGCTGAGACAGCGGTATCCTCGGAGGGTGTTCCGCAATACATTGTATGATACTATTATCAACAAATGAATGTATTCACATACACTAAGCCACACCCAATTTTAATGTAACCAACATGCATTGTTGATTAAATGATTATTAACCGTCAGCACCGAGTTCCTCGTTGACGTGTTTTTACGTTTTTTTGGCATTATGTTTAGGTGTCACGAGATAGCGGGCGTAAGGTAACCGACTGAGATCAGAGATAGAAACCTATCAAATATGTTTCTCCTTAGGTACCCTTTATTCACTGTACCGTGAAGCCGTGTGCCGCTTTAGGTTCCACCATCATTTGCCATGTACCTTAATGAAAACATTGAGACCTTTACCTGGCCCAGCATTGTGGTGTAGAGTGCCAATAGAGGTCAGCTTATATACAGTCAATGCAACCACTGACGGGCTAAGTAATCTCAACCTATCTCATACTACCGAGTTACGTCGTACAATCGATCAATCTATTCTTAGACTACACAACATCAATTACGTGAAACTTTTGCCGAAACGAACGGCAACGACCTGTAAACATTAGCTCCTGGCCACAAACTGCACGTTCAAGCGACGCGCGTGTTGACACACACCTGCGGGAAAACAAATGAAAGAAGTTGTCCAGAGCAGGCCACGCGTCATCGTCATCGCGACGACACGGCGCTTGCGGAACGATGCAGGATGGTAGTCACGTGACGGAGTGCCACGATGTCGGGCACATGACGCATGTTACTTTGTAAGTCGTATCGGAGGACGTGACCGTGACGTCAGGATTAAATTATAATAGATCCGCTGACAGCGACAATAGTATCTCACACTAAAACCCACACTAATGGAATTTCTTCCATGAGTGTGGGTTTAGTGTGAGAAGGGAGAAGGGGGAAGGCGGATAAACTGTAGTTTTCACGCAGATATTGACGCGGTGTAAAGTCGTCCATTGTAGTAGTCTTTTCCTCATTGAGAGGTTGTCGCGAACCTCGGAATCAACGCGTAATGCCCGATATTATACGATATCTTCGGATATTATCGGCCTTTGACTTCAGAAATGTACCCGAATTATATTTATAAAGCGCGCTGAGCAAGGGATCCGGAATGAACTGAGATATTTGCGACCGTGTCCGATTGAGCTGAGCACACTGAATTTGAAATTGTAAGAATTGTAAATTGGGGTCCCTAGTGACGTAAAAAGTGTCCTTGCATTTTATGGTGTTTTTGTCTTGGCAATTTTTATCTATCATTTTATCTGGGAGATCGAATCTTTTTAAATATGTAGTAAAGACAATTGCACCAAATTTAAGTTTTTTTATAAACTTTCAGTTGTGCATTGTATAATTGCGATTAACAAGACATTTTAGTTGTAATATTTTCACTATACCCCAAGTATTAAAGAGTAGCGTTTCCCCGGCACGGCACGGCTTCGCTCGTGATTTCGTTGGGAAATTATCTCACGGGAACGTTTTGAACACACCCTATGAAACTCGGGGATAATAAAACATCCCAGTAGTGAAAGACTTTTCAAAATCAGTTCAGAAGATCCAGAGATTATCCCCTACAACCTGACAATCTTTACCTCTTTAAAGATTTTTAATCCCACAGATTGACCTCCAAATTTTCCTTCAGATCACAATTACAAACACCCCGAAATCTATCAAACGGTCATCCTGACGCAGACAAACAGTTGTTATTTATTTTCTGAACTAAACCAAATATCTTCGTCACGGAGGGCAGGAACCCGGAGGTGCCCGGCGCGTGGCGGTACACACCGGTACAAACCGGTCCATACCGGCACGTCCCGGAAGCTGCGTCATCTCGCGACACTCCATTGTATCTGATTCAATATACTCTTTCACTCAGCCTCAAATTCGAGCGGAGATCAAATATTGTTTCAGGTTCGTATTTGAAGTTCAATATTTCTTTTGAGGGTTTGACTTCAAATAAACCACCAGCTATATAATATAAGGGGTTGGTATTATATATAATCCCCGGGTGGATGTTGCTATAGAGTAGACCGTCAAAGAGGAAATTCAACACCCGTAGCCTTCCCTATGGGGCTGGATTTAATGTGATTTGGAATATTATTAACATCTTAATGACTTAATTATTTAATTATTCCATTGTTCCTGTTTACAAGCGGGTTGAATTTACTTGCCTTAATTAAAGGCGTTGATTTATTGCATTACAATATGGAAATGAATTAGGGTAGTTAAAATAAACTTTAAAGCAATTTTCGTAGTGTTGAAGTGTATTTATTTTGTTCCTCCTAGCTAGTGTATCAATTATTGACCACCTGTTTGTGATAGTAGACCTACTTTATTTTGAATGGAGTCACCTAGCTCCTGTGCAACGCGCTACGCCGTAGCCGTCGTAGAGCCCTCGTAGCGCGTAGCACGGAATCTCACTGATATTCCGCGCCGATATTTGTTGACTGCTACGAAAGTAATATTTGGACGCGTGCCTTCCGTCGAACACAATGCCTATTATAAATATTGAGGAATCACATAACGGCCTGAGCATTCAAGGGTAGTCCACACAAACCGCCGAGCACACAATAAACTTTAAGTTTAAGAAATAAGGTTGATATTAGAGTGCAGGTGTGCCAGTGTATCCACACAATAAGTGAACGTGAAAGCGCCTGATAAATTGTAGATACCTACAATAGGTACCAGGAGTACAGTACGGAGTAAGATGTTGTGTGGCTCACATTTAGATATTAATTACTGCTGCTTGAATCATTGTAATAGTCCAAATTAATTGCTTTGCAATCTGAATAAAAGATGAATTGTTATGCTTCGCGTCGTTATGTGATTTATCAAATCCAATTAGCATGTTACTTTTAGAATTAGTTGTACTATAACAACATCATAATAAAACCTTGGCGGCGAGTGAACAAGATGGCGTGTTTGTTATTGTATCATTAACGATATTGTAATAATAGCTTCGTTGTAAACGTTGTAACGTTTCGCAGACGTTCCGCCAGGCATCGCGCGCGGCTTGTCCACAGGGTATTAAGACTTCTTTAACAACTCGGCTGGGCTTGTTAAAAGATGTTTCATCTAAAATTAATTAAATAAAGAACCAGATAAATTCGATATTTCCCCGTGTAAATCTATTTACATAATTGACCTACATGACCGAGCGCTTTTTTTCCATGGGGTTAGGCAGACACTACAGAGCCCCACTTGTTGTGTACTCCTTGTTTCGCCCACCGTCACACATCTGGTCATGAACGTCTGTTGTGAGTACTACGCCCCTGACCCTTCTAAAAAACATCACCAATAAGAGCTGAGTACATCTACGGTGTCCTCGCGGAGGTTCCGATCTCATCTGCCTTCAGCAGTGGTTTTACTTTCCCATTATGATCTCAATCTTGGTGTGCATGATTAACAATGTTATTATATTGTACGTCACAATGAAGCACGTTGAGTGGAGAATTAATCCTCGCAGCGATTACCACGACCGAGAGCAAGGGAGCTAGGCAGACACCCCAATACGGTTGGTCACCGCGGGGTTACCGACCAACCCCCCCAAAATACTACACTAGAAATGGAAAATAAAATAAAAATGAACAACAAGAAAAGGAAACTCCACATAGCAACATTGAATACAAGATCATTAAAATCAAAAGAATGTTTAACAGAACTAGAACAAGCGTTATACAACATTAATTGGGATATTCTTGGTATAAGTGATGTACGAAGATCGAAAGAAAATATTGAAGAGCATAAAGAATACATATTATACTATAAAAATGAAATACCAGGAATTTACGGCGTAGGATTCTTAGTGAAAAAATATCTGAAAAATAACATTATAGAATTTAAAGGAGTTTCAGACAGGATAGCTGTCTTAAATATTAATCTTCCCGGCCACAAACACCCGACATCAATAGTCCAAGTATATGCTCCTACTGAGGTAGCGAAAAATGAAATTAAAAATAGCTTTTACGAAAACCTAAATGAGACAATGGAGACCTTGCATAACACCATTATTGTGATGGGAGATTTTAATAGCCAAATTGGCCAACGAAGAAAGAATGAAGACAAAATACTCGGGCCTTATACAACAGGCAAGCGAAACGATAATGGACAAAGATTGATAAACTACGCGTTAGAAAATAATATACATGTAATGAATACTTTTTATAAAAGAAAACAAAAAAGAAAATGGACGTGGGAATCTCCCAACGGAAAAATAAGAAATGAGATAGATTTCATAACTACAAATAAACCGAAGCTTTTCTTAAACGTAGAAGTCCTCAACAATTTTGACTATTTTACTGATCACAGATTACTCCGAGGGCAATTACACCTAAATGAACCTAAAAATTCTAGGAAACATATAAAAAATACTAAACAACCAATCACACTACCATTACCAAGCCAAGTTCTAGAATCCCTAAAAACTAAATTAATACCTATAAGTGAACTAAGAACAGTCCAGGAAAAATATGATACTTTTGAAGAAGAAATAAAAAGAACTAATAAAATCCTAGAAAAAGACAAACCATCTAAAGATAGAATAGGATCTGAAGCAAGAAAATTAATAAAACAAAGAGCACTTTTATTTAAGAACAGGAAAAATAATAGGCAAAACATAAACGAAATAAGTAAAGAAATATACACCGAAATAAGGAAATACAGAAATACACAAAAAACGAAGTTGGTACAACTAAACATAACAAAATTTGGTGGAATCAAGAGCGCGTGGAAGGAACTTCAAGACCACACAAACTGGATTACAAACGTAACACATCACCAATCTCAAAAACATAAATCTAAAAGAAGCGAAATATTAAATACAGCAACTGATTTCTATCGAGAACTTTATCATGACGAACCAAGTACATCAGTTACCAGTAGCGAAACAGTTATGAGTACCGAAGAAGAACCAGTTCCTAATATATTGAAAGATGAAGTTATTAAAGCCATCAAATCACAGAAAGGAGGAAAAGCACCTGGCGAAGATAACATCTCTAATGAACTTTTAAAAGGAGTATCAGAGACTGTCGTGGACACACTGACAAACCTTTTTAACGAAATTTTAAGAACCGAATATATACCTCTTCAATGGACTACATCTACAATAATCTTACTTCACAAGAAAGGGAGAACAGATGATATATCGAACTACAGACCCATTTCGCTAATGTCAAACGTATACAAAATATTTTCCAAGATAATACTGGACCGGATAACAAAGATCATAGACGAGAATCAGCCGAAAGAACAGGCAGGCTTTCGAAGTGGCTTTTCAACCATCGACCACATCCATACCATCAAACAATTGATCCAGAAATGCAATGAATATGGAATAAACTACTACTTAGCATTTATAGATTACAATAAAGCATTTGATTCGCTAAAACATGAGAAAATATGGGAGGCTCTCACCACACAACGGGTCCACAGGAAATACACTGACATAATAAAGAATATATACATAAATATGACAGCTAAAATACGCACAGAAAAGGTAGGAAAATGTTTCCCCATTAGAAAGGGAGTTAGACAGGGAGATCCCTTATCACCCAAACTGTTTTTGGCAACCCTAGAACATATATTTCGACAACTGGAATGGAAGAAATATGGTATAAATGTAAATGAAGTATTACTAAACCATCTTAGATTCGCAGACGATCTTATATTAATATGTGGTGATCCAAACACTCTCAAGGTTATGATTGAACAACTGATAAACGAAAGCGAAAAGGTAGGACTATCAATAAATACCAGTAAAACAAAGTTAATGACAAATTACGTTAAAATTCCAATTATACCTAAAAATGCTGCTGAACTGGAATATGTAAATGAATATACATACTTGGGCCAAATAATATCTCCAACAGACATCACAACAAAAGAAATTCAAAATAGAATAAACCTAGGATGGAAGAGATACTGGGTTCTAAAAGACGTGATGAAAAACTCGGATATACCAATAGAAGGAAAGAAGAAAATATTTAATACATGCATTCTACCAAGCATGACCTACGGATGTCAGACGTGGAGTTGTACAAAGAAGAATATCAAATCACTAGAAACTTGTCAACACCGAATGGAAAGAAGCATACTCAACATAAAATTAAAAGACAAAATTAGGTTAAAAACAATAAGAAAACAAACCAAGATTATAGATATCAAATACCAAATCAAACAACTAAAATGGAAATGGGCAGGACACCTAACAAGAAGTAACACAGAAAAGTGGACGAATGAAGTGACGGAATGGTGCCCTCGATATAAAAAGAGAAGCAAAGGCAGGCAGCATCGAAGATGGGAGGATGATATCAAGGAGGTAGCAGGACCATACTGGATGAGGATAGCAAGGGATAGACCGTTGTGGAGAATATTTGGGGAGGCCTATGCTAAAGAGCAAGACAATCACGAAACCGGTGTCTAATACAAATAATAGCATTTAATTAAGTTACTTTCATAAACAACCATGTTTAATATTAGTTAGTAGTATATAAGATGAAATGTAACATTTATAAGATTGTTAATAAAGGCTTTTATTATTATTATTATTATTATAAAGGTTGTAACGTTTCGCAGAAGTTTCGCCAGGCATCGCGCGCGGCTTGTCCACAGGGCATTAAGACTTCTTTAACAACTCGGCTGGGCTTTTTAAAAGATATTTCATCTAAAATTAATTAAATAAAGAAGCAGATAAATTCGATATTTCCCCGTGTAAATCTATTTACATAATTGACCTACATGACCGAGCGCTTTTTTTCCACGGGGTTAGGCAGACACTACAGAGCCCCACTTGTTGTATACTCCTTGTTTCGCCACCGTCACACATCTGGTCATGAACGTCTGTTGTGAGTACTACGCCCCTGACCCTTCTAAAAAACATCACCAATAAGAGCTGAGTACATCTACGGTGTCCTCGCGGAGGTTCCGATCTCATCTGCCTTCAGCAGTGGTTTTACTTTCCCATTATGATCTCAATCTTGGTGTGCATGATTAACAATGTTATTATATTGTACGTCACAATGAAGCACGTTGAGTGGAGAATTAATCCTCGCAGCGATTACCACGACCGAGAGCAAGGGAGCTAGGCAGACACCGACACTGTGATTCATTACCGGCGCAGCTCGCGCGGAAAATTAACGATTTCGTACAACATTTATATTATTAACGTTAACGGCCGAACATGTTTCAGCTATTATAATAATCTACGTCAAAACCACTGTCTGAATATCTGTACAAAATAATGTTAATGAATAAATATTTTCCTGGGAAGGTCCAGTTAGTTTTTATTTTCGTATTAGACATATAGAATATGCTTTAGTGTAGACCAATATTTTTACAAAGCTTATTTTCAAAACTGTAATATTCACGATACAACTATGGTATTTTCACTCATAGCAATATAGCGTGTCGTGCGTGTCACACAGCGAGATATACCAGAACACCAATATACAGGGTGTTTGGTGCATCGTGTGCCAAATTGAGATTTATTTTATTTATTTATTTATTATTACATTTAGTACAGCTTAAGCCTACTAAATTAAGTAATCCTTTTAATAATAATAATAATTTATAATTTAATAATAATAATAATTTCTTTATTTGTATAGAATGCAGGTGTTACAATAATGATGTTAGCTTTAGATATAGTCCCAGTACATTCTGCCTGTTGGCATACAAAAATACAGTGGGTGACTTACAGATAACTTAGAAACTATGTACTTACTTAAATTTAAGATGAGATCATAGAGAAAACTAAGACTAAAAATTATTTACATGATAAGTGAAACAAATATTACAATTCATCATTTAAAAAATCAGTAACAGAGTAATAACATTTCTCTGTTAGCAACGACGACAGGAGTTTCTTAAATGTTATTAAAGGCTTATCCTTAATACAATTTGGCAATTTATTAAATATAACAGGTGCCATACCAATTATGTTTTTTTTAAGCAAAGCAGTGTTATATCTACCAGTACATAATAGACTCTGATATTTGGATCTCATGGCAGTAGTTCGCATCCTCGTGTCATTTAATGCAGGAAATAGATGCTTGTTAGATTTAACGAAGATAGCTACTTCGAGAATATATATACTAGGAAAAGTTAGTATTTTGTGTTTCTTGAAAAAAGGAATGCAACTATCTGTAACCTTGACATTGAAAATGGATCTTATGCATCGTTTTTGGGCTTTAAATATAGACTCCCTTTCGGAACAATTACCCCAGAACACTACACCAAACCTTAGAATAGAGACCACCAAACCATGATATGCAACCATTAATGTATCAACGTTAACTTTCTTGGACAGATTGAAGAGAGCATACGCAGACGTGCTTAATCTTTTGCAAACTTCTTCAGCCTGCGGTTTCCAAGTTAACTGACTGTCTATTAATATACCCAGGAATTTAGCCACGTTAACTCTATCAATAGTTTGTCCATTATAATTAATTTTTAGGTTTAAAGGAAGAATTTTTTGATAGAAATGCATTATATTTGTTTTGTTGAGGTTTATGATAAGGTTATTTTCGTGGAGCCAGTTTATTATTAATTTTAGAGAATTATTTATTTCGCCTTCATAGAGCTCTTTGTTGAGACAGTCTACACTTGGGAGCAAATAAATCGAGCCACTACCTTTTTTCACGTAAAATGGTAAATATTTTTGGTAATATGGAACGTATCAATTCGAACTATATATCGCCTAAAAGTTTAGTTAATAACCTTTACAATGAGGGTAAATTATTGAATAATAACCTTATTGAATGATAAATTATTGGCTCTGCAAGAAAAATGGTAATTTTGATAGAAAATTTAGTAGGGCTAAAACAGTCCATAAAAACAATAAAAAACAAAATTATTGCAAAAAAAATATTCTTAATAACTGGTATTACCCCCCCGTGCCCTGATACATTCTTGTAGCCTATTAGTCATCGATCTGATCAGCGTTACGATGACATATTGTGGTATGTTCTCCCACTCTTCAAGCACAGCGACTTTAAGCTCGGGAATGGATGAAACAGCGGGAACCCTGGCTCGGACTCTCCGTTTTAGCTCGTCCCATAGGTGTTCGATCGGGTTCAAATCGGGACTTCGTGCTGGCCATACCATTTGTTGAATCCCGATCGCAGACAAGTATTCCGTAACGATCTGCGCGGTATGAGGTCTCGCATTGTCATGTATAAACAAGAAATTTTCTCCGACAAAACCAGCATACGGCATTACGTGGTTTTCAAGAATGTCAGTTATGTATCGGTCAGCTGTTAATCCACGTCTACCACTGCCATCGTTGGCGGGGTCGACGAAGACAAGTTCCGTTTTTCCGTCTAGAGAAATTCCTCCCCACACCATACAAGAACCACCACCAAAACTCACAGTTTCTCGAATGCAACATTGGGCAAATCTTTCACCAGGACGTCTATACACTCGGTTTCTCCCGTCATTGCTAAAAAGACAGATTCTTGACTCGTCAGAAAACAAAACTGACCTCCAGTCTTCTAACGTCCAATTAATGTGTTCTCGAGCAAACTCCAAGCGAGATCGGCGATGAGCTACAGTCAATTTTGGGCCAGTTGCTGGTTTGTGTGATGTTAAATTTCGTTCTTTTAGTCTTCGTCTCACTGTCCACCTACTGATTGAGACTCCTCGAACGTCACGTAACGCTTGCTGTAGCTGAACAGCATTAAGTCCACGGTCGCGCAACGAATTGGTTGCAATAAAGCGGTCGTCACGTTCTGTTGTTGCCCGTGGTCGGCCAGTTCCAGGTCGCCGAACAAAAGCACCAGTCTCCAGATACCTGCGGTATACCCGCTGTACCTTTGAACGACTCAAATGAAGTCTGCGTGCCACTTCACGTTGTCCGTGTCCAACCTCAAGTAAAGCTACAACTTGGGCAGCTTCCGTCGGTGTAGTATCCATTTTATCAGGTTATTTTGATTACACAGACACAGATAAAGACAACAATAACAAGTAATATGGGTATGATTAACAAAAACCTCAAATTTAATCTTTTCTTAACAGAGTACAATAAAAATGTCATAAGCAAATTAAATGCGATAATTTTATTCTACCCTTTAAACTTTAATTTAAATAAAAAAAAAATGAAATTTTGACAACTAACTACCCTCTTTGTAAAGGTTATTAAATACCCTTTTAGGCGATATATGTTTCGAATCGATGCGTTCCATAATACCAAAAATAATTATCATAATGCGTGAAAAAGGAAGTGGCTCGATTTATTTGCTCCCAAGTGTATTAGGATCGTGCTGTCATCTGCAAATAACACACAAGGGTGTGGGATGTGTCGGGGCAGATCATTTATATATAGCAGGAATAGTAATGGCCCTAGAACGCTGCCCTGCGGAACGCCATATTTAATTTTCCTAGGACTAGATAAATATTTAATCTCACGTTTTGATTTGACGCATATTTTAGAGATTTCTGTATATTGGAGACGACCACTTAGATACGATTTTATTAGACGCAGAGCATTCCCTCGTATACCGTAAGCTTCAAGTTTGACCAAAAGCGTTTCATGGTGCACGTAGTCAAAAGCTTTGGTCATGTCGGTAAAGATGGTACAGATTGGTATTTTTTTATCAACATTAACCATGATTTTATTAATTAGGTCGTAAATGGCCATATTTATGTTTTTATTCTTACGAAAACCTTTTTGTTCATCACACAATATATTAAATTTTGTCAGAAATGAAAGAAATGACTCGTAAATAACTTTTTCAAAGATTTTTGAGAATATGGGGATTAATGCTATTGGTCTATAATTTGCCATTTCTTCTTTGTTGTTCTTCTTATGGAGTGGTTTTACTACTGTGGTTTTAAGGCTATCTGGGAATGTTCCGGCGAATGTAGTTGCGTTAATAATGTGGCTTAGGGGGTTAGCAATAACAGAACTGACAAATTTTATAACGTTTGTCGAAATACCGTCATATCCATAACTCTTCTTGTTTTTCAAAGATTTTATCACTCTTGTAATGTCTTGCGGGACAACAGGGGCAATAAAAATAGAATGAGGGTTATTCGCTATTCTTACAGTATTTTTAGTTGTGCTCAGGGGTGGATCTGAGATCTGATCAATAAAGAAATCGTTGAATGATTGCGCTATTTCATTAGGGTCAGTTAATATTAAATTATTGTTTTTTATTCTTGATAAGGGTTCACTTATAGATTTTGTTCTATTTATTATTTGCCAAGATGTCTTTGATTTGTTTTTGGAATTTTTAATTAGAAAGTTGTTCTGCGCTTTCTGGGTCAGTTTGATAATTTTTTTAAATTTTTTTGAGTACAGTTTAAATGTAGTTTTATTTTCAGTAGTAGGATTAAGTCTTTGTTTCCAGAGTAATTGGCGTTGTTTTTTGCTGCAGATTTTAATACCTCTAGATACCCATTTGATTTTTTTTTCAGATCTTAATATTACTGTTTTGAATGGGAAACATAGATCATATTTTATAAGAGTTGAAATATTTCTAAAAAGTTATCATAGGCTTCATTTGGATCCTCTGTGCTATATATATCTGAAAACGATAAGTTTTGGAGATGATTTCTGAAGATAATTAAATTTTCTTCAGATATGTCTCGTCTTGATGTTTTCCATGTTTTTATTTGACTAAACTTATTAACTTTCATTTTAAATATTTGAGCCGTATGATCGGATAATCCAAAGTCTATTATTTCACTTTGGCAACTTTGTTTCGAGTTGTGCGCAAAATTATCTAAGCAAGTTTTACTACGAGGTCTGGTCGGTTTATTTATTTCTAGTTTCAAATCGTAATTCATCAGAAAATATTCAAACTCCATGCTAATTCTGTTCTTTTTCAAAATATCTATATTAAAATCTCCGCACATAATTATTTTTTTGTTTGGTTTGCCTATCTTTTTAAGTATAATTTCTAGGTTTTCATAGAATTGATGTAGGTTCGTGATTTTTGGTGGTCTATACACACATAGGATTGTAAGTTTTTGTGAAGGTAGTTCGATTGCGCAACATTCTAAAATTCCCCTTACCGAATGGCTCATAATGTCAGGTAGGTCTTTATATTCAATGCCTTTTTTAACCAAGATGCAGGCTCCACCGCGCTTAATATTTTGTCTAGCATAACATGCCGCCAGCTTATAATTTGGTATATGTAAAAGTTTCTCCTGGCCAGACATTATGAAATGCTCGGTTATACATATTATATCTAAATTAATTTGTTTACTTAACAATTCCTGTATATTAATAACCAGTAAGTCGGATTTGCTTAAAAGACCGGCAATATTTTGATGCATTATATTTATATGATTAAAGAAAAAAATCGCATCGTGGAGACGATGTGCTTGTTTGGTAGTCAGCTATATATTCTTGTTGAGAAAATGAATTATAATCAGCAATAGTTACTGACAGATTATGAAACACATTTCGTATACCACGATCGTTGATTTTCCTACTGAACTTAGAGAACATTGTGAAATCGTAACTCAAGTTTAAATTAGAGTCAAACGCCGTTGCATAGTTGTATGTCTGCAAATCTAAATTAAGTAGATTATTAAAGGTCTCTATGCGCCAGTTAAATAATGTTGAGTGGTCATATAATTTGAAAGTTGGGACACATATTATAATATTTGTGTGCTGTATTTTCTGCAAATTTTCTCTCAGTTTTACAATTATGTTCACATAGTTTTCAGTTTTATGGAAGTCATTTTCTCCAATTAAAATAATGCAGAAATCATCCACTGTATATCCTATTAATTTCTTCTCCAAATTGTTGGTAAGTTCCTCCGTGCCACAGTTCGGATAAACATAATGACAGAATTCGTAGTTTTGGAATGTACTCTCGGCTATAGACAAAATCTTGTTATTTTTATTTGTACTCACAATACATAGCCTATGTTTGGTGTTTTTAGGCTTGATAGACAGTTCAACTTCTTGGGATTGTAGTGTCTCAGTGTGTCTATTTTGTACAGAGAGCTTTTCCTTGATTGCTGGTGACTGTGAAGGAGTGTCATTCTCTCGAGGAGTAGTGAGAACATTTGCACTTGATTTTGCCAGTAAGCTTTTTGCCTTTTTCTTTGGGGTAACAGTTATCTCAGATGTTAATTTACTTGTTACTTGTTTCATAATCTTGTGCTTTACATCTAAATTTTTAATTTCTTCTTTTAACTTCATGTTTTCTAATGACAAGTTATTTATTTCGTCGTGAGCTGCGCTTAGTTGTAAATTAACTTTTTGTAGTTCATTTTTAAGTTGCATGATTTCCTCGTCGCTTTCATCATCGGATATATTAGGAGGTAAGCTACTGGATGTGCCATCTAGCGGTGAGTTTGCAGAATTAAGCGTACTTTCATTTAAAGTGTCGTTTGACAGTGATGTGGCACGTTTCCTCAGGCGAAACGTAATATTTTCTAAGAATTCCATATTTGTTGTTGATAAAGGTCGAGAAATAATAGAAAAAAGAACTTTGCTTCGGTGGGGATCGAACTCGGGCCTCGAGCGATCTCAAGGAATCACAACGTCTCTTTAGAAAAGACCCACGTTTTGCCAGCTTAGCCAAACGTTCATTGATACCAATGACGAAAATAATGTTCTGGTTTTATTTTCGAAAGTTTTGAATTTTAAATTGACCGTTTTTTTTCTTGATGAAGTCACAGTGACCGCGATTTAAAAAAGTTGTTATTGTTGCGTTTTTTAAGTTTTTATAATGCACAACGATAAAATAGTCAGCAGGTTTTAGCACTGTTTGTTTAAAATCTTTATTTATACAAAGATTATTGTGTTTTAACTCTTGTTTACACTATGTTTGTTGTCTTTACACTGTTTTATAGTTTCACTTGGATTACTATTATTCATTGACAGAATTGTTTGCCAACAATGTCACTTATTTATCGGAATACACTGATGCTACTTCACTAATTATTCACACCTAAAGACGATTTAGATAATTTTAAAACAAATTTAATTACGGAGCTGAAGTTAACGTTGACATTGACAGTTCAGCCGTCATGTAAGAATTTTTTACTCTTACCTTTTACTCGGTCTTCTCGCAGAACCACAAACATTCTAACAGTATCGTCTTCCATTCATCAGCAAACAAATCCAATCCACGGTTGGTCTCCACGAGCGCGTTGAGCATCGTTAGCATACGCGGTATAGGGGAGGTGGACCGAGCTACAGTGCGACAAAATGGGACATTAAACAATTTATGCTTTCTAGAGCGATTATAATTATTTGGAACAAATAATTGACACAGCTCCGCATGTAGATGAGATGGTCCACTGGAGGGGTCATCTGCTATCCTTTCGGACCCCTAAATACCTCTCATACCCTGTGGATTTTTTTTTAAACAAGTTGGCACAATACACATCTAAATTAAATTAAAATTCAGTGACTACACCTTATTTTTTTAAATATCTATTATTTAATAAAACAATAAAAAAATCCACAGGGCATGAGAATTGTTCAGGGTTCTGAATGGATAGCAAATGACCCCTCCAGTCGACCATTTCAATTTGGCACACAATGCACCAAACACCTTTTTTTTTCGGGGATGGGAAATCATCAAATAACGGGGTGCCGCTCTTGGGCAGAGCGAAAGGGAGTGTCAGACTTCTACTGACTAAAAACCACGGCCGCGGTATCTCTTGCGAACAACCCGCAGCCCCGACGGGTCGCACCAAACACCTGAGATTTGTTTATCTGTTGTTGGTAGATCTACCAACAACTCTATGATCTACATCTCATCTCAGTGATATCTACCGAAGCACCAGAGTTGGGCACTGACCCCCCCCCCCTCCGGCACTGACACCGGTAACACGGCAGTGAAACAACAACACTGTCCACTAGCTGATGCCCGCAGCTTCACCCGCCTGGATGTCTGTTATCACAACCAAAATTAATCTTTTCATCCCCTCCTTTCACCCCTTCACAACCCTTTCTTCGCATTAAAAGTAGCCCATGTCCTTTCTCAGGCTCTGGACTATCTGTGTACCAAATTTCATTTACATCGGTTCAGTAGTTTTGGCATGTAAGCGTGACAGACAGACAGACAGAGTTACTTTCGTAAGGATTAGAGAGGCAATTAGTCCGTTGTCTGGAGTGCGCCGGCCGCGGTCTGTTCGACTTACTTAGTTGGACACAGGTGCAGCTCGACTTTTGTTTACCCTAGTTTAGGGCACTTCCCAAGTGTTACAACGACGAAGTTATCCCTCACACGTGTAGCGACGAATGAGCTTTATTAATAAACACTTTACTTGGTACAGATTTTCTTTAGAAAAATATTGGGTTGAAACGGGAGATCATTGTAGATTTTATTAAAAACTAGCTGTGCCCGCGACTTCGTTCGCGTGCTTGTCGGAAACTAAAATGCGTCGCTTAGATAAAAGTACATTAAATCATTGCCCTGCGTTAACTGTAGAAAATAAGAAGAGGGTAATGCAAAGTACATTTGTCTAATACTAAAGTTTAGATGGATGGGTGTTTGTTAATCAACCACGTCAGAACGGCCGAACGGATCTTGAATAAATTTGAAACAGGTACATTATAGTCGACAGGCACTGTCGTTGGCCCGTTCGTGTTCCACGCACGCCTCAAAGATATGTCAGCAACAATTAAGGGGTCCCCCTTAATTGTTGTTGCCGTCGTCTGCCGGGGCTAACGGTTGTCCGCAAGAGATACCACGGCCCCGAAACACAAAGGGCTAAGAAGAAACGTGGGTGGTTTTTAGTCAGTAGAAGTCTGACACTTTCTTCCGCTCCGCCCAGAGCGGGATGAGTCATTTGATAATTTACGAACCACAAAAAAAAGGGGGGATTAGAGGCTGTTTCGAGAGGTACCTGTACCGAATCTGGGACATCGAATCTGAAATGGAACGCCATCACCTTCTTCTGCGAAGCAGTAATGCTAGCGAAAGAGGTGAACGTAAGAGGGACACAACCCCTCTTCCCAGCCGCCGCGGGAGACGCTCCGGGCATCGGGGGCCACGTGATGGCTTCCGGCCACCGTAGGCGCGGGCCTGTGAACGGTGAGTAACGGGCTAGTTAATCGTTCGTCCGTCCTATGACGATGGAGGCGAATTCGTGTTCCACGCGCGTCTCAAAGGGATGTCAGCAACATTGAAGGACCGACGCCCGTCGGGGCTGCGGGTTGTTCGAAAGAAATACCGCGGCCTCGACACATAGGGCTAACAACACACCACATCTATATTAAGACATGTTAGGCGCAGTGGCTGGACGATTAACAGTAGCACTGCGTGTCGCAGGTTCGATTCCCACACGGTACAAAAAAAATATGTCGTGGGTTTTATCTAATTTTAATTTAGTTTAAAAAAAATAGTATTTTTATACTGTGTAATTGGTAAATCTTTATTGGTTGACTATTCACGAAACATATGTTTATTTAATAACACCGCCGTTCAGAAAATGACATCAAATGAATAACGCCATCTGTCGAAGACGAAGATAAACTGCTAAAAATGAGCGATCAAACACACTATAGGGTTTAGGCTATGTAGATTTTGAAAACAGCGTCATTTAGACTTATATCTACGTACCTTTTGCTACCATAACTTTTTTAAAGTTATCTTGTGAAGGCATTTAGTAATAAGTACCATATTCGTTCAATAGATGTCGTTGCTTGTCTCATTCTTGACCATAATGATAAGTTCTTCTTGAAAACTATAAATGCATATATCTTTTGATAGAGAGCACCGATTACGATGAAACAAAGCCTAAGTAATAGCCCAAGTTACGCACAACATTTATGTATAAAAGTTACCTACATTCGTTTCGTAAATTTGACGTGATGCTTAGTCATCGAAACAGACAAACAGACAAACAGACAAAAATTCCAAAAATGCTGGAAATGTGTTCTGTTGGTTATATTTTAATACCCTGACAATTTTTTTTTTAAATATTTTCGATGTACAAAAAAAAATTTTCTACAGATTTATTATATGTATAGAATAGATTATACAGTATTTTGTAAAAACAATGTAGCACAGAGCACAAACTCGTTTCAGAGAACTGAACAATCATGAATTATTAAAAAACCCGTTCAGTTCCCGGCATTGCTCTACATAGGATATACCTACTACTAGAGGAGGTAGCTTTTGTTCGCTCATTTTTATTATGAATACAGCCATTGTATAAACACTGGATTATTTCTGCAAATCTCTCACGAATGCAAGATTCATGCTTCCTTCAGCCCATTATTAAAACCCGTCCCGCGCCAGGAGAGTTAATTAAACTGTTTCAGTGCGATCCTCCTACACAACAGACATCGTTCTCTAGTGCAATGTGTTTGTATAGCTTGTACAGCTATATGCGAGCATAATATAAGTCAACTACGAGTATATACACTCGGTTCCAAAAATAACGGGTCAGTCACATAAACCTGAATATCTCCCGAACTACGTATGCCATCCTAATCAAAATCAAAAGTCATTTATTCAAACTAGGCTGATAATCAGCACTTTTCGAACGTCAAAATTTACTTTACTTTACTTTACTCATTTACAAGTGACAGTCCCCCAAAACGCCCACCCTTCGACACATACTAGTGTTTTTTGCTGGAAAGAAGAAGTGGCGGAACAAACTCCCCAGCAACACATCTGTCTGTTTGGTTAGAAGAACCAGACTCGATACAATAGAAAGGTGTAACTTAATATTACGATTGATTACAGACACAAGTCAAAAATAAAAATGTATATAATAATAAAAACATAAAAAAGACATAACATGTCAGTAAACTAATGAAACGAAGACTGTTCAATTGAGAATTTAATTATACAGATAAAAAATAAAATAAAACCTACTTTATTGAGGATCTCTTCCACGTACTTATCTGCATTTAGAGTTCCATTTTGAATGAGTACCAGCTCAGTGCGGGCCTCAGCAGAAATCCCAGCCCAAACTTGTACGGAGCCTCCACCGTACGCCACTTTTTCCTCCACACACGCTTGATGGAAGCGCTCCCCTGGTCTTCTGTACACCAACTGCCTACCATCATGCTTATAAAGCATGAATTTAGACTCGTCCGTGAACATTACCCTAGCTAGACCAATCGTCTAGTGTCCAGTTTAGGTGCTCGCGCACGTATCTCTGTCTTGCAATTCGATGTCCCCGTTCCAGTTTGGGGCCATTTGCGGGCCTCAATGGTTTCAAATTTGCTTCAGCAAGACGTCTTCTTACTGTTTGAGCGCTTAAATTGCCACCTCCAAAGCGAATAAAGTGAGTTTTAGACCAACAGCAGTTTGAAAACGATTTCGGAGCATTGTAGCCACCAGTTGTCTGTCTTCCCTGGCCGTTGTGCATCTTGGTCTGCCATTTCCTGGTCTTCTAAGGTGTGATCCGGTCTCTTGGTACCGCTGGACTACCCGCTGAACAGTCGACAAAGATACACCAATGTTTCTGGCGCTGTTTCACGCTGGCTCCGCCCAAGTTCCAAAAAAGTTAGGATTCTGGTACATTCCTCTAGCGTGACTGCCATGCTTCACCTCACAGAATAATAATTATGCACGTGGAAGAGCTCGTGGAGGCAATACAAAGTATTAAATGAAGAAAGTGATGAAAAACAGCAAAAAATTTAGAGATTAATATTGTGGGTGCAACAAAGTTTTATTTTATTTTTGGAACGAAGTTCCTTATCGCGCGTTGTGAAAGGGGACTAGACGGAAAAAATTCTTACGAAAAGTTGTCACGACACTTTTTGCTATAGTAAGCTATTGTAAGCTGTGCGGCGTCGCATGTTTCTCTGTCTGTCTCTCTCTCTCTTATAGAAAGCAAGCCAGATATTTTCATTTCTTTTTTTTTTTTTTACATAATAAAAAATAATAACAATAACTTCGTTCCATCCGGGTGTTCCTTGACACCTCTCAAGTTTTTCTATCTGTATAATTAAATTCTCAATTGAACAGTCTTCGTTTCATTAGGATGGCATACGTAGTTTGGGAGATATTCGGGTTTATGTGACTGACCCGTTATTTTTGGAACCGAGTGTAGTAGCTAAACACTGACCAGCGACATCGTGTGATCGAATACTTGCTGAAAGTGCGACGTCTTTACGAATACAAATGAAGATTTTCACAATAAAATAAATAAAATTCATTCAATTCAGGTAAACCTCCTAGTATGGGTAGAAAACACGATTAAAACATTAGATAACGTCACACAAAACAAATACAATTCCAATGATCAAGGTATCTTTATTCCGAATTTTCTTTATAAAAACTTGTGTGTGGAGCGGATAGTACCTCAGCCTTTGTAGGACCATAACACAAAGACTACAATGGAAATTATTTATTGAAACAATTGACAACACTCACCCCATAATAAAGTAACCGAGAGTGACCGTTCTTCTTGGTTACTTTATACTGTTCACCATCAAATACTTCCTTTAGAATTAACTTTTTTAGTGTTTTGCAATAACATTCAAACGCTCATACCTCCAACTTCCGCCAGTTTCCTGGCAAACACAGGGCAACCTTCACTAAACGAATTATGCTTAAACCCCGCGCACGTTATTATGAATGTTAGCACATGCGAGTGACGTGTGATATGCAGTAACGGGTGAAGTTTGCGACACTCGCGACGAGCTGCGGCCTGCGAGCTGTACCGTGAGTCACGTAGAACAACTCACGAGCTTCACTTGATGTAAGATCTTCTTCACTCATGTTCACACGAACATTTTTAGAATTGCCCACACTGTGGGGCAAATGTCTAATACTCCAAGGCGCTACGGTTGATCATAAGGTCCTGTTTCCAATTCTCAGATTAGGAAATGTGTTATTAGATTTTTAGTCGAGATACTCAATGACAGCCCGGAATCATTAGTGTTGTTTGCTCAGTCGCACAGCGCCCTCTACACGTGACTTACAGGACTGATGCTATGTTTTCTTTGTTGTGAATCTTGTGTGAGAGACCAGCCACCAGGGTGTCTAAAATGGCCACTTTAGCAGATCATAACAAGACCATAATACGAATTGCGTTTTAACGCATAAAAAATAATTCGTAAAATGGACTATTCATAATAGTAACTGTAGACCATTTTACGATTTTTCGTTCATCACACCATCATTTCTATTACCCACGAAGTGGAAAGCAGAAGTGTGACAAAATCCAAAAGTAAGCTGTACCTATGTTATGTCGCCACTTTCTGTCTAAAGTCGAAATCCCAAGTGACGTTGGAAGGGACTGAAAGGGTTAGTTTCGAAAAAGCGGGAAAATCCTCGCACCCTTATTTATGTCATTCAATCTTTATTTTAATTTCAGCCCTTTGACTGTATCAGTATTGCCTTTGCAAACCCCAAAAACAGAGTAAGTGTACTAGCCTTAACACTTACGACTATTTGGAATAGACCCTTGAGTCAGAGCATCTGAAACATTTAGAAATAGCTCTGGGGCCGTATTTTTGAATCACTCGAAGTGAATCTTAAATTCATGCACGAAAGCAAAACGTATACGAAATGAATTTCTATTGCTCCAAATTTTACGTATTTTTGAAGTAATAGAAATTAGTGTTGCCCTAAAACTCGAATCTTATAACATTTTTCATTTCACGCAGAAAAATAAAAACCGGAAAGCCATAACTCGTTGATTTTAAAAACCGGTAATGAGTTACGGTGGAACGGAACGTAAATTAAAAAGTTATAATGTCATTGTCTGACGGCTGTCATTGGGATTTCGATGTTTTTTTCTCTAGTATTTTACATATTTTTTTCTGTCGCTGATGTAATTCATCAGGATATACTCCTCGAGGCTAACCATCGCGAAAGGCGAAAGAAAACACTGATTTATAGGTTAGATAAAGTCAACGTAACGTATCTGTCAACAAATCTTCACTTGTCAGTGTCATTCTCATTTCTACTGGTAGAATATCGAAAACGAGTGGGTCGGACCACTCGTTGCAAAATTCACGGGTATGAATATTCAAAAATAGCGATTTTAGGGATTCTCATACGAATTCTGCGATTTCGTACACGATTTGGAATTCTATTGATTCAAAAATACGGCCCCTGCTCCATTTTCAGTGGTCCACATATTCAAAGCGAGCTTGTTGTACTTGCTGTACGTGAGCATTATAAGTAAGTATGCAACTTAAAATCGACAAAATATGCACATTTCAGTGATCTTAAGTTGCATATAATCCAGGATCTATAAAGGGTGTAAGAATACCTTTAACAAAGCACTTATTGTCCCGGTCATTGCGATCATTTTTTCGTTATAGTCCATACCTAGTTACGGAGATATTAGGGGTCAAAGTTCCAAATTTTTTCTATATTTTAATGTTATAACTGTACATTTTTTTTTAAACGTTGCCCCTCTTTAGGAGTATCTCCTGTATCGCATATAAACTCACATACACAAATACCCAGATACGAAACAACTATCTTTAGGCCTTACAAATATTTGTTCCGTGCGGGGATCGAACCCACGACACGCAGCGCAGCAGTCCAATCGCTCAGCCACTGCGCCAACTGTGTCGTCAAAAATTACCTCCATGACTCATTAACTATTCAAAGTATCCATCAGCACAATGTTTTGAGAGTGTTACCTTGAGTTTTAATGTAAAACGTGATATAAATTTCACCCACAAAAAAATGTTTCCCAGCAGTCATTTTTGTAGGGTTACTTAGTTTCTTGTAGGAGAGCAGTGGTTGCCCAGTGGTTGCGGCCCCGACTTACGAACAGTGTGTCGTGGGTTCGAACCCAGGCATTACTTTGTGTAATTTTTTTTTTTTGGCGGGTGGAAAATCAGGGCAGAGCGGAAGGAAGTGTCAGACTTCTACTGACTAAAAACCACCCAAGTTCCTTCTTAGCCCTTCATGTCGAGGCCGCGGTATCTCTGCGAACAACCCGCAGCCCCGACGGGCGGCAACCCCGACGGGCGGCAGCCCCGACGGGAGGCCTGAGTCTCTGCAGTGGGAATATTATAGGCTGATGATGATGATGATGACTTAGTTTCTTATACAGAATGCTTGGTTGACGGCTTAGTGAAGTGTCCGTTTACATTTACACCTTGTATTATTATTATTACAGACCTACTCTTTTACCGCTTGCCATGAGCGACACCCGCCTCGTCACAGCAACTGCGGAAGACATAAATGAAATGATTTACCCACGCGGACAACACAAATACCTATGACCTGTATGCAATTCGAGATGCAAGTACATCCACCAGAAGTCCCAGTGTTTCTAATGGTATCAAATTAGTGATGATGTAATTCCTCAGTAAACAACTTACCCAGTCCCTAATGGGCTTTAATAGTAGATTATTAACCAAGGGCTGTATGACATCAATTGCATACGAGGTTTTTGGCGCCTGAGCGAAGCGAAGGCGCTAATTAACCCGAGTATGCAATTGATGCTTACGCCCGAGATAAATACTCTGCTTTACATATCGATTGTGAGGTAAGTAAACAACAAGACAGCAGGTTTCAATGAACATTTATTAAGAAGAAAAAAATGTGTATTTAAATTAATTATTTTCGCGATGCTTTCGCGCCTACTAGTAGACTGCCTTTTTTTTTTCACGCACGCAAGCGCGTCAAATCTTGCTGGCCAGTTTGATTTTTAAATCGATTCCATCTAACATACGATGTGGAAACAAATAGTTCCATATTTAAAATAAAATCTTTATAAAATAAATTGTCTAGATTCCGATTCGAGTAATTAATCGATACCGAAAAAAAAAAATTAACTTTTTAAAAATATTCTTCGTGCAGTATGAGTATGACAGTTCTTTTTTCAAATTCCAAAACCTATGCTGTAATGATAGTCATACACCCCGGCATTCAGGGGTGTAAGGGTGTACTTACAGAGCAAGAGATATGTAAAGTTCATTGGTCTCGTGACTATGTATCAGCGAACACGACTAGTGATACGACAGGCGATAGCGCGCGTCACTACGCATCATTAGGCAATTAACCGCACGCCATCACCCAATTAAAGCGTAATAACTGACACATTCGCCCACGTGACGCTCACAGGCGACAGAGGTTTAACCTACCGATTAATTGATAGAATAATGATTAAGTGGAAGGTCACAGACCTGTGTATACGTAGTACCAATAAAGTTAATACGTTTTAAAGCGCTTCACTAAGCCTTTGGCCACGACCTACACGCTCAAGCTACACACATCTGCGACGGATTATGGCATAGAATACACACGCGCAAACGTGTCCTTGACGCAAATCGCGTCAAAATAGTATCTTCGCCAAATTACGAACGAGAGATAATTTCAAAAAGTTCTAAGCAGATTCTTATTTGCTAAGGTTTACTGTTGGTTCTCTTAAAAATAATAATAATAAGTAACCCACGTGCACGTCAGGATAAAGAGAGATGGACTAGAAAGGTTACTACATGGGCTGGCCCTCCCGGAAAAAGGACAAGAGGTCGACCTCTGGAAAGATGGGAAGACGAGCTTGTAAAATTCGCAAACAACGACTGGATGAGAACAGCTCAAGATAGGAAAAAGTGGAATGAGATGGAGGAGGCCTATATACTCGTCGAGAGGTCCTTAGTTAAAAAAAAAACTATGTATTATTTTAGTACCTATTACTAAGGAATTAAAGTGGCTTAAATAAATAAATAAATAAGAAACCCAGCTCACAGATTCCATAAATCTTAGATCCCTCTCAGCAACCGAAACCTATAAGTATTTGGGTATGTCGGAAGCGCTGGGCATCAACGTTGCCGACATGAAGCAATCGTTGAGGGAGCGCTTCTTTGGCCGCTTGCGAAAAGTATTTAATAGTCTTTTATCAGGCGGAAATAAGGTGCGTGCCTTCAACGGTTGGGTCATGCCGGTTTTGATGTACTCTTTCGGCATACTCAAATGGACTCAAACAGAGCTAGACGCCCTGGATAGGCGGGTCCGTACATTGGTGACGACGTATCCAATACATCACCCACGTTCTTCGGTTATGAGACTGTTATCCCACGGAAGTGTGGAGATCGAGGCTTTTTAAATGCTAAGACTCTCCACAATCGTGAGATATGCAGCCTCAGGGAATATTTCCTGGAAGCCGACGTGGGGATGCATCGAGACGTTGTCGCGGTGGACAAGGGCCTTACCCCGCTCTCTTTGGCTAAAGAGAACTGGCGCAAACCTGTAGTTCTTGACACTAACGACCGCATGGAGGTATGGCAGCTTCACGGACGCTTTTTCCGGGCCCTACACGGGCCTGATGTAGACTTCTTAGCGTTCGTAGCCTGGCTACGTTCCGGGGAACTCTTCGGAGAAACCGAAGGTTTTGTCTGTGCAATTATGGACGAAGTAATGATGACGACTAACTACCGGAGATTTATTGTGAAGGACGGTACGGTTGACATATGTCGGGCATGCCACCGTCCGGGCGAATCAATCCGTCACATTATCTCCGGGTGTTCTCGTCTGGCTAACGGAAAATACTTGCATAAACACAACCTTGTAACCAGGATTATCCATCAGCAACTTGCTCTAAAATACAACCTTGTGGAATCGTAAGTGCCGTACTACAAGTATGTGCCCGACCCAGTTCTCTAAAATGGCGATATCACACTGTACTGGGATCAATCCATCATCACTGACAGGACTATTATAGCTAATAAGCCTGATATAGTGGTGGTAGATCGATCAGAGCGGCGCGCAATGATTGTTGACATAACCGTCCCGCATGACGAGAACCTCGTGAAAGCCGAGAAAGATAAGCAAATTAAGTATCTTGACTAGGTTGTTGACATGTGGAGTGTGGACTCAGCGATCATTGTGCCGATAGTCGTTACAACACCTGAGGAGGCTCTCGTTGGGCAGCAGGATCAAGGGCTTGATGCAGAGAGCGGTACTACTGGACACGGCTCGTATTGTTAGGAGGTTCCTTTCTCTTGAGCCCTGACTTGTTCCCGATACCGGTGGGCTACAATTTTTTATATTTTTAAATGTTTTTTTATATTATTTTATATAGGAATAATAATAAAATTTGCATAAAACATGGTATAAAATGGTCTTATAGTAAAAAAAATAGAACAGACATGTTTTGCCAAGATTAAACATAGTATGCAAAATATATTTGTAATCACAATTTTTTCAACAATTTTTAATATATTACAACAACACTATTTTCGGTCTAGGAATTGTTTCATGCTATAGAAGTTATTGTTAATTAACCATTCACATAATTTATTCTTAAAGATATATCTCGAGTTTAACATTTTCAGCTCAATAGGTAATTTATTATAAATTCGTACACACATAGTCAAACAGCTTTTATTGTACTTAGCAAGCCTGGGAGCACTGTTAAGTACAAGTCTGTAAGGATCTCGTCGGCTTCGAGGATTTTCATCGTTTGCTATTTTAAATAACTCCTTGTGTTTCCATACAAACATGTCTATTTCATTAATATATAAAAGCGAGGTAGCGGTTTCTTAAATACTGGCTGACACAATTCCTCAGGATGAAGTCCGTATAGAGCCCTAATGCATTTTTTTTGAGCAACAAATGATCTATTTTGGTCGGTACTGTTACCCCATATTATAAGTCCATAACGTAATATGGATTCCACATACGCATGGTAAGCTAATATTTTTTTTTTTTTTTTTATATAGCTGTTTTAAGATTAGTACTTTTTTTTACTTGTCTAAGAGCATACACAAACTTATTTATCTTGCTTGATACATTGTCTACATGCACTTTCCAATGTAGATCTTCATCAATAGTAACTCCTAGGAATTTGGTTTGTGGTACTGGTTTAATTTTGGGTATATTTAATTTGAAGTTAAATTTATGATTATTCGATTTATTAAATTGTATGTAAACGGATTTGTCAAGATTTATTTTCAAATTATGTACATTAAGCCAGTTCATTAAAATGTCAATTGTATTGTTAATGTCAGTTTCGTGGTCGTAAATTGTATTATATTTTTATTGGATGTCACAATAATAGAGATGTTATCAACAAACAATATGCACTTATGTTTCGTTATTTTAATGATGTCATTTATATACATATAATATATCTTGCATAAATAGTACGTAGTTTAAAATCGTAAGAACTTCGCCTAAACAACCTTTTAAACCAAACAGAATATGAAATGTGTGAGTGAAGGAGCACTGTAAAGATTAGCCGAGTGGAGCCCGCTACGTGAACGCTGCGTGGACGCTACGGGGACGCTACGTGACACATCTAATATTAACGCGCAGGACCGCTGTAAGCACAAGGAGGTTCTGTTCCCTGCACTTTAGACAAAGCTCCCGGGATTCAGATATACGTATGGACTGGGTCCATGAAAACTACTGTTTTAGAATACAGACAACACGGGTTTCGGTTTTTTTTTGACATTTTGTTTTTCATGACATATCATCATTTTGAGCTTTTTCCCAGTAACTGGTATAACTTCAGAAATCTGAAGTTTTACATGTACTTTTTGAATATATTTTTTTTTTTTTTTTTTTTATAAAACGTTGCCCCACACTAGGAATTTCTCCTGTATCGTGGGTGCGTTTACAAACATTTAAACTCACATACACAAATACCCAGACCCGAAACAACTATCTGTAGGTCATACAAATATTTGTTCCGTGCGGGAATCGAACCCGCGACACGCAGCGCAGTAGTCCAATCGCTCAGCCACTGCGCCAACCGTGTCGTCAAATTATGTAAGGCAGTATCTAGAACTACCAGCAGTAGGGCTATTGCGTATCTTTTTAAATGTCAGTGGCTATTCCATTTTGTACCAAACCATAACCATTTGCCAGTTAATCGATGGACACTATGATACCCA
Source organism: Diarsia brunnea (assembly GCA_949774965.1). Taxonomy (NCBI): domain Eukaryota; kingdom Metazoa; phylum Arthropoda; class Insecta; order Lepidoptera; family Noctuidae; genus Diarsia; species Diarsia brunnea. The sequence continues at coordinate 312,080 of OX459011.1, forward strand.
CTGACATTTAAAAAGATACGCAATAGCCCTGCAGGTCACCTAGGCTAGTGCTGGCTGATGCAATACATTCCGACTTGCTCACCCGAATCACATCAGCAATACATCAGTGGAAATCTCTGGAAACTTCGAGCACCTACCATATATTATGTTTCCTTATTGAATTTGACTCTCCATTAGGTTTCCGTGCGCAAATGCGAGAAAAATATCATGAACAAATTCAATTTATGCGAAAGAAAAGAAAACATACAAGCTTCTTACATAATAATAATATGTAAGTAAATGTGTTTTACTTGGAAACGTACATACAAGATAACATCTGCTCATTTATTATAGAACATACATACAACTACTGTTATAGTATTTGACATCGCAGAGTCCGGTTACTTTTCTTTTATTCCTCGAGTAATTGCGTCGTCCACAAATTAAATTTTCTTATTTACGAGTTCTTACAGTGCATTCTCTCCGTGAAATTAAATGAGAAACCGTAAATTAATTTAATTCTTAGCTCAGAAGCTTCCTTGTTTACAATACCGCGGTAATTGCGGAGTCTGACGGAGCGAAACAGCCACCGGACTCAGATGGTGGGCGACCGGCGACCGGTTGCTCGGCCGACTGAGGATTTCAAGTATTTTGACGTAAATCACAATTTGAACATTTATTAAGTGCAGAAGAAAGATTTCCTTTATTTTCATTTTACCTCTTTGGTCCCAAATGACTACTTCTCCAAAACTCAAGAGTCAGCCTTTGTATACCACACGATCTGAGGATCTAACCGAAGTTACATTTAAGCTCTGATTTATGAAACATTGTCTAACAATGACGGAAAGCCAAGATGTATTGAATTAACATTCAGCTACTGAGAATGAGAATCTTACGTCAGTTATCATAAAACACTTGTAGAAATACAAAACGTTTCTAAAGACATTGCAACTTAATAATATCTAGAGCCAGGGCTTGTAGTTTACCAGGCTTACATGACAGTAAACTCCATGCACTGGCGAGGCGACGGGGAAACGTCGAAAAGATCTCAGCAAGACCTTTATCTAGTACAAAATAATAAGTTTCACCGCAACAGAGTTATGTCTTTCTTATTTCTTTAATCATCTTCCAAGCAAGTCAGAGCCTGCAAAGCCAATGAACCGCTGCGAGTAATTCCATGAAGAATAATTCCATTTCCACGTAGACGCAAACGTTTTATAATTCGCGAAGTTAATTTACTTGCGAAGGAAACTCCGCACTCTCTGTTAAGATCCCAACTTTGCCTAAACCAATTTAATTTTAATTTTTCATTAACTTTTACAAGAGCCTCGTCTTAGCGGTTAGTTCTGAAGTCGGTGTCTACACCGAGACTACTGGGGGGTTTCACTTTACTAACTGTAAAATTATATTAATCACGTGTTTTTTCTGGGTACAGAAAACTTTATCTGAACACAATTTTTTACCTTTATACTTTAGTGTTAACATACTCGTATTAATACCGTTACTTCAGCAGAACATCCGATGATTTAAAGGTATACCCTTTCATTTAAACATTGTCATTGTATCGCTCTATGTAAAAAAAACCGACTTCAAAAACACAAAAAAGTGAAAAATACAAAAACGAAATACACAAAAAAGTGAAAAATAAACTCGGTTGAAAATACAGACGGACAAATACAGTCAGTCGAAAATACAGGTTTTCAGATGCATCCGGAGATTGGGATAACGCTAGATGATGATATGAGTAAAACTACATAAACAACAAGAGATGTGAACGTTTATTACCACAAATATTGTCTTCGTTTGATCATAATTATAAATACCAACATTGATCCTAAATCCCAATATTAATTCATCTCGGAATTTGGAGCTAATTGCGTCATCAGCAAGAACCACTCAAATGAAAATTTTATTTAATTAATCGTTTGAATTCGTGTTTATAAATAATTGCGGGCGATATTGGAAGATAAATTGTCTCTGGCAAACAGATGACTTCACTTTGAAATTAATTGATGTGAAAGCGAAATTAATTTAACTAATAAATAACCCGAGGTTTGGCTCGGCTAACACAAACACATTTAGAAACGATAGACTGAACATATAAATACAGTAACGTAACGGACACACACACAAACACTAAGCAAACAATAAATATTACTAAGTTAATATCAGAACTAACTCGTATTGCGTGAATCAGTAAAACAATAACGATAAAACTTTTATTGTTCCGAACATTCTCGTAAACTATGAAACCTTTATTGCCGCAAAGTATTTTATGATATTTATATTTGTGTTGGACACCGTTATTTCCACCTGAACACTGCAACACAAGTCAGCTGTGCTCTCATTTATCATCGAGACAGCCATTATAATTATGTCCTTCATTCACATTTTGGTCATTTATTTATTCACACACTTATTTCCTGATCACGTCACTCGCCTTTCCACGAGAGTAGGATGAGATGACAGCACCCCACCCGCTGCGATGCTGAGATACTCGTTGTGCTTCGTTCACTTTCATACATTTGGTGATATACGTCAGTTCCAAATACTGCGTACTTGATCTTTTCGAAGAACATCACCAATTTCTCAGCATGTCCTTTCAGGGCGACTTCCTGGCCTCTCTATTCACATCGCCTTGTTAATAACTTTTCTTGGTCGCGTTTATTTACAAAAAAATGACACCAAGTTATCTAGTGCCACGTATCTTGCAGCACGAAGTCAGCGAGCCTCTCTCCGATGGCGATGCTGACGGCGGCGGTGTTGGCGCGCGGCACGCGGGGCAGCGCGCCCAGGTCGGCCACGCGCAGGCGCCGCACGCCGAGCACGCGCAGCCGCGCGTCCAGCACGTCGCCCAGCGCCGTCGTGCCCGCCGCGTGGTGCACAGCCAGCGTCATGTGCCGGCTGTAGCAGCGCCAATAGCCCGTCCGGTCCTCACCCACACGCGGACATCCTGGCAGCTCCAAATATAAAATGCTCGCGTTTCGTTTGCTGAATGGCGGCGTGTCCATCAAATGTTCCACGATACCTAACGAGCGCACGGCGTCGTCCACGTCGCGCTCGTCGTGCAAGTAGTTGGGGAAGATAGCAGGAGGAGCCAGCGGGTCGGCGCTGGCGAGCCGCACGTTACCCACTGAATGTGGATACAGAAGAACCGGAGAGAACACGATGAGCGCGTGGTGTTCGTTCGCTTTGCTGATCTGTTCCACTACTTTAGAACCCAAGCCTGAAGTTTGCATGAACACAGGCTTGGCAAATGTTAAAGAAATTCTATCAATATAGGCATGAAATATCTGAAGGTTCGGCAGTTCACAGTCACTTCCGTCGAAGCTCTCGGTGAGTAGCGTCCTCTGCGTGAAGTCGTAGCAGTGCGAGTTGACAAACGCGCTGACGTCAGTGAGGCCGTTTGATGTGAACGGTCCTGAGCCGGTGTTCAGCAACTTGACCACCTGATCCGTCCGTGTCACCAGACCAGCCAGGTTGTCAGCGATACTTTCGCTTTTATCGACCATGGCCAGTACAATCGGTAGCATGTGGTCGGTCATGTTAGCTCCGACACCTGGCAAGTTAACTTTAACGCTTATTCCCATCCTCTGTAAATGCTCAGCCGAGCCTATGCCCGACAACATCAGTATTTGCGGAGTCCCAATGGCTCCAGCACTGAGGATCACTTCCTTGCGCGCATATATGTTGAGCTTATGCCAGCTCTGCACGACGACTACTCCGCGCGCGATGCGTTTCTTGTCTATGATGACTCGGATGCACCGCGTGTGCTTGGCCACTTTCAGGTTCCTCTTAACGTCCTCTCTCGCTAGATATCCTCTCGCGGTACTCATCCGCTCGCCGTCATGAACATAGCCGATGAGTTGACTGATACCGATCTGTGACTCCGCGTTCACATCAGGATTTTTCAGAAACCCGAGATACTTGAATGCTTTTAATAGTCTGGAGTGCCACGGGTTATCTGGCGAATTGAAGAAACCCACCCGCATTGTCCCTGTTGTGTTATGGTACGGTTTAGAAGAGGGTGGAAGTAGATCTAGGTCTTGCAAACCTTCATATTTGAGGAAGTAAGGTATTAGGTCGTCCCAGGTCCACCCGGGAACGGGGATGTCGTGAAAGTCTTGGCGGTTGCCGCGCGTGTACAGCATGTAGTTGATGGAGGTGGACCCGCCCAGGCACTTGCCGCGACTGAACCGGCACTGCCGACCCTGCGACGAGAGGCAGGACACGTTGTTGGGGACTGTCTTGTACTGCCAGTCCATCTCCGAACCGAGGAGAAGCACAGATGCGCTTGGGATCTGTAACAGCAAAACCCACCAGCTGAAGTCAAAAACTCTTAGCCTGCATAAATGTATTATGTGCGGTAGTACAGCTCGCGCGTTACCTTGGTGATGGGCCAGGGATCCCCACCGGCCTCCACCAGCAGCACGCTGGCGCCGGCGAGCGCGAGGCGCGCGGCTGCCGCCGCACCGGCCGCGCCCGCGCCCACCACGATGTAGTCGAACCGCTGTCCCTCTGAATGCATACGGGAGATCACATAAGCTCGCTATCTTTGTGAACAAATACTTGCAACTCTAGTATAATAACAATATTTTGCTCGGCAAGGGGAAATCATTATAATATCGTATCCGACAGAATTGTATATTAGTAAGTGTTAGGAACATCAAAACTTCTGCAAATACGAGACTCTCTCAAGGGACTCTGTAGATTTCTGCTTTCACTGATCTTAAATGTACGTGTACAATTATTTTTATCTATCTCTATAATTTCCTAGGCAGTAAGTATTTATAATGTAACACCATGGTGTTCGCCCATTTGATCGTTAGTGAAAGTTCGGGAGCATTCGGTAAATGAGTGATGAGACACGGGATATTGTCCGATTTAGTTATCAAACCACTTTTGCCAATCAGTAATGGAAATAGTGCACCACCTAACTAAAAATAAATAAATAGCAAAGTGGCAAGAGTACGACTATTGAACATGTTAACAGATTAAAATGGATTTGTCATAAACAGGTGAGCTGCAATGACGCACAGGTTTGGTACAGCCGCGTATGAAAATCGTAAAAAATTGGAAATCTATTTCGCGATAAAGTTGAAAATCTTTTAAAGAAGTTTGTAGTAGCTTTTTGTGAACCACCTCTGTCCTGAGGCTAACAAAACTATGACTCACTCGACTCAGGGCTCTAAAAGCGTGCTCAAAGAGTCGTTAACTTAGGCTTCCTGAGAGGTCAGGGCGCCTAAGACTCAGTGGCTCAGTGGGGTTCGTGGTTGAGTGTGGCTGCTGGAGTGCACGCCACAGCGTACACATTTAACTGGGGTAGGCTGAGACACTCGAGCGGAGCATATTAGTGTTGTCTTCATAAATGTAGTCAGGTAACTCTAGTGGTTGTTTCCTAGCGACGGCAACTAATTTATATTACAAGACGTATTGTGCCTCGCTACGGGGTGCTACTTGCTACAAAATGTGGTTATTACAGTAGGAAATGTTCTTAATGAATAAACTGTTAACATTCCGTAAATTGAGTGCAGACAAAAGCGCAGCGACAGCAAAGAAAATAAACTCAAAAATAAATTGGATTAGCACACTGTACATATACGTATCACACACTTTCATGCGTTGAAAGCGAGCCTCTGGACGGAACACGAAACCTTTTGTAAGCAATGACCAGGACCACTTGTCTAGATCGTTTGGTTGAAGTAAATAAACATTCAAACACATTGTTTTAAGATAAAGAAGTTTAACAAACCTTACGATTGAGCCTTGACCACGGTCGAGATATACACTTGGGAGCAAATAAATCGAGCCACTACCTTTTTTCACGTAAAATGGTAAATATTTTTGGTAATATTGAACGTATCAATTCGAACTATATATCGCCTAAAAGTTTAGTTAATAACCTTTACAATGAGGGTAAATTATTGAATAATAACCTTATTGAATGATAAATTATTGGCTCTGCAAGAAAAATGGTAATTTTGATAGAAAATTTTGTAGGGCTAAAACAGTCCATAAAAACAATAAAAAACAAAATTATTGCAAAAAAAATATTCTTAATAACTGGTATTACCCCCACGTGCCCTGATACATTCTTGTAGCCTATTAGTCATCGATCTGATCAGCGTTACGATGACATATTGTGGTATGTTCTCCCACTCTTCAAGCACAGCGACTTTAAGCTCGGGAATGGATGAAACAGCGGGAACCCTGGCTCGGACTCTCCGTTTTAGCTCGTCCCATAGGTGTTCGATCGGGTTCAAATCGGGACTTCGTGCTGGCCATACCATTTGTTGAATCCCGATCGCAAACAAGTATTCCGTAACGATCTGCGCGGTATGAGGTCTCGCATTGTCATGCATAAACAAGAAATTTTCTCCGACAAAACCAGCATACGGCATTACGTGGTTTTCAAGAATGTCAGTTATGTATCGGTCAGCTGTTAATCCACGTCTACCACTGCCATCGTTGGCGGGGTCGACGAAGACAAGTTCCGTTTTTCCGTCTAGAGAAATTCCTCCCCACACCATACAAGAACCACCACCAAAACTCACAGTTTCTCGAATGCAACATTGGGCAAATCTTTCACCAGGACGTCTATACACTCGGTTTCTCCCGTCATTGCTAAAAAGACAGATTCTTGACTCGTCAGAAAACAAAACTGACCTCCAGTCTTCTAACGTCCAATTAATGTGTTCTCGAGCAAACTCCAAGCGAGATCGGCGATGAGCTACAGTCAATTTTGGGCCAGTTGCTGGTTTGTGTGATGTTAAATTTCGTTCTTTTAGTCTTCGTCTCACTGTCCACCTACTGATTGAGACTCCTCGAACGTCACGTAACGCTTGCTGTAGCTGAACAGCATTAAGTCCACGGTCGCGCAACGAATTGGTTGCAATAAAGCGGTCGTCACGTTCTGTTGTTGCCCGTGGTCGGCCAGTTCCAGGTCGCCGAACAAAAGCACCAGTCTCCAGATACCTGCGGTATACCCGCTGTACCTTTGAACGACTCAAATGAAGTCTGCGTGCCACTTCACGTTGTCCGTGTCCAACCTCAAGTAAAGCTACAACTTGGGCAGCTTCCGTCGGTGTAGTATCCATTTTATCAGGTTATTTTGATTACACAGACACAGATAAAGACAACAATAACAAGTAATATGGGTATGATTAACAAAAACCTCAAATTTAATCTCTTCTTAACAGAGTACAATAAAAATGTCATAAGCAAATTAAATGCGATAATTTTATTGTACCCTTTAAACTTTAATTTAAATAAAAAAAAAATTAAATTTTGACAACTAACTACCCTCTTTGTAAAGGTTATTAAATACCCTTTTAGGCGATATATGTTTCGAATCGATGCGTTCCATAATACCAAAAATAATTACCATAATGCGTGAAAAAGGAAGTGGCTCGATTTATTTGCTCCCAAGTGTAGTTCTTTAATGAGCCAATAAAGAATGTAATTAGTATAATTACCTGTGAGCACGTGAGGTGGAGGCAGCGAGTAGGAGTCTGCCAGCAGGGCTGGCTCCACCTCCCCGCGCACCCCGCACCCCCGCAGGCACGCTGCCAGCAGCACCACCACCCATCTGCACACAGCGACACACTGAATCACTGCACCGACTGATATATGGACATCGATGGAACACGGAGACTGAACGAACTTACTACTTTCGCCTATAATGTTCCCACTGCAGGGACTCAGGCCTCCTCTCTAGAAGAGGGATGGGCTGGCCCAATGCGGGTTGGTAGATGTCACATGTCTTTTCTTCACCGTTTTGAGAGCGGTGGTGATGAAATAAATTATACAAAGTAATGCCTAAGATCGAACCCACGACTTACGAACAGTAGGTAAGTCGCAACCACTGGGCCACCACTGCCATCTTGCCACTTTCGCATCCACGAACATTTTTGAGTAGTTGAAACAAATAACATAAGGACATATGTACTTGGAACAAAAGACAAAACTACAACTGTATCTTCGCAATGTTGTTGAGTTATTGTTTAGTGGAAACCCATTTAAAGTTCAGTGACAGGTCACACGCCGCTATTAAGAACTGGAAATATTTCGCGAACAGCACATAAAGTATTCATAATTAATGAGCGAGTTGAATCTTTATTTAAAATTTACTTTTTAGGGTTCTGTAAGTACCTCGAAAGGAAAAAACGGAACCCTTATAGGTTCACTTTATTGTCCGTCCGTCCGTCCGTCCGTCCGTCCGTCTGTCTCCCTGTCAAGACCCTTTATCTCAGAAACGCGTCTATCAAGCTGAAATTTATTTAATACTCAGGTCAACTGTCCCCTAAAGCTGTGAAAAAATTAAACTTCTAAGCCAACGCAATCACAAGATACAGCCGTTTATGCCGCAAATTTTGGACACTCGCAAGGGAACCAAAACCTACAGAGTACTTCCCGTGAACTCAGAATCTTGAAATTTGATACGAAGTAACGTCTTATAGCACAGATAAAGGAAAAATTGCGAAAACCGTAAATTTTTAGTTACATCATATAATAATAATCCTATCCTACTTCCTACTAATATTATAATTGCGAAAGTTTGTGAGGATGGATGTTTGTTCTGCTTTCACGCCAGAACGGCTCAACGGATCTGAATGTTTGGAACAGAGATAGATTATAATCTGGAATAACACATGGGCTACATATTATCGCTATAATAACTTAGGGGGGCGAGCAATATTGCATTATGTCCATATTTCCCAACAGTTTGACCGCTGATATCTGTCATAAGTACTATTTATATCAAGAGAACGGCTATTTCAAACCATTATTGTCACCGATGTTAGTAGCCTGACGGTTCGACGACCTCCCTGTGAACCTTGTACGCAGGTTCAAATCTCGTGTGTCTTCTTTTTGTAATTATTTTATAATGTTGTGAGATTTCCAAAATTGTTCAACATGTTGATGTCGAACTCGCGTTCGATCCCCAATCGGTTTTCACTTTTTGTGAGTTCGAATTTATTTTTATTTTGTTGTTTCATGATTTTCAAATCTTATAAAAAATATTGGAATTCTGTACTAAAAGTTGAGAATTTTGTACGTGACGAAAGCAAGGGGTATATGGCTTTGCCGAGCATTATGATGTTATATTCCAGTTCATAGGGGTCGCTAGTGGACGCCCTAGAAAGACATCATCATCAGCCTATAATGTTCCCACTGCAGGGACTCAGGCCTCCTCTCTAGGAGAGGGATTGGCTATGATCCACCACACGGGCCCAGTACGGATTGGTAGATGTCACATGTCTTCGATTTTTTTTATTCTAGACATGCCGGTTTCCTCACGATGTTTTCCTTCACCGTTTTGAAAGTAGTAGTGATGAAATAAATTACACAAAGTAATGCGCCTGACTGGGTTCGAACCCACGACTCACTGTTCGTAAGTCGGGGCCGCTACCACTGAGCCACCACACACACAAAGACATGTACAAATCTTAATGGTGAGGTTCTAGGTACTAGACTTTTAGATGTTTTTGACCATTAATTTAAAAAAATATATAAGTCATCATCATCATATCAGCCAAAAGACGTCCACTGCTGGACATAGGCCTCTCCCAGGTGTCGCCACATTGACCGGTCTCTTACGTCTCGCATCCAGCGTGTCTCCGCGACCTTCACCTAAATCTAAATACATTTGTGGCGACAGCGACATCTATCGCAACACATGCGAACTAAATTGGCAATTCCTACATCGCGCTATCAACATTATCCGCGACATTAGCCTATATAGAAAATCCCGACTTACATATTATGTCAGGCAGGTTAGCCCACCAGACACAACACCCGTCTGGCCGGAGGATCCTCCCTTTTCTACGGGGGATGAGGAACTTTACACCCTGTTCCTCATACTTCCCAAACATTATAATTGTATAGACGTGGAGTTTCTGTGCATTGAACATACAATTTGGAAAAAAGATTTTTTTTTTGTTGTCTTTCATTCATTTTACAATTTTTTGCATTGGGCGGACGGCATGTGCCGTGCAAGCCGAAGTGAACTAGTCCACGATCGGCTCTCTTCGGGTGTGGTCGTAAATTTTATTAAAAGCTTTATTTATGTTCTTTATACCTCGAAAGTATAAAAAATATGGAAAGTAAAAGGGGAGTAAGGGGGAGAGCGGACATAACATCTTTCCGGCCCCAAGAGTCATCCTCACCTGCACGCGCTGAAAGGCGGCGGCTGCCATCTGGCAGCCGTGGTGCTCCCTGCTAGACAACGAACGAGGCTATGGCGACCGAGCAATAGCGGTATAACTAGATACCCATCCGGGCAACTGGTTTGGAAGAGGCTGCAGCGGCCTTAGGGTCTAAATAACCCTTAAAATGTCTGGTGCAGAAGGCAACGGGAAACCACTGCACTATTTTCCCATGAGAGTCACAATGGATTTAAGAAATAGCGATCTAGATCTGTTGAGCGCTCCGGCTGACGCCCGGCGCCACCAAACCGGGGATGGTGGTGTGAAATGTGCTACCGGCCATGTGTTTGTGTCGAATCAGGCAACACATGGAAACTATGTTACTGATAAACCAAAATCAGTTAGGCAGCCTCACCGCCTTGGCACCTGGAATGTACGCGGCCTTAACCAACCGGGAAAACTCCAGTTAGTAGAGAGTGAAACGAAAAGGAAGGAAGTCACTATCCTCGGACTCAGCGAAACACACTGGAAAAAGTCAGGATACTTTTCAACTGACCAGCTGAACAAAGTCTACTTTTCAGGACCTGAAAATGAAAGTTCTATGGGTGTTGCCTTCGTCGTACCACTAAGCATGGACAAATATGTCAGCGGTTATAAGCCAATTAACGACCGAATAATTGCCATTAAAGTTAACACAACTCCCTGTAAACTGAACATCTTACAGGTCTATGCGCCTACCGCCCAATCTGGGGAGGACGAAATCGAGAACTTTTATAGCACGTTGGCAAAATCTTTACAGGAAATACCCAAAAGGGAGATAACGGTCGTTCTAGGTGATTTTAACGCCAAAATCGGTCAAACAGACAACGACGAACATCTTCGACGGGTAGTCGGGAAGTATGGAATCGGAAACAGAAACGAGAGAGGCGAACGTATGCTTCAGTTCTGTAGTGAGGAAAATCTTACCGTGACGAACACCTGTTTCAAACAGCACATACGGCGATTGTACACCTGGATTTCTCCTGGCGACCGTTTTAGAAACCAGATAGACTATATCCTCATCCAGAACCGTTGGAAATCGTCGGTCATGAACACCACAACATACCCGGGGGCGGACTGTGGCTCTGATCACCAACTTTTAGTTACCACAATCCGACTTCGGCTGAGGAAACTCCACAAGCAAGAACGTACACTGAATATGCGCCATGTTGACCTGCAGGCCTTCAGAAAAGCAATTGAGCACAAAGTACCGGAATGTTCCAAAGATGACACCATTGACCCAGACACCGCGTGGAAAGCCTTGCAGAGAATTATCGTGCAAACTGCCAAACAGAACATGTTGCCAAAACCCACCATGAAACCTTTTATATCTATGGAAACAGCTGACCTAATTCTTCGGAGACGAGAGTTGAAGGAAAAAGGTCTAACCATACTGGAAAACAGAAGGTTATACGACAAACTCAGCACAGAGGTCCAGAAAAGTTGCCGCAAAGACTATGATCAACACATAAACAACATTTGTGCTGATCTCGAACAGAATTCTGCGAAACATCAGACTAAAGATCTTTTCCGCAAGGTCAAAGAGCTGACTAAAGCTCGTAATACGAAAACTTGCACAATTGCAGATGAAGCAGGTAACATCCTCACAGATAAAAATCGGGTTCTGGAACGCTGGAAACAGTACTGCACGATACTTTATGACACCGGCCAACCTATCACAATCGGCACGCAGACAGATTTTTCACCGCAAGAACCTGAAATTCTGCAGTCAGAGATCGAACATGCACTTGGATGTCTCAAGGATAGAAAATCTCCAGGTAAAGATGGAATTCCCGCCGAATTACTTAAAAACCTAGATTCCAAAGGTGTCAAACAGATCCTAAACATCTGCAATTCTATCTGGAAGACCAGGAGATGGCCTGAAGAGTGGACAGAGTCCGTGTTTGTTCCACTTCATAAAAAAGGCTCTACCAAAGACTGCAGCAACTACAGAACCTTGGCACTTATTCCACACATCAGCAAGATACTCCTGTATATCATAAATAACAGGCTAAGACACTTTCTTGAGCCACAAATTCCAGAAGAACAAGCAGGTTTTGTTAAAGGTAAAGGCACGCGGGAACAAATCCTGAACGTTCGCCAAATTATTGAGAAAAGCCGGGAATTTAACAGCCCTGTATTGTTGTGTTTCATAGATTACACCAAAGCCTTTGATTGTGTGGAGTGGGACAGGCTGTGGGAGGTTCTAAAGAACATGGGAACGCCTCAACATCTTGTTGACCTAGTCCGATGCCTCTACATCAACAACCGCTCTTTCGTCAAAATAGACACCGACTGTTCAAATGTGTTCTCCATTAAGAAAGGCGTTAGGCAGGGATGCATTCTCTCACCTCTGCTCTTCAATGTGTATGGAGAGTATATAATTCGCAAGACCCTTGAGGGCTGGGATAAGGGGTTTGCTGTTGGTGGAAAGCGGATTTCCAATCTGAGGTACGCTGACGACACCGTTCTCCTTGCTACAACACTTAGCGACATGAAAGAGATACTGTGCAGATTGGAGGTGGAAAGTGGCAAATTAGGGCTTGCAATAAATAGGCAGAAAACCAAGCTTATGGTGGTAGATCGTGCGGGAAAGCTATCGGGCGCCTATAACATCCAGGGCATCGATACTGTGGACAGTTTCGTCTATCTGGGCTCTAATATAAGTAATGAAGGCAGCTGCGTCCCAGAAATAAAACGACGGATAGCCATGGAGATGCTATGACACGCCTCCAGAACATCTGGAAAAATCGTGGCATAAGTTTTAAAACGAAGGCCCGTTTGGTCAGAGCCCTTATTTTTCCGATTTTCCTCTATGGAGTTGAAACGTGGACAATCCAAACAAGGGAAAGGCAGAGGATAGACGCATTCGAAATGTGGTGTTGGAGGCGGATGCTCCGAATTCCATGGACGGCCAAACGCACAAATGTGTCTATCCTTACCCAACTCGATATCAAGACTCGATTGTCTACAGTTTGCCTACAGCGTATTTTATCCTATTTCGGCCACATAATGCGAAGAGGAGATAGCAGCCTTGAAAAACTGGTCATTGTTGGTAATACCGAAGGCAAACGAGCGCGAGGCCGGTCGCCAACACGATGGTCCGACCAAGTAAAAGAGGCTATTTCCTCAAGCAAATTTCAGCAGGTGGTGAGGGCAACTTTGGACCGGAGTAGATGGAGGCAGATGGTTCGCTTGAAGGGGTCCAGTGACCACGATCCTCAGTAATGAGGGACCGACTGAAGAAGAAGATACCTCGAAAATACCACGCCGCTTATACAAGGTTACATTAACGAGCAGACCACACCGATTCTCTGTATGGCGAACGCGTCGAGCAAATGTTCGGACGACCGTATCTTTAGTTTTTATATCAATGATTTTTTGTCTATAACAAGTGTGATTACATCATTGAAAAGAGTATTTCTTGTAGAAAACAGTACCATGTAATGTATTTTGTTTACTCAAACTTCACTAAACAAAAATAGACAAGAAATATCGAGTGCGTTTTTACGTAAGAGGGAATGGCTACATTCAATTCCATATTTTACTGTATTGTGTCTATCAGCATAATACTTACATGTAAGTTACATTATTAAATTCTCTTTCAGATAGTACTAATAATTTTAATTTACGTGAAAGAGTATAGTTGTAATAAATTATATAATTTAGGTGATTCATTATTCACCGTCGGCAACAAAACCTGGCTGGCTAAAGCCTGTAATAGTACATTATGGTACAAGTGTGTAACATTGGTGATTACCGCTGAGGCGCCATTGAGACCCGAGCCGTGAGGTGAGGGTCTTAAGAGCGCCGAAGATGGTAATCATCAATACATACGTGTATCATACGACGTTTTTCAACACACTTGTGAAGAAAATAATACCATAAAATCATTTTCAACAGTTAAAACAAAAGTTGTGAAAAAAAAAACGCAATGGCGGGAAAAATTAATCAGTTTTCCTGCGCGCGCATCTATCAATGGCCATAGACTAAAATAATGAGGTTTCTTTTTTTTGCGTTTTCGCTGATAGTGTTTTAGCCACGTACAAAATGGGGAATTCAAAGTTTTTTTTATTACAGAGAAAACAAAAGTTTTTTTTATTAAAAACGTATATACAAGTTGAAATTATCTATTTAAATTTGAAGTTGCATGAAATGAGCAAGCAATAGGTACATTAATTTATTTGTACTATTGAACACGATCTTCAGTATCGAAACTTTTTCAAGAACAAAGCACATCAACCAATAAAATTTAAAAAAACCTGTAACTCACTTGTGAATAATGGCAATGAAAAATTCACAGTTTGATTACAGGTGTCATTATGTGCTTAATTACGGTAAAATTAGAGCCACTTTATGAGCAAGTGTGTTGAAAATAAATATTTTTATACTGTCATGTTTATTTTTATTATATCGTACGTAAATAGAACCCTTCCAATTTTAGAAGCCATAAAATATATGTGTTACCAATTTACTTTTTAAAATAATCCTTGTACAAGTTCACATAATTATTGTTTTTTTCAATTAGAGTCAATGTTTATCGCTAAGTATAATAAATTTGAAACGAAATACTAACAAACACTCGACACCACTTGAAAGAGTCATTCATAAGCTTGAACAAAAACATTACTTGAAGCGTCTGTTGTTTATAAAACGTCAACAAAAAAATAATTTATAAGCTCGGCCGTACGGCGCGCGGAGGGCCGCCATTTTTTTTCGAACGCTCACTCGTGACGAAATCGTTACTCACTTGAAAAATTAGCAGAGGCTACCTTCTCGATTGCTCGCAAGTGAATTTTGTCCCTTTTTCGTTTTGTCATCATTACTCGTCATTTTATATCTATCCCATTCTATTACATGAAGTTTTAATCCTTTTTCTCTTTTCTACTCGATTCGTTATAAAATTCGTCATTCCACTAAGGTTCATTCCAATTAAAAAAAAAAGGCCAAATGTCAGTCGTTGAAACTCGCGCGCGATAGAAATAGCTCCAGACTATTTTCGATTAATTTATTGGTTCTAAGTGAGTATTTTTGAATAAAGTACTAATTAAATGGTTAATTATATATGTGATTATATGTGTGCAACCGGATTTTAACCTGAAGGTAAGTGTTAGCGCTGTGGGCTTTTTGGAAACCTTTAAACGCTAACATGGGGGTGCGGGGAATTTACCATGAAATGGAAGAACTGTCAAAACAGCTCTTTCCAGGCTTCTAAAAGCCTGGAGCGGTGATTCAAAGCCTTGCTATGAGAATCGGCGGTTCTGTGGACTGTAATAAACTTTATGTGGCAGCATACATAGATTTTGAAGGAGGCTATTTTTTGGTATGGAGAAACAGGAACAATGGAAGGACACAGGATGCAGCGCCTTACCTTTTTTGCAGAAGTCTGGAGTCGCCTTCCTGCTGTAAGGGCCTTGCACTTCCTCGATGTACAGGTTAACCACGCGGCGGCCAGCGTGGTTCCACAGTTAAAGGATCCCTTTCCGAATGCAGCACTTCAAAACACTGTAGCTTGATATTTAGGTGGATCTAAATTGAATTATAGACCCAAAACTCTGGATTTATCACGAAATCTAGATTTATTTGCGGTAAAGCCCTGGAGAGGTGCTTTCACGGCGGCGGAGTAGACGAACTTTTTTTACATTTTAATATGGCGTCGAATACGTTCAATCTTCTTCCAGCCTTGTATTGCTGCTTCGCTCTGACCTATGGTAGACGCTGCAGGAATAAATAGGAAGGAAGGAACTGATGGGAAACTACCGCCACATTCTAATAAAGTTAAATACATTTACCCTTCTTTTGGGTTAGTCGGGTAAAAAAGATTTAAAGTATGTAGGTTTGGATATAGCGATGTATATGGCGACAACAGTAAGTATGTTTCAACTTCTGAGTGGTTTTACGTGTGCTTGTAACGGTTTTAGAATTTTGTCAGAATGCTTTCGTAATTTATAAAATTGTAAGACCAGTTCTGTAACCAAAGTAATAGTTATCGCATTGAATATTTACTCGACAATAGTTTTCAGTCAAAACATATGCAAAAATAGGTAGTAAATTTAATTTAATATTTGTTTACAGAACTCCTCAATCGGATCTAAATCAATTTAAAACAAAATTACATCAACTTTTACACGATATTCGAAAGAAATACAAAACTAAAGTAAATATAGTTATAGCCGGTGATTTTAACATAAATACATTAAAAAAAGGCAACATCACAATCGAATTACAAGACTTATCCAACAATCATAATTTGAAAATTCACATCAATATTCCTACACGTAAATTGTCTTGTATTGACCATATACTAAGCAACATTGCCAATGCAACTGCCATCGTACTACCTTTACATCTTTCAGATCACGACACAGCACAAATGCTTAGCTTTCCTACTAAACATAAACCACAAAAAGAACCAATATACTACATTTATAAAAGAGATTACAACTTGGACCATATCCGAAAATTCAGGGAATGCTTACAAAGCCTTTATTGGTCTGATGTACACTGATGCAAACTCAGCATTTAATGATTTTCATAAACTGCTGTGCCTATTCTACAATCTTTGTTTTCCCAAGGTAAGAGTCAAGATCAACAGTAATACAAAAAACGCACAAAAGTGGATAAGCAAAGGGCTAAGACAAAGTTGCAGAACTAAACGAAAACTACGTTATCAGTACTACAAAAATAAAAACACATCCAATAAAATTCAATATAATAAGTACTCCTCTATGCTCAAGAAATGCATTTATGGTTCAAAAAAGAACGCAAACATAAAATATATTAACGCGCATGATAATAAATGTAAAGCCACTTGGACTGTCATTAAAAACGAAATAAATAATACTTCTCACAAAGATAACATAGAAATCATAAAGTTAAATGATACTGTAGTTACAGACCCCGTGGAAATGGCTACTATATTCAATTACCATTATGTAAAAACGCATATACCAACGCAACGAAAAGGTGCCCAAAGCTTTAGACAAAATAAATGTGTCAACTCAATGTTCCTCAAACCAATGCTGGAAAATGAGGTGCGACAGGAAGTAATGTCTCTATGCAACACCAAATCGGAAGGCTATGATGAAATAAGCACGAAAATCATAAAAGCCTGTTGTAATGAACTGACTGGTATCTTAACTCATCTTATCAATATGTCATTTTTATCTAGAACTTTTCCCGATAGTCTAAAACTATCCATAATAAAACCCTTATTCAAAAAGGGAGATCAATGTGACATTAATAATTATCGACCTATAACGTTAAAATACCTATTTTGTCTAAAATTTACGAAAAATGCATGCATAAAAGGCTCATTGATTTCTGCAATTTTCAAATAATAACTGTTGAACAATTTGGATTCCAAAAAATTTCAAATTCCATTTTTCAAATTCCATTTTTTCTCTTATGAAAGCAATACTTACAAATATCAATAATAATCATTTAACCACTGGCCTCTTTTTTGATTTATCGAAAGCCTTCGATTTAGTGTCGCACGACATATTACTAGATAAGTTGGAGGCTATCGGGATCACCCTGCACTACAGTGGATATCATCATATTTAAGTAAAAGACAGCAACGTGTCATTATCAATAAAAATAAAGATATGATACCCTATTCATCAGAATATAAACATAATAGATATGGCGTTCCGCAAGGAAGCGTTTTAGGCCCAATATTGTTTCTTATTTACATTAACGATATTATTAAAATAACCAAACATAAATGTATATTATTTGCAGACGATATATCCATCATAGTGACATCTGATAAAAAGAAAAATACCGTTGCAGATCATGAGTCCGATATTAACAATACAATAGATACATTGCTACAGTGGCTTGACATGAACCATTTAAAAATAAATTTAAACAAATCCGTTTACCTTCAATTTAACCAGTCGAATAATAATAAAAATAACATCAAACTTAATATAAATAAAATCAAAGAGGTAGGACATACAAGATTTTTAGGTGTAGTAATAGATAAGGATATAAACTGGAAAGACCACATAGATAATATAAGCACTAGAATTAATAAATTTGTATATGCTCTGAAACAAGTTAAAAATGTAACTAACGTAAAAACTGCAATTATGTCATACCACGCGTATGTAGAATCACTACTTCGGTATGGTCTAGTTATGTGGGGTAATAGCACCGATATGAATAGAGCATTTATCGCTCAAAAAAAGTGTATCCGAGCAATAATGTGGACTTCAACCTGATGACTCATGTCGACCAATGTTCAAAAAACTTGGTTTGTTACCGTTGCCATCTTTGAAATATGTATGTTCGTGGTAAGGAATAAAGAACTATTTAAGAAAGCAAACGATGTAAATCCTCGCAACAGACGAGATCCTTTTATGTTAAGTAGTATTAAATGGTTTGCCAAGACTTACAAAATACAATAAAAACTGCTTAGCAATGTGCGTACGTATTTATAACAAGATGCCAAGCCACTTCAAAATATTAAATTCAAGCTTATTAAAGATTAAATTGCACAAGTGGATAAATGAATGCAATTTCTATAGTTTAAAAGAATTGATTGAAAAACGATTTTGATGCATTGTAACATTTTGCTCAAACCTAAAATTTTGCATGCTATGATCTATCTTAGCTAAACATGTTTGAACTATTTTAATTTTATTTAACACCATTGTCATCATCATCTGCCTAGCCTTTTCCCAACTATGTTGGGGTCGGCTTCCAGTCTAACCGGATGCAGCTGAGTACCACCAATATTTAACATGGAGCGACTGCCTATCTGACCTCCACAACCCAGTTAATACTAGGTAATACGATACTCTTTGGTAAGACTGGATGTCAGAATTGCAGGTCACTGACTTCCTGTAACGACTGCCTAAGCTCTATATATGGCAGCCGGGACCAACAGCTTAACGTGCTTTCCGAGGCACGGAGGAAACTCGGTATGTCGGGTGGTCACCCATCCACAGACGACCTAGGCAATTTAACACCATTGTATACCATGTTTTTATGCAAATAAATGATTCATGATTTATGAAGTCAAGATTACATGTTTTGTTCAAGCTAACCTTGAAAAAATTTAAAAATAAACAAACAAAAATGGCGGTTGGCGTAGTACAAGGATAAAGCTTGGTATACACAGGGAATCTTTTGCCGGCCGAAATTTTTGATATGAACGGTTTTTGTTTTAATAAAATTGTTGTGTTATTTGAAATATCTTTAAAAACATGTTATTAATAATTATCATAATTATCAATGGTTTTTCGACTTATTGTTTTTTTTTTTTTGTTTTTTTTTATTAAATAGAGTTTAGCTTTACTTTTAACATTTCTGCCATTTTGTTTTTCATGTTACTTAATTCAAATTCAAATATTTTAATTCAGAATTAAATCCATATTTTGTTAGTAACAATAAAAGCCTAATGTTAATATTAAATTAAATTTACAATAATAAAAATAAACTGTGTGTTGTGTGTGTAATTATCCCAATTGCTAATGTAACTGGGTCATATAATTTATCAGAATCTTCTCATCTTTTTAGCCTTTAGACGGTAATAACGAATATTGGGTACCTACAAACATTTGAAAAACATAACCCTCTTTTTTTGGCAGTCGGCTAATAAAAATCATAACTATTTATGTCATTCTTTGAAACAGGGATTGGGACCTATTTATTTATATTTGTTTTTATCACACGTATAAATAATAAATTTTACACCCGGTTAAGCACTTCATGTAACCCCGGTTTTATGGCACACGTGTTTCGTCCATTGTTCCGATTTGTGTTATTACTTTACCTACTTGTATTTTTTTTCGATGGCTATTGAATAAGTAGTCTGTGTGTTAGTTTGTAATAGTATTACGTTTAAATTATGAAGCTAATATGATTTAAATATTGTGTTTTTGATGATAATGTTGTTTTATGATTTAAAGGTTGCGGTTGTGTTTTTTGTGATTTTATATTTATGTTGTATTATAATTTAAAGATTGTGTTTTTATAGTAGGGTATAGAAGCTAGGATCATTGATGTTACTATTTGTACCTACTTGTTTTTCATTGTTTTTTAAATTTTAAATATATTAGTTTTAAAACCGCGCTATCGCATTAGGTGAACACCTGTAATGATAGTTGTAAGGGATTTTTAAATAAATAAATGATTAGGGTTTTTGTTTTTGTTTCATTGTAATCGGTGGACGGTGACACACAACACGACATCTATTGCATCAAAAAAATTGTACTAATTAATAAATGTGTTCACAAGATAACTTTAAAATTGTCTTTTTTTTAAAGTTACAATCAAAAGGTACCTACTGTTAATTAGTATAAATGACGCTGCTTTGAAAATCTACAGTTACATACCCTATAGTGTGTGTTCGCTTTTCATGCATTCAATTTTAGCAGTTTAACTTCTACTTTGATAGATGGCGTTGTTCATTTGACGCCATTCTCTGAATCACGGTGTGAATCAGTGTGAATATTGTCCGTGAATAGTCAAAAAATACCAATTTACACAGTACCTACGAAAAAATATCTCAAAAGTTCAAAATAAAAAAGGAAATTAAAATTTATTCTGTGCGGGAATCGAAAACGCGACCAGCACCATAATCAATCGCCCAGCAGTGCAGCTACTGTGCCAACGATGCCGTCATATAGGTACCTGTTACTGGGGTTTCTTCGGGGGGCCTTGCTGCAACGTTGCTTTACTATGACCAGACTGCACATTCTGTTTATAAATTGCCACTAAATCTTGCCCCAACATGCGACATCCCCAAAAACTGCGCAGATGTTGCTGCGTGTTGTTCGCAGGTGACTTTAGACAGGCACTGCCAACTGACAGTAAATAACTATTTAGGGGGACACCGGTGGATGAAATAAACGCATGCCTAAAAGCGTCGCCATCACTGGTCCAGGGGCGAAAAGCTCCATCTTTTTTTTTTTTTTTTTGGGGGGGGTGGGAAATCATCAAATAACCCCTCCCGCTCTTGGGCAGAGCGAAAGGGAGTGTCAGACTTCTACTGACTAAAAACCACCCATGTTCCTTCTTCGCCCTTTATGTCGAGGCCGCGGTATCCCTTGCGAACAACCCGCAGCCTCGACAGGCAAAAGCTCCATCTTACGTGCAACATGCGCGTCCAAGTGTATAACGACCACGAAGCACGTGTCTTTGCAAATAAGCTGCTTCAAAAGGGAAAATTATATTTTCCGCCGAATGTTCCCATCCAGTGCCAATGAAGGATGAACTTATTATGCACTTTTTTTCTAATTTTGGATTAATATAAACATTGAAGAGTGGTTGTTAGTGAGGTGTCTCATGAGATGACGAAAAACAGAGAGGTATAGAAGAGGAAGATATGCTGCGCCGAATAAGGGCAAGATAATGACAATGATGGTTGTTAGTGAGGGCAGTGCTGTCACCAAACAACGTGTGGCTAAGTAATGTTGAAGCGCCATGTAATAGGGGGCGCGTGACGTATAAAGATGTAATATGGGTTATTGCCATCAACCGGACACAAAAAACAGACTCCGTTGCCTGTACTGAGAAAACCTCTTGCCCGTCTCGGTAATCAAACCCCAGACCACATTCTCAGTAGTTGCGCTTAGGACCACTCGATAACATACATCAAAACTTCCACGTGAACGAAGTCGCGGGCATCAGCTAGTATTATTAATTATTATAAATATGATGTGACTAAAAATGATAATGATATGATTTGTTTGTACGGAACCCTCAGTGCGCGTGTCCGCGCAGTGTTTTTGAAGTCGTTTTTTTTTATCCGATGACAATCTGTAACGGCCGCACAGCTTGTAATAATTCTACATTAGGTAATAGCTATGCAAACAAGAAAGTGATTCAAATAATCAATTGGCAGAAAAAATATGTAAATAGGCGCAGGTGTTTTTACAGCTTAGCATCAAACTACCTACGACTTTAATCTTATGGACTGTGTTCATTTTTTTTACCCGAGTTAAAAACTAAGGCCAAAATCTCAGTGGTTTTTCAATATTTAATTTTATTATATTACCACTCGCAGTGTCTGCGCCCCACCGTAATTTAAACACGTATACAATTGCCAGTTTATCAAAGGTAACAAAATTAATGAACTCAGTAAATTACCGATTGTTTACTTGCATATAATTTACTGCAGGTACTCCACATAATAATCGTACATTCTAAATAAAATCCACAATAACAGTTCAGTGGGCTAAGGGCGTTGTTACGGCACACACAGAATGTAACCGCCATACATAACTTACTAAATATTGGTTCACGGATTCTTTACTCAGCTCGGTTGTGCCTACAAAGATAGGGGATGCGGAATAAATTGTTTCATAATTATACAAGTGATTTATTATATTTACCTCATATTGTCATAAGCTATTATCGATAGTATTTTTCCGATGTCGGTGTGAGTAATTTCATGCGCAACCCTTTCTGTTTGTTGTCGATACAGGTGCCCGGATAGTGAAAACTAGTACCAGAATATGGATTTATTGACAGCGCAAATCCGCCCCTAAGACGACCCACTGACCAAAAGCAGATCTATAATACATATCACAGCCGGTGAAACCGTCTCACATTATACATACCTACAAACCTACAAACCTTAAATTATTTATTAATACACAAAGTCACACCTTTTTCTCATAAGGATAAGCAGAAACTTCAAAACGAACTGCTCCTTTCCTGACATGCTCGTTAAACACACAAAAATACTCGAATGTCTCTCGCAGACTGAGCCGCGATCACAACTACATTAAATAGGCAAGTATTAACTAGCACATAAATATTTATGAACACGAATTTTTTTAGTAAAAGATCACGAATTTCGTTGAAACAAATAACTCCGTTTGCTAATAATGTCCAATTGCAAATGTTATTTTCATAAAAATAAATACTAGCTTCTCCTACATTTCCCTCTCAGTATTAAAATGTACCGGTTAATGTTGTATAATATTAGCATTAATTACCGTCACAAACACTGTTTATCAACCGACTTCCAAAAAGGAGGAGGTTCTCAATTCGTCTGTATGTTTGTTTATGTTTGTTATCGCATATCTCCGTCATTAATGAACCGATTTCCAAAATTATTTTTGTGTTTAAAAATGTATACTCCCGAGGTGGTTCCATTGTCACCAAATCAGGATCTGATGATGGGATCCCAGGGAAATCAAGGGCAACCCTCAAATTTTATAACCACGTATTACGTATTTCGTGCTTTTTCTAAAGTTTTTTAAGTATTTTCATCTAGCAGTCATCACTTCATGTTGATGAGTTGATGATGGAAGGTATAACTCCTCAACGGTTAGGAGTTGGAGCATAATTCTTTAGTAAAATATTATGGGGACGTATATATGGTTGTATTCTTTCAGGTTCTCTAGGTGAGCTGATTATGGAAGGTACTACTCCTAAACGGTTAGGTGTTGAAAGCAATAATAAGGGAATCTTGAAGGTTAAGGGTTAGGGTTCTTGGTTGAATGTTAAATGTACAGTAAATATTTGTATAGCATATTACAACTAAAAATTGTAAAATAAAAAAAACCTTTTTGCAAAAAAAACCGACTTGAAAAACACAAAAAGTGAAAAACACAAAATTAAAAGTGAAAAATAAACTCCACAAGAAAAAATACGTAATACGTGCCTATACAATTTGAGGGTTGCCCTCGATTTCTCTGGGATGCCATCATCAGATCCTGATTTTCTTATCATGGTACCACCCTTGGGATATCTCCTTTTCAACAGAAAAAAAATCTATATCGGTTCAGGCGTTTCCGAGTAATCGGTGAAACATAAAATATGATTGAGAACCTCCTTTTTTAAAGTTGGTTAATGACGTTTACCTTCTATCATCAGGGCAAACTAATACCCTGAAAGAATACAACTATCACTTCATAAGTACGTATAGTTCTGAAAGAATTTTTCAACTCCTAACCGTGGAGGAGTTGTACCTTCCATCATCATCAGTGAATCCACATGGTATTATGATGACCACACGCAAATACTTGAATAGGTTTAGAAAATATATGGAAAACGTCATAAGTGCCTATAAAATTTGAGGGTTGCCCTCGATTTCCCTTGGATCCCATCATCAGATCCTGACTTTGTAACAATGGGACCACCTCGGGTCAACCTGATACCCTAAAAGAATACAATAATCGCTCCATAAGTGCGTATAAATAAAAAAGAATTTTCTTTCAACTCCTAACCGTTGAGGATTTGTACCTTCCAACATCATCAGCGAATTCACATGATATCATGATGGTCAGACGCAAATACTTAAACAGCTTTAGAAAATATATGAAAAACATCATATGTGCCTATGAAATTTGAGGGTTGCCCTCGATTTCCCTGGGATCCCATCATCTGATCCTGATTTGGTGACAATGGGACCACTTCGGGAGGATACCTATTCGAACACAAAAATAATTTTGAAAATCGGTTCATTAACCTTTCGTATGCCGAACGTAGATCTACGCGAGACACAATGGATTTTTAATTGTGTCTCATTACACGGCATACGAAAGGTTAATGACGGAGATATGCGATAACAAACGTATAAAAAATAAAAAACATACAGATGAATTGAGAACCTCCTCCTTTTTGGAAGTCGGTTTAAAAACTGAATCAAACAAACAAAATGTCACCGACTTCAGAAGCTGCTTTTTCTTGTGAAGTTTATTTTTCACTTTTTTGAGTTTTTCATTTTTGTGTTTTTCACTTTTTTGTTTTTTTGAAGTCGGTTTTGTTTTTTTCAAAAAGTTTTTACCATACAATTTCTTGCCCTCAAAATGCCTAATACAAATGTGATCTAAAACATTTCAAACAAACTTATTTCAGATAGATATAGAAAGTTGAAATTAGTTAACTGACATTAATTTATTATTTCTGATACCAGAAAACACGATAGGAATATTTTACCTGCCTATATCCCATTAGTTTATATCATCCTTCCATACAAATAACGCGTATTTGTTTGTCCGTCGAGCTGCGGGTTGTACGGCTGTACCTGTGTTCGGGTAACTTTCAAATCAATAAGCTGTTCTGGTGATTTATTTCACTGAGCAAATATTAAATACGAGGAAAGCCGCGCCCGCTTCACGACACGACTCGCGACTTGCGACTCCACACACTCGATACTCAATTTCATGCTTTGAATTAGCTTTTTCGGGTTTATTTATTATGATTTTTTATATTAGATGTAAAAATACTTCAATTTAAAGCTAAAACCGCGATTCTACAATTATGTAAAATGTCGCTGTAACGAGAATGCCATCCCAATGCCTTGCCTGCAGCCTGCTCAGCTAGCTCAGCTAGGCTCGCTCCAGTCTGATGTTTCATAAAATATAAAACCCGTTGACAGGGAGTTATTAATGGCCACCGTAACAACGCGGGGAGTGGGGGGAGGGGGAGTGACAAACGGGGACAAAAGGGACAAAACGCACGCAACATCAGCGATGATCTTCGTGATTATTTTGTTAGAACAACGTAAAACTTGATCACATCATGCAGCGACATCATATTTCAGTAGGGCTGCACCACCATTTTTATAATTTTTGATGAGATTTAACTTTTTCGTTCATCAAATATTCAAGTCAGAGTGCTCTCATAGTGTGAACCATGTGTGAAAATCTGTCTGTTTAAATCTCGTATCTGGGGGCACCGCAGTGCCACCGCAACCGCACCGTTAGTAAACAAGCAGGCGTTTTATAAGCACGGTATATTTCAAATTTCAATCAATTTGAAGAAGAAATTTAAGAATTTTAACTAGTCAAAGTTTCTTAATTTTATCACTCACTCACTGACTTAAAAAACAAAACAAAATATTTTATTTCACATAGGCCTACATTGCACTACAGGGCACTTGTAAAACGTCGACAAAAAGGTGCAAGGTTCAGTGTATTGGTCGATTCCTAAGGAGAAGAACCGGCAACAAACTCCAAAGGTAACTCTTTTAAAGTGGTTTGGCTTTTCAGCCAAACCATTTGACAATGACTGACCGATCATCAAAACTCTAAGGCACGTCTAGCAGACATAGAACCTTCAAATTTACAATTCTTACAATTAGTATTTAGTGTATAAATCAAGGAAAAACTGAAATATTTTGCAATTTAAGTTCAGTTTTCTAAATACATCAACTGCATAAGTAGCTTTGCAATCCCATATAAATATGAGAAAGTACACAAAAGTTAAAGTTTAATTTGCAATGAATTATTCAATGTACCTGTATAATGTATAATAATACCACTAAAAACAAAACTTGTAAAAAAAGTCAAGTCAGTTCTTCTACCGTAAAAAGTAGTGAGATGTAATACCAAGTCAGTTAATTTATTCAATCCCTACTTCAGGGACCTTATATCTTAAGTTATTACGTAATAAGCTAACCTAACTACATCTTATAGTGACCATATCAATATTAAAAATATTTGATGTTTTAAATAAATAGATTGACTTGACCATCGCATCGCATTCGCCAATATTAAATACCACATTCTAATGGCTAATCGCCATCGCCAATGTGATGCGGTAAGTATTATATAGTTCCCCTGTATACTGTTAGTTATCTAAATGTATCCATTATTATAATTATGTTGAAATTATTATTGTAAAAATATTACCTAACTATTTAAATTTTATAATACCTATAGGTTTTCATTTTTTACACGGAACCCTAATTCTTTTTAAAATAAAAGTAGCATGTGTCCTCGTCGTGACAACAGCTATCTGCCAGTTAAAGCCGTCGTTCCGGTAAAATCGATCCGGTTTTGTTATCGTTTAACTTTGGGTGCTAAATAAACAGACTTCTTTTTATTAGCATTATTCACCTCTAAAAATCCACATTGTCTTCTAAATTACTAAAAAGTCAATATACTATTATAAGTCAGCCACAATTAACGAGCGTCTAAATGTTACTATCATAGTCTCAGCCATGACCACTATATCGTCGGCAAAACCGAAGGTGAGTGATGTACTCGCCATTGATGTTGATGCCTAGTCCTCTCCAGTCCAGAACCTTGAAAACATCCTCCTGTACAGCGGTGAACAGCTTCGGAGATATGACGTCTCCCTGCCTCACACCTCACTGCAGATAGGTTCCAAAGTCTGGTCCTGAAGTCGGACTGACATGGTGGCGTTTTTGTACAAACACTTCAACACCTCGATGTACCGGTAGTCGATTTGGCACCTTTGGAGAGACTGTAGTACAGCCCAAGTCTCGATCGAAAGCTTTCTCGTAGTCCACAAACGCTAAACAGAGAAGCAGATTATACTCTTCGGTCTTCTGTATAACCTGCCGCAGCGTATGTATGTGGTCTATGGTGCCAAAACCTTTTCGGAACGGCTTGTTCGGGAGGTTGAAAGTCGTAGAACCTGCGCGCGAAACGTTTCGTAATGACTCTAGAAAACAACTTGTAGACATGACTCAGAAGAGAGACGGGTCTATAATTCTTCTTGAAGAAGAGTACCACCACACCTCTGCACCATGCCTGCGGCGTTTTTCCCTCGAGTATGACGGAACCGAACAGCTTCTGAAGGGCCTTAAGGACCGGTTTGCAACCCGCCTTCAGGAGTTCGGCTGTAATTCCGTCATCACAAGGTGCCTTGTTGTTCTTGAGCTGTTTCAGAGCCATCCTAATCTCGTAGGATCTCGGAGGATCCTCCGACCAGACGGGCAGTTAGCCCACCTGATGAGGAACTTTACACCCTGTTCCTCATACCCCCCCCAAAAGAGTATCAAATGTCCTAAAGATCGATATTTATTTACATGTTGTGCTACAAAAGTTATTGACAGAAAAAAATCAGAAAAGTAGCAGTTATTCTGAAGTTACAAACCGACACTTCAATTTTCGTTATTTGTTAGATAGATAATTATATTTACCAAGATTGTGATACGCTGCGTGGTGCGCCCCCTAGGTGCGTCAATGAGGCGACAAAAGATTATTCATCAAAATTCCCAAACTGCTTTTATTTTCGTGAAAACGCTCAGGAACATTTTTGTCATCGCGCGTTCTAAAGTTATGGCATTATTATCTCGATACAATGACTCGAATGTTTTCTTTTTAATAAAAATACTCGCAAGTCAAGCTTTTACATATTCTCTGAAAGAAACAATATTTCTTATTCAAATCACAGAAGAATATTGCTTGACTTGTTCTTGGTTTTACAAACGGCAGAATATTATCAAGGGTCCCGATATTCCAGTAAAAATAGACTGTATGTACAAATGTACACACTACACTGGGACTTGTTCAGCGTTCGATCAGTTCTGTGTGGGAGCACATATGTGTGGCGGCCCCTAATCAAAGTATAGCTTTACCCAATCCGCGCTTAACATTGTACTTAGATAAAGGATAGGTTCTTTTTTTTCTGCTGAGGAAATGAGATTTTACTCACACAATTTAATTGCACTATTGGAATTTGAAGTCAAGGCTTTGAGTGGAACGTTAAAATCAAACAACGCAGATTTACGCAGCGTTAATGTAGGTATCGCCTACTGTTAGTGAAAACGGGCATAACATAATATATCTCTCTATATAATACCTCATGTTTGTGTCATCACTATCAGCAAACAACTAGCTAGAACAACAAAACGATAAAGTAAGGTAGCACACACGTTTCACTATCGGTACGTTTCGTTTGGCGACATTTCAAACGTAAACTAGAGTAGACTGTAATCCAACACCTTTATATCAGATCTATTGTGCTTCAAACAAGATGACACTCTCGAATCCATGGCGAACAATACCCGACCTCCGGCGAGCTTCGCAACTTAACGGCGACCTTCAAGCGGTGACCTTCAGGCGATGGTAACTTATTTTATGGGACACATAAACTCGTAGAATCGCACACATGATATGGCCATAATGTACGCTATAAAATGTAGACTGTGAAGATACAACACTAAACAATAAGAATTTCTAACTTTACCAACAGAACGGCCATTAAGAAGGATCGCAAAAACCACGAAAATTAACCAAAAGTCACCGATAACAATAATTCAGGATGGCGATTAGATGTACAACCTTGTTCTCTTACGATGATTTTCCGTAATGATAATAAGTTACGTTAGCGATGAGACAACCTTTTTAACAGTATTTGAACCACCGAAGGCAAGCGTAAGGGCGTTCAGGACCACACTGTTGACATAGGTAGGTAACTACATTACATGAGTATGTTACTGGATCCAGGAGTCTGTCCAGTCCTTTATAGCTTCTAGAAAGTTTTATAAAAGTAGATAACCTTGACTGAGAAGAGCTATGTCTACGCCGCATCGGTCTGTCTGTTTGACACAGGGCGAAGATGAATTGGTCACTCACCTCAGTCACAGTGCATGTGTCACCTAGTACCTACATAGGCCTATTAGATGCAATGTAATCTTTACATATAGGGTGTAAAAGTACCCTTAACGCAAACGAAGGCCATTTGTTCTCCCCACCACTGCGATCATTTTTTTGTTCTAGACCATACCTGGGAACCTCCTAGTTACGGAGATATTGGGGGTCAAAGTTCCAAATTTTTCACAGCTGTTTTTGTAAATACTAGTATTTCAGGTTTTAACTTTACTTAAATTACCTCCATGACCCGTTTACTATTCAAAGCATCCACTAGCACAATGTTTTAAGAGTGCTACTTTGAGTTTTACCGTAAAATGTGATTTTTGACCCCAAAACAAAAAGTCATTTCCCAGCAAAAATTTTTGCGTAGGGGTACTTAGTTTGATGTACAGAATGCTTGGTTGTCGGATGCGTGAAGGGTTCGTTTACACCCTGTATATGCCTACCTATTTAAAAAGATTTTCCTGAAAACAGTTTAGTTAAAACCCCATCTCGTAGCGGCTCAGAGGATGTTATTTTACGACCCTCTTTATAAATCAAATAAATGCTCTGGAAGACCTCGGAGGAGGAAAACCAATGGGAACGAATGAATTACGAATGTTTAAGTGAATTAATGAAAAACGTAATGAGTTCATTATTTTCTTTATTGGAAAGAGGCGCTATTGGTTTCTTTGGAATATGCTGCCTAATATTTCCCTGCTCAGTCACGAGCAGGGAAATATAGGTTAACGTTTTATTAAAAAATAAAGTATGTAGATCATGCTGTGGTTAATTAAAACATGTTTTCATTTCCCAGAACGCTGATACAATTAATGATCGTTAAAGTCAACAAGTAACCTAATACATTCTTCATTCTTTCTTTCTTTCTAATACATTCAAAAGAAATGTGTGGGCTTGTGGAGTCACAAAACAAGCAAATAACAAGCCCAAAATATATTATGAAAAGAAACCTTCAACAATATTATTTGAACATCAGCAATCGACACATTTCATGAATAATACATGAACACAAAACACAAATCCAATAAAGTTCAGCTGAGAACGCGGCCGGCACAGATTCTTGACACAGTACACAACACACAGAACACACACAAGTACACACGACACACAGTACACAGCTAACAGTAACAAACAAGTATTTAACAGCGCGGCGATAAAAAGCCTTGTACATACGGTTTGTAATATTTGCGCGAAAATATTTCGTGAAGTAATTTACTTTAGCGGGGACGATGAGCACGGAGCGCACGGAGAACTCGGAGAGCACGGAGAACTCGGAGCGCACGGAGAACTCGTAGCGCACGGAGAACTCGGGGAGCAACATAACGAGGATTACAGGTCTTTTCACGCAGAGATTTATTCGTCTTTACGACAACAAGAACGTTGCCTATTTAAAAAAAATGTCTTTTATATCAAAGAAGCTTGAGAGTCTTAGAACAATGTATAAGAAAAACATTTCTTGTAAGCAGTTTTAATTGTGACAGATTTAAGTTCAGAAGCTTGTGTTTGTACCTACAAAGAATAACAGAGAAATCAGATAAAAATAATGATGTACATCTAGAAGGTACCCTTTTAGACATTCTTCATTATATTGATGTGAGCTCTACTTTTGTAGTTCCTTCTCTGGGAGTGGTCTTGCTTGCTCGTCTTCTTCAATGAAATGTAGAAGAACAAATGAATTGACGCGTGTAAGTTGTCTATGTGACTCATGGGTGGATATTAAAGGTATCAAAAAAGCGAACTGCTATAAATAACTTTCGTACATAAACAACACTATGTAAATATGGAATTGTACTGGAATATATTATATTATGTCTTCTTCTATTTAATATGAGAAGAGGCCCTCTATGGGGAGAATAAACGATTCAGTTGAATAGGTCTAAAAATAGTGCTCAATCTGTGTCTTCTACATAACTACTTATGTATTTGATATTTCAAATACATCTTCCTACTTAATTGTCTTTCTCTCACCGTTGATAACAATCGCAAATATTATTTCGTTAGTTCTCAACATGGAGCAGTGTCCATGTGTGTATAAAAACGCAAAAATCGGCATGCATACGCCGTGTGCTAGGGGCCTAAGATCAATTCGGTTACAGACAACTTTGTTCGCCCTAACGCTATTTGGTGTATCCCACTGGTGGATTAGCATCAAAGCCGCGCCACGTGCTTCCAATTTGCACACAAATTGCATAGAACCATGGAAACGCTAGCGGGATCTCCAAAATATTGCAGGTACATCCACACTCGTATCAACTTCCACTTTGTTAGGAGCGCTCTTTTAAAGCGACTCTTTCTATAGCGTCAACCAACTCCCAGTTTGTTCAGTGTAGGTACCTGTCGTGTATATCGTGTATGGATTACATTTGTAGATATTTACTGACACAATACAAGCAGTGGATAGTGAATTTGTGAACTTTTTCCTCGAAGAAATATCGAAAATATTCCCTGTAAAACCTAGTTTCTTAATAGTAATGAAACTACAAACGGTCACCAACACCGCGTGTTCCAAACGACTCGTCGACGACAAACAGGCGCGACGGTCAAACCAAGTATCATGACCATGTAGCAGGAACGTCGAATATCAGATAACATAGCCACATAGATATGAGTGTCAATTCCCACATGTAATTATCGAAATAATTACACGCACCTTCCATTAGGAGAGCTCAATGCAGAAAGAAGCAAAATCCACGTGACCTATCCACTACCGGCACAGTCAGCTTTAAAGGTGAAACAAAGCCTGCCATGGAAACAATAGTGGTATTCGATCGTTTTTTCAATTACTTAGGAGGGTTGGAGGATGGATTAATTGCGAGAGGATGCGATGAGGGAAGTGCGAGCGGAGAGTCCTCTCATCATTGTGTAGAGTTGTTTGCCTAAATTGTCGCGTCAAAGTCGCAAAAAGCGAAACTGTATCTCAGTGAATGTTTGAAGTCGATAATAGCCTTTTGAATGTAAACTTGTGGTTGCTCTTCACCTTGTCTTGATGGAAATAGAGATGTTGGGAATGTCTTTTCCCGATAATTTTGTTATGAAACAATCGTGTTCGCACAAACTACGATAAAACTTTTATCGTGTCGCAAAGTTTTGTTAGTTTAGATTAGGCCTGCCACACGTTCCGGCACACCGGGACTTGTCCCCGTTATGAACGTTGTGTCCCAGTTAATATGGCTATCTCGGTTCCAGCGGTTGGCCTATTTGAATTAAACTATGTAGACGATATTGTGCTGCTCAGTTCATCAAAGAGTGGATTGAAGAAGTTACTTTCGACCTGTGAGGCCTATGCCGAGGAGCAAGGGCAGCGTTGTCTGTGAGGAGCGAATTTGCTAGCCTGCTCTTGAAGCCGTTCTGCCAATCCCTCTACACGAGCGGCCTATGGGTGTCCTACACGCGACGAGCCGACAATACAAATACAAAATAGTTTATTGTGCCAATTAGGTATTACATTACATGTTAATGTGTTTGGAGCCCCCATTTAGGCAAACAATGCCTGAATTAGAAGGCTCCGCTCTTTCAACATCAGTGTCGTACACATCTTAAACTAACTTAAGTTAATATTGAAATGATGTACTGTGACCTTAAGGGTAAATATGCAATGTAAGTACATTTATTTATATATATTTAGCTTATACATAATCATAATAGAAAAAATTAAAATATCGGTAAGTAAGGTTACAACTTTAAGTTATTAACAGTAAATAACTGGTTAATAATCGTAAATTTTGAGTTAATACTGTTCATCCAAACGAACGATATATTGTAAATGGTGCTGGTCGTTCCAGTATTTATGGCTGCCCTAGTGTAGGTACAATTGTAGCTGACTGCCCCGATATCCGAAACGAGACAGAAACTTCATTCGGCCCACTACAAATGTAACATTAAATATTCTTATAACACATAAAAAAAGAAACCAATTTCCTATGGTAAACAGACGACCGACTACATAAAAATCTAATCGGAATCTTGATATCATAATAACAGGTAATATTTTGTTAGTGTTTTTTGGCCGATCCAGTTTTGTTACGTTTACATTAAATAATACGGTACTCGATGACATCATTTGCTTTAATAAATAATAAGCAGTGATAGTCTAGTGCTGTGATCGTTATTTTGGTGGTATTCAAAATCATCGTGGCAAGGAATGTAGTAAATCCGGCTTTTTAACCGACTTCCAAAAAGGAGGAGGTTCTCTATTCGTGTGTATGTATTTTTTTTTTAGTTTTACTTGTTGACAGATAACTCCATTTAACATTTTCTTGCCCTTGTACAGTTATTGGGGTTCTGTAGCCAAATGGCTAAAGAATTTGTCCTGTCCGTCTGTATGTCTGTCTGATTGTCTATCCATCCGTATGTCAAAGACATTTCACTCCGAAACTGTTGGCACCTCGTAGTGTCTGACTTCCGTGAACTGTTACACAAGTGACGTGAAATGAAGAGAAAACAACTGAACTCTCCATACATGCAACTGAGGATCATTTTAAGGCGTCCTTCCTCCAATGAGCTTCCTATCAAGGAGCAAAAATCAGAAAAAAAAACAACTAAGGATTAAAGTGGCGTTCTGCGGTTTCTGCCTACCCCCATGGAAAAGGGCGTGAGTTTATTTTTGTTCTACAGTTTTTTTACTGTTACGTGCTAGTAACAATGCCTATTACCTTCAATTTTGAAGCTTTTCAAACACTTAAAACATTATAATTATTATTTTGTTTTGTTGTTCATAACAAGAGAATCGTGGAACATGACACAATAATTAGTAAGCAGTCTCTAGTAACTTATAATTAACGAGCTCCTAATTATAATGAGTAAATCGCAACAAAAGCGCTTTCCTTTTAATGCTCACAAAACAAATTATTTTCCGGGTCACGGGAGAACGTTAAAGCGGAACAATTTAATAGCTACCCTACTTTTAGCTTTTGTTCGGTTATTTAGTTAAGTGTTGACCGGTCACACGTGTGTGGAAACGCCGGGATATATATTAATAATAAATAACGATAATAAAAATGAACATTTTGAGGATAAAATTAATGCGGCCGTAGAAGCTATAATAGAATGGCTTGAACAAAATAATTTATTTGTGAATGTGTCCAAAACAAAATATATTAATTTCTCTAATTACAAAATGACAAATAAAGCAATGAAAATTATTGGACGTGATAATGAAATTGACGAAGTAGACCATACAAAATTTTTAGGCATAGTAATTGATAAAAATTGCAATTGGAAAAAGCATATTGAAAATTTATGTAATAGGCTGAACAGTTTTGCATTTGCACTAAGAAATCTCAGGAAGACTGTTGGACGTAATGCCGCTCTATTGGCGTATCATGGATATGTCTCATCTATGCTAAGATACGGCTTAATTATATGGGGTAATTCCACTGACAGCAACAAGGCATTCATAGTGCAAAAAAAGTGTTTACGAGCTGTATTTGGTGCAGAGCCTTTAGAATCGTGCAGACCTATTTTAAAAAAACATAAATTATTAACTTTAACTTGCTTATATATACTAGAAATAGGATTATTTGTGAAAAAACACCCTCACCTATTCAGTACAGCAGATAGCGTCAATGTTTATAAGGTGGGTAAAATGTCAAGGGATCCAACAAAATTGGCAATGCCAAGATGTAGATCAGCCTATTGCCATAAAAATACTGGTAGAATGGTAATAGAGATATTTAATAATATACCGAAGGTTATTAGAGAACTGCGATCCAACTTATTTCAAAGGCATCTCAGAGGTGTCCGTTACCTCAGCCAGATGTGGTCGAAAATGGTCATTTGAATCTTATAGATAATTAGTTTTGCGACTTCTGTAATTGTTGCGCACATTTTTAAATTTGTTGCGCTTATAGTTTTTTAATTATTTCACAAAAACATTTCCTGCTGAGGTAACGTTACCCCAGCCAGACCTTTTTCTTTCTAATGGGAATATTTAAATAAATACTAGCTATAAAATTAGTTGTCTAGATGAAGTAAATGTTGTGCCTTATTTTGTATTTGTTCTTTCTTCGGTTGCGAAGTTATTCGAGATTTTGCTGGGGTATCGTTTTTGGTTTTGCTAGATCTTTGAAACGGTTAAGCGGATTCTTATCATATTTTGTACAAGACTTCTTTGGAATTAGTTTAAATTTGTTCTGCAATAAAAATACCAAAATAATACATAGCTTAAAGGTTATTTAATTAAATAGAAAAACACTTCAATTGGTCCCAGCACTCTCAATAAGAGGTCTAAAGACTTACTTTAAACATTATTTTGAAGCTTGTAACTGCCTTCAAATGTATGTGAAGTTTCATTAGTATCCTGTAAGTATTTAACAAGTTATGATGATATTCAGTTCTTCACGAGCACGGTCATGATGCGCGCGGTGTTATTTGGCAACTGATAAGCCTGTATATGGATATATGAACTGAATGTTATGTCAATTATTAGTTGTGTAGTTCAGTTGTATATCAGTAAAATTTCAACGTAGTACATTGGATAATTAATGAGATAATACGATTAAAGTCATTAGGAAGTGAATGACCGTGGTAACCCGACCAAGTTTAGGTGGTTACGAAAAAGCGAAAACTCAGAACATTATGCTACCTTCTAAAATATGTAGGATAGTGTTACAAATTTAGTACAGACATTTACACAAGTGTTAAAAAAAACTACATGTTTATTAACGAATTTTTATTAACAGGTAAAATAATCATTTCAATTGAACTTTTAAAGTATTAATAAACTTATACTTAAAAACAATCACAGATTAAAATTACAGATAGTAATTTTGCTTTTTTGAATTTTCTATTACTTTTTATTTAAATGATAGATTTCAGTAAACACAGTACACAGTTACAGTTTTTATTTAAATAGGTATACACAATATCGGAATGTGTAATGATCACAGACAATAAATAATTATACAATGGTTTTTTTCAGTTAACACTAAACTTACGTATGTCTACTAATACCCACTTATATCAATTAAAATCACAGATCAATGGTAATACTAAATGACATCACAATGTAGTAAAATGCTCACAGTTAGTCCTACTGTTTTGTTGTCTCATTTCAAATATCACATTTTTTTCCCTAAGTATATACACATAAAATGAACTTAAACTATTTAAAAATCACAGATCAAAAATAATAAAATTAAGTAATATTAAACTGCAGTCAAATAATTATGTAAGTATTACTTTTAACTAATTACAATCTCAAAAAGTCAACATGTAAAGGTAAATTCTAAAAGTTTGTTGGGTCTGTATAAAAAATCACAGATCATCACGTAAAATGAGTATCCAAATACGTAAATAACTTTGTGACACAAAAGTTGTCATAAACAGAGATCTAGTTGCCGCTCTAGAGAGACCATAAGCGTAGGCAGATTTTGTTGATTCTTACGTCAGTCGATCAAATGGTCATGATTTAGGTTCTATACTAAAAAGTGTGAAATATGTGTTCGCCATGTTTAATTTAATAAAAAACACATTGCTTCCGACTGCATAAGATTGGAGACGATTTTTTTATTATTATTATTATCACATCTATAAAAAAATGTATAAAAAAGACAAAAAGAATAAGTACATTATCAAGAAACTTATAACACCCCTCTTTTTGCGTCGGGGGTTAAAATTATATGGTGTCGTCGTCACTATCAGCTAACAAAACTGCTTTTCCTGGTATCAAATTAAAAATTTCACCTAAAAAATATATTTAAGTAACACTATTATAACAGCTCGTAACAAAAACTCATAATAACAATAGGTACAATTTTGTATACGCCCGAGACGTATACGGGGTGCGGGGGGCAAATTCCGAGTGACACACCAATCGCGCGCTCAGATCGGCGCTACGCTACCTAATAAAAACGACTTCTGCGCATCTAACAACTTTTGCCAAGTTACGTGTTGGGGACTGTAATAGCGCGCGTATTTAGAGCATTTTTATTTACGTACACTTTACATTTGTAATAATCTACTTACTATAATGTAGAAAAATCTATTTAAGTCCTGATCCATAGTAATTGCGACAGGTAATAAAGATTGTACAGTGGCCAGCAGGTCAACCTACCTAAATCGTAGTAGTATATACCTAGCTAGATATAAGTACGTACTCACCGTAGATTGAGAGTTTCTGAATTACAGACTTAGAGAACGTCAAACGATATTTTTTACATCTTCATCACGCAGCCATAGTCGCCACCACACTCATATGCAGGTATGTCGCCATCACCGCGTCCATCATCGCGGCCCGTGGCTGTTGCTATGTTGCCATTCTGTTTATGCCTACAATAAAAAGAAAGAGTACATTTTTTTGTCTAAATCCTTAATAAACCCCATTAAGGATTTTGTAGTTTTGCTACATATTTGAAACTCGAAACGTCATCTATTTGCAAGTTTATATCAACGCGCGTGTCGCAACAAGGTAATTATGGATTTCTTAAAGTCTATGTGTCCAAGGAGTTTGTGGAAATAAATACCTACCTACTGTTGCGGTAGTCCCGACTCCCGACATTGATAACGATAAAAATCGGTCGCCAAGTCATGAATTTCATTAATCAAGTTTCAAGTCTATTACAAACTAGCTTTCGCCCATGGCTTCGCCCGCATAATATGTTGACAATGTACCTATACATAAAAACCTTCCACTTAAATCAGTATATCTATTAAAAAAAATTGCTTCAGATTCCGTTGCGTAGTTTTAAAGATCCAAGCAAACAGGGACAGACAACGGGAAGCGACTTTGTTTTATAGGTACTATGTATCGAAGGATAAATATCGTCGGTACAATAGTCAACTAGCCAAAGTGAAATTTTGACAGTTTTGACTTAAATACATGGACATTATTATTTTCTGGCTACACATACTGTGGCAAAATATTGTATCTGTGGCATTTCAAAAACAAAAGATACAAACACATCGTTTTCTGCATAACTGCAAAAAATACAATTTCTACAGAGGTAAACTAATCTATGTGATTTGCGCCACAATGCAAAACTAGCCAAAGTGGTAGATTGAATACTTTACTTTAGTACAATATAACCTACAAACAAAAGCCACAATGCGCAATTGGCCTAAATGGCAGATTGGATACTTTACTTTAGTGAAATCAAACCTACAAAACAAAAGCCACCATGGGTAACTGGCCTAAATGGCAGATTGAATACTTTACTTTAGTGAAATAAAACCTACAAAACAAAACCCACCATGTGTAACTGGCCTAAATGGCAGATTGGATACTTCACCTCAGTTAAAAAGTATCTTAATTTTTAAAAGCTACAACGATCAAACAGTGTAAGTGGCAGATAGTGGTTCCAAAAGTTATTAAAATATGAAGGTGCTACAATGAATTGGCGTAATTAGCAGATTTAACAGATTACCTTAGACAAGAAATAATTTAAATAATTTTTCTACTAGTCTTACGTTTTACAAACGTCATTTCATCGCATTTTAGAAATAAATATAATTTTTATTTACCTACCCAGCTCAATCGTTAACAACAAACATATTATATTTGAGAGTTTTGGTGTCAACACTGGCTGTATGCGCGTACGACTCGTGCAAACCTTTTTTTTTTAAGGTTTTTCGTTACTTGCAAGCACAGAACACTCCTGGCGGAGCTGGCGAGCGGTAGTTTTCGGTCCAACTTGTTTATTAAAATATTAACTAAATTGTGAATTGGT
Organism: Diarsia brunnea; assembly: GCA_949774965.1. Classification (NCBI taxonomy): domain Eukaryota; kingdom Metazoa; phylum Arthropoda; class Insecta; order Lepidoptera; family Noctuidae; genus Diarsia; species Diarsia brunnea. The sequence goes on from OX459011.1 coordinate 351,227, forward strand.
AATAAGCTACTTCGAAGAAATCATCTTATTTTAAACTTATTTTGCACTGGTAATTTAATTCTCTAAGAAGGTGGCAAATTCACCAACCTTTCCAAAATTTTCCATACTGAGAAGTAGTTAGGGTCAGGGTTGTCAAATAAAAATGTTTTCATAATAAGCACCAAAATATTTTTTTTAATAAACATAATAACTTTAAGTGAGATCAAGATTGTGAAGTAGAGGTAATTTTGTTCTTCTGATTCAGAAAGTTTTTGCTGTTCGCCTGGCTTCTTAATATGCTTATTTTTAACTTTAATGTCTACAGTCCTGCGTGGTTTGAAGAATCTTTTTTCAGCTTCAAGGGACGAAATTTCTTTTTTCATGCCTAGGTCTACACAGCCACTTCTAGCAATTCTTTCGAATATTCCTTATAATTATTATGCTCTGTTAAGTCGTCGGCGTCGTTTTTCCATCTTCTAAAACAGGAAAATAAAATGTTTGTTCGTCAATAAATATTTTGTACACATGGACAAGGACTCATGAAATTAACCTAAAGGTAAACTGGAAAGCAACGACTAAATACCATCAATGTACATGTACCATCAATGTTAAACGGTTTCTAGCAAATCATTTTGGACCATTTACGGGCACTTGTAAAAGTCAAAAGAAGAAATTGCTACCATCTATTTATTTAAAAAAATCACATCAAAATCCGTTCCGTAGTTTAAAAGATAAAACATACACACATACATAGGGACAGACAGACAGCCGAAAGAGACTTTATTTATACAATGTAGAGATTTGCGCAAAAAACGAAATCACTTAACATATTTAATTGTAACTGGCCCAAATTGCCCGCCACCCCCATGTGCCTTTTGTAAAACAACCTTAATTAACCACATGCACTGAGTATTTTATATCTGGGTATACTTAAAACCACAATTTAATTAAAATATTCATGAAAAATTTTGTGGCAGCCATAGCCTCCGACAAAACATGGCAAAGTCACCATCACGGACGTTGTGATTGGGGTTGTTAAATTTACCAACACCGATTGCGAACTATAGGTAGCTTGTAGCACGGTAAATCAATTTTTACTTAGATAAAGATCATTATCTTAACATAATATCAAAAAAGTACTTACGTAGACAATGTTTTTCCCGTTTGTTCTGGCTAAAGTTCCAGAGCACAAAGTTTCACGCCACCACCACTCGAAAAGAGTAACGGCAGAAAATTACATTTTACAAACCAGCTGGGTTGCCACGTCCCATTCAGTGTTGCCATTTAACTAATACATCATCATCTGCCTAACCTTTTCCCAACTATGTTGGGGTCGGCTTCCAGTCAAACCGGATGCAGCTGAGTACCAGTATTTTACATGGAGCGACTGCCTATCTGACCTCCACAACCCAGTTAATACTAGGTAATACGATACTCTTTGGTAAGACTGGATGTCAGAATTTCAGGTCACTGACTACCTGTAACGACTGCCAAAGATCTATATATGGCAGCCGGGACCAACAGCTTAACGTGCTTTCCGAGGCACGGAGGAAACTCGGTATGTCGGGCGGTCACCCATCCACAGACCGACCTAGGCAAGCACAGCTTAACCTGAAGATCGACCCGAGTGGCAGTTCTTATTAAGCCATTTAACTAATACATTTTACCATAAAGCCATCGGTACATGACAAAAAACTATTTTTAGTATATATTTTAGACTTTTACCGTCAGAAGTTGGCTATGGCAAAGTCGGCAACCGATGGCAAAGTTAGCAGGTTTCACGGTACCTACCTACCTATATTTTAAAATAAATAGATAATAAAACGTAACATACTGCAGTTAAGCTAGTTTTGATCATTGATTTCATTCTAATGTGATTTGGTACACAACAATCTACTTGCCAATCTACCACATTGGCAGCTTTCATAATGCACAAAATCAGTAACTCTTATTTTTATGCCATAGCCAACTAATCAATCTGCGATATCTTCATATCCTGTAATAATTACATTATTTTGTTTCACTGTATTCAAAGAAGGTCATAAACATTATATAAATTCATTAATTCGAATTGATTTTAAGAAATCCCTGATTTACGGCAACATTATTTTTATTAATAATCACCTCCTCAACAATTTGACATTGTCAGATTGGCGAGTTGACTTCTGACCCGACGATATGTCGTCATCATTGTCGAGAATTCCAGTCCAGGTAATGACTAAGTACGAAAAAAAAGAAAATAATAAGTAAGTTCCTAAATTCAAATATTTAAGCCTTAAAATTACAGTTTTAGATAAGTACCTAACAACATGTACATATTAATAATAATTTTGCTACTATTTCTGTAGTTACATTATGCAAGCTTACCTTGTTCGTGAATTCATCAAGCAGCACGCACCATAATTATGATCATCAATAGAAGCACTCCACATTAACAGTATTTTGCCACACTTATTATTATAATAATAGCTTTCACGCACTCGATAAATATTTTCAAAAACAGGAAACGGAACTGCCGAAGCGCACGCGCACTCTACAAGATGAATTATGTAATTATGGAGCATGTTTAGTGCGTTATGCAAACAATGAATTACCCCTTCACCCCACCCCTCCCGCGTCCCGCCGAACGACGTGTTATCGGTGATTTTTGATAAGTATGTGCAACTGGAAGATAATAATGTTTTCATAGTACAGATATTATTATATTATTATGTATTTAACAGTGTACGCGTCTGTACCGAAATTGTAAGGTGTATTATACTAAACATTTCAAAAGATAGCATAATGTTCTACGTTTTCGCTTTTTCGTAACCACCTAAACTTGGTCGGGTTACCACGGTCATTCACTTCCTAATGACTTTAATCGTATTATCTCATTAATTATCCAATGTACTACGTTGAAATTTTACTGATATACAACTGAACTACACAACTAATAATTGACATAACATTCAGTTCATATATCCATATACAGGCTTATCAGTTGCCAAATAACACCGCGCGCATCATGACCGTGCTCGTGAAGAACTGAATATCATCATAACTTGTTAAATACTTACAGGATACTAATGAAACTTCACATACATTTGAAGGCAGTTACAAGCTTCAAAATAATGTTTAAAGTAAGTCTTTAGACCTCTTATTGAGAGTGCTGGGACCAATTGAAGTGTTTTTCTATTTAATTAAATAACCTTTAAGCTATGTATTATTTTGGTATTTTTATTGCAGAACAAATTTAAACTAATTCCAAAGAAGTCTTGTACAAAATATGATAAGAATCCGCTTAACCGTTTCAAAGATCTAGCAAAACCAAAAACGATACCCCAGCAAAATCTCGAATAACTTCGCAACCGAAGAAAGAACAAATACAAAATAAGGCACAACATTTACTTCATCTAGACAACTAATTTTATAGCTAGTATTTATTTAAATATTCCCATTAGAAAGAAAAAGGTCTGGCTGGGGTAACGTTACCTCAGCAGGAAATGTTTTTGTGAAATAATTAAAAAACTATAAGCGCAACAAATTTAAAAATGTGCGCAACAATTACAGAAGCCGCAAAACTAATCTATATATATAAAAATGAAACCCGTTTTCCGTTGTCACGACTTGGCATGAAAACGGCTTGACCGATTTGGCTGATTTTTTTTTTTAAATGTTCGTTGAAGTTCAAGGATGGTTCTTACGGCGAGAAAAAATCGAATAATGGCCGGAATAGCCCTAAAAACAGCCCTTTTCTTTTTCCCATACAAACGTTTTCTAACTAAAACGTAAAATCAATTTGAGCTTTAATACCGTACCCATAAAGTTCAAGTGTTAGTGGAGAGGTTCCGGGAAGGCAAAACAATTGAGTGACGTTCAGTTGTTCAGTCAACGAATGACAACTTCAAACAGACCATACGTCATTATCACAATAATCACAAATAATTACTGTTTCTTTCCCAATAGAAAAACGATTTTTCAAATGGTGTTTGCGTATAATATAAAAATTAATTGCTGTTAGTTGGTCGCGCTAAAACTAGAGAACGGCTAGACCGATTTGTCTAATTTTGGTTTTGAAACATTTGTGGCAATCCAGAGAAGGTGAGAAATTAGTAGTATGTAGGTAGGTAGGTAATAGGTAGGTGGTAGGTAGTTGGTACGTAGGCAGGTAAAAGGGCATTGCAACGCACGCGGGGTACAGCTATATTATATAAAAATGAATAGCTGTTCATTAGTCTCGCTAAAACTCGAGAACGGCTGGATCGATTTGGCTAATTATAGTGTTGAATTATTCGTGGAAGTCCAGGGAAGGTTTAAAAGGTGCGAAAGTGGTAGGTAGGTAGGCAGGGTAGTAGGTAGAGTAGTAGGTAGGGTAGTAAGTAGGATAGTAGAGTAGGTAGGGTAGTCGGTAGAGTAGTATGTAGGGTAGTAAGTAGGTAGGGTAGTAGGTAGGTCGGGTAGTAGGTAGGTAGGGTAGTAGGTAGGTAGGGTAGTAGGTAGGTAGGTAGGGTAGTAGGTAGGTAGGGTAGTAGGTAGGTAGGGTAGTAGGTAGGTAGGGTAGTAGGTAGGTAGGGTAGTAGGTAGGTAGGGTAGTAGGTTGGTAGGTAGTTGGTACACAGGCAGGTAGTAGGTAGGAAAAAGGGCATTGCAACGCATGCCGGGAACAGCTAGTTATCTATAAGATTCAAATGACCATTTTCGACCACATCTGGCTGAGGTAACGGACACATCTCAGAGCATGGCTTGTGGAAAAATGTTTTTATAGTATAAAGGAATTCATGAATTATAGGACAAATGGGAAAGTTGCATGATTTGACAATTTAATTTGACAGTTTTATTTTATTTGAAGCTATTGACATTTGTAATTTAATTTCATCGTTTGTTCAGAAAATTGATGTTTAGGAAACTTGTAATTTAAATACTTTTCTTATTTGACATTGTAATTTAATTATTAGTTTTCCTTTAGCGTCCTGAGTTTAATTTGACAGTTTTATTTTATTGTAACCTATTGACATTTTGTAAATTAATTTCGTGGGTTGCTGTTGTTTTCTTTTTTGTTTGAAAATTGATATTCAGGGAATTTGTAATTTAATTATTATTTTTATTTCAAATTTGTATTTTAATTATTAGTTTTCTTTGACATTTGTAATTTAATTAGTATTTTTAGTTGACGTTGTAGATAAGTAATTTGACATTTAGACATTTAATTATTGCAATTTAATAGTTTTGTTGAAATTTACTGCTATTGTCACAAAATTTGCATGCCTTAGTTTAGTAGGCGGAATATGAAGAACTAATGTGTACCTATGTTATAAAATCTGTAAAATACCATATTTCAGGCAAATAAATGAATCTAATCTAATCTAATCTAACCCTTAGGAAAAGGCGTGACCTAGAAACTCACGAAAATACCTACTTATATAAGGACTTTAATTGCTTCCACTGAAGGGCTACTCGACCGTTACTTTACCAAAATAAACAGTGCGGGTGACTGAGCCGAAAAGAGCCTCGAACGTGCCTACGAGTAGGCAAGTACTATGAAGTGCACGAGCTACTAAAGTAAGTGACTCGAGATATTACTGCACCTGATACTAGCAGTCGACTCTGACACGCCAAATATAAATCAAGGAAACACTGATACGGGTTTGCAACCTGTTGCTACTCACGCACGACTAGATATTACTGGATTATTATCGATTGTGTGAACGAACAGAAATCAAGAAGTACCTAATTGACTACAATCAGTTTTCAAGCTTCTGCCAACTATTTAGTGTAGTTTTGTTTAGTGACCGCGCAATAGTTATTTGCGTTGCCAGCCACAGGTTTGATTCCCGCACGGACCAAACTTTTAATATTTATAAACATTGTTCAATAAACAGTTTAAATATTTCTAATCATTGAGTTAGACAAATAAAAACTTGTAATAGAGATCTACATAAAGAATAACTAAATACAAACCCAAGAACCAAAACTCGATCAGCATTAGGTAAATACCTCGCCCGTGGCCGTACCTACCCAGCTACCCAGCTAAATAATGAGTGCAAACAAAAGCAGGTCGTTGAGATGGGCCGCACGTGCTGAGCGGATTAGCGGCCACAATCAAACGTCGCCTTGGCCCATATTGCTCTTTGTTCCCTAAGTACCTGCTCTCCGCATTATACCTACGGCTAATTAGTAACGGAACAACCGGAAAATTCCACCACAATACAACAAGCAACCTTTGAACCAAACAAGAATTAATTATGTAAGTACATTTTACTTTAGGCGGTATTTACTTTATTTTTTGATTCGTAAATTTCTTTTTTGGGACAAATGTAGGACGTAGCGCCATCTATGTTCGCTGGAGGGCAGTTACAATGTTGAGCGCTTTCTATCGGTAGTAATTGTTTGTTGGGAGTTATATTTAGGGGAGCGGTTTTCCCGATAAACCCGGTTACTTTTGGTTACAACTTTTGAAGGATTTGGATAGAGGGCGCTGGTTTTTCAAGACAAAGGTGTAACGTATAATTGTAGCCAAGTGAGAGTGTGACTGCATTACCTACGGACTAAAGACTAACAAAAGAGCATTTATGACGTAGGTACTGGTGGTAGGAAGTACTCGTGAAGTTTTGGTAAATGTTCTATGCTGTTATCAGGAGTCTTTGTCTTGGTCTCCAGTCGTGGATGTATCCTAACCCGGAACCATTTTTTTGTGTGAAGTGGGTATTTTAGACACCGGCCATTTTAGACCCCCAGAGGTTCTAAGATGACCACTTTAGCAGATCCCTGCTTAAAGCTTATCGATTCATGCTCTTAACAAAAGGATGAAGTTATGGGAAGATCAAATAAAACCAACTAATTATATTTCTACATTTATTATATGTTACAACATACAAAACATATAGTAACAACAATATACGATCATATCATTACGCCTATGCCAGGCGGGGCAGCGCAGAACTATTAGTTTCATCATTTATTGTAAACTTTCTAGTTTGGACACGATTCAAGAGACTAGAACAAAGAATAACAACAATAAAGCAATATAAAATATATCTTAGTTCATTAATGCTAATAGAATTTGTGAAAATATTCATCAACGATTTGTTCTTAAAAATAAATTAGTTTTTGTTTTGGAAGTCAGTTCTTAAAATAACATACTCCTGTTTCACTACCTCCGGTTAACTTAAATAATTTGTCAGATACTTTAATTGCAATAAATAGTGCCATTCCAGACTGAGAAGCAGGCATTAGTCTAAGAATGGCAAACACGATGTCAAGATGTTTTACTAATCCGTCGTTTGTCATTCCCGAACCAATATGACGATCATAAATAACAATAATGTTATGTACAGTATAGAATACATGGTCGTGGAGAGGTAGGAAGCTCTGAACATGCTACGTTACGTTAAAGCTACAGAACGTTGCGTGCCACTCCCCGGGGTTCTCAGTTTCCTTGTATAGTCTATTATGACGCGAACGGCAACATCTGTGCTTCCTGCCTCATTATCATTTCCTGCAGCTCTTAAGGAAAATATCTTCTGTCGAATGTCGCACTGGCAACTACTTGGCCGCTCGTCTTTGTTTATTAGGGTATTTTACCAAAAAAATCTAATTAGTCCGTCTGTCAGATTATCGAAAAGTATTGGATACGTGTTTTTTAAAAAATGTTTGAAAAATTGACGAAAATAAAATGTGCCAAAGATCATGAGTGACGTCACTTTCGGGGTAAAAAACGTACTATGTCTGTGACGTCACACGACTCGACACGACTTTCGAAGAACTGTACTTATCGTCTTCATCTTTTGTTTACATGAAAAATGAAAAAATACGTGTCCATTATTGTTTGAAAATCTATCTGACGGACTAATTAGATTTTTTTGGTGAAATACCCTATTATTATTATGTAGTACTGGTTGGTGCATGTGACATAAATGCTTGGAGTTGACACACAGCTTGAGATCGGCTACCTGCTGCCAGTATCAGTGGAAACTTATCTTACTTATTTTCTGCTTTAATAGATTTGTCCTAAATCTCACAGATATTTCCGTCGCGTTACACCCTTAATATAGAACATATTAATCTTTTTAAACAAGAATTTGGGGTAAATAATTGTGCGAGTTCGATTCGGATGTCAAATATTGGCGCAGCGCCATCTATTGGTGGATATAGTAAACGAACAGTTTGGAGGGTTACAAACTAACAACACTTGTGATAGAAGTAAGCTAGGTTCGTTTCTAGCGTAGAAGACAGGGAAAAAATGCGCAAAGAATTAGCTTATCAAGACATTCATAATTTATTACCGATCTTGGATGAAATTTCCCAATTCGACTCTTTTGCCATTTAAAAAGACATTTATTCTTCGAAAATGAAATAAAAGCATTATACATTACGAAAATAAAACGTGTTTTTATGTGCTTCTGTCTAAATATCTCGAATATCATACCGGTACACAATATTCCTGTGATTTGCGCTAGAAACGTGTTGGAAACATTACGTGTAAACCTATCGTAGCCTAACATTAAGTATGGAACACTTACATCGAGTTCAATTCCTTCTCAGTGTGTAGCGATACGACTATACGAGTACTTAGCCTAGTGCGCGTTGTCCCACGATATCGGTCTAGAACTGAATGTCTCCGATATAGACGCGTCTGCAGTCAGTGCGGCCACGCTACGCGACTGTACAGCTCGGACGTCTTCATCAAATGACTCCTCCCGCTCTGGGCAGAGCCGTAGGGAGTGTCAGACTTTTACTGACTAAAAACCACCCATGTTCCTTCTTAGCCCTTTCTGTCGAGGCCGCGGTATCTCTTTCAGACAACCCGCGGCCCCGACGGGCATCGGTCCTTGCGGGCCCCTTCCATGTTGCTGACATCTCTTTGAGGCGCGCGTGGAACACGAACGCGCCGTCGACACGGCCTGTCGTCGTCATAAGACGGACAGACGGCGAGCTAGCCCATCACTCACCGTCCACAGGCCCGCGTCTACGATGGCCGGAAGCCACCACGTGGCCCCGGACGTCCGGAGTGTAAGTTCCGGCTTCAAAACTACTTGAAATTGCGCTTGAGGTTAATTTAGAGTCAATTTTACCCGATATCACTACAACTCAGCAATGGTAGCAATATTTAAACATCACCGTGTTTTGGATATTCGTGTGAAGATAATATTTCGAATACGATCGACTAGATATTAGGTACGCGCGAAACCGTTTTTTGAAAACCCGTAAGCGTAGCGTGACCGCAAGCTTACAATTGAAAATAAACCCTATACATAGTTATTATAAAGTTTGAAATCGTTCAGCCTTAGTATTATGTAAGGTCATACAATGTCTGGAGATACTTGTGCTTCACAACTTATATACATAACGTGACTATGTCTGGGATCACATATTCTAGTTTACAATGCACTAAATTATTTGGTTTCTAGTCGAACTTTTTAATACCACCAGTCAATCTGAAATCAATTGAAGAAGCACAACAGTAAAGTCGTTATTTCTTCAACTAGAAATCACATGATTTGGAAACAAGAATAACAACTTTTCAGAGTTGACCATGAATGAAAGGTTGCTAGAAACAATTATTGATTGAAATTATTGTCCTGTTGTAAGGTTGCACAACTGAAAATAGCTTTATGTTGTCCTGTATAAGCAGGGGCGGATCTTGAATTTGTGGGGCCCTGGGCTTATACTGCTTAGGGGCCCTACCTAATTACTCAAGTAATTGCCATTTTGACAAGAAATTGTTTTCTGTAGTGATGTAGGTACTTAACATATGTAATTATGTAATGTATGTTAAGTACATGAAGAAAATAGGAAAAAATAATATTTTATTTATTTATTAAAATATTATTTATTGCAAAATAAATTGACAGGTTATAAATGTTATTGTTATATAAATTATAAAGCAACCTTTCTGCATTTTTGTGCTGCAAATTCTTTTATTTGGTTATCGCACTGTAGGTCCTTTGTTAAATCGCAATTTATCGAAAGAACTGATAAATGATTTAGTCGATAGTTCGACATTGTTGTCCTGTATTTGTTTTCTATATACGACATCCTGGAGAAAGAACGCTCCGCTTCACAGCTAGTGATCGGCATCGTTAAAAAAATCTTTAAGATGGTATAGCAGTTTGGGAAAACATCAACAAGTTTTTACCTTTTTGAATAACATAACCAAGATCTTTCCAGTAATTGGCCATTTTTAATTTTTCTAGTAAAATACCTATTTGAAAAAGATCTGTTTTGTTCTATATATTTCTTCATTCTTCAATTCTAGATAATTTTTATTATTGACAATATCGTCTATTGGTTTCAGTTCGGTTGGGGGCCCACTGTATTCGCGGGGCCCTGGGCTGCAGCCCAAAAAGCCTTTAAGTAGATCCGCCCCTGTGTATAAGATTCATAATTATTTGAAAGGAAGCTGTCTTAGAAATGTGTCTAACAACCCTAACCATGATGGCATATTTCAATAACTCACAGACATTGTCACACAATCTTACACATAAACGTTTTACATTGAAATATAGTTCTTATGCTTATAAAAATAAAAGCTACATAGTTATAGAGAATCTCTTTGGTGGCAGAGTAACAAATGCAATGTTCACAACTCTTCTACTTGACAAACTTTGGTGTGCACTGTGAAGGCTCGCGCGGACTGTAGCGCGCGGTCCAACTACGAAATACGAGCTTTCGCATTGTTAAACCATAACCATAATTTAGTTATACAGGTCAATCGGTTTAGTCATTGTTTAGAGGAAACCAGTTCATACATAACAAGAAAGAGTTACTTACAGTAGAATCCCGATTATTGAAGACAAAATGATATACAAATACGGTAATTAGAGCCGTGAACAATGAGTCCGGATAATCGGATATCCGTATATTCGAGGTTCGGATAATTGGGATTCTATTGTAGTTGGTAACTCCTTGTTATGTTGCACTGCATACAATGCGGAACCACTTGTCTCCATTGTCCAAGTGGAGGTAGTCTCAGTATTGTCAATGAAGCTCTCCGTAAGCCCGATATAATACGCGCATGCCTTTCAAACAGTGTAGTAAGACGGTATGTTACCGACAATAATAATTAAATCGTCTATTGGTCACGATGTATTTGTTACGCTATGGACACTTACTGAGCTATCATAAATGCTACGCATTGGTACATGTTGCATAATATACGAAATAAACTTGTTTTTAATAAATACTACACTTTTATCGTCATCTAGACGTCAAAGTTATGTTTGGTAGTCTCTGTTGGCTATTAACACTTTATTTATTACTTACAAAATCCATGAATTGTTTGTTCGAAGATAAATAACAGTATTTTGATTTCAGTTTCTTTCAAAACTGTTGCAAAATACGCTATAATCAGTAGAACTTTAAAGCTTATGATTTTCCAATTTTTGTTTATTCCATGTTATATTTCGCACAACGAAAAATATTTCGTGTTTCAGAATCTCATTGATTACACAATCTATTCTGTCTAAAATCGTATTAGTGCAAATAACGAGCTAATTTCATCTCTATCAACAACATTTACTTTGTGCAGCAATTTTTATGCTCTTTCATACATTTTGAGCAAGTTTAATCTGTACTTGCAATTATACAAAAGTTTATTAAACGTCTTATACAATGAAACACTTGGTACATAAAATACGTGTTTATGTAACATATTTGGTATAAAGCTATGTATATCCCTTGCTTTTCGTCATTTTGTGCGACAAACACAATTATGACAAGAATGCACAATAATATTATGCAGTATGATAGACCATATCTCTGGTCACTCCACATAATTATAACTTCGTTGATTTTTAATTAAACTGGCAACACATAATCTATGGTGCAGTATCATTTGTGCATCATTAGTTACTTGACGATATTACACCATAATGATCGTACAAACATTTCTTTGGAGTAAAGCTTTGTGACATAATATTAATCCAACGAAGTTCATCCTGCAGACACTCGGAGAATGAGAGCTGGGCCGGTGTAATTTACACTGACCACCGTCACGATAATTTGTGAGTTTACATATTTTTCGTTTAATTATTCTCACAAGCTTTTAATTGATTTCACAGTGCCTGTTAGTTGATACAAAGCAAAAGGTCACAACGCACGTCTCGTGTTAATGCTGTGTAACCAACCTGGTTGTGTCTCACAGCAGCGCGCACTTGCCGAACTTGCGTCGCCGACGTTGCTTCTCCTCCTGCTGCGGGTGGTTGCGGATTATGCGCACCAGCTGTAAACATCGAACATTCAATCAAATTTAGAAAACTTCATGACGACTTCCAAAAATAACACTAGCAAGGCAGTGAAAAATAAGTTTACTTTTCGAGTCGCTGAGTTATCACACACAAACAAATTCAAACGTTATTCGATAATTTCTATTCCCTACGATGAGGGGGTTATTCTGAAATACTGTTAAATGATTTAACGTCAAAAAACAGCATATTATTATATTAATTATATTGGCCAGAAATCTTTCGAAATATTTGGGTGTTCCCTATTATCAATACGTATTCGGAACGGATCTGGATGATATTTGGCAGGAATAGCACACAGTCGCTGACCTCGTGGAAGGCGGCGTCGATGTTGAGCGGCGGCTCCTTGGCGCTGGTCTCGATGTAGGGCGCGGCCAGCGAGCGCGCCAGTGCGCGGCCCAGCTCCTCGCTCACCGCGCGCGCGTGCACCAGGTCCACCTTGTTGGCGCACAGCAACATCGGGTACGTCTCCCTGGGCGTTGCAACACATGTCAGCAGTTTGTCTCTCTCGTCAGGTCGCCGACGTTCCCTCTCGATGTCCTCACCTGTCCTTGACGCGGAGGATCTGCGTGTGGAAGTGGCGGATGTTCTCGTAGCTCTGCTTGTCCGTGACGGAGTACACCAGCAGGAAGCCATCGCCCTTGCGCATGTACTGCTCGCGCATCGCACTGAACTCCTCCTGACCGGCCGTGTCCAGCACTGGAACCAGAGAGCATTCTCAATTAGAACCTATCCCAATTTTATAAAGCTAAAAAGTTTGTTTGAACGCGCTAATCTCAGGAACTACCGGTTGGAATTGAAAAATTATGTTTTTGTTGCATAGTCCATTTATCGAAGAACGGTTTAGACGTTTTATATTCCACGCGGACAAAGTCGCGGGCAAAAGCTAAAACACAAGAATAAGAAAGGAGAGGAAAGTAATTCGACAGCACGGTTAGCGTAGTGGCTAAGCGATTGGACTGCTGCGCTCTGTGTCGCGGGTTCGATCCCCGCACGGAACAAATATTTGTATGGCCTGCAGATGGTTGTTTCGGGTCTGGGTATTTGTGTATGTGACTTTATATGTTTGTGAAGGCACCCACGATACAGGAGAAATTCCTAGTGTGGGGCAACGTTAAAAAAAAACAAAAATTCTTACTCGGGGTCACATCTAACATACTATGATAAGATACTTCTATGGCTCTATTACTACTTAGCCGAGATAGCAAAATAACCATGTGCTAGTCGCAAAAAACAATGCATGTATGCTAGTCAGCTTGCACAGGTAATGGTTTAGGCCTCATTTACGGACACGCGGGGCAACGCGCGGCACGTTTGCGTTTTTTAATTCAAACACATGGCGATGTATGAAAACATTAACGATTTCAAACGTCGATTTTACGAGAAGCGATTATTCGCTCGTTAGTTTAAAATGCAGCGTTCGTTGCGGTGGACGCGCCTCTCAGTAAATGAATAAAAAATCCGTCTGCACGCGCCGCGCGACGCCCCGTGTCTCCGTAAACGAGCCCTAAGGTAGACTAGCTGGTACAATAACTGTGATTATCTTGTTCATCAGCAGAACTCACCATCAAGAATGCACCACTGTCCGTCCACCTCCGTGTGTTGGATGTAGGAGTCCTCGATGGTGGGGTCATAGTCTGTCACGAACAGCTTCTGGAAGAACTGGATGGTGATCGCGCTCTTGCCCACGCCGCCATCTCCCACCACAACCAACTTGATCTGATCGGGACAAGTGCCAGTTAATCATAATGAAGAGTTGATGATAGAAGGGGGAGGGAGAGTACTACAATCAGGTTTAAAACTGATGGGAACACACTCACGAGGCAAGGTTTGAGTTCCCAACATGACCACAGGAATTATAGCATTGACAATGATACAAATTATATTGAGGAGCAAGAGCAGAAAATAATTAGTGATGGCTAACAGAAAAAGGGTAACATAGTAAACGAATTTTCAGGATGCTAACATTTTCAGATTTGACAATAATCAATTATTGATTTGATGAAACAGCATAACACTAAACGGGGCTAAAAAAGACTGTTTTTCTGGCAACACCATGAAACACTTTGACAAAAATTTAAATTGCAAAATTCGTTAACTAATCAAAGTATGAACAACCATTAACTCTTGATAATTGCACTGAAATGTGTCAACCAAAAAATCAGCCTCAAAAAAATATATAAAAATAAAAGTAGCAACACACTAACACTGTCACTGTTTTTGAACAACGACATACTTGCTTGGCATCTAGCGGCCGCACTGTAAACAAAGCCACAATCAACTTAACTACACACAGTGTTGCCGTTTTAGTGACTTTGTCACTAGATCTAGTGAGTTTTTAAGGTTTATGGTGACTTTTTTTCACGATTTAGTGACAAAAAAAAGTCTGGTGACTTCTAGCGACTTTTTCATGATCGACACAACATTACATAATTATTTATCCTGTTGATGCAATCCATATTTAATTAGCCAGAAAATTGTGTAAACTTACTAGTACTTATACAAAAATGCTGCAAGTATTACTATTAACGAGATTTAGCCATTGCAGTTTTGTCGCTGCCACACTCGAACGCAGAATTAGAGGGGACGTTCAGTATAATGAACATTGATAAATCGAAACTACGAAATAGATTAGCAACAACAACTCTGAATTCAATACTGATGATACGGAATCAGCTAAAATGTTTAAAAGAAACCTGCAAAAGTTATGTTTTACCAAGTGAAGTCTTGTCCCAAATGACGAAAACCGTTTAAAACATAAATAAGAATGTACTGTGTCATCTACTTCCATATTACAACCGCAAGCTTCGACTTCCACGGCAACTACAGAGCCGTCCACTTCCACCATGCTGGACGAAGATAATAGATGAAGATTTAATGCAGTGATAATAGATGAAGATTTAATGCAACTAAATAATTTTTAAACAGTGTTTTTGGTTAATTCAAATTATTGTTTGTTGATTTTTCATGTTTTTTAAGTTACCTACTTCTAATCAGTAAATTTAGTGACTTCTAGTGACTTTTTGAATTTAATTTTTCACCCAATCTAGTGACATTTTAGTAGGAGTTTGGTGACTTTATTTTTCCCTAAGCGGCAACACTGACTACACAATATTAACACATAACAACCAACACTTTGAAGTACCGCGGGGAGGTAGGTATCTCACTCAATTGATCTCAATTGCCTCATATTCTATTTGATAGAGCGTAAAAATTACTGTAGACTTTGCCAATTAAAATTTAGTATTTATATTAAGTAAGACACACTTCTATGTGGAAAAAAACTTGAAATTTATGTAACAAGTTCACTCAGAAATCGTCAAAATAAAACATTATGTTCCAACACAGATATTATCATCAAAATTTAAACACGTTTTTCAGTGAAGTCAGTTTTCTTAACACCTAGAGCTATACCTACCACAACACACAAATCAAAAAGCTCATCTATAAGCATATACCGCTATAACACAGTCGAAAATAACCCAATTTACTTAAAAAATAAAAAAAAATGGATGGTATGGATTGTTTATTAGCCCAAAGAGAAAACAAAACTATAAAATCATGTTTCATTAACTATTTAACATAAGTAATTATATTCAATTTACACAGATAATCTCATTATGTACCTATTTGTTAGATTTTCCAGCTGTTTATAATTACTGTGCCTGAACAATACAAAAAAACTAGTAGTTAGTTGTGAGTCATACATAAAAATTTGGCTAATGTTAGACTGTTTTTACCAGTTACAAAATTTTATATCTCCACAGAATTCTTATTAGACCAGTCACACTGTTCCCACACAACACAGCCACCCACTCCAACACATGACACTCACACAAACATTGCAAAAATACATTTCCTATCTCGCTGAACATGTAAATAACGGATTCTACAAAATATTAGTTTCTACATTCTACCCATGACACTATGGTATTAACCAAGTCACTATGTTATAATGCTGTCATCACAAGATGTATCCCACTATCTTATCAGACATATTAGAAGATATAGCTCCTGATCCGAGTGGTAGCTGAGTTAAGAAAAATCTTTGTAGATTTCAGAGCAACTCTTAATTTTATCAGAAGGAGGTCCTCTCAGGGTGCTAGTATGTGATGTACTATTGGTAAGAAGTCCAAAACTAGTTGTCTGCCTTTCTACGTCTATGTGGTGGGTGTTCCTAAAACAAACGACTATTGACTCCCATTCAAAATGCACTGAATCACTGTATGATAATTAATTGTAATTGTTTGTAGTCAAGTACTTGCCGGGCAGTAGCACAGTGATTGTCCATTGTACACAACTTTATAAGGGAACAAGTAGGCAAACATACTGATCACAAGTAGTTAGTGGTAACACGTGATATTTTTGATTTTAAGTGTTCTAATTTTCTTAAAAACTTCACATAGACTGACAGATGTACATTTGTACACCAACATTTATATATATTTGTGTGTCTAACAGACTACTTGCCCAGCTTAGCTAGTTATTGAATCCAGACCTACATGGGCATAGTTCCACACAAATGATTTTATATACTGATGAGATTTACATGATAAGCCTGTTGTTATCTTGTTTGCTAGCACTGATAAGGGAGATAGTATACAATCATCGTAAATCTGAACACATTATTGATTATTATCACAAAATACACTCTCTGTTACTAGTACTGTATTATTTTTGCACTTCAGTATCCACATTATTATTTGACACTGTTAGTTATAGTAATAACATCGAACAAATTCACAAAATTAACCAAAATTTGTTTCCTGTCATCTCGATAAGGATGTACTGATGCAAATTTCATAATTTTTTATTAATCATACCAGGGTTTCACTGTACAATAACAATAAAAGTAATACAAAAATAATATTACAGGAAATACTGATAATAAAAACGATAGTAAGTATTTAAAACCACCTAACAAATTAACAATGAAATTATTAGAATCTTAACTCTTCTGGTCTTTGAAGATATCATAATTTTCCCCCATTTATGGAAAAGGTGGATTATTAAGATGTGAGGTGTAATACTTTGTTATCAATGTAATTAAGCAGTCATTACTACATTACTTAAACAACTAAACTCCCTGTCTGTACCTGCCTCCGAACATTGCCTTCAATTCAAACAACATCATTGCACAAGAAAGCTGTGTTATTTTAATAAATAAAAAGAGTAGTTCTTTTGATCTTAGGATAAGTAATATAAAACCTGGCAGAACTGTTTTCTAGAAAACAGTTATTTATGCTACTACACTATGTGGTAAAGTAAACAGTCTAGTCCAGACTCATTAAGGCTGCCTTTGGCTGAAAGTTCATACAGAAAATAATAATAGAGAACTAAGAGACTAATTCAAAAATTGAGCTATTAAAAAGAATAATTTATTATTGTTCTGGCATGGCAACAAAAAAAATTTTTAATGTCAAATGAGATCTCATCTTACCGTGGGCAGGTTCTCGTTGGGAGGCCCCGGGCGCGTCATGTCTCCGCAGCGCCGCTGCGCCCCGCCACCTTCTGTTGACCGCTGGCTGGATGCACGCTCATGGGATATTATCTGCGGAATTACCACCGGAGCCCATCAACACTGTTTTCCTGACACATTATCTGCATGTTGGCAGTCCTCCCACGCCCGTCAGCCTAACTACAGCTGTTAATCGTAGAAACACGTAAATACTCACCTCATTGCTAATAAATAACAGTGCCGTAATCAGTCCATGGACGGAATGTTTGGTGATCAGTTAAAAACACAGTGAAACTTAACACAAACATGAAACAAAACTTGCATTCGTTGTTCGTTAAAGAAAGAAAGAAATCAGTGTAAATTCTTTTGTGACGTTTGTAGTGATGTGCCTGTGCGATAATTTTTGACGATGCTTGATAATGTGGGATCTGTTGATGTTGTATCTGGTAAGTTATTATTTACACAATTTTTGTGCACGATGAACTCATAGTGTGATAGTGTCTAATATTTTACAATGTCAAATTCAGAATTAAATTTACTCATTGTTGTACCTATTCAAAGAAAATTGACTTTTTTACGAACAAAATTAAACTGTATGTTTTGACGAAATAACAAGAGTATTGTATGTACTACGAGTATAGAACTGAATTAACACATTTTGAGCGAAATAATTGTTTATTTACCAGTTCATAAGAAGTACATACCAAAACACTTTAGTCATAATCGATAACAATTTGGTAGGTAGGTTTTGTACGCACTACACTACCAAATATAAATTTTCGGGCTAGCCAACCTTCTAAAGTTCTGGCCAATATAGTTACGGTGCGTTCAAATCATTTGTTTGCTTCGCGTAAAATATAATAATGTTGTATTTTTTCCTCTTTACATAGTATAACACAAAACAGCTCCCGCTGTTTGTACGCTTAGATCTTTTAAACTACGGAACGGATTTTTATACCCCCTGGGATCTGTATCATGTGTGTCTGAAATAAATAATTTTAATACAGTTTTCAGCAAACGCGAATCTGGAGCGAGTCGCTAGTAGGTAGGTAATTAGGTACCTATACACATAAACTCACTCCTTTTTTCCGTAGGGTAGGCATTTCTACAACGCCACCTGCTACAATACTAACATACTACTCCGTGCGCCTCCTCCACGTTCATGTATCTGGTTTTATTTGTCTTCATTATGCTTATGCCATTTTTACTATGCACCAGCTATGCGAGAAATACAGAGGTGCTCATAAAAACTTGCACATGGTGTACGTAGACCTCGAAAAGGCACACGACCAGGTGCCCCTTGAGATTATGTGGTGGGCTCTTAAGGAGAAAGGTGTGCCTGAGAAGTATGTGCAGTTGATCCGGGTGATGTGCACTACTTCTACTAGCTTCAATGCGGCAGTTGGTTTGCACCAAGGGTCGGCTCTAAGCCCTTACCATTTCCTGGTCATATAGGACGCTCTTACGTTGGACATTCAGGAAGAGGCTCTCTGGTGTATGCTATTCGCCGACGAATTTGTGCTGGTAGCCGAGAGTGCTCTAGAGGTCCAGGACAAATTGGAGGCCAACGACTGGAGAATGTTGGCCTGAAACTAAGTAGAACCAAAACGGAATACTTGTTTTGTGATTTCGGCGACGCCCATACCGACACCTGCTCCGATTATCGGTACCTCGGTTCGCTTGTCCAGGAGGATGACGAAGTAGATCGTGACGTAACGCACCGGATCAACTCAGGATGGATGAAATGGCGACAGGTCACTGGAACAACTTGCGACCCACGGATGCTCCTCAAGTTAAAGTGGAAAATATACAAGTCCGTGATTAGGCCTGTCGTACTGTATGGATCAGAATGTCGGGCTGTGAAGAAGATAGATAAACAAAGATTGAATGTAACGGAGATGAAAATGTTGAGATGGATACAATGTGCGGTGTGATAAGAATGGATAAAGTAAGGAACGAGTTTATTAGAGGAAGTTTAAATATTGCGCCAGTTACTGCAGAAAAGTTAAAAAGGAATCGACTGTCGTGGTATGGGCATGTGATGAGGAGGGATGAATCGCATGTGACTGAAAGAGTGATGAATATAAATATAGATGGATGGAGAGGGAGAGGAAAACCCAAGAAAAGATGAGAGGAGTGTGTGAGGAATGATATGAAGGAAAAAGGAATAAATGATAGCGTGACGACTGACGGGGCAGAATGTAAGAAAGAAACGTGTAGCGCCGACCCCAAATAACATGGGATAATATGGCAGGAAGATGCTGATAATTTTGCAAACCAGTGAATGAAAAGTTCTAGTCCGTACCTACCCATGTGCCTTTAAACTTAAAACAGGGAAAAATATGTCAGAAACTATAGTATTTAGATAAAATTATTTTCTCTTTTTAAAAGTAGACTGTGAGAAATCAAAATCGTGCTCTCATTATCATATTCGAGGACAAGGACTAAAAAAAAACAGTACCGAAGCAAAGTGTTGGCCATAAACCCGGTCTCCGGTAGACATAAATCAGGTGTACTTAAGCGGGGGCACGCGCACCTTCAGAATGCGGGAACAAGCCATAAATACACTTTGCACAACCCTACGACAGGGATGGCCAACCTGTGGTACGCGTTTGCGACGGTATTTTTGAACACGGGCACTTTTACTAAGTACCTGCTGGCTGGAAATACTAAAGTAATTAAGTTGTAGAAGCTAGGTCAACCTAATTAGTGAAGGTAATTTCAGGCAATTGTTAGAAAAGTAGGACAAAATAAAAAGTGGCACGTTATAAGGTTTGCCAACCCTGCGTGACGTGATTGTACACACGATGTTTTTCATCCCGGGCTCATCTGTAACGCCTTATCGAGCTATTATTTATCTTGGAAAATGTATGAAAATAACTCTTCTTATGGGGAGGTTTTTTCAGAAAGATGTTTGAAAGTTTTATGACAACGACGAAGCGGTTGCACGTGGCTTGGAAATGAAGACTGGGGGTGGCAGTTTGTTAAGATGTGTCAACAGTACAATGTAAATACGCCACGTAAAGATACTTTGTAAGCTTTTCGTTGCAACCGCAGCTCTCCGCTCTTCGCAAGACACGTTTGTTTGTAACATCAGCATTCACTTTCCCGACAGTGGCTAGGTATTGTTTACTAGATAAACTGTTGTTTTCTCTTACCTTCTCAATTTAGTATTTTACCAACCACACTTCTCTCGATCTACTCGGGATTTGTTTTT
The DNA here is from genome assembly GCA_949774965.1 of Diarsia brunnea. Classification (NCBI taxonomy): domain Eukaryota; kingdom Metazoa; phylum Arthropoda; class Insecta; order Lepidoptera; family Noctuidae; genus Diarsia; species Diarsia brunnea. The sequence continues at coordinate 372,105 of OX459011.1, forward strand.
TTTAAACAACTAAAGAACTTCCTGATTAGTTAGACATTATTTTTAATGAGCCGTGTAAATTCGTTTCAATCATTCCGACCGTCCCGTGTTTTCTGGACGAAATATCAGTTCTTTCTGATTCACAAAACAAAATGATGATTGCAACTGACAGAATGCTCGCTAAACCTAGTATCATTTACTGCTGGTCGGATGCACAACATCAAAGGCAACTGTTACGTCTATATGTAGGTGTTAGGTACTCGCGCACGGGACCTAGAATCTAATCAACTGTTCAACCGTGCAATTTCCTAGCCAACGGTAGCGGTGTCATAGGGGAACGATTAGTTCGTATGGAATTCATAAAACAATGGGTAACGCTCGCATCAGATACTATCTTATCCACATCTAGATCTATGAAATGAACAAGAACAACTTCAAATTAGAAATGATTATGTTGTTAGTGTGAGTACCTAAGTGGGTATTGGTAATGTACTCACAATATGTCACATTACGGCTAAGATCCGCTTTTAATTATGTTTTATCATATAATATTAGTCCACAATTTCAGTCCCAAAATTAAAAAGCGTCCCCCACCTGCTCCCCATGCATTTTAATGAGGCGGCTTTACGCGGGCTCATAAAGGGACTTAATTCTGAGCCGAACGATCCGCCGCGCCGTGGGTTCGCATGATCAGGCTCCCTGTGTGACCCAGTTAGCTCCCCTGGCCCACCGGCGACCAGGCCCGCACGGAAGTAGCCACAGATTAGTGTGGTACATACATCTGGAGTTAGGACATATGAGTAGTGTGAGCTAAAATATGTAGAGCGATGTATCCGGGATTCTAGGACAAAGTCGTATTTCCGACACACGAGATGTTGATTGACATTTTAACTGCAAACACATGCGTTACGTTTCTCCATAATCCTGGACTTTTGCATGGTTAATTAGAAAACAGAGAAACTTAGTTTGACAATAATTAATTAAGTGACCAAAAATCAATATTTTATAGGATAACAATGTCCACCTGCAATGTGCAATAACCTCGATAATATTCGTAAATCCTGTCATGGAGTCCGTAGCGCGTAGCCTGTATCTTGTAGCACGTAACACGTATAGTTACGAACTACCGCTACGTGCTACGGGCCCGTAGCACGTAGCGGTAGCTCGTAACTCGTAGCATGAAGTCCGTAGCGCGTAGGGTGTATATCGTAGTACGTAACACTAGGAGCCGTAGCACATAGTTGTAGCACGTAACTCGTAGCGCGTAGGATGTATCTCGTAGCTCGTAACAAGTAGCGTGGGGCCCGTAGCATGTAGCTACGCCTTTCCACAAGGTTTCATTTAGTTAGCTTTCCGTTTTTTCCGTCAAATGATAACCTTTTTTTTTGGAGGGTTGGAAATCATCAAATGACTCCTCCCGCTCTGGGCAGAGCGGTAGGGAGTGTCAGACTTCTACTGACGAAAAACCACCCATGTTCCTTCTTAGCCCTTTGTGCCGAGGCCGTGGTATCTTTTTAGAACAACCCGCAGCCGCGACGGGGTCAAATAATAACCTTGTTTACACATTTTGTTGTATTAGTCTTTACTTTGTCGGTTGGTGTATTTTCTTTCTTTATTTTTAAACTTCTTAAAAACTGAAACTTATTCAAAAGCATAGCCCGCCATAGTACGCGCCGGGCTCAATCGTCGCTCATGTAAAAGGCCACGCTTGCACTTCGCGTGACAGCTCGCTATTTACTCGCCGGTCGATTCAAAGGGCTCTTTGTGTGTGCCTGCTGCCGACACTGCCTTCCCTGCTTGCCCTGCCCTACTTACAAGATTCATTATGTGCCCAGAGCTTGACTTCTTGTTTGAGGAAAGAATGGAGTCTGATGTTATTGCAAACCGTTCAAGGTGCGAGCGATGGCATTACGGCGCCCCTTTTCATTCATACATTTCCTAATGCGATCTACATGCTTGAATACCTGATGTCATCTGAATAGTTTTACCTGTATTATATGACCCAGTACTCGCAGGGTAGTGGAGGTCAGATAGGCAGTCGCTCCATGTAAAATACTGGTATTCAGTTGCATCCGGTTAGACTGGAAGCCGACCAAAACATAGTTGGGAAAAGACTAATCACATGATGTCTAATACAAAATACCAATTAAAACTAAAATTATTTGTGGCATTAGGCTCGCCCCCTATTACCTACATAACATTACACCTCAACATAACTGGTGAAATAATGTGTGGGTGTTCTATTAGGTACCTACTCCTCTGCCTAACATAAACCTGATGTTAGGAATTTCTGCTTGCATAATTGAACATGGATTCAAAAACTATGCAGAAATCAGATTCAGAAATCAGAACATCAACATCCTTTATGTTATTACTCTGTAAATAACATCGTTAGATTAGTAAGGAACCAAGAAAATAAATTAAATTCTGTTCAACAGAATTTAACAACCACTTAAACAAATCAAAAGCGAAATCCCCCGGTTCGTTTTAACAGGACATAAATAAATAGCAAAGTACCCTCTCATTACGATTCCCCAGCCGGGCAGCCCCCAGACTGCATCAGTTCCACCTTCGCGCCAATCTGCCCGTAAGCCTTGGGTTCTGCCGGTCCCTAGTGGGGCTACAGGTGTGCACGGGACCCTCACTCACGACTCATGATGCACATAAATATTCGCTAAGTAGGAGACGTCAGGGTTGCCATAATGATATGATAGCAGTGGCAGGTAACTCTGAATGCTGCGGTTTTAGTAATGCTTTTCGCGTTATCACTTGAATAGGCGCCTCCTAAACGAATACTAAAGTAAAACCAATCTGTATAATTTTCAATGATCGGTTCAGCATCGAAAGTTGAAATTCCAACGGTGCAAAAATGATTAGCTATTCATTTGTTATTACTGTGTGTTAGTAAAAACTACTGAAAACATTAGTGTTCGCAATAAGCACGCAAATTCGCAAGGTCGCCCTTGTAAATAAAAAAAATGCTAGTTTTTATTCTGATGCACCAAGATGTGTAGTTTAGCATATGAATGCGGAAGTCTGTAAAGTAGACTTTAAACTCTAGACGGACGGCTCACGAACAATGTTGTAAAAATTTACATAAATAACAACGTTTTTCAAATATTCGGCTCGAGCCAGTGCCTCGTGTCTCGCATAATATTGCTATTTCGGTGACAAGTAATTAATAGTGTAAATAATTATAATTTAAGTCGTGTTGCGGACTGGTGCAGCGGAGAATGTATTATGTATAACGGAGAGGTAACAAGAATGTTATTTTTGGGCAAACCTTCCTCCTCATACATCTTCAGAAAACAAGAAATAATACCACGAACAAATAGCGTAGACCTTCTTTAATCATTTCACAAACTTTATAGAATCACAATAATCAATAATCACGATAGAAAATGGATGGAGGTTGTAAGGTCGTCCGCTCACGCGCACGTTCTCAGGCAGACTGTCCGCACCGTTGTCGCCCACCCCACTTTTACTTGCCAACAATGACATCACTACCGCCATCTTGTAACAAATGTTACAAGTTTCTTAAATCTACAACTCCCGCTGCGACACGGCCGTCCTGCGCCTCACACGTCCCCGTGTGGCTCATCTGAAATAGAAAGTTCTGTGTACATTACTTTGTTTCGGCCATGCCTGACCAGGATTAGTCAGCTTAACCATGACATCGCTTTACCAGCGGCATCGCTTAACCAGCGGCATCACTTAACCAGTGGCATCACTTAACCAGCGGCATCACTTAACCAGTGGCATCGCTTAACCAGCGGCATCACTTAACCAGCGGCATCACTTAACCAGTGGCATCGCTTAACCAGCGGCATCACTTAACCAGCGGCATCACTTAACCAGTGGCATCGCTTAACCAGCGGCATCACTTAACCAGTGGCATCGCTTAAACAGCGGCATCACTTAACCAGTGGCATCGCTTAACCAGCGGCATCACTTAACCAGCGATTTAAGTCTTCGAGCGTCCTTATGATCACCCGGTGGATCATAAGACATTCAAGCAATGTTAGCGGACGTTCAAGAGGTTAAGCACTAACGCTTAACCAGCGAAAGCTCAACGTAATCCGATTAATCAGCGATTACACTTACCAACGCTTAACCAGCAAAAGTACATCATAACACGCTTAACCAGCGATTCAATCACTAACGCTTAAACAGCGAAAGCTCAATGTAATCCGCTTAACCAGCGATTACACTACTAACGCTTAACCAGCGATAGTCAACATAACTCGCTTAGCCAGAGATAGCGTAATAGTAAAAGTAAAAGATTTACGACTCCAAAGATTAAACAGGTTCATTCATTAGTCTCATCATCATTAATTTCCATTGGAACATTAGAATCAGGCATTTTTCTAAGGCGATCGTGAGCATATTTTTAGAGTGCTCATAATCCTTGCAAACTAATATTTTGAGAGGAACCAACTTGCAGAAGTCAGTACTTGCAAAACAATCTACAATTACTCACGTCGGCGCGCCAAACAAGATCAAACACTTTTTTTTAAAGCACGAATAGCACTAGCTCTATTAATTGGATCGGAATCAATGGCAATGGAAATCTCTCAGGTACAGTATTATCGTTCGACAATCAACGCACATGCGGTCGCTGCCTTCCTTCGTCTTCACCAGAAGATTAGGACTGGCAAAAGGTGACGAGCTCGGGTGGATCATATTAAAGGAGAGCTGGTCTTCAATTTTATTGCGTACTACCTGTCTTTCCTGGGGACTCGACGGATAAGGACAACGATAAACCGTTTTATTGGGATCTTTGAGTCGTATTTCCATAGGGTCAGTATTTGCAGGAGAGCTAGGTGTTCCAATAATAAAGTTGTTTGAGAATTGACTTAAAATTAAAGTTAGTCTTGCTTTGATATCCGGAGAAACGTCGGTATCAGTGACATTTTTAACTGCACCTGACTCTACATTGAAAATGGTACGTAATTCGACACTCGACTCTACACTCGACTCTACACTCGACTCTACACTCGACTCTACACTCGACTCTACACTCGACTCTACACTCGACTCTACACTCGACTCTACACTCGACTCTACACTCGACTCTACACTCGACTCTACACTCGACTCTACACTCGACTCTACACTCGACTCTACACTCGACTCTACACTCGACTCTACACTCGACTCTACACTCGACTCTACACTCGACTCTACACTCGACTCTACACTCGACTCTACACTCGACTCTACACTCGACTCTACACTCGACTCTACACTCGACTCTACACTCGACTCTACACTCGACTCTACACTCGACTCTACACTCGACTCTACACTCGACTCTACACTTACGGTATTCACATCCGGTAAATTTTTCGAAAAGTTTAAAGTTCTAGACGTCATGTTATTACCGAGTCATTAATCAAAATTTCACGTCCAATCACTATGTCACGTTGTCAGGTAAAACATGAAAAACAATATCCAAACTAATGTTACCAATATCAACATTAGCTAAAATGTTCAGGTTACTATTCACGGAAGTTTGACCTATACCCGTCGTAGTAACGACACTATAATTACGCTCACTATTAAAACACAAAATATAATCTCTCATTAATGAACACTACGCTCCAGAATCATAACAAAATGAAAAGAACTCACCGAGGTGTTCTAGACGTCCCATTGGTGTACTGACTGCGCAGATTTCAACACGCCGCCGTTCTACCGGCGACCGGCTTCCTAGTTGGACTAGCAGCGGTCGTCGTTGCTTCTGTACTGGCACCCCGAGGGCATCTTGATGCTTTGTGTCCGACGACGTTCCGACAGTTGTAACGTAATAATGATCTCCGTTGTTGTAAGTTTCGAAGTGGTTGCAAGTTTATTTGCTTCTCCGTGAGGCACACACAGAAATATGGCGGCCCACTCTCCCACAATGCGCACATTTAACCGGGGTCGACATCAGCTTGCGTTGTTTTGGACCAGGGTTGTCACTGTTGTAGTCACTATTCGGCACCGTTCTTTTTAAGTAGGATAGTGCCTTCAATTCCTGCTGCATTTTTACACGACTGCCCCAAAAAAAGAGTGTTATTGATTTTGTTGCTCCAATATCATTTTCCATTCACTATTGTTAAACGTGGGCTGTAGACGCTGTAGTACAGAACGTGGATCACATCCCACTTCTGATAACGGAGAGGTAACAAGAATGTTATTTTTGGGCAAACCTTCCTCCTCATACATCTTCAGAAAACAAGAAATAATACCACGAACAAATAGCGTAGACCTTCTTTAATCATTTCACAAACTTTATAGAATCACAATAATCAATAATCACGATAGAAAATGGATGGAGGTTGTAAGGTCGTCCGCTCACGCGCACGTTCTCAGGCAGACTGTCCGCACCGTTGTCGCCCACCCCACTTTTACTTGCCAACAATGACATCACTACCGCCATCTTGTAACAAATGTTACAAGTTTCTTAAATCTACAACTCCCGCTGCGACATGTATTTAAACATAACTTTTAAATATTTTTTTATATTTAATAATTATGCTTGAATTTGGCCACAAATCGCCTGATTTAAAGCGATGATGGGGCCTAGGGTGAAACACGCTTGCCTAGAAGAAACCGATTCTCTCGAAATTTGAAGAGATTTCAGATGATAATGATCAGGAAACAGTGGAGCTGGCACGCAGTGAATCTCACAGACTGGCGGTTAGCACAATAAATGTGGAAACATAGTGCTTTGTTTGGAACTTCAACCATAATTATTGTAACCTTGTAATAGGGATGTTTACTGACTAAAAAATATAATTATGATTCTAATTAGTTAGATGTTAGATTATCGAAAATTATTAGAAACGTATTTTTTGTTTTATCAAATCAATAAAAAATGACGTAGATAAAACGGCTCAAAGATTTGAGTGGGGGGTCGTGACGTCACTCACCGGTAAAAAATGTCATACTAATGTCTTAGAATATGACGTCACACGATTTTTCAAAGCACTGTATCGTCTTCATTGTTTGTTTACGTGAAAAAAGAAAAAATACTTGTCCAATATTTTTTGGAAATCTATCTGACGGACTAATTAGATTTTTTTAGTTAACTACCCTATTAGCAAATGTTCCTACTTATGCATGATAATTGTAATTGTTATTAGTCTGTAAGCTTTCTTTAAATTAACATAAATAATGACAACGATGTCGCTTCGCCGTATAGATCTCGCTCGTCCGACCTATACTTCCCTAAAAAATTTCTTTGCATGTGCGTGAGTGCAGAAATGTGCAACACGTCATGTAATGACAAATACTCATATTTAACGCAAACCAAAATTCATGACAAACTGAAATATTTGGTTACTTGTTAATTGTACTTTTACATCAAACTCCAATTTGCCACTCCAATGGATTTAAGGAAGTCGTAGTAGTAAAAAAGTAGTAATATTTTGTTAACCAATCAACTACTGTCCTATAAAACACAAGAAGTATTCTAGTTTACTGTTGGACAAGGTTTATATCACAACGTGATAACCCTGTCGGTCACAGTTTTCCGGGAAATTTCTCGGCCATTGCGTTTCAGTTAACTGCTACAGCCGACAGCCGCGGGAATCTTTGTTTCAACCATGTTTCAGTAATGTTGAATGGGGTGCGAAACGTTCCGCTTGCTCGCTACAGTCGCGACACCCTCACGGGGCTCGGGGGAGCGATCATACTTGATAATTCAACAATTGATAGATTGCTGCGTATTCAGTTGATGGTTTGTCGCACAGAGTTGGTACAGAAGACCTGAATTAGGTAAGTTTTTAGGTCTTGGGGGACGGAACTTGGCCAACAGCAACAACTTTTTGTGGTTTTAAAACTGTTGTTGTTTCGTTAACAAAAAAAATAACTAGCTTTAAACTATTTCTTTAAATCCTGTACAAAGCCTTCGACCCTTTGCGTAGCGTTTTTTTGCGAGCTTTTAATTGAATAGGGAGGAACTGTTGTCTTTATTTTAAACGTATAACTCATTGTTAATACGAGTCTGCGTCATAGGTAAACCGTAAAAAAGCGACACCAATCGAACCACACGATCTCATTACCAACACCATCTGTATCTCAGGCTCCGTCTGGTTGCCATGGCGACGACAAAATGGCGAGCTGCAAGGCTTCCCGCGTTTTTCTTCGTCGGGTTCCCGCCGCCGCCGCCATATTGATCGCGATCCGGACGCGTTCTGAAACCCTTTCCACGAAATGTTTCATGGTTGCAAATTTTATGAAATATGAGGGCTTGTAATTACTGGAATGTTTGGAGTTTTAAACGAATTACAGGAAGGCTTTATTGATGTAGCGAGGGTTCGGTTAAAAGGCTTTTTGGAATTTCCTGGCGAAAATGTTGTAAAGCCTTCCTAACAATGGATTTTTTTATGCATTGCTTTTATTCTCTTCTACACATATAAAGAATAAATCTAAGCCTCTACCTTCTGCACACACTTGAAAAATCAAACAAAGGTTAGTAAACACACTTCCTTTTCCAATTTTGGGAACTCAAGCCCTATACGTACTATTTATCGAAGAGTATCAATCGAATAAGACAGCAGCAGTGTCCCGGGTACAGGTCGCACAGGTCACTGACCCACTCGGCCTTGGCCCGGTTACGTAACTAACCGCAAGTACAATGCCGCGGTACTTCGCTCGGTTCACGCAACAGTTACACGAACAACCCTTTTGGGTATAATCCGATTGTCTGTTAACAATTAGAACAGTCCTATTTGAACGACAGTATTTCTCAATTTAAATTGCTAATGATTTGGCCTATCCAGACTGGCCAGGAATTATTTATTAATTAAGGTTGCCTTGCGGAAGTCCGTTGTTAAAAGTATACTGTTTGGGGAAAGGACCCCTCTGTAGGCCCCTAACGAGACCGTTGAGCGACAATTAAATGCCCCAACCGTTAGACTTCCTGCACTCTTCGTCACACCCCGTAGGTACCAAATTACACATACATTATTAAACCTAACCTACATTAATAAACCAGCTAGGAAACGGAACGCAACCCTTGGCCAGAAGGGCTACATGTGTTATCATCGTTTTACGCGGTGCTTCTAACTCAGCAATTAAACATTGAGGTAGGCTACGTGTTCAAAAGCTTCAGCCCGAAAGGTCAACATCACCTTTATCAGAATAGTAAAATCTTTTCATCGCAATTACCGATATAGATAGACTCGTTTTTAGTGCCCGTAATCTTTGACTTACAATAACGACACAAATGAGTGAACTATATTAATGAAATAGTGACCCACGCCGCCTCCACTTTCAGAATTCATTTAGCATTAGTCATATATTTTAACAGGTAATTTATTGAGCAATGATGACGTGTGGCGACGTCATAATAGACGTAGTAACGACGACGTTGGCGGCGGCGTCGACGCGATAGGCGACAATTAAACAGCTCTGTCCGAAATGTCCGGTATGCCGAACGCACCCTCACAGCTCTACACGCGACGCGACGGGGTTGCAAGCTGGGAAGTTACCTTCAAACGCGGGAGTTAGAGACACTCCCCAAATTACAGGTAAGAAGTTAGTTATGGACTTACGTTATGAATTAAGATTCAACAATTTCAAGGTCGATAATGGATACTTTTTATATTTGAGTGGATGTGTAGGTACGTATTTTTATTTTTCATTATTAATCTTCAGCCAAGTGAAAGACTGCATCGTGTAGATCTAATAGTGTAGTTTTTATACACTATTTATGCAGCTTGTTTTTTTGCTACAATAACCTACAATTGTCTCATTTTAATAGTAAACAAGGTTCAATTTACAGGACAATGGAGGCAGGACCACTCGCATAGAAACCGGGGGTGTGGAAAGTTACTCTTGCAACACTGAGGAAACTCATCAGTGCGTCGCGCACCTCGGTGGAGGACGCGCGTGTGTCGGTGTGTGTCGCTCTGTGTCTTGTGCAGTGTTTACTGTTTTGTTTGGATGTTGCCCTGATGCCGAGCCCTCGGTGAGTAGTGGCGGGTCGCGTGCCGCGGTTGCCGACATCTGTACTTTAATTGGGATAAAAAGAAGGGAGCCTGTTTATGGGGTGAATTGGGGTTCCATTCATCTTTGTTTGTGAATTGTATCGACAGGTATTTATCATATTTGCTCATGTTGATGTTGTCGTCTTAGATATACGGAACACAATCATTTCGTTTTTGGATTGATTGCGAGGTCTCTTACTGAACGGTTTCCGTGAAAGAATTGCATTTTCTTTCAGGAAGTAGAAAAATGAAAAACAGTTTTGTAGAGATTTTTTAAAGGGAAATTACATATATTTATAATGATTTCGCTAATGTATCTGTCACAAAGAAAGCTTACAATAGTATAAAAACATGAAAGAACATTCAGTCGCTGAAAGGCTGAACAAGTAGGATATTTAACAATGGCCTTGTGACCCGGTTTCTACAAAGGTTAGTATCATTGACCTCTCGTTGTTCATTTACTTTTTAATTAAAACGGTATAACATTTCCGATTCCGCAGAATAGGTGTACTGGCGCCCAGCGTGGGGCCGCTGAAAGTACATTAATATTGATGAAATCGTTGTCAATCAGGGAGTACAGCCCCTCCATAGTTGTAATATTGGTCAATTCAATTGAAATAGAGTGATTAAGTGATAGTATCTGGAATGTCCTGTAGCTATTATTTGTGTAACTGCCACAACCTCGGGATTGCTCAGTGAACCATAACTGTGCGTCATAAAATATTATAAAGTAGGCTGTAAACGAAGGACATTAACCGACTCATATATCTTTATACAATGTTAGGTTAACGAGGTATTTAAACAGTCGAGTTTGGTGGTCGTACTTTCTTTTGTTCAAATAAGGATAAATGTGAAAGTTAGACCTTCCGCTCGCCATCGCAACGCTATAATCGCTTAATTTTATTACTGTGCAATTAGATGGCTAATAAAACTTTACTCCTTATGGATCTCAGATGCCTTGCTTGTATAAGCAAATTAGTTTTTATTTACCAACTTTCATTAATAAATATCATGAGCATTTTAATTAAATATTTGCCAAAAATATTCACACGAACCGGTTGCGGCTCAATCACTCGAGGTGCCAATCTAGTTTAATCTAATTAGAGCATTAACAGCCTCCCACATCGTTCATTGCTCTCGCATTACTCTATGCCATGGGAACAAGTGGGTATTGTAATAATTTGCGCAGTTTAATAAGAGCATGACGTAGCGGTTACATTTGCTTAATACAATACATACGACCGGCCGAGTCTGCTGAAGTTTCAATGTAAGTAAATGTCTACGGCACCTGCTACTGACTGATGTTACGAGTAGCTTGCTATCACTTACAATATCAAACTTTTCTTTTTTTTTTTTGTTTAATAAAATGTGGTTTTCTGTTCAACTCTAATATGGATTATGTAAAGAATGGTTAGGTACTTAACTTAAAAATCTATTTTTAATCATGTTTACATAATTATGTATCTGTGTATATCTTGATGTAGAAAGAACACATTATTCATTCTAAATATACTCGTAGACACCGGAAGGACCAATTTATTGCGATAGCGAAATGACCTACAGGCGGTTATCAATAATTATGTTATCAGTAACGAATCCAAAAGACCTAAAAGAATACAGTTACCTATCAAACTAAGAGTCGTAAAGACAAGGAGGTTATTTCAGCTAGTTTATGAGCCATAATTAATATAAGTTATGGGCACAGGAATCACACGATTACAAGGAGAAGATTCTTTTGAATTATACCAATCTCCGTGCTCTCCGAATTCTATCATCTATTATTATGTTAGAAACTAACCAGTCAATCGAACTGTATACAGTCAATATGCATTTATTGAATGTATTTATTTTTAGAGTTCCGTACCGAAAGGGTAAAAACGGGACCCTATTACTAAGACTTCGCTGTCTGTCCGTCTGTCTGTCACCAGGCTGTATCTCAAGAACCGCGATTGCTAGACAGTTGATATTTTCACAAATTACTTATTTCTGTTGCCGCTATAACAATAAATGCAGAGCGAAAGGGAGTGTCAGACTTCTTCTGACTAAAAACCACCAATGTTCCTTCTTAGGTTAGACTGATTGCCAGACTTTCGGGCCATTGGCTATCTGTAAAGACGGTCAAAGATCTACAATTATCGGCTTAACGTGTTTTCCGAGGCATGGAGGAAACTCAGTGTGTAATGGACGGTCACCCATCCACGAACCAACCTAGGCAAGCGCGGGTTAACCTTGGAGATCGACCCGTGTGACTGTTATTATTTAGCCACAAGCTTCTTCTTCGTAGTCCTTGATAACTACAGACCTTTTTTTAATCTCACTAAGGCAAAGCCCTAACATACTAACACAATACTTAACAACTAACAACAACAACATATAGCACATAAGAATTCACTAACACAATAGTTGTAATAATTTATTTTTTTGTATTTCAGGTATATATTTCACTTTATTTTAATTTGTACATTGTAATGTGTGTATGGTTTAATATTGTAATTTGATTGAAATTGAATTTATATGGATTATTTTTATCTGAAATAAAGTGATTAATAATATTAATAATAATAAAGGCAAAAGAAGGGTTCCGATTTGGGCCCGTCAGGCTGCGGGGTGTTCGCAAGAGATACCGCGGCCTCGACATGAAGGGCTAAGAAGGAACATGCGTGGTTTTTAGTCAGTAGAAGTCTGACACTCCCTTTCGCTCTGCCCAAGAGCGGGAGGGGTTATTTGATGATTTTCCACCCGCCAAAAAAAAGGTTCAGATTTGTCAATACAAATGGCAATATAACAAACAATTAAGCAAATCCATCCGTGATAATAATCGATTGTGGGCTCATCGGAACTCATCGACAGTAAAAGGAATACCCGCAATCACAATCACTTATTATGATTGGCTTCCATTGGTTCATATCCTGCATCGGTATTTCATATTCGCAACTACCCTCCATCACAGCGTCGACTGACAGACGGACATTGCATCACGGGGGTGGCGGTCGTTCACCCGCCGCGCCACCAAACGGTAAATAACTTTAAAACTACCCCCACACGGCACTTATTCCTACGAAACTTGATTCGACACTTGCCGGGGGTGTCGTTGAACACGTGTTTATGTTAAACAGACCTTATTTTGAATAGGATGAAGTTGATAATCGGGTGCTGAAGTGTTTTGATTTTTTCAGGTGTTGCAGAATGAACTTTGTTGTGACGGAATAGTAGTAGTTATTGTAATGTCGTGTTTTTTCATTGTAAAAGCAGTGTTTTGAAATTCAGGTTAGATTGTGAGTCGTTGATTGAAAACAACAGGACTCTTAACTTTGGTGGTACGCTTTGACTTCATTAGTTTTAAAGGTTTGTCAATATTATGATTGTGGTGATAGATTGACATAATCATTGACATTGACATGTTTCTTGACAATTTGTGTTATTGTGTCCCGCTGTCACGTTGGTATACTGGTAGTTAAAGCTACTGATGAGCGTGAAGTCCTGGGTTCAAACTCCAGATCAGGCAGTGTTATTAGGTTTTTCTATCACATATTTCTTGGGTGTAGACTTACCCTCTACAGCTACACGTTGCTCTAATCTTTGCTCAAAGACTTAAACACAGGCTGTTATGTTATTTATCGTAACTTGTAATATCAGAAAGCTTACCACTGAGTTAAGCCAAATCCGGCATTTCGAAAGAAACTTGATATTTCAGTCTCTCAGTTCAGCAAACAATTCCCTATCTCTCAAACCCCCGTAGGCCCGTACCCTTGACCGTCCACGAGGCGTTCAGGCGTAAGTTACGAGTCTACCAAGTCGGCAGCAGAGCTCCGGAGGTACCTACACCGAAAATATAGGTACAGCTACAGGGCAGAAGGTTCACTTGTATAGGTACTATAAGAATTGAAATTACGTACCTAAATAATAATCTTGCGACTTTTTCCTATGGAATAGAAACTACAGAGTGCTACCTGCTACGATCCTCATTCCTCACATACTCTTTTTCCTTCGTCCACAATCTTACATTTGGTCGTGCGACCAATTGTACGAACTAATACTTCATAAGGTAAGGTTATCAAAAGGCCGGGGCTGCGGGTGTTCGCAAGAGATACCGCGGCCTCGATATGAAGCGCTAAGAAGGAACATGGTTGGTTTTTAGTCAGTAGAAGTCTGACACTCCCTTTCAGAGCGAAAGGGAGTGTCAGACTTCTACTGACTTCAGTCTGACACTCCCTTTCGCTCTGCCCAAGAGCGGGAGGGGTCATTTGATGATTTTCCACCCGCCATAAAAAAAAAAATGGTTATCAAAAGGCAAGGCAATGCGAAACACTTTACGATTGCTTACCTACATTACATCACAATATTATACATACCTACATCATTGGTCTTTGTTATCCGTAACAGCCAATTGTCGCAAATTCTACGAAGAGTTGCTTTCTTTAGTTCTTGTCGAAAAAATAAAAGTGAAAAATCCTGAAACCTAACCCAAGAGCAGGACATAATATGCAAGAGAAATAAATGGAACACAGCCTTTTTTTTTATGGTGGGTGGAAAATCATCAAATGACCCCTCCCGCTCTTGGGCAGAGCGAAAGGGAGTGTCAGACTTCTACTGACTAAAAACCACCCATGTTCCTTCTTAGCCCTTCATGTCGAGGCCGCGGTATCTCTTGCGAACACCCGCAGCCCCGACGGGCCCGCAGCACCGACGGGATGGAACACAGCCTGGTATAACGTATAATAAGTGAGACAATGTTATGTGTATGTAGTTTTTTGCTCAACGTTTAATTTCGTGTCATTGTAGTGAATAGTCATCACTGCGAGTGATATTGTCGGAGAAGATCTCAAACATCTCATATTTATTATGAACCTTCTGCCCCTCTTTGTTCCTAATCGCAGTGTACTGTCATACACCGCTGTGTTACGAGCCTGCCTCATCGTAAACCGTTATGATTATGCTCAGTGAGCCGGTGCTCAGCTGCCTCAAGGACAAATTCTATGAATTTTGCAGCAGACTAGCGTGACTAAAGACTTTGTTAGCTATTCTGCTGGATTGTCCTACTTTCATCTTCTTAAAGAATACTAAATTGTATTAAACATTCAACACAAGCAGTAATTTGTATACGATTGAACTGAAAGTATATGTCGCCGCGAGAGTGTCTATCTGCTGGGATCATTAGGCAATCTAATTAATAACCAGCTTATAATAATAGCTTAGCTTAGTTTTTTATAATCATTAATGAACCTGCCATCTCTGAGATATTTGTACAGTAATTATTACGGGATCGATATTGAAAGACATGAGCGACAGTGCCATCTGTTAGCTTTTGTGTTAACTACTACAGAGATGGTATGTAATTGAATGGTCGACGGCTCGAATAATGATTTATTAAACAGAGGTCTTTAACTAGAACTATAGTTAAAATTAAGATAAGCTAATTGATTATGAATATTGGGATTTTAATGATTGCTCACTTGAAATTAGGCTGTATAAGAGACGTCATTGCACATTGTTGTGAAGATGGCGGCGAATACGATTTTAATTATCAATAACTCAATTTATAATCTGAAACCACGACTAAATCAGTTTCTTTATGTAATTATAAACTAAAAAGTCATAAGATTATTTTGTAGAGCAATTTATTAGTAGAAAACCTGTTCTTTGTATTAAATCCTTTAATTAGCCGGAAATGGCGTAAGTAACATTCTGTTGTAAAAAGTTATGAACCTATTAATTAGACATTAACTTAATAACACCTTCGCATTAATATTGGTATTGTTTTATTGTTAAATAATTATTACAATCAATTGTGAACTATTTTAGTATTGTTTATTCGTTTTAACTGATTAAAAGTAATTAATAACAATACTGAGTACGTGGTACTTCCGCTAGACGGACTAGACAAGTAGACACGCGTGTGACGAAAGATGCACATTATCTCGCGTTTAGCAAATAATGTAAATGAAAGTGGTTTTTGATGTGATTAACATTAATTAGTGCAAACGAGAATTGTAACATGATTTAAATGGAGTTTCTTCAACCCATTCTTCTCCATAGTAACAATGATTCATGTGAATGGGTCTCAACCCCTGAAAAGTTTATAAGTGCCTGTAAATGGACTATTGTAAATAAACGTTTGGTGTTTGAGTCAAGTATTGTGTGTGATTTCAACTACCCATATACTCATCTACCACGAAGAGGAATCTAAGGCGAAGACAATATGGCGGAGGCCATTGATGTTTAGGAGCAGCGTTCCTTAAGTGGTTTTCCCGCCTTAACATATATATAACTACTATAAGACATGAAGATGTGTACGATCATTCCCACTGCAGTCTTGGTGGCTAGACAGTTAAACGGTAATCGATATCGTCTAAGAGAAACCCTAATCACCGACCATATCCGTGCGTCTGGCGGTTCATTATCATGTGTTAGCTCGTTCCTAACTGAATTTACAGCTAAACACAGGCGTCACTAGCTAGATATTTATATATGGACCTATTTTCGGCGATGTGAGGTACTAAGTACTTACAATATCCCCGACTACGCAATAGCAGTAACAAAGGACCGCATCCGAGCACCTAATTAAGCACAACCGGGCTTAATTACTACTGTGTGAGCGTTTAAAAAGAGAGATGGTTGCAAATTACATCCGTTTCAGGCAGGAAGAGTGTACATGGAGTTTTTTTTGTGGAGGCCCCATTTACTCGGTGTGATTGTCATGGTTGTGATGCAATAAAATTAAAGCAACAAATTACTACCATACTTCTAAACGCTGTTTATTTGGTGCAACTGTAAGAAACCTCGCGGACTACCCGGTAACGACCACTTATATGTTTAGTTGTAGAAGCTTCGATCAGGAAGAAAGTGTAGCTGCATTACCGGCCGTCAGGCCCAGTTTTATTCAAGACAGCGGCTGGTCATGCGAAAAGTCTTGGTTGTGGCGCTTAATGCACGAAGTCCCTTACTTTTCCCTTCTTAATCGGAAGCTGTCGGGCGTCGGGCAGTGAGTAATGGGAGTCTGGGAGGACAGCTTGCCTCGTTATCGGCTCATTCGCTCTACTTGCTCTCAACGCTCCGCTGATATTAGGACGAGTGGATTAAGTTTTTGTAAGAAAATATTGGTTCTTGCATGACCAGCGCAAAATATAATCCGAGCTAACCGCATAGAGTCAACCAAGGCTGAATACGAGCGGTCTTCAGGTTAATCAAGCGTAATGCCAAATAATTAAACAAGCTGATGAAAACTTCTCCACATCACACTACATACACGTACACATCCATGGAGCAGAGTTATTGTGCTCCATGTACACATCTAACACTTTTGCAAATTACGATGTAACTTGCGCACTAGTCTCTAGAAAATCTGTTTACATGATGCAGCCAGCATCCTGTTAATTAACGGTTTTTCTTTGTTGTCCACATCAGCGAACCTGTACCTTGGTTAGCACGAAGCTTAGCTAGTGCAACTAAGTAATAACCACTATACTCACTGAACCAAGGCTGAGCCACAATTTGCGATTACCCGCGCAACCGAGTGCGTCGCAAATCCACTCAGCTTTGCTGCTAAATGGCGCGGCGGAATCCTAACTGCTTTGTACCCACCGAGACCGAAAACATCGGCAATCTCCGGGGATACTCGTTCAATTTCACGAATTATGGAACATTTCTCCTGCTTGTTCGCCTCGGGGCAACCGCCTATAACTGCTAAATCCTGTTTATCCCAATTTGTCTGAATGACAATCATAACATGCGGACATCAGGGTGGTCCTAAACCCTGCCGGGGGCGAGGGCCACAGGGGGTGACAGGGGGACGATCAGTTAACACAACGATCAAAGTTTAACTGTGACAGGCAGTTTGATAACAAGTTTCCGTAACTAGATCTTTTGCGGTGATTTGTCAAACCCAAAGTAGAACAGGCCTGGTTTGTTTGATTGTGTAACAAGCAGAAATTATTATTTTGGTAAAAACTTACCATCAGTTTTTTCCTTTGTAATGTAACCGTATAATGAACATATTGTACGTGCCAGATCTGAACTCGAAATCGTCCTCACCCTACTATGAAATAGTTGGATTTAGAGATAAAAAAAAAGAAAGAAGAAAGAGATCTAACTTTATAGGACCGTGTGCCGTCGATAGTCTGGATTATAAAGCCATCCACTTCCAAAATCCAATCCAATACATTGTCACCGTGTGGGAGTCGTTACACATCCAGCTAGACCTGACAATAAGCCGCGCTATCTCCAATCAGGGCTACAATGTCGGCTCGTATCGACTCATCTGCTCGGACCATTGTAGCCTCATCAATGGCCAGACTATCCATTGTGGCCTGCTCATCAGCGGCTATGTATTGTGGTCACAATGGCTTACTACAGACGGCTGAGCGGCTCTACTATCTATTCCGATTAATTTCTCTCAGTTTTACATTCACATATTTATTCATTTTTCGCTTGTCTTGGGGTCACGCAGTCGGTACAACACTTTTGTTTGTCTTTCTCCCCTGTCAGGCGTCGCTCGTAATTTTTTTTATTTTCTTTCATATTATTCCTCACATGTTTCACATCCACATGACCGACTTAAAAAGGTCTCAGTATCATGTATGTGGTACTTAGGTAGAGTACCTCTTGTGTATGTATAACTACGGATATCTACGACTAATCATAGAGGGCGATCCTCATCCATCTTAATTTGCGTGGGATGAGGGTTGGCTATTAAAATAGACTGACAGTCCGCTGATTATGGTGGTAGTATTCGACCTACATAAATCTGAACTTTTGTGATATAAGGGTGGAAGTATGCTAGTAATAAATATTGTTGGCTGAGTTCCCTTTTCAGTAAAAACAGTGCACAATCTCCTCCCATACCGTAGCAAACTCGCAAGTTTTGCACTTTTTTGACGAAGTTTCTTTAACGAAAGCTAGCTAGTTACAAGTTTACAACCGAAGCTATATGAAAATACAAGTTTAGTGCATCCAAGACCACCGCGATGGCATCCAGTTCCGTTTGTTCCCAGCTGACAACATAATCCCTGATTGTAATGTAACCGGGTTGAGGCAGAGATTCAGCCACTGAACAATATTTGTTACGAACCGGGGGGCGATGCCGGTAATACGGGGCTGGCTGGATCATTGCTATTCGAGTGCAGGGGATAGTAATGTAACTAAGCAGGATGAAATTGGTGGAAAATCGTAAATAATCTTAGCTAGATATGAAAATATTTAAAAGAGCATATCTTGACCAGGATGTGGATTCACGAAAGATTGACTTTCATTGAAAATCTGACAAAATCCCGAAAAGACAGAATCCCAAACCGGAAATCTTGGATTTAAATCGCTCTGAAATAGTTAGGCGAATAAAATTATACCTAATGTTTCCGTCAGAAAGTGAAACTGACAAGCTGAAACTATAAAATGTGTGTGTAAGGTCACTTTACGACAAGCAGCAGTTTTTCCGTTTTTCAGCGTTTATACTTATAAAACACGTGAATAAATAGCAGTGTTCACTTTCAGTTGAACCACTCCAAAATTAAATGAAATATGATACGAACGCAGCAATGTTTGCTTCCTAGCCGGCTAGCCATTTTAATGAGGATTTAAAATGCCTAGCGAGACTGTTCTCCCACTGATTGTCCAAAGCCTGGCGACACTTCTCCACAGGCGTACGTAACTATTGCGCGCCAAATCCAATTTGCTACCCCTGGCTGCCTCCCCTCCTGCGCGCTTCCCTTCATCCCCGTGTTCCCGGCTGCCTGTCTGCCAACACCCCTAGGCACTGTCGATATATTATAATAATAATATGTTTATGATAACGTATTGATAGGAACACGTTTACTTCCATATGAGGTGTTTGGTGAAAGATGAAAGGAGTACCTAAATATTTGAAATTGATGATCGTCTTATTCCCAAGTTCACGTGCTAATAGAATGTGTTTATGGATAGCCACCTAGCCATGTTCTTCTTAATATTGCATTGCATTATCCTGTTTAAATTAAATGTAAAAAATCCCAGCGCAGGATAATAACCTAGGTACTCATAATAATTAACAATTACAGTTTTATGGCCGTATGAAATAATTTTACTTTTTCCCCATATGAATTTAATGTTGCTACCTAAATAGATAACCTAGAATTTTGAACTACTTACCAGTTTTAAAATTTAATGAAGAATTTGTTATAACTATTGAATTATATTGAATTGAAGTTGTTATATTTTCTATGAATAGATAATACAGTGGATAGTGATGCCTACCTATAGGGTGTAAAAGTACCCTTAACGCAAACGAAAGGCACATGTTCTCCCCACCAGTGCGATATTTTTTTTGTTCTAAACCTGGGAACCTCCTAGTTACGGAGATATTGGGGGTCAAAGTTCCGAATTTTTCACAGCTGTTTTTGTAAATACTAGTTTTTCAGGTTATAACTTTAGTTAAATTACCTACATGACCCGTTTACTATTCAAAGCATACACTAGCACAATGTTTTAACAGTGCTATATTGAGTTTTACCGTAAAATGTGATATTTAACCCAAAAAAATAAGTGGTTTCCCAAAAAAAAATTTGCGTAGGGGTACTTAGTTTTTTGTACAGAATGCTTGGTAGACGGGTGTATGATGGGTTGATTTAAACCCTGTATACAAGCTCATTAGCTACAAACACGTATATTTTTAGAAGATGTAAATATTTTAGCGTAGGGATACAAAGAAGCTGAAAATGTCTTAAGTGTTCCTGGATTACCCAAAACACAAGCAACCTCTCTCACAATTTTATTTCGTGGTGATCTTCAAATAATTATTATTGACATAGGTAGTAATTCCCTTACGACGTATTAACACCGCGATTTTAGATTCAAGAAAATGAATATTTTTTAAAAATTGCAACATTTGCATCGTCCTATCCCGTTTTGGCATATGAAACGTCACTTTTCTTTTTCGCGCGTTAACGACACCGCAAGAAAAAAGTTCTTTCTCGTCAAATTATTCGCTTAAAAATAAGTTTACGTTATATTCTACCGAAATAACAAAATACTGAGTGACAAGAAGTGTAATAAGTGCAGCGTAAACCTGAGACGCAGAAATCTGAGCAAATACCTACAGACAACGCTCGCGCAGCCGACCACAGCAGTGAACTTGGATGTAACCCTTGTAGCCCTACCATTAGGCGTAAGAATGCCTGGCTATAACTGACCTCCGGATAAGTGATATCTACAGTGCTTATTCAAGCGATACGATGGTCATTAACACTGTAAACCACATGTGTGCTGTAAGCTTCTTAAAGCTTTTTCCAGTGGGTGCGCGACACCCCAGTAACATATATTTCCTATGTACTAGCTGGAACTTGAACTATCAGTGCGTGACACGAGATGTCCTTGGCAAAGTCATTGGACAATGCTAACACTGAAAATAACTATACTGGGTATAGCAGGTGAGTTACATTTCCATGTAGGCATATACCCTATGTTATTAACTGCATAGCAAACTAGCAGTGTGTGGCACGAGATGTCCTTAGCAAAGTCATTGGACAATGCTAACACTGAAAATACCTATACGCTGCATAGCAGGTGAGTTACATTTCCGTGTAAATTTTAAGCATATACCCTGAGTTATTAGCTGCATAGCAAACTATCAGTGCGTGGCACGAGATGTCCTTAGCAAAGTCATTGGACAATATATTCGATAATACCGAGGAGCTAGAAACGCGGCAACCGACTCACGGCGGCGTTAGTAACTCCTTCGATCCTGCTCGCCTGGTACCTGACTGCTGGCTGCGCAGGACTCGCCCCTACGTACCGTAAGAACCCAATTACATTACTTATAACTGCGCGGGCGCGCCACCACTGCCAGCGACCACGCCCTCGGTGACCTAATTGGATAATTAGGCCAGCGGAGACTCCGCCCACTTGTATATTGGGACACCTCCAACTCCTACTACGTCGCAGGCGCATTGGCTGCTATTACAAGTACGCTCCCACTTGGCTTACTTCGGTACACTTCTGGTAACCTGGTAGTGATGGATTCATCGATGAATAAATCCGCTTCGGAAACAGAAATCAACATGTTGGGAACCGATAAAACACCGCCTAACTTTGTGTTTCGACGGACTAAGCGTAACAGGGAAGAAATATCAGTAGGCCTGCAGTTAGATGAATTCAAGGAAGAGATGAGAAAAATGATGTCACTTTTTACGGAAAAACGAGAAAAAGAATTGCACGAGATTAAAATTACCTTAAATGAGATTCAACAGTCTAACATTAATATAGATAGCTCCATTACTTTTCTGACTGGGCAATTTGAAGAGCTTAAAAAGAAAGTGCATCTGCTAGAGAATCAAAAGAAGGAAGATAAGCAGTACATCACCATTCTAGAGGATAAAATCGAGGATATGCAGTTGGGCTGTCGCAAAACTAATTTTGTAATAAAAAATGTACCAAAAAAACCCAACGAATCCAAAGAAGACCTCATTGAAATGATTATGTGTCTCTCTAATGGTATAGATTGTAAAATCGGAAAATACGACGTTAAGGACATCTATAGAGTACGAGGCAAGAATAATGAGAACCAGAATACGCCAATAGTTGTGGAGAGCAGTTCTACCCTTTTAAAAACCGAAATACTGAAAATGGGAAAGGCTTTCAATATAAAGCATAAAACGAAATTATGCGCTAAACACCTAGGCTTTAAAGTTCAAGAGGATACTCCCATCTTTATAGCTGAGCATTTGACCCCAAAAGCGTCTCGTCTACACTTTCTTGCTCGTGATCTATCCAAATCTGGTGCATACAAGTTCTGCTGGACTGCATATGGCAAAGTTTATCTTAAAAAAGATGAACAATCACCGACTTTAATGATTAAATCTGAGGCCCAGGTACATCAACTTATGCAAAGAAAATGACTAGTGATACGTATCTCATGTCACAAAGTAAACTGTCAACCGCGAACCTGTTATTTTGTCTTACTAACTAATAATTATTTAAGAACATTTAACTTATTTCATAATTGTCCTACAACTTTAAGATATTTTGCATGCTACTGTTTTATGAACTTACTCACACAATTACAAACACACACTTATACACAAATTCGTACTACAATTGATTTTCGGACACTCCCCATTCACAAACTGTACATAACATACAATATAATTAACCAAAAATATATAATATACAGTACCAGCACCGTTAAGGGCTCTTTTGTTAAATATTATCAGCTTACAAGCTACATATTTATTTGTGCTGCTATTACTACTTCTCGCAATTTAATACTAAATTACTTTTACCCTTATCTAGAAATGTCATTAATTCAACTTGATAATTGTTATGAGTGATAGTTTAAAAACACTCGCTGACATAGACAACATCAAAATAGCACGATCTGTTGATTGTGATCCGCCCGACCTTACCAAACACATTAAGATAAATACTAATGATTTGACAATATTTTCCCAAAATATAAGGAGCATTTATTGTAATTTTGACAATTTTATAGCAACTGTGTCCACTTTTTCATTTGAAACTGACATCATAATACTCACTGAGTGTAGATTAAGTAATGAAAAACCTATTCCACAACTCACAAACTACACTTCCCATATTACAACACGACACTTAAATCAAAATGACGGGGTAGTTGTCTACGTAAAAAACTCTCTTATGCCCAAAGTTAAGGAAATAAATTTAGTCCAGGCATCCTGCCTACGATTGGACATTCTTAATAATATTATTCGGTGTATTTACCGTTCTCCATCGCATGTAAATAGTGAGAGTTTTACAGAATCACTCAGTACAGAACTCAATGCTCTAAGTACACAGAAGAGTATTATTATAGCGGGCGATATAAATATAAATATAAAACCCAAAGATACAGAACAATCATATGAGCGTAAAAATAGAGTTAGTTATCTTACTATGTTATCAACTTATGGCATACTACCTGGCCATATACTTCCCACGCGAGGATTAAACTGCTTGGATCATTTTATGCTCAAAATTGATAACAACAAGAAATCAGCTTTTGTCGGTGTATTACACACGACAATTACTGACCACTATACAACATTCCTATCTCTATCTAAAATAAAAATTAAACAAGCTGCACCAAAAACTAAAACTAGTCTGAATTTTGAAGGGGCCTTAAAATATTTACAGGAAAATAAAATAGCGGAACTACTATTTTGCAATGATCCGATAGAACTTATTAATAGTTTCATACATATATTAACTAACTCTATAAATAATAATACTACCACTGTAATAATTCCTAATAAAAAACGAATAATTAAGCCGTGGATAACACAAGGTATATTAAAATGTATAAACAATCGTAATAAAATGCAAAAAACGCTTAAAAGGGATCCTAGCAATGTAATTTTAAAAATTACATTTAATAGATATAGAAATTATTGCAATTACCTCATAAAAAAAATAAAAAGGAAATATCAAAGGGAACTATTAGCCAACTCTGTAACAAACAATAAATTACTGTGGAAAAATATAAAAAATGTTACATATTCTTATAAAACTAAGACGGAAAATACAGAATTATTAAACTGTATGCCATCCCCTACCGAGTCAGTTAATCATGTCAACAATTTTTTCGTTAACATTGGTAAGCAACTGGCCCAGCAAATTCAACCCGACTTAGACTCTGACCCCCAACACCTAATTGAAAATAAATTTTCCGTATGTCATTCTTTTGTACTCTACGATACTGACTGTGATGAAGTAGATAGAATTCTAATGACTTTAAAAACTGATAGTGCCCCCGGTTGGGACAAGGTAACTACAAAATTTCTAAAATATATAAAAATGGAGGCTGTTCCAGTCTTAACTCATCTGACTAACCTGTGCTTTAATAAAGGCGTCTTTCCGGAAGAACTAAAAAAATCTATTATTACACCTGTACACAAGGGTGGGAACAGAGACGATGTCAACAACTATAGACCAATATCAGTTTTGCCAGCAATTTCCAAAATTTTAGAAAAACTTATAAATACTAGGCTCATTAACTACCTAACTAAATACGACTTACTGTCGCCTACACAATTTGGGTTCAGACAAGGTGTATCTACGGAGGATGCAGTAACCGCCCTAACATCGCTAGTAGCCGATACTCTGGATAGTGGCAACAAATGTGTTACTGTCTTCTTAGACCTAAAAAAAGCGTTTGACACCGTCTCTGTTCCGACCCTGGTGAGCAAATTAGAGAAATACGGGATAAGAGGAACTCCGCTTTCTCTTATAAAAAACTATCTATGTAATAGGAGACAGAGTGTTAAGATTGGAAAGTATACCAGTGACTATGCGGATGTAACTTACGGGGTGCCGCAAGGAAGCGTATTGGGTCCAACATTATTTTTAATATACATCAATGATCTCTGTAATTTAAATATAAAAAACGCCAAAATTTTCTCCTATGCCGATGATACGGCTATTGTCTTTTCTGGTATCTCTTGGCAAGATGTTGAGTACACAGCGGAATTAGGCATGGCTAGGATAGCCAAATGGTTAAAAAAAAATTTACTTACTTTGAATACTAGCAAAACTAATTTCATGTGTTTCAGTGTTAGTGCACGAACTGAACCGAATGATGATTTTAAAATTATAATACACGATTGTGAAGACTTCAAAACTAAAAATTGTAATTGCCCAAACATAAATAGAGTGAAACAAACCAAATATTTAGGGGTAGTAGTGGACCAGAGATTATCTTGGTATCCCCATATTGAACAAGTGGCTAGCAGAGTTAGAAAACTGTGTTGGTTATTTAGTACACTAAGACATATTGTGCCAAAAACTATATTTAGTCGGCATAACACTCCTAGAAATCTCCTTAATGAGATATACGTCGCTTTGGCTCAGTCTGTCTTGGTGTACTGCATTCCTAACTGGGGAGGGTCAGCAAAAACTAAGTTTATGGACGTAGAGCGTGCACAACGTGCCCTGATAAAAACGATGTATTTTAAGAAAATTAGGTATCCCACAGATAGTCTTTATAACTTAAGCGATTTACTCTCCGTAAGAAAACTATTCATAGTTCAAACTATTTTAAAGAAGCACAAGACCCTACCTTATGATGCATCTAAACTAACTAAACGAAGGAAACATGCTGTTGCAGAAGTCCCCCAAACAAAAACTTTGGTTGCTTCCATGCAATATAATGCACGGTCTGCTAGGTTATATAATAGAATAAATAAAGAAATAAGTATATATAAAAACCAATATTAATGCAAAAAAAATATAGTGAAATGGATCAAACCACTTACGTATAATGAAACGGAAGAGCTCTTAAAACCCATGACATAGGATTACATAATAACATTCTAATTTTTTTTTTTAATAGTAATTTTCCATTTATGTTTTTAATTTTATTAATTTTGATTCTAATTTTGATTTTATTTTCATATTAATTTACATTTTTAATTTTGTTATAAATAAAATTTTTGACTGTAATTTTGACATTGATTGATTATTATTCTGAGTCTAATTTTGAATTAATTTATTATTTTATTTTCCATTGGGTGCAGTGAATTAATTGAATATGGATTTGGATTTAAATTATTTATAACCTAAACTCACACACAGGTACACAAACACGCAAACCACACATGCACACGCACTCACACACATACGCACGACACACACACTCACACACACCCACTCACACACACATAAAAACTATACTTACCTATGTTAGATGATATGTTGTTAATATTTTACTTTCTTTTGTTATGGAAGAGCGGAGTCTTCTAATACAGGCATTGTTTGCTTAAAAGAAGGCTCCAATCACAAACTAATTTTTGTAATCTTGTTAAAGAAATAAACAATTTGAATTGAATTTGAATTGAATTGAATTAGCTGCATAGCAAACTATCAGTGCGTGGCACGAGATGTCCTTAGCAAAGTCATTGGACAATGCTAACACTGAAAATACCTATACTCTGCATAGCAGGTGAGTTACATTTCTGTGTAAATTTTAAGCATATACCCTGAGTTATTAGCTGCATGGCAAACTGTCAGTGCGTGACACGAGATGTCCTTAGCAAAGTCATTGGACAATGCTAACACTGAAAATACTTACAATCGGCATAGCCAGTGAGTTCCATCTCCATGTGATGTTTGTGTGTTTTGAGTCATCATCATTCTCTTGCCCTTAACCCAATTCATTTGAGGTTGGCGCAGCATGTCATCTTCTATACTTCTCTGATTACTTGAATGATTCCAACGGAATAATTACCACCCAGAAGTATGCTTTACATGAAAACATATATCCCATGTTACTAGCTGCATAGCAAACTATCAGTGCGTGACACAAGATGCCCTTAGCAAAGTCATTGGACAATGCTAACACTAAAAATACCTAGAATAGACATCACAGGTGAACCCTACTCTACTATGAACTTTGGTCAGCTAAATTTATAAATATGCTTTTTAATCTATGAGCATGATGGTTGCGAGACAACCTTGCTTATCCAATGTGCATTATAGTCTTGCTAATGCATATACTCTTGCAGTGAATGGGGACCATACTTTGCCACCTGGTTTCCTATCAGCAAGTAAAAGTTACTTGGCTGCCTTATTTGTATTCTGCTGGCTGACACACATTTGTCATGATTGCACATGCTTTAGTATGAGATACTCTCAGCATGTTATGGCCACATTAAGTGAAATCTTTTCATAGCTTCTTCATCGAGTATGATATTATGGAAGCATCATTGGTTATAAATCAAAGTTACATAATCATGCACGTAACCAACCAAATGCAAAACTGGCGAAATATGGGTGTCTGACACCTCTGCCTAACCCTTCGGGGATTACAGGCGTGATGTTATGTTATGTTATGCAAACAATGTTTAATGTATAACCGTTTATTTTCTGAATAAATTAAATAAAACATGGTGGTAAATGCACTGTAATGTCCCAATACTCAAAAACTATTAGTATTGAGAGGGAAAAGGTTTATAGACTGACAAAATTTCGAGCTCTTAACAGCCTGCCAATGTACAGATGACCTTATCAACCAAACACTTTTTAGTTCCAAATAAATTATTTCCACTCCGAGACCTCAACCCCTTAGGAAAAGATAATAGTACCATTATATTGTAAGGCCCAATCTAAAATAACAACCCTAATAGTAACTCGTCGCTATACCTAGCAATCTATGGCTTCAATATTAAATTAATCATGTTGTAATTTAAAACGTTGATAATTTATTTATGCCTAAGAGTATTTTCAGAGAAAATCACTGAAACCATACCTAATAATAAGAGATAACTTGTTATGTCTGATCAATTCATCATAGAAACGCAAAACAATCATGTATTGTAGT
This sequence comes from Diarsia brunnea, assembly GCA_949774965.1. Lineage (NCBI taxonomy): Eukaryota > Metazoa > Arthropoda > Insecta > Lepidoptera > Noctuidae > Diarsia > Diarsia brunnea. Next base: position 400,359 of record OX459011.1, read on the forward strand.
AAGCATGTAACCTGCATTAAATAATATTTAATACCCGAGGAGATGGGCAGACCTAAATTACAACAAAGTAAAGAAGAATTTTAATTTATCTGGGCACGAGATGTACACACTTGATAGTACAAGTAAGTACTATAGTGATATAATAGAAAACAAGGGGGGGGGTGCATGGGAGTGCTAACATGAAGGGATTGTGGGTTAGGATATCAAGACATCAGGATATAATTATATGTTTCACGTAACAAAATTTCTGGAGCTTTTATTGATAAGAATATTATGTCAGAGAACTCAAATAGACAATGTGTGGGAGAAACTTAGTAAGTTTTCCTATATTGTTTATAATTATGCTGATTAAGATTATAAATAAAACCGCACTGCTGGTGGCTTACCACGGTTTGGTTGTCTTTACTCTGCAGTATAGACTTATATTTTGGGGTAATACTTTTATAAGTATTATTAAGATAAGTAAATCATGAGCCTGATTGGAGCTCATTCAAAATAAAATTCACAAAATCATGCAAGCGGAATTTTCTTAAATACCAACAGTAGACATTGTATATTTATGAATAATATATTTTTGCCAAAAACAATATGCATCTATATAAATCTGTCGAAAGCCTATGTTGCTCAGATAAACTTCACACATAGCTGCGTGCATCACAAAAGTGTATACTTTTGCAATCACCCAGATTGTACACTAAAATTTCTACGCAAATTAAAGACAGTAAAAGCCTCAATGAATTTAAAAAACAGATTCTCACCATTATTGATAGACAAAGTGAAAACTGTTACAGTATTGACATTTAATTTGCCAAGTTGTTGGTCATCTGCCTCGTTGAGCTATGGTTTTAAGCGCCGCTGAGAATGAGGTTCTGGGTTCTATTCGTGGATCATGCAAAGTGTTATTCCATCAGGAATTTCTCAGTAGCAGCCACAGAGTATGGATTTGTGCTCAGATAATGACAATAGGCTCGCCCCTGTTACATGAATGTGATGTTATGTATACTTATGTGTCTATTTACATTAACATTTTTACTTACATCGTCAAAACTTTGACATTTGATGCATGTAATTTTAATTTTTAGTGAACCAGATTCTATTGTTATGTTTTTATTTTACGTTTTTGAAGCAATTTAATTTTATGTACCTAATTGTAGAAACTTTATGTGTGCCCAATAACATAGATAGTTTCTGAATTTTATATATTATACCACCTACTATTTACTTATGATCACAAAATTAATGAATTTGAATTCCGATGGAATATATCAAAAGTGTCCAATCTCATTTCAGGGTGAAGATATTTGTTGTTCTGCAAGCTCTAATTTTTACCCATTGGAGTAATAAAACAGTTAGTTAAGAATATCAACCACTAATATTAAGTTTCTTATATTTCAAGTGAAACTGGTTTTTGAACTCCATATCTAACTTCATACAACACAAACAGCAGATCAAATCAGAGCTGACATCAGACATATTGTTGATCTATTATTATTATTTTATTATAGTTATCAATTCAACATGCACTATATCCTTAAGGTTATAATACTAAAGCTCTATTATACCTAAAGTAAGGAAGTCATAAGTACCTAGGCGTTTTATTACCAAAGAGTGATATAGTAGGCCTATAATGGTAACCATTGTTACTGCTTGTACTATAAAGGTTTTAACAGAGCATTTTGGTTCTATAAGATTAAATAGAATTAAATTTTTATAGTTTAGCTCTTAGAACACTCACAGGACCATACGAATCATTAAAGTGTTGCATAGTAAAAAAAAAAAAAAAAAAAATTTGGAGCTACTTAGTACTAAAGACGACTTTTATTTATCTACTAGCTGTGCCCGCGACTTCGTTCGCGTGCTTGTCGGAAACTAAAACGCGTCGCTTAGATAAAAGTACATTTAATCATTGCCCTGCGTTAACTTACTGACGCTGTAGACAATAAGAAGAGAGTAATGCAAAGTACTGACTATGTCTCATACTAAAGTTTAGATGGATGGGTGTTTGTTAATCAACCACGTCAGAACGGCCGAACGGATCTTGAAGAAATTTGAAACAGGTACATTATAGTCGACAGGCAGACAGATTGTCGTTGGCGCGTTCGTGTTCCACGCGCGCCTCAAAGATATGTCAGCAACAATTAAGGGGCCCCAAAGGGACGTCTGCCGGGGCTGAGGGTTGTCCGCAAGAGATACCACGGCCCCGAAACACAAAGGGCTAATAAGGAACGTGGGAGGTTTTTAGTCAGTAGAAGTCTGACACTTTCTTCCGCTCCGCCCAGAGCGGGATGAGTCATTTGATAATTTACGAACCACAAAAAAAACCCCTTTTTTTTGTGGTTCTCGAAACACCCTCTAATCCCGGGGGGATTAGAGGGTGTTTCGAGAGGGTACCTGTACCGAATCTGGGACATCGAATCTGAAATGGCCGCCACCTCCTTCTGCGAAGCAGTAATGCTAGCGAAAGAGGTGGCGGAACGTGAGAGAGAGACAACCTCGCGTCCCAGCCGCCGCGGGAGACGCTCCGAGCATCGGGGCCACGTGATGGCTTCCGGCCACCGTAGGCGCAGGCCTGTGAACGGTGAGTAACGGGCTAGTTAATCGTTCGTCGTCCTATGACGATGGAGGCGCGTTCGTGTTCCACGCGCGTCTCAAAGAGATGTCAGCAACATTGAAGGGGCCCCCAAGGACCGACGCCCGTTGGGGCTGCGGGCTGTTCGAAAGAGATACCGCGGCCTCGACACATAGGGCTAACAACACACCACATCTATATGACGACATGGTTGGCGCTATGACTGGACGATTAACAGTAGCACTGCGTTTCGCAGGATCCATTCCCACACGGTACATAAAAAAATATGTCGTGGGTTTTATCTAATTTTAATTTAGTTTAAAATAGTATTTTAATACTCTGTAATTGGTAAATTTTTATTTGTTGACTGTTCACGAAACATAATGTGTGTATGTTTACTATCATCGCGGTTCAGAAAATGACATCAAATGAATAACGCCATCTGTCGAAGACGAAGATAAACTGCTAAAAAAGTGCGATCGAACACTATAAGGTTTAGGCTATGTAGATTTTGAAAGCAGCGTCATTTAGAATTATCTACGTACCTTTTGCTATCATAACTTTTTTAAAGTTATCTTGTGAAGGCATTTAGTAATAAGTACCATATTCGTCCAATAGATGTCGTTGCTTGTCTCATTCTTGACCATAACGATAAGTTCTTCTTGAAAACTATAAATTCATATATCTTTTGATAGAGAGCACCGATTACGATGAAACAAAGACTAAGTAATAGCCCAAGTTACGCACAATATTTATGTATAAAAGTTACCTACATTCGTTTCGTAAATTTGACGTGATGCTTAGTCATCGAAACAGACAAACAGATAAACAGACAAACAGACAAAAATTCCAAAAATGCTGGAAATGTGTTCTGTTGGTTATACTTTAATACCCTGACAATTTTTTTTTTAAATATTTTCGATGTACAAAAACGATTTCTCTACAGATTTATTATATGTAATATAATATAATATAGATTATGCACTAATAATGCGTCAAAATAAGTTTTGCAGCTCAAGTACTGTATCAGTATCGAAAATACTATTCAAGGATCAATCTGCACTGTACCTTACACAACCACTACGTAACCTTTTAACTTCTTAAAAGTTCTCTCAACGTCGCTATAACGAACAGAACTAGCCCCGTTCTGTAAAAGTCATAACAACTCTTCTAGAGTACTGAATAGGACTCCTGGTGCAGCTGCTACATAACTTAATAGCTCTGTACGTGAGTTTGTGTTACTGCTACGAGACAAGAGGTGATCTAATTCGTTTTCGGTGAAAACATGGCTGCTATTTTCTGCCATGATAGCACATTGGCAACACGGTAGGAGCCAATGCGTACTATAGCAGCCATAGTCGGGACAAGTACTTATTGTATTAATTTAAATTTAATTAAAACATAAAAAAAAAAAAACATGAAGGCGCATTGTCAAATTTAAAATCAGCGTAATGATTTATCTGATACAATTTTTTTTTTCGCAAGTGCAAGTTACGGCAGAGTAACGGTCCATGAAAGTTTCGTGTTTTATCTTTTTACCCGACTGCAAGGGAAGGGTAACGTTTTTTCAAAACAAATGTTACGTTTAGCAACAATGGAAAATGACTAAAGCATATGTTACCGATATTATTTGTTTTCTTGGGGAACACTCACGACAAGTGTGATAAAACACATCACTGGAATTGTTTACAGTGCAAAATACAAACATGTTTTGGTTGCTTTTATAGTGCAAATTTGTCACCATGAGAGCCTTTATATAATGTTTATACAATAAATCAGGTACAAAAATTGGGGCCTATTTAGGGATTTGTAAACGTTTACATAGTAGTAGTTAGTACACTCTAATACATTATCAGGACTTTTATAGTACCAAATTTCGTTACTTGGGTAATGTTCACAAATTGACATCCAGAATTATTTGTGTTTTAATTACTTATTAAATTATTGCAGCAAACTCTAAACATCTACCTATGTCAATAATAATTATTTGAAGATCACCACGAAATAAAATTGGGAATCAAACGAGCTTACCTGCTAAGCGAAGTCTTGATTCTAATTTTATGAGTGGTGATCTGAAAAATAATTATTACCCACCCACCACTAGCTAACAACCCCAAAGCTGCAATAATTAGTCTACATAATTCAATGCTAACCTTTCAGGAAATCAAAATGAATGTAGGCATTTGGAACTACTCTGTATAGGAAACAGAGTTTGTTCCTAATGTTATGATCTCTAAAATAAGTGACGTTTCATATGCCAAAACGGGATAGGACGATGCAAATGTTGCAATTTTTAAAAAATATTCATTTTCTTTAATCTAAAATCGCGGTGTTAATACGTCGTAAGGGAATTACTACCTATGTCAATAATAATTATTTTTCAGATCACCACTCATAAAATTAGAATCAAGACTTCGCTTAACAGGTAAGCTCGTTTGATTCCCAATTATACCTACATACATTATACACACATACCTACTCACCTCACTCACCTATACTCAAACTCATACAGAATCACACTCACACACCCAACTCACACACACACGACCCACAATGACATTCACATTATACTAAACAGCTGGTACTTATATTCTTCTTTAAAATATTCAAATTATGTTTAAACACTTACTATTAATTTTACTATTTTCTTTTTTCAAAAAATAACTGATTGTTGCAAAATAAAAATATTGATGTATCTTAGATCAACCACGAATGTTATTGTTGCTTATAACACAGGTGCTAACCTAGTTTAAGTGACAGTGTTAAAAATTGTAACCAAATTTAATTGAGCCAATAAACGTTATTATTATTATTTATTGGTTCATATTTTGGGAACCCCGCGGCAATATGCTTGAGTCGCTATTTCAGATCGGTGTATTGTGTAACAGGCAGGTGTTCGCAACTCTACGTCCAAAGCGTGTATTTTGTGTTCGGAAATATCGGTATAACATAGCGAATGTGCCTAAAGGTACCTCGTTGGTCTAGTGGTCACAAATGGTACTACACAGGTAAAGTATGTTGGGTTTTTATGTTATTTCACAAAGTCAAAGTCAAAGTCAAAGTCAAAGCATTTATTTCAATTAAACCATTACTAGGTACTTTTGAATGTCAGAAGAACAATTCATAAAACTAAACTACGAGTGCAATACGTCATCCCGAAAGCCACCACGCCGAATCAGAAGTAGGTTTCCAGAGAATGATAGCTTTCTAGTACATAGTACTCACACAATATGTGCTATGCGACTATATAATACTAAAGAGATTGAATTTATACATTGCAAAGATAGTTGTACAATCTTCTTCTTATTTCTTCTTCCTATTTAATGCTATCAATTTAAGCGCCCTGTCCTTGTGGAGCAGGACCGGCATTAAGCCAAGCATTTTTATCAGCGATATAATCGTCCAACTTGTAATATGCTTGCTTGCATAATGTGCGTTTGATGCATGTTTTAAATTTCGTTTCATTCAGTTCAAGAATGCTTTGTGGAATTTTGTTATAGCATCTCAAACAGTACCCCATGAAAGATGAGTCTACTTTAGCGAGTCTGAAGCCTGGCTGAACTAACTGGTCCCTATTCCTAGTAACATAATTGTGTGTCTGTCTCCTCTTTTACTAAAAAGATGCAGATTTTTTCTCACGTACATTATGTTTTCGTAGATGTACTGACAATGCACCGTCATGATGTTAATGTTCTTAAACAGTTCCCTCAGAGAATCGCGCCTACGAAGACCATATATTGCTCTAATGGCTCTTTTTTGCAGAATAAAAATAGATTCAATGTCTGCAGCCCGTCCCCATAACAAAATGCCATAAGACATTATACTATGAAAGTAACTAAAATAGACCAGCCTAGCGGTATCTACATCAGTAAACTGACGGATTTTTCTAATGGCATATGCTGCTGAACTTAGCCGCCCTGCAAGAGATGTTAAATGAGCACCCCATTGTAGCCGTGAATCAAGCGTAATCCCCACAGTTCCAGGCTTCCTTATTATTGGACTTAATTATAACTTTTCAAATGTGAACGGTGAGATGCACCTCTGTCTGCCTAATCCCCTTGGGGATTCCAGCGTGATGTAAGGTTACTTAAGAATTCGTTATCTTCCTCAATGTCGTTTCATCTTACACAAAGCTCTATAATATTATTTTACATAAACTCTCAGAACGCTTGTTGAACCAACCCTCCTTAAACTGGGTATATTTTACGCGGGGTTTACTTGCGACCTACAAAGTATGTACATATTTACATTTAAATCTCAGCCTTTTCCTCGATATATTTAGGTCAGCTTCTACTCGAAACAATTACGTCTGATTTTACTTGAAACTACTACCCACTGATTACGTAACAAGCATGTCCCCAGATTCAGAGTTTTTTTATACATTTTCCTGAAGTATGCACGTTACCAAATACCTACCAATCCTAAACTTGACAAAGTGACGCATTTGCCTTTTGTTTAGTTTGTTTTATTATCAATTTTTCACCAACAATTTTGGTCTGCACTGGTTTTATAGTAGATCAGTGTTTTCCACCCGCGAAATTCAAACTTACGATTTTTGAAATTCGTACGTCAGTGACAAGTAACAAGTGTAATAAAACTGCTGCCCTTCAGTATAAGTGTTTATTCTATTGTTATATAAAATATTCTGGTTTTAGACGACTACTATATCAATGAACAATATATTGTTCTAGCCAAGATCTTTACAAATCCAGTTGAATTATTATAATGTTTTAAAATCCGTAGCCCGCCATTTTTCCCGCCTTCGCTACATTATCATAGATCATCACACCTCCAACCATTTCAGTGTTGCCAACACATTTAGTTGACTCCAAAAATTATCGTTACAAAATAAATAAATTAAAATCTTATTCGCAATAAATCGCATGTTATAGTTTTATTTTTCACATTGAACCTAACACTCGTCCATCCTGACAACGTGTATGTCCTCATACACGCTCTCAGGAAAAGACTCGAACCTAACACTCGGTTCAGTACACCTGCACGCAACATTAACTACTCAATAAAGATGTTATCGAAATAGTACTTACATACGAGTATAAAACTTACATAAAATCAAATGAGTATAGAAAAAAAAACAACTCTCTTATTATAAATGACTAACTTACATTTTAGAGTCCCCACAGTTTTCAGTCTTCCAACTTTTGGAATTCCCCTTACGTCTCCAACTTTTGGAGTCCCTAACATTCCAACTTTTGGAATTCTCTTGCGTCTCCAACTTTTGGAGTTCTCCAACTTTTGGAGTCCCTAACATTCCAACTTTTGGAATTCTCTCTTGCGTCTCCAACTTTTGGAGTTCTCCAACTTTTGGAGTCCCTAACATTCCAACTTTTGGAATTCTCTCTTGCGTCTCCAACTTTTGGAGTTCTCCAACTTTTGGAGTCCCTAACATTCCAACTTTTGGAATTCTCTCTTGCGTCTCCAACTTTTGGAGTTCTCTTGGTTCCTTTATATAATAGGTCAAAATTAAAACAGAAAACAATTCTCAGAAATAACACTAACTTTCAAACAATTCACAGTACATTTTAGATAAACTACGAAAATTCTTCACAAAAAAAAAAAAAACTTAATTACAGAATTAATTACTTTGTATCAATTTCATCTTCACTACTACTTTCATCAGTACTACTTTCGTGAAGCTCTAAAGCAGCTACATGAACCCATGGTAACATTCGATTAGCGGCTACTACCGTCTTACGTTTATTCTTCGTGGTACTTAATCCAGGTATTGGGGCTAACTCATATCGATCATTACCAAACGACCCAACTACGCGGTATGGACCAACGTAAGCTGGACTGAGCTTTTTGCTTTTACCGTCATTACTAAATGAGGTTTTTGTTATTTTTACTAATTCTCCTATTGCGTAGGTACGAGCCGGACGTCTATTCTTATCATAACGATCTTTTTGTTTAGTCTGTTCCTCATCGATCCTATCTTTAACCTGTTCGCGAATAGTGTCAAGATCAGTTGTGTCCCTAGTAGTTTGACGTATTTCATTTAAACGTGGATCTATTTCACTACTCATGTGAGTACCGAACATTACATCCGCTGGGGTTCTCCCCGTTGTCTTCTGTGCAGTGTTATTTAAACCCCACTGAATTTTGCCAACCTTGGTGTCCCAAACTCTTTCGTCGTCCCCGAGATTCTGTGCCGTCAAGGAATTTAAAATAGTACGGTTATACCGTTCTACTTGTCCGTTTGATTGTGGACTAGCGACTGCATTCAACACATGCTTGATACCCTTTTCGGAACAGAATCTTTTGAACGCATGAGAGGTGAAACATGTACCACGATCGCTAATTATGCGATCGGGTGGTCTAAAGACGTCAAAAATATCTAATAATATATTTATAGCGGTCAAAGTTTTCGTATTTCTTACCGGTTTTATAAACACAAATTTAGTAAAAGCGTCAACTATAACTAGCAAGTAAGAATTACCTTTCCTAGACTTCACGAAGGGACCCAGGTGGTCGATATGGAGCGTATGAAACGGGATTTGTATCTTAGGTATAGGGTGTAATTAGCCCTCGGACCTGTTTGATTTTGTTTTAGAGTATGCACATTCGAGACATGCATTTACGTATTTTTTTATGAATTTTGCCATACGAGGAAACCAATAAGTCCCTCTTATACGATCTAAAGTCTTTTCAACGCCAAGATGACCAATGTCATCGTGATTAAGACGACATAACTGCCACCTAGCTCCTTTCGGGACTACCCAACGAAGTTTATCAGGGTCACTATCGACACGCTTGTAAAGGCCGTTATCTTTGACAACATAGTTGTCTTTAATGTATTTTAGCCCTTCTGGATCTAATTTTGTGTGTAAAATATCGCGTATCCTATTCAACTCAGAATCACCTAACTGAAGGGTGAGCAACCAATCATCACTATTCAATAACATAACCATAGGATATGTATCCACTTCACCAGTTTGATTTAGAGTTTGGGGATTTCTGGATAAAGCGTCAACATGCGACATTTTGACACCAGGACGGTATTCAATCACGCATTCAAACTCCTGTATCATGAGCCACCATCTCGCGATTCGGGGAATCAAATCGCGTTTGGTAAAAGTAGTACGTAGTGCTCCACAGTCTGACACGATTTTAAATTTCTGCCCTAACAAATACACCCTAAATTTTTTTAGAGAACAGATGACCGCTAGTGTCTCTAGCTCATAAGAGTGAAAGTGTTTTTCTTCCGGAGAAGTTTGGCGGCTGTAAAAAGCCACAGGATTGAATGACTTTGTACCAAACGAACGCTGCAAGAGAATTCCACCGATTCCAACACGGCTAGCGTCAGTATGAAGCTCGGTTTCGGCAGAGGGGTCATATATTGCCAGCACAGGTCTTGAGACAAGTTTTTCTTTGAGGGAATTGAATGCCTGTTCTTGCTCACACGACCACAACCAAGAAACGTCTTTCTTTAACAGTTTACTGAGAGGATGTGCAACCTGAGCAAAGCCCTGAATAAATTTGCGAAAGTAGCTCGCTAACCCTAAAAACTGGCGCACACCATGTTGATTCGAGGGACGAGGGAAATCTGTTACCGACTGTATCTTTTTAATACCAGGCCTAACGCCCGCAGAGCTAATTTCATACCCTAAATAGTCTAACTTATCTTTAAGAAATTCGCATTTGGTTAAGTTAAGCGTTAAGTTAGCTTTCTCAAGCAACTGTAATATGTGGTCTAACTTAACCAAACAGTTATCTACGCTTGTTCCATAAATAAGGAGATCATCCAAGTATGCTGTAGCTTCATTAAACCGCGCAGAACCCAAAACCTTGTTCATCATACGCTGAAAGACTGCTGGCGCACTTGCTAAACCGAACGGCATACGATTAAATTCGTATTGACCGTCCGGCGTCACGAAAGAAGTCAGCGGTTTTGAGTTTTCAGCGATAGGCACTTGGTAATAACCGGATGCTAAATCTAGAGAGATAAAGCAAGCTTGTCCGGACAACCTAGCAATTTCATCATCTATTATTGGCATGGGGTAACGTTCTTTTACCGTTATAGAATTAAGCATCCTATAATCAATACATAACCGGAGCTTGCCATCCTTTTTGCGAACCAATACAATAGGACTTGCATACTCGGATGCCGACTCTCTGATGATACCGGCGCCGAGCATGTCATCTATCATTTCGCGAACCTTTTGACGTTCAATGTGGGCCAAACGATATGGACGGTAAACTACCGGGGTCTTGCTGTTAACTTCTATGCTCATCTCTACGGCATTGGTGCAGCCTAGTTCTTTGAACGAAGACGCAAAACAGTGCCTGTATTTTTGCAATAGATCGAATAACCTTGCCCTGTCAGAATTAGTTATAGACTCTCCTACTCGAATCTGGCTAATCTCAAGACTATTAGGGAGTTTTGAAGAGACTGACTCATCTGGTACAAGGACTCGATTTACAACCTTAACGACTACTGCTCGTCCTAGCTTTGACCCTAAGGGTAATAAGAATTTTGAACTAAGAGGTGTTAAATCGACAACCGTTCTCCCATGCTTAACTAAGTGTAATCCACCCGCCACAACACACTGCTGATGCGGCTTACCTAACAACTTGCCATCCAACATAATGTACCCCTCGCAATTCGGCTCTACTGAGACTTTTACCGAAGCTCTGCCATATAACATCACGCTATTGGGCACACTAACTTGGACCACATTATCTTTATCTGTATGATTTTTTGAAAATGGCATTTCGTCATCAACATTCATAAATTGTAATTCAGTGGCAGTCTTATGCACAACAACGTGAGGTTGTTCTGTGAAAGTCTGACCAACTAAAACAGGTACATCCAAATATTTGTCACCTACCACACGGCATGTAATGTTAGCGAGTACCTCATCTACAGAAAGTTCAACATTCACTTTTCCTACCGATTGTACTAATTCGTTACCAAAACCTTTCAAAACAGTTTGTACACGGTCATGCTGAAGTCCTAGTTCTAGTCCGAGAGACTCGGTAATCAACGAGACTTCGCTACCAAAATCTATGAAAGACTTCACATCCCGACCATTAATTTTTATTGTTTTAATAAATTTAGAATTAGGTTTAGATGCTGAAATAAGCAAAGTTTTGCTTGGACCTTTGTTATTGTCAAAATTGGAATGACATTTATCAGCACTATGACCAACTTTACTACACTTAGTACACTTTACAAGAGGCTTTGGACATCTAGAGAAAATATGTCCCTTTTCTTTACAATTAAAACAATTAAAAGTTGAGGAACTATTAGTTTTGGTTATTGGCTTAGCATCTGAGAAGCCTGAATCGTTCCCTGATCTGAACCGAGAATTAGCAACCCGTTCGCCTACATTATTATCTATGCTACTCATCAGATACTGCAATAATTGATCGGGATGAGTGCACCTTAATGCCAACGCCGCAGATTTTAGTGACTTATCTCCAATACCGTAAATAATACAGTCAACCGCGCGTTTATCGAAAATGTCACACTGATTTAAAAGAGACAATTTGTCATAAAAATAGTTTTCAATAGGTTCGTTGTATCTACTTCTCCGCTTCAGCATTTCTTCTAGAGCTTGGCCATAATTTTGTTCGAATGGGAATGCACTCAGTAACTTTTCTTGCCACTCAGGCCACGTAAACAAAATAGAATTCAAACTCTCGTACCAAGTTTTGGCCAATCCCTGAAGTTTTTGCATAGCGTGATGAATGGTTGTTTTCTCGTCCCATCCATAAACAGATGCACACTCGTTAACTTTCTTAAGCCATACGTCAATACGTTGGTTTTTCAATGAAGGGTTAAACTCTGCTAAGATATTCTTAGAATCACTACTACTACGGTTCATCGGTATAGTTGTTGATGGCTGGGATGCGAGTTGTCTAATAGAACTTAACAAATGAGCTATATCTTTAACACTAAAAGAAACGCTACTTGATCTCACAGGTCGTTCCACATTATTAGAACCATTATCATAGTTGTTGCGATTATTTGTACAATGACGAGTTGACTTAACATAGTCTTCGCGATCTACGGAAGATTCACGAGAACGTGGACTATATCGGCGCTTTGACGATAAACGATTACGTGCTCTGATCACCTCGTTTTCTAAAGCGTTGAGGCGCTCCCGTTCTCGGTCTAGCTCCTTCTCCTTCTCGCGTAGACTCAACGAAATAGGGGTCCGGCGAAGACTGCGACTGCGACCGCGACTTCGGATTCGCCTCGCACTGCCACCGCTACCCGCTCTTGATCTGGCTTCAGCTGCATGGCGACTTCGACTTCGAAGGCGCCCCTGAGTGCTTCGCCAAGCACTGCCGTTGTCTGGCGCCGTCGATCGCGCCTCAGCTGCGGTGCACGACGGACCCCTTATTGGCGTTGACAAGCGCCGCGAGGTAGGTCGGGATGTAGCTCGATCACGTGGCATGGTTCAAAACCCATAAAACAGAAATAAAATTGCGTTTGAACAAGTACACCAAACTAACAACAACAATGATATAAAAAGAACTGTAGAATATTTCCAAAAATATCTTGAAAACTGTGGTATATGTGTAACGAAACAATTGTTCCCTTTTTGATACCCCGTACAAGGAATAATTAGTATCAAAAATTCATTAAAAAGTCATTGAAGTATAATTGTCTTGTTCTAGCCTATTTAATTATTGCTAAATCATGTAATTTTAAAGGTATTTGATTGTTACCTACAACTCTAATAAAATCATAATTTATTACCAATGGGATACAATGCGTGCAATAAAAACAAATCATGTATTAAGTATACTTACATTATACATAGGTATAGGCGTGTACTTACCACTTCTGAATTGTAATAAAACTGCTGCCCTTCAGTATAAGTGTTTATTCTATTGTTATATAAAATATTCTGGTTTTAGACGACTACTATATCAATGAACAATATATTGTTCTAGCCAAGATCTTTACAAATCCAGTTGAATTATTATAATGTTTTAAAATCCGTAGCCCGCCATTTTTCCCGCCTTCGCTACATTATCATAGATCATCACACCTCCAACCATTTCAGTGTTGCCAACACATTTAGTTGACTCCAAAAATTATCGTTACAAAATAAATAAATTAAAATCTTATTCGCAATAAATCGCATGTTATAGTTTTATTTTTCACATTGAACCTAACACAAGTATGGCTTTACAGACTCATAATAAAATTCTTAAAATCACCAATCCAACCCTCAAATTCCCTCCCATATGTTTTTCAACATACAATCTGACACTGACCTGCAAATTATAGAAAATATAAGATATTTCGTGGACTACCCTGGCGCTTCTCCTTAACCAGTCCACTGTACTGCGTAACCCAACTTTTGACAATCGTTCGAAACACCAGCACCGCGCGTTTACTTAAATTCACTAAATAAAAGGGTTCTTTGACTTATTTTCAGAAAAGTATTTATCTTTTAAAGCAAGTTCCAAAGACTGTTCCCTAATATAGTCTCTGAAACCTGAAAGATAACTTTAAAAAGAAGTAAACTAGTCCGGTCAATTTAGACCAAAAAATGAGAGTGAAGTTACATAAAGTCCCAACAAGCTGAATTTCTGTGAAGTTGTTCAAAACATAATTATAAACAATGTCTAGAAGTTCCCCATCATTCCCCTGTAAGGAAAAAATTTAATTTAAGATCAAAGGTCAAAAAAATGAGTTTTTCGCGATTTTCAGCAAAACGGTAAGTTTTATCATAAAAGTACCTCAGACAAAAATTGTAGATCATAAAATTATCTATAAAAATGTCTCAATACTTTTTTTCTTACGAGCCACCGTTTCTGAGATATAACGATTCAAAAAGTTATAAAAGTTGTTATCGTCATAATATGCACACGTTTCCACGCCACCTATGAGGTAGTGTACTTAGCGCGTTTTTTTTAACGTGGTTTCCCCAGTAGGCCTACTCCACGGGTCAGTTGTGATCCTGTTTAATGTAAAACTATTGCAAAATAACGGAAATTTTCAAAGATTGGGAAAGATAAAAGCGATGTAAATGAATAAAAAGTGTTGAAGTTTATTCGTCTTATTCGTAAGTTTCAAATTCTTGTTCTTCTTCTTGATCTTCTTCTTGTTCTTCTTCTCCTGCTTCTTCTTCATCTTCATTTTGGATGCAAGTAAATTGCGTCAATAGCGATGTATCGCATGATACTTCGTCGGAGTCAAACGAATCCTCCATTGTTTGTGATTCAATATTAGAGCACGACCGGCCTTGACAATTTGTGCATGCCAAAGAACAAGACAGTCCGACTTTTTTGCAACCACATTTAGCACTGCATCCCTTTTTGCAGTTGCAAAAAATAGTGTTCAGCAGTTTTTCCGGCGCAGGTGGAAGTAAAGTTTGAACTGGCTCTAATATATTGTTGACCAACTTCCAACCCCAGTCTAGGGTCTAGCTGATAACCAAGCCACACTTGAACTTGGTAATATACTCGAAAAAGATGTTGGTGAGCAGCAACTGAGGTTGGAGGAAGACAAGCTAATGAACTTGTTTTTTATTTTTAGTATTTTTAACGAAACACGCATATCGATGCTTATCTAAACAGGTAGTTTTTTTAGGAGCTCCGTACATAGAAAGAAGAAAGCGGATGCCGTTGGTAATAACTTCTTGTTGAGTTGAATTACTCTTTTTAAAAACTTCAGCACATTGAATTAAATCTTGTTTTTCAAACATTTTGAAAACTGCTGTTTTTTTTCATCAAAAAGTTTATTTACTTTAGTAAAGTGTAAAGATCATGTACTATTTTTACACGCAATAACTGGCTGTGATACGACATCTGCATTTTACAGGAGGGGTAAAACAGCAGTTTTCAAAATGTTTGTAAAACAAGATTTAATTCAATGTTTTTAAAAAGAGTAATTCAACTCAACAAGAAGTTATTACCAACGGCATCCGCTTTCTTCTTTCTATGTACGGATCTCCTAAAAAAACTACCTGTTTAGATAAGCATCGATATGCGTGTTTCGTTAAAAATACTAAAAATAAAAAACAAGTTCAATTAGCTTGTCTTCCTCCAACCTCAGTTGCTGCTCACCAACATCTTTTTCGAGTATATTACCAAGTTCAAGTGTGGCTTGGTTATCAGCTAGACCCTAGACTGGGGTTGGAAGTTGGTCAACAATATATTAGAGCCAGTTCAAACTTTACTTCCACCTGCGCCGGAAAAACTGCTGAACACTATTTTTTGCAACTGCAAAAAGGGATGCAGTGCTAAATGTGGTTGCAAAAAAGTCGGACTGTCTTGTTCTTTGGCATGCACAAATTGTCAAGGCCGGTCGTGCTCTAATATTGAATCACAAACAATGGAGGATTCGTTTGACTCCGACGAAGTATCATGCGATACATCGCTATTGACGCAATTTACTTGCATCCAAAATGAAGATGAAGAAGAAGCAGGAGAAGAAGAACAAGAAGAAGATCAAGAAGAAGAACAAGAATTTGAAACTTACGAATAAGACGAATAAACTTCAACACTTTTTATTCATTTACATCGCTTTTATCTTTCCCAATCTTTGAAAATTTCCGTTATTTTGCAATAGTTTTACATTAAACAGGATCACAACTGACCCGTGGAGTAGGCCTACTGGGGAAACCACGTTAAAAAAAACGCGCTAAGTACACTACCTCATAGGTGGCGTGGAAACGTGTGCATATTATGACGATAACAACTTTTATAACTTTTTGAATCGTTATATCTCAGAAACGGTGGCTCGTAAGAAAAAAAGTATTGAGACATTTTTATAGATAATTTTATGATCTACAATTTTTGTCTGAGGTACTTTTATGATAAAACTTACCGTTTTGCTGAAAATCGCGAAAAACTCATTTTTTTGACCTTTGATCTTGAATTAAATTTTTTCCTTACAGGGGAATGATGGGGAACTTCTAGACATTGTTTATAATTATGTTTTGAACAACTTCACAGAAATTCAGCTTGTTGGGACTTTATGTAACTTCGAATGTCTAAATTGACCGGACTAAAACGTAATATTACCTCTTTACAAGCTTATCTAGTAGCCACTAGCAAATGTTTGACCGTGCGACTTAAAAGTGTCGACAAGTGAGCATCGCGTGTCAATCGCTCACTCTGCCAACACCCGCCTGACACGGCGTGACGTGTCTCCTAACCCCGAGGATGAGGTCAAAGGTCAACAAGCACTTACTACTCGGAGATACACTATACACGTGCTGTCATAATATTGAGCGGGAATGAGGAAAAACTAACGTGAGTAATTTGGCATTAATTGTCAGTTTTATGCCTGCTCTTGTTGCTTTTAAGATTCTTGCCCGTTTTCCTTTGCATTTTGAATTGAACAGGATAATTAATGTAACTACGAACGAATACCCAACTATTGCGACATTGTTACTGTTAGCCCGTGTCATCCCACAGCTGGGCAAAGGCCTCCCCCCAAGACTTCCAAATTTTATGATCCAGGGCCAAAGTGGACCACTGGTCGTTGGTTCTGAACTTTCAACTCTTAACCGTTTAAGACTGCTTCCATAATCAGCTCACCTAGATAACCTGAAAGAATACTGTGATGAATAAAGATCATAGACACGGAGGCAGGCCCGCGCGGGAAAATGTGTCACTGACAGCTGTCACTCGAACCGAGCGGGCTTGCACCCGATTGCTATTTCAAACCACCAAACTATTGTTTTATTTAATAAACCATTTGTGCTTACCCCTGTGACTAGTGGACGTCACAAATGGCGACGAGGTTATGGGTAGGTACACCAAATAAAACAAAAATAAAACAAAAAGAGAAAAAAAATATATACAAGAAAAAGGAGTGAACTAACGGGAATTGTCATCCCTTTATAACCAATATGCTAAGCGGTGTTTACGGGAAACATAGTTTATAGGTACGTAACTTGGATTATTATTAATAACGCTAGCTACAAAATAGCTCGTTAGGTGTTTGCCAATATAATTTTCATTATATAATACTAATATGTACTTACTTATGGCAAGTTGTTTGATTGGAAGTTAGAAGGGTAAGTCTTGTACCTTTCTAAAAGAACAACACCACCCACAATGTTATTATTTTTAGCTGTTTACAAGCTATAAGCGTGGCTAACAAGTACTCGGTTGATACTATGAAGAAATACGTAAGCTATCTATTAGCTTATTTGAGAGACTTAGCTATTATATCACAAAGTACAACTAATAGATGTTTTGACAGATTCATTCAATTTCTGTCACGCATGTCGGCGAATATAAATAAAGAATTGTTTGTTGTGGTTATATCAAACTTGACATAATTTCTGCAACAGCAAAGTAAAGCATGCTATGTTTGATTATGATCTGGAAAAATAATAATTTTTCATACCGACCTAATATCCTAAGCAAGTGGTAATGTGTTATTTTATTCAAGTTCGGTATTGAATTTTAGCTGGGGCACGTAAACACTGCATTGACTTATATGGAATCACCCTTAAAAAGACTCGAGTAGTAGGTCTATTATAGACCGGTACTAAAAACGCCAAAGTAGTAAACTGCATACTGCAGTTGGTACTAACAATAAATACTTAACTGGCGAAAATGGAAAAGATGTTTCCATAAAAAGTAGTAAGTCGGGTGATCGACTTTCTATGAGGTTCTATGAGTAGTAAACTGACGCGTCTGGTTGTCGGTTGGTACTAACAATATAAAGTTCTATGAATAGTAAACTGACGCATCTGGTTGTCGGTTGGTACTAACAATATAAAGTTCTATGAATAGTAAACTGACACATCTGGTTGTTGGTTGGTCCTAACAATATAAGGTTCTACGAGTAGTTAACTGACGCATCTGGTTGTCGGTTGGTACTAACAATATAAGGTTCTATGAATAGTAAACTGAAACATCTGGTTGTCGGTTGGTACTAACAATATGGTGTAGTTCACCTCGAAATGTCCTATAAAATAGATATGAAACTGCAGACCTGTGAAAACATAAGAAGCGTAAAGGTGTGGCAATGTAAATCATAATGGAGACAGTAACCATTGCTCTGCAAAAAGTAAAACAATATCTAAGATCTGGTTTTATCAGACACTATAAGAAAAACAATCCACAACAAGAAATAGAGTGGCTAAAAAATAAAAATAATCAATTCACAGATAAATCATTCCTATCGGCGACAATTGTTTTTTTAATCTTGGCAAAGAGATATGTGTCTTCACGGTGTCAATATTTTTTAAATATTTGAATTATGTTTATAAATAGAATACCACAAATAAACATAATTATTTTAACCAAATACTTAGGTACTATGTTAATTACATTTATTTGTATTCTTAATTCGAAAATATTTTTATGTTAAAGCTGTTTAGCGGCTTATTATAATTATCTTTGCTTCTCCGTCAACTTGAAAAGCATGGCGGGGAAAAAGCAATTGAATCATAGTTTCCTCATAATTAATGACAAAAACACTTATATCAGAATGTACTATTGTTGCTTACGACAGCAGCACAGCGGGAACAATCAATAAAATGTGTGGTGCTTTCTTCAAAAGACCATCTCAGACACTAATCTGCATAGTTTTCATGTGAAATTATATCAAGATTATGTCTGGGTCTTAAAAGAGAAAAACCTCTGAGGTTGTTGCCACATATTATAGTAGAAAAAAAAGGAGACTAGTAAAAGTGTTTGTTAAAACCTTTTTGAAAAAAAAAAAGCATTTGATGCAGATATTCAAGTAGCCGACAAACAGCAGACTGAAACATTCTATGTCGTTAAGAACGGCACTCGCGACCTTTTAGGAAAAGACACCGCTATCTCTGTACAAGTACTCAAACTCGATATAGGAATTAATTCGGTAAACGAGCAAGGTCATAAAAAGAAAAAATAAAGACTTGCAACTTGATATTTCAATCAAACCAGCAGACAGCCGATACCATTTATTTGGAAGAAAAGATTGACAAGTTGGTCAAATAAGATATACAATAAGGAGCTCGTGGCTTAATAAGAACTGCCACTCGGGTCGATCTTTAGGTAAAAGCTGTGCTTGCCTAGGTCGGTCTGTGGATGGGTGGCGCCCGACATACCTACCGACTTTCCTCCGTGCCTCAGAAAGCACGTTAAGCTGTTGGTCCCGGCTGCCATATGTAGATTTTTGGCAGTCGTTACAGGTAGTCAGTAACCTGAAATTCTGACATCCAGTCTTACCAAAGAGGTATCGTATTACCTAGTATTAACTGGGTTGTGGAGGTCAGATAGGCAGTCGCTCCATTTAAAATACTGGTATTCAGCTGCATCAGGTTAGACTGGAAGCCGACCCTAACTTAGTTGGGAAAAGGCTAGGCAGATGATGACATACAATTATATCCTATTTAAAGGCACGAAGCCTTCAGGATGGGTCTTACCAATAATGCCCGTCCTCAAACCGGACGGAGATATAAGAGTGTGCGTAGTAGACATGTCGCACCATGAGAATAAAAGTGACCTAACACGAAATTTGCATTTTGTGGGAAATCACAAAATTGACTTCGTATTTTAGGGAGTTTCCAATAAAATATGTCATAACTTTTTCAAATGGAAAGCTATTTACATATTTATGATGCCAATATATTGTTTAGACTATTTTCAATTGGTTGAACCCAAAATGCATTAAAAAATAAGAGCTTAAGAGTTTATAAAATAATCTTAAAAAAAACCTTCCAAAAATGTGTCATTTTAGTACTATAATTTTTTAAATATCATTGACTTATTCAGTTATAGGTCAGTTTAATTTTTAAAATAAAAGCATGTATTACAACTTAATTAAAATTATGTCACTTTGGTTCTGTGATATTGATGAAAAGTTGGTCAATAAGACGAGAAAATGTATGTTTGAAATTATATTTATTACTGAAACATGTTAATAAAACTTAAGATCAAATCAAATTAAAGGAGAAAAAATAACATATTCTAAAATTGACTTAAAGTCTTAAAAAGTTAACTTACAAAAGCAGCATTTCTTCAATATTCAGCATTTCTTTAATAATTAAACATAATTAATATTTTGTATTTATTTTAACAAATAAAAACATTTAGAAGTACCCACATGAATATTAACATTATTCTTTAATCAGTCTTACGGATTATTCATAGCAGTCTGTATGTTTTCATATTACACAAAATCTTAGTAGAGCTATTTGAAATTAACATAGTAGGTATATTATTATAAAATTATTTAATAAATAGCTCTCTTTTGTTTACTTATCCTAAATAATTATAATATTTGTACTTAAGTAGGTAAGACTTTTACTAGTTGTTAGGTACAATCATCAGTCTTATAAGAACGCCTTTCACCGATCCACTGTATTTACGGAGTACCTATTTAGTGCTCAGAAAACACGGTGGATTACTGAAAGTAACTATAATTAACCTTAGGATTTTAAAATCACAACATCAGCTAGGTACTAAAGAAGAATCAACATAATATTTCTGTTCAGCCAATATTACAAATTATTGTAATAATTTGTATAATACATCGGAATTAGGTTTTTTCTGACCAAGTCTTTCAGATCTTTTTTCTTAGTTTCTTTTAAGTTAAGCGCTTGTGCATATAATTTATCTAATCTTATTTCTTCGTAATTTTTCATCTTCTTCCTTTTGTTGCGCATATTAATAGTTCGATATTCTGTCTCTAAATAAGAAGTTTTAAAGTGCATTTGAAATTCGTTTCCTTTCCTAAAACTTAGCATTTTAATATCATTCCATAATACTGTAACTTTGTCAGTGTCTTCATTAAAATTGTATCCCCATTGGTCTTGCATGGCTTTAAGATTGTAAAAAAAAGTGTAATCGAGTTCCTTAACTATGAAAGGTTTACCCGTTTTTCGAGCACTTTTTATAAGAGTTGCGTATTGACAGGGTATATAAATGGGACCTGCTCTTTCATTTTTTTTTATCTCTTTTTCGACTAAACTATGAACGTTGTCGGCTTCGTTGTGGGTATGACCCTTTATCAAATATTTGTGCGTTATGGTCTCTATATTTTCTAAATTTGTTACTGCAAAAGAGTACAATGCTGCCATAGATTTATTTTTATTTTGCCCAGTACAGTTATCGGAATAAAAAGTGATGTGCAACTTTTTATTTGGGTGTTGAAGGCTCAATTGTTTTAGGTAATCAAAAACACAAGATCCTATTTCGTTTACTCCTCTTTTAGCCTGGGTTTCATCCCAAAAATAGCAGTAAACATCACCGTAAGCAGAAACATTAGTGTCTTGATTACCTTTATTATTTAATTCGGTTATCGTGAAGTTAAGACAGTTAATTTTTGAGCAATAGTAAAAATAAGATGGACTTGGACAAAGCATTACAGATTGCAAATCGTACACAGCACAAATATGAGTTTGGTTTATATTCTCGCGGTCTCTCTGTTTTTCTTCACGACACTTGTTTTTTTCAATAATATGGTTGTCGTAGTTAGTTTTTAGTTCAATTTTTATGTCTGCGGGGGCAAGTTCATAAGCTAAACAAGTTTCACACCTATCTTTCTTTGGTTCATAAAATCCAATATTAAAATCTTTATTAAATATGTTACGATACAACCAGTATTCACATTCCGGTCTATTTTTTTCCTTTTGAAGATTATTAAAGTCCCTCCAAAGATCTGTAATAGTTTTGCTGTTGGAAATAACTTCTCTATTAGTCTGTGCTCTTAAATAATGGGATTCTATTCTGGGTATTAAATTGATATGGTCTTTTATATCTTGTAGAAGTGTCGGATCAATTATTTTTCTATTTGTATGCTTTCCTCGCATGTCTGAATCTACAAAACCCAGATTATTTGTTTTCTTCTTGACTGTTCTTAGTAGTCTATCTGTCACGTCTAAGGTATTGATGAAAAAGGTCTTGCACACACGTATTTTATTTTTATTTACCGTAAAGTAAAAGGCGTTATTAGGTTGTCTAGGTTTTTGAGCATTAGAATATTTGTATTTGGGTTTAACTTCAAGCATACAAGATCGAATATATGCACGTTGTAATTCAATATTATTCATCTGCCAGTAATGATTGAACAGATCGATTCTATCTATATCCTGAATCTTATCAAAACATTTCAACCTACAATTACACACCTCCTTAATCTGACGAGCGGGAATAACTTTTTTAGTTTTTGACAAGGAAACATACGGTTTTCCACTATTTCTGAGATATTTGGTTTTGTTTTGTTTCCAACTAGAAGGGTTTCTCAAACGTTTCCTAGATCTGCCAGGATTATCTTCGGTTAAATTATTATTGCCAGTATTCAGATCAGACCTAGGACATGAAGACGATGGCATTAATGAACGCCGTGAGGACAAGGAACTGCTTGATGAAGAAATATATTTTGCCCCGGCATTATTCAAATAAGTTGGATCAGAGTCACTCAAGTCAACGTCGCTTTCATCAGTATTTACTGGAGATATCTGATAATTTGGATTACTTCGAACACGTAAAACTGAATTCGGTATCTTTGAAGACGAGCTAGATGAAGTAGAGCTCGATGAAGTAGAACTCGATGATGAGGACCTCGATGAAGTGGATGAAGACGAGCTCGATTCTCTGGAAGCTTTATGTGTTCTTCGAAATGATGTCGATGGTTCGTTTCTAATTGTTACAGCAGGCTTCGTTACTGTTACCTGAAATCATAAAAAGACAAAAGTCAACTTATTTCTTAATAAACCCACTTAAACAGTGATCAGATTAAACTTTAGATGATTCGACATACTACCTCAGTCAGATTTTCAGTACTGTTAAGAAGCGTTGGACTATTAGAAGCTTGATCAGCATCCATCTCATTGTCATCCATCTTTGACATCTAGAAGTTACAAACAAAAACAAATAAGAAGGATATACTAAAAAAACATAAAAATAAAAATGAAGTTAACTAAAAATACTACCTCAATTGGTTCCTTATTAAGTGTTTGTGTCTTTTTTATTTCTCTTTCCGGTGTGTTTTCAATAAAAGATGTACTCTCATCTGATTGAAGATTCTAGAAAATAAAATCATGGTTATTTTTTTATCGTGAATATAATCGAGGAGCTTTTATAAAAAAAAAGTATTTAAAATAATACCGTTATCTCTAAGTCAGTTAGTTGACTAGTTTGAGTAACTTGTAATTCTTGGTGCTTGTTTTGCAGAGAATTTGTTATAAATTCATCGTTTGTTTCTTCATCATGCTGTAAAAAAAATAAGTTATGAATGGCATGTAAATTTTATAACAACAAATTACATACGTAGTATCAAAAATCAATAAAATAAATGACAAATACTTAACTACTAATTAAAACCTAAAATTACTAATATTCCTACCTCGTTTCCTCGGTCCGTTGGTAGCATTTGAAAAATGTAATCCACTCTTCGTTTCATCTTTTCGTTTTCATAAAAGGACCTAAACAGAAATATGCGCACACGTTACGTACGATAGTGACGTAATCCTTAATAAGGCTTAGAGTTACTTCAATGAATTATTCATAAAATGACCTTATTACAAATAGTACAGTTACAGGGGTAAATTATTCAATAGAATATAGACTTATCTATAAATAAGTCACTGCATTTAGCTTAGTTTTTAATAATGAAATGACCAAACTAGACTTGAGTCACTACAAAAAGCTTTGTTTATAGTACAAAAATGACCTAATACAAACATGGGTCACTTTACGATTAGAATTTTAACAAAATGGGTACTCACTTTTGCGTAAAGTAACGGCGCACTCAGGTTTAGGTCACTTTCAAATTAACAAAATAACATCCAACCAGAAACACTGCGGACGAAACACTGAATCGGTCACTGTCGTTGCGGGTGGAGGGGTGAGACGCGCGGAAAAGAAAGAGACGCAATGTTTATGTTTGTCCATTTCTAGCACGAAATGGTCACTTTTTGATTCATTAGATGATGGACCATGTTATTAGGAGTAGTTACAAGTACTTAACTCAATTCGCCGAAATTTTGAGTTCGGTCACTTTCATTCTCACTGTGCGATGTGATACATCAACAAGGCTATAATCGTGACTAATAGTGAGAGAAAACCATCCATACCGACATTAGCTCTAACAAAATTATGATGAATTGATGTTGATGATGATGGATAGCCACTAAAAAAAAAAAATAAAAAAAAAAAAAAAACTAAAAAATAAAAAAGATCTATCAATCTTTTTATCGCCGAGGTTTAAAGATTTGGCCAGAGCATTCTAAAAAAAAAAAAAAAATGCAGAAAGAATACTTCTTTCCTGTGGTGGCGTCGTCGTCGTCAACTTTATTGATGATTTTGTCGTATGGCAACGATGACGCAGAACACAATGCTAGGCTCAAATATTCCTGGTTATGTTTAAAGAATAATATTCTATTAAACCAGGTAAAATGCGTATATAATGTCAAGAGCATACTATTTTGGGACTTGAATTGTGGTCAAAACTATATATGCTCGCCACAGACAACTAATTTATTCACAAACAATGACAATGTTTTGATACATATTCAACACACTACACAACACACATAAAACAAAAAAAAAAAAAAAAAAAAAAAAACTAGCGAATCGCCCCGATTTCGATCCGATGCAATGTGCTACATATAAACCGAAATCTTGAATCATTCTATATTAGAAAGAAAGAAAACATATTTATTTAGCACAATACATGCCACAAGTGCACACAACAAACAATAAAAATTATAAAAGAAACTAAAAAACTAAACTGAAAAAAAAAGTGTGTGTATCGCAATATTACTGAAAACTACATTAAAATCTGGTGCGTAGTTCAAAAGATTTAAGAGTACAAACAACGGAAGCGATTTTATTTTGTACCATGTAAAGATGACAGTTATAAAAAAAAAAAAAAAAAAAATTGAATGCAACAAAAAGACAATAAATTTACAATGGAGTGACACCTGTTGAACAAAATTATTATGTTTTGGAAACTTAAACTCTTTGTGAATAATATGCTGGCGGCATATTATTTGTATTTAAATACTATATTTTAATAAAATAATTTTCAACCGCAGTTCTCACAAAAAGAAATCATATGTAAATAATAATATGTTTGTTCTTTTATGGAATACACTGTGTACTCTGGTTGTCAATATATAACAGTACAGGTGACTTATTTCTGCATTTCAGTTCTAATAATAAGTTTCTTAATTATATGGCTTCTTTACTTGCCTCATATAATGCTACATATTCAGCATATGTACTTGATACAGCTACTGTTAAAATTGTTTTTACACTCAAATGAAATAACACTACTATACATGTAAAAGATAATAATATATCCTGGATAAGACTATAGACTAGGGCTTTCAATACCGGTATTACGGGATCCCGTAATACCGTGATCCCGGATTAAATATAGGCCTTTTCAATACCGGTATTGACGCCCTTAATACCGTGATCACGGTATCGCAAACATTACATGTATTTTCGTAAAAATTGCATGTTTAAAATATAGTAATGACACACGAAACGTTCAGAGAGACAGTGAGACAATGACTGGTCATGAACACGATATGACCATAGAAGAACCTTCTACTTAATTGAATAGGAGCAGTGGAATTGATATCGCGCGCAGGTTTGACGATTTCCAGCCTCCCGAACAAGCCGGATTCCGAAAAGGCTTTAGTACCGTACACAGTATACATAGGCTGCGTCAGGTTATACAAAAGACCGAAGAGTATAAGCCTGCCTCTCTGTTTAGCGTTTGTGGACTACGAGAAACCCTTTGATTCGATCGAGACTTGGGCTGTAGTGCAGTGTCTCCAACGGTGCCAAATCGACTAATGTACATCGAGGCGTTAAAGTGTTTGTATAAAAACGCCACCATGTCAGTCCGACTTCTGAACCAGTCCTCGGTACTCATTTTTGTGTGACAGGGAGACGTAACATTGTATCTCCGAAACTAATCACCCCTGCACTAGAGGATGTCTACAAAGTTCTGAATTGGATAGGACTTGGCATCAACGTCAATGGCAAGTACATCCCTCACCTTCGGTTTGCCGACGATATAGTGGTCATGGCTGAGACTTTGGAGGACCTCAGTAAAATGCTCGATGATCTCAGTAGAGCTTCCGAAAGAACGATTAAGACCCACTTAAAATAAACATGGACAAAACCAAGATCATGTTGAATGTCCACGTAAAACCCACATCTATCAAAATCGGAGACTCTACACTCGAAGTTGTGGACGATTATGTCTACCTGGGACAAATGGTGTAATAAATGGTCCAGTTAGGTAGTTACTTCGAAAAAGAGTAGTAATCGTCGAATGCAACTCGGCTGGGCAGAAGTAGGGCAGTTGCGCGGTATCTTCCGTCCAACTTACCGCAGTGTCTCAAGACGAAAGTCTAAGAAAATTGCCAAACTTATGTAGCAGTGGGCAGGGCACATTGCACGCAGAACAGATGGCCGATGGGGCCGAAAAGTTTTGGAGTGGCGACCGCGAAACGAAAGACGTTGTGTTTGAAGACCTCCCACAAGGCGGACCGATGACCTGGTGAAGGTGGCGGGGACCCGCTGAATGTGCGCATGGGACCGGTCAATGAAGCGACACCTGGGGGAGGCCTATGTCCAGTCGTGGACGTCTTTTGGCTGAAATGACCATTAATAATGATGAGTGAAAATGAAGACACGTCCATTCCTATCGCCAGTTTAGAGATATTTACTGTCTGTGATACCTACGAGTATTGATGCAGAGCGTGCTTTTTATTTTCAGTAGGCTATTGTGAATGATGGCTAATAGCTAATAAAGCTATACTTACGTCTCTACAAATATTGATACCTATGTTGATTACATTAGACATTTCAATAATAATAAAAACCTATACTTTTTTTGATAAACTTTTCAAACTGTATGTGATAATTATGCCTTCCTACAAAACGACTTGATAAAGTTTAAGGTTTGATTATATTCCTAATTCTTAGCCCTATCTAATTAAATAATCAATCAATACCGAATAGTTATATTAGAGAGCTATTTATAAAAGGTATTCATAATAAATACGAACAATAAAGACTGTTTTTAAAATAAATACACGTACTTTAAAGGTTGGTAGGTAATACCGGTATTAATACCGTGATCACGGTATTGACTTCCAATACCGGTATTGATACCGGTATTGAAAACATCCGGTATTTGAAAGCCCTACTATAGACCATAATTATGGTCAACACAATCTGATGCCCAATCAGCATCGGCCGGCATATCCTATTAAATCTAAATCATTTTTAGTTTAACATATTGGACCAAAATGCTTGATATTTTCAAGTATTATTAATTTTACATGCTTCCAATATGTTTCATTATAATTGTTATTAAACTGACTAGGATAAAAAAACAGCATAAATTATGTATGGCTGGGTTACCATTGATAAATAAAGCAAACTTACTATTAATTGCTTGAAGGATGTTAAACTTATTTAACAAATGATCCTGATCTAGAAAAAAAAAAAAAAAATTTTTTGATTTTCTGCCTCTCATACCTAAATACTATATAATATTCTCCAAGTATTTTAATTTACATTTTAACATAGTCATAAGAATTATGATATTCAGTTACTACGTAAAGAAAAAAAAAAAAAAAAAACACCTACAAACAAAGCAATTTATATTTTATTTGGCGGTATCGGTTGTGTAAGGAATACACAAACTTCAGACATGGCCTAGCTGACTGTTTTCAATCCAAAGATAATGTTAAATTAACATGACTTTTAAATTCTCAGAGTTCACAGACAGAATAATTAAAGAAAAGGAATGGGTTGTGTAGATAAAAGAAAACAAATTGACACCTAATTTTGGGCCCACACCACATACGGTTGTTGATTCTAGAGGCTCTGAATATTACAAAACCACAAACGGACCAGAGTAGAAGGAATATTGTCCATTTTGAAAAAAAAAAAGGAGGTAAATGACAAGAGTATGGGAAAAAACACCTGAATTCACCTGATTCTGATGACACTAGCGATTGTGATTCAGACAACGAATAACTAACCTAAACATTAAGACAAATGTGTTGCTGGGGAGTTTGTTCCGCCACTTCTTCTTCTAAGCTAAAACTTTACGAAGTGTTGAAGGGTGGGCGTTTTGAGGGACTGTCTTTTGTAAAATTTAACCTTCGAGAAGGGCTGATTGTCAGCCTGGTTTGAATAAATGACTTTCTATTTTGAAATTAACAATGTATCAATGTATACACTTCTTTTGTTTAAAACCTCTATGTAATCTATTTGATTGTGTTACAAATGAAGGAATTTCAATTGCGTTATAAATGAGTTTAAGTCCTAAGTTTTTACTTAGTAATAATAATATCTGAAAAATCTATATTTGTAAAAAAAGGAAGAGGTGTGATGAATAAAGATCATAGACACGGAGGCAGGCCCGCGCGGGAAAATGTGTCACTGACAGCTGTCACTCGAACCGAGCGGGCTTGCACCCGATTGCTATTTCAAACCACCAAACTATTGTTTTATTTAATAAACCATTTGTGCTTACCCCTGTGACTAGTGGACGTCACAAATACAACCATATATTATACGTCCCCATAATATTTTACTAAAGAATTATGCTCCAACTCCTAACCGTTGAGGAGTTATACCTTCCATCATCAACTCATCAACATGACTGCTGGATGCAAATACTTAAAAAACTTTAGAAAAAGCACGAAACACGTAATACGTGCCAATACAATTTGAGGGTTGTGTGGCTCGATTTCTCTGGGATGCCATCATCAGAACCTGATTTTCTTATCATGGTACCACCCTTGAGATATCTCCTTCTCAACAAAAGAAGAATTTTCTATGTCGGTTCAGGCGTCTCCGAGTAATCGGTGAATATACATAAAAAAAAGATTGAGAACCTCTTTTTTTAAAGTCGTTTAATGAGATTTACCTTCTATCATTAGGGCAACCTAATACCCTGAAAGAATCTAATTCTATTAACTCCTAACCGTTGAGGAGTTGTACCTTCCATCATCATCAGCGAATCCACATGATATTATGATGACCACACGCAAATACTTGAACAGGTTTAGAAAATATATGAAAAACATCATAATTGTGCCTATATTTGAGGGTTGCCCTCGATTTCCCTGGGATCCCATCATCAGATCCTGATTTGGTGACAATGAGACCACCTCGGGAGTATACCTTTTCGAACACAAAAAGAATTTTGAAAATCGGTTTATTAATGACGGAGATATGCGATAACAAACATACAAAAAAAAAACATACAGACGAATTGAGAACCTCCTCCTTTTTTTAAGTCGGTTGAAAATACTATTATCAATTAACGGTTACGACATTGGGAATGCCTAAAATAACAAGTCTCTTCATCTTCCCTGCCTGTCGAGTACAATCCAGTCTTAATAAATGTATACTTCTGTCAGGATCGTGTCAGATTGAAAAGTAGTAGAACCGATGTCAATGATGACAAAAAGAAACTAATTACCTACGTACGTTCTAAGTTTTCCAAAAAAATATTTTCGCCTATCTGTAATACCTACCTCACTCAATGTATTTCCGCATAAGGCATAACCTTGTGATTGACAAAGCGTCCCATTTTGGAGTGTATTGATCGGTATAAGGTGGATACGTCTCGAGATAATGACGCCGATGTCACGTGACGGCGTCCTGACGCTCTGGGCTCTGTTGATGTCGTGATCTATGAACTGAGGGACGACGTCAACAAGCACAATGGACGCATAAGATAAAATATGATAAGAGATGGCGGTCCTTTGTGTGCTGGAGAATGTAAAGCCGGCTATGTTAGTGGTGTTAAAGAGATTTTTTGGGAACTTGGAAGGGTAACCTTTATTATTATCAAGCCAGTTGTGAGCTTAGGAGCCAATTTTATTCTGTCAAGATAACGCTGATGAAGGAGATAGCTTACGTTAAAGAAACTTACGTCAAACAGTATTTATTTCAGGTAGACCAGTGACATGCACTTTTGCATAGTCAAAAATAAGCCAGTCAGTAACTCAGCATAGTACAGCCACAGACATAATAACTGTGAATAAGGTGACCGAAAATCGTAGACCTCATGGAGAACAATGGGCAAGAAACTACATGGGCACTCTTTTCAAATCCAGCTAGATATTACACAGTCCCTGTTTACAATGTTGTTGCATCAATATGTGAGCATCATCACCATCAGCATATCAGCCCGGAATCACCCACTGCTGAGTATAGGCGTCCCCTTTTTTCTGCCACACTTCCCGGTTCTGTGCGTACCTTATCCACGTGTTTCCGGCGACTTTGACGATATCGTCAACCCAACGAGCTTTAGGACGGCCCTGGTTTCTTGTATTAATTAATATGTAAGCATAAGCACGGTGTAGAAATAGAAAAAGACCATTAAAATCTTAAAGTAAGTAGGTACATGTAGGTAAATACCTATTTGCCATGGTAGAGCAATTAAAGTGTTTCATATAACGACCGCAAAGCAACAAATCTATTGGATCTCTCGTGTAGGTACTTAAGGTATTAAAATAATGATGTTTCATATTGAACTAAACAAAATAATATACTACTCAGCAGACGACATTATAAATTAATTGTGACTCCAGCGCCGTCCACAGCTTTATGTGGTTATTATGCAAGCGAAGTCGGGGCGATCTGTATTCATAGCGCGACGGGCCAGAAAACGCGGCCATCTCCGCTGATTGCAGCCTCATCAGGAATTATTGCTGCATGAACGATTATAGCTTCAGCTTCTACTGTAAGATTTATTAGATATTATGTTTGATCTGGTTTTCGGCTAAGTTTAACTAATTCATACTGAGTGAAATTTATATTTTCTTCCGTGTCTATCATCGTCTTTATCTTGCCCTTACCCAATTCATTAGGGGTCGGCGCAGTATTATCATCTTCTTCCGTGTCTACAGTGTTCATTTAATTACAATTACTTGTCAAATCATACCTACTATGATTAGACATGCTCTACTTTACATTCATTCTGTCATATCTATCTGTTTATAACAACGTGATCCATCCGCGTCCGCCTGCTCTTATTAGTCATGATAAGTGGCAATCATTTGTTACTCCTGAAACCACTTCCATCAATAAAGTAGCAAGCTAAGAGGTTCCCCGGATGTAAGCGATTGACGAAATACAAGAAGATCCCTAAACAGAAACATACCATTAGGTAATCCATTTATTGCAACTCAGTCATAAGTTTGGTAGAAGGAACTCGTAATTCAGCGTGTTTCTCACACACATATTGCGGAAGTATCTAATGATTTATAAAGACGTGTTCCGAAGTAACATTTATTATTTAAGACAAAATATCTCATTCCCTTAATAGCCCCGAAGCTGAGATCTCTATAGCTATAGTAACGGACGGTATGGACGGCTAAACTAAGTTAGAAATGTTCTCCGGAATTCGGACTCCGGAAATTGAGTTATTTAGAGCGACATCGTCAAAACTGTGTGCTTGATTGCTTATTACGGGTCTGTCTTATTTATAGACAACTAGAAGAAAAATGCTTTCCGTTTAAAATAAATTGAATTATACTAGAAATAGAAACAACAACAAAGAATAAAGCTAAACAAACGCTTAACAGTAAAGTCTCTCAACTAAACGCAAGCTCACCTTCCGCGTTATCCTCTAAAAACACAAACCTGTGTCCTACCAATAGATTACGTTTATGTGTACAAACAGTTTACATCGGTCCCTTTTCCCGACATTAGCATCGTCATGAATGTACACAACAACATCGTCCACGTACACAAGCGACATAGCTTTAAAGGCTTTTCTAACCTGCCGTCGTGTGCCTTACGTCGTGCCTACGTGTGCCTCACATCATGTCAACGAGTGCCTTATGTCGACCTCATTGTAACCCGCTGGCGAGGCACAGGCTCTCGATTAACCCGTCGATACCGCACTTTTAGCTAGCGAGACGAGGTAATGCCCTCTCGGGGAACTCTCACCCCACTCTGACCGCGCGGTATACAGGCCATTCAAGAGCTGAGCATAGCGGAATGTTTGCAAAGGAATGGGGTTTCCGGATAAACTCTGATGACCTATTACAATGACATTTTTGTCAATGAGGAATGTTGTGATTCAGAAAAAAATAATGTGAAGGAAATCAGTGCTGCTACACTCCCAAATTCTGTGAGATATCTTTCTAAGATAAAATAAAATAGGAAGTTATTTATTACATAAATGTTGAAATAATTTACCAAAGTTGAGATTACTTGAGATATTCGTACGTTGGAAATTGAACTTGAACCGAAACAAGCTGCAAGGCATTCAAGTTATGGCAGTCCTGAAATTATCTCTTAAACTTCAGCCATTCACTTTGACCTTGGAAACATTGCCAACGATCTTAAACTTTATTAATGTGGAAATAAATGTCGTTTATAACTTCACCTTTATCCGGAAATAACGTTTTTGTCACCCAAGTGTGTTTCAGCAGATAGGTGTACTTACAGGAGTCGATAAGTCCGTGAATGTCCCTCTTGATTACACAAGCGTGTGCCGCAGGTCGTCGGCTCATCCACCCTCGACTACTGTAGAGAGACCCTCTGGATCTCCCCCATGTTTTTGTTTTTTACCGACAAGTGTACCAACATGGCGACGTCCAAGGCTCTGTGCTGAATTGTCAAACAAGTCACGTGACAAACAAAGGGTTGCTGCACGGGGACTAATTATAGGGCGATCTGGCTAAATATTTGATGAGAAGAATAAATGACCCTTTAGAAATGTGGACGTGCATTTATGAAGCCATAAGTCTTAATATAGGAAGGGTTGTGGCTTTGTCTCGTGAAAGGGTTTAATGTTATTGCCCTGAAGGATATGATTTATTTGATACTGAGCCCGGAGTTATAATATTATTATACGTTATTGGTTATATGTAGTTACGTACGCTTGTCATGCGTTGTCATTTCATTTATATCTTCAAGAAAATATATATTGAAATAATTCTCAAGATGAAGTTTCTCAGTAACAATTTCTCATTTCTTGAAAGATTCGTAGAATTTCGTGACAATACGAGAAAGCCATTTTTTCCAACCCCATCCCTCGACCATTCGTTATCCGTATATTGAACTTGCTACAGGACAAGACACTTGGCTGCCGGCCAACTCAGGAAATTGTTAAGTTCTACAAAGTTTTAATCCATTTAATGCTGCGGCTTACTACAAAGACAAGCGTAGTATGCATTTAACTTACGATATTGTGTGGTCCTGTCCTGTGAGTTACATAATATAATTAAGGATTTAATTGCATGTAGAATGGAGTGGGTCTGTTAGGTTTTCTTGTAACATACCTATAATAAAATGTAGAATTGAAAATATCAATTTCCTTTGCCAGTTAATGCATTAACCTATTCCAATACCAGATTAACAAATCACAACACGATGACAATCGTAATGTATGTAACCTCCCACAAACAAATAAAACCACCTCGATACTAACTAATATTTACACATTGTAAACGATAACTCCTAAACACGTCCCTATACGAAACAAGAAGGGATTCATTCGCAATAAGCAATACTTAGAAACGGAGGGGTCCTAGCGAGGAGCCCTGGGGGACGCCGGCATTTCATCTACCCTACACGACGAGTAGTTGGTGATTTTTATGCACATTGAAGGGGAGTAATGCATTTTATTCGGAGGGACACGACTTTGAAGTCGGAAACTTTCGATTACAGAGAAGGGAAAGACGCAATGTGGTTTACTTAACGAAAGCCTTGGAGCGTGCAATTTCATATATTTCGTTTGAAATACAATTTACCTTTGATGCTGTTAAAGCATGTGTTATTTTTTTTGCCAGTTATTGCTATAATAATTAATATTCAATACTTTAAAACTTAGGTGGTAAACTTATAATTAGATTACATGGACCCTATCGGGCACAGCAAAATAAGTGAGTTAGGAGAGAGGAAGCTGTTTGAATTTGACAAGATGATTTTGCCTAGAAAGGGTTTAGTCTATTTCGTTCACAGAGAGAGTCGCTTTTGATGACTTCGCCGTCTAGACTTAGGCAAAGCTTGATCTAATCGGAGCTGTTTGTCAAAATCTTGTATACTAACGTAATCTTTGTTTGAGCGTTTACCTATACTAATTATTAGTTTTTGTTTGTCAGATGAGATGTGGAGCTCGGTGGAATGCGGCGGCAGCAACGGTCGCGCGGTGCCGTGTGCGCGGGCGAAGCACTCGGCGACGTTGCTGTGCGGGCATGTGTACGTGTTCGGCGGTAGGGGCGCGGGGGGCGCGGTGCCACTCAGAGACTTCTGGAGATACAGCCTTGGTAAGCCAAATTATGTCGGGGCCCAATTTACAGTGTAAGTCAATGTAGATGTACATTTTCGTTAGTAGAAGGTATAGAAAATCCAATAAATAACCTCTTTAAATAATCTCTATAAAAGCCAGCATGACCACAAAACTACTTTGATACAAATAAAAACATTAATCTACTCTCGAGAAGATAAACGCCTTGCTTTCCATTCTAAATATGGAACAAAAATGTGTTTATCACAACAGACTGAGTACTGCATCAAATGTAGTAGGTACTTACAAACAATCTTGTGAACCGAATTGTCCTCCTTGTGGGACACCGACCTGAATACGGCTCTTCATATCAATCGAAGAGGCTGTCGTCAGCAGTCGCTAGAGGGTCCTCCACAAAAACGTGTCTATTCTTCCTTGGAGCGCCTGCTGCAGCTTCCGACTGGCGTTAATTAGGTCGAGTCTCATCAACAGACTCAAACGCTAATTACGAGTTGGGACTTTTTACTGCACGGATTGCGTAATGAGGCTTTTGTTTTATTCTGATTCAGATGTTTTAATTGAAATGTTGAAAAGATTTTGATTTGATGCGGGTATTTGTTTTTGGTCTATACGAGTAACTTGACGTTGTATTAACTTAACATTTATTAGAAATGTGATTGCTAATGAGAGAGTTTGCATTTTATGAGAAACTAGCTGATGCTCGCGGCTTCACCCACGTTGATGTCGGTTAAATTATATAGTAAAACCTTCTTCTTGAATCACTCTATCTATTAAAAAAACCGCTTCAAAATCCGTTGCGTAATTTTAAAGATTTAAGCATACATAGGGACGGACAGACAGCGACAGCGACTTTGTTTTATACTATGTAGTGATGATTATGTAGATATGGTGCTGGCGCTGCAGCAGTCCTCGATGCAGATAAATAAAATAGTGTACTTACTGCTTATCAGTTCGTCTTTCTGACATATCATCTCATATTGAATTATTTACTTTACCTCTTCTACTTATAAAATCGTTTCAGCTACTGGTAAATGGGAGAAGCTGGAGTGCCGCGGCGACCCCCCGCCCTCGCTGCAGGAGCACAGCGCCATCGCGCACTCGGTGGAGCTCTACGTGTTCGGCGGAGAGGCCGGCGCGCTCTCCAACGAGACGCCGCTTTGGATATACAATACAGAGGTAATCCACCTTATGACCCACAATTAACTCCCCAGGTTCGATAATACTTAACCAGGATTGTTTAAAAAGTTATGGAGTCAAATCTCTAAAGATCTGAAGATTATTAACCTTTTATAACCTTTATTGGTTAAAGGTCAAAATTATAAGGACCGTCACCTTTGTCAAGTTACCACCTACATACTTGCGTTACTCATAAATACATGTTTAAGGACATCTCAATCCGGCTCCAAACAAACCTCTCAAAACATACTTACCCCTTTAGAACACAGTCCTTGAAGTGTTCACCATTGGGTAGTGGTACTTAGCTTAGCTCGCGTGCACAATATTGTCGTGTTGCACTTATTGGGCCAAAACCCAACGACCCAAGACTCCGAGAACACGCGACGGGCCCGCTAACGGCTATCGCTTCTCGTCATCTATGTAGGTCGAGGAGTACAGTTACGTCAGGAAATGTGAGAAAAAACATCATTAACTTCTTACATGTATAAATTAATTGTTAACTACAACTGGAACTAGAGTATCAGGTGCAGTCTTCTGCAGCGATCTATCATCATTACTTAGTATGTACCTAAGCATCATCATCAACATTCTCTTGCCCTTATCCCAGTTCACTTTGGGTTGGCGTAGCATGTCTCCTCTCCTCCTCTTCCATACCTCTCTGTTTTTCGTCATCTCATGAGACACCTCCTTTCTTACCAAATCATTCTTAACACAGTCTATCCATCGTTTCTTTTGTCTTCCTCTACTCGTATACCCTTCCACATTCATATTCAAAACCTTCCTCACGACATTTTCCTCATTCCTCCGCATCACATGCCCATGCCACGACAACCGATTTCCACACAATTTTTCAGTCCTAGTATGTACGAGTACCCAAGCATGCAAGCGTTAGTCGTCACTTAACTATCGTATATTGCCTGTGTTATCGCGGCTTCGTCATGATTCATATAATCGATTGATTCACCTTTTAATTCATTTCATACATTTTTTTTTATTCGTCCTGGGCTGACTCTGGGTCCGCGAGGTGGATTATGCTCCACGTCCTTTCGCAGTGAGGAGGCTTGTGCCCCAGTGCCAGCAGTGGGGATATGTTATTGGCTGATTGGAATGTTTAAACATTAGCTTTTAACAATTTTCTAGACAAGAATATGGCGCAAACTTCCGGGCCAGTCAGGATATACGTCCACCTCGACCCTCAGGCGGAGAAGCTGCAAAGAGTCGCGGGGCGCAGCCCTAGGCCCACGCGGGCGTCGGGGTCACTCGGCGCACTCGCTGAAGGACTGCATGCTCATATACGGAGGCTACAAGGATTTAAGGGGCTCCACCAATGAGCTCTGGGCGTTTCATTACGGTGGGTGAAGTTAATACCAAAGCCGTATTAGTTCATCTGTCTGTCCACCTGCCTGCTTCGTTTTACTAATGGTTGCAAGCGTGACTGTTGAGCATTAAGTCCTGGGTTCGATTCTCGGCTCGGGCAGTTATACCAGGTCCGATTGTTTCGCCCCAAATTACATATGGGACATAACAAGCACCACTGCTGAGCGTTTGGTATGATCCCCACATTGGGTAATGTGTTATGGTGTTTCCTATTATGAATTTCTCAGTACCTAACACTTCAGAGTTTGGTGGACCGAGTGAACGATAGTATGGCTCGTAAGGAATAGGGTAGTTAACTAAAAAAATCTAATTAGTCCGTCAGATAGATTTCCAAAAAATATTGGACACGTATTTTTTCTTTTTTCACACACGTATTTTTATGAAGACGATACAGTGCTTTGAAAACTCGTGTGACGTCATATTCTTAGACATTAGTATGACATTTTTTACCGGTGAGTGACGTCACGACCCCCCACTCAAATCTTTGACGCGTTGTATCTTCGTAAATTTTTATTGATTTGATAAAACAAAAAATAGGCATAAAATATTTTTCGATAATCAAACAGACGGACTAATTAGAATCATATTTTTTTTTAAGTAGTAAACATCCCTATTATTGTCTTATGAGATGGCGAAAGTAGAAGACATGCAATAAATTAGTGTCCTGACACTAATTTTAGGGTTGCTTACAATAAGTTCTCTAACCAAAACTTCGAGGAATACAGGCGTGCAGTCATAGCTGTTTGAGTAAGGTATACTCGTGTTGCAGACTCGGAGTCGTGGCACCAGGTGCGAACGGTGTGCGCGGGCCCGGCGAGGCACCGGCACGCGGCGGCGCTGCACGACAACCGTCTGTACGTCCACGGCGGTCAGTGCGACCTGCGCGACTGTAGCGACCTCTGGTACTACGACACCAGTGAGTACCGACATCGTTTACACTTCTTTTGCATTGCCTTGGTCATTTACATCCTTGCTTTTGCCGCTAATAACACACGCCTCGCAGTCAGAAGGAGCCATTTCGCAGTGACTGAGCAAAGATATGGTAGCTTCTGAATATACGCCACGATTGAAGAAAAAATAAAAAAAATATGAAGTCATAGTTTCCATAATTTCATTCTTTTAATTTTGTACATACTCATCTGTTGTCTATCTTTTGAGCTCGCTTTTTGTGGTGTCGGTTTTTTTTCAAATACTTTTCTTCTTCCCAAGTTTTGATTGGTGTGTCTGTTACCGGCAGTGTCTCGCGTGTGGAGCCAGGTGCGCACGCCCGCCAAGCTGTCGCCATCAGCGCGCAGCGGGCACGCGGGGCTGCGTGCTGGCGCACATCTGTACATCTTCGGCGGCGAGACGCAGGGACACTCCACCAACGAGCTCTGGAGGTTCCACTTTGGTAAAACACGTATTGAACGTAGTGCTATCATTCTGAAGGAGTTCTGTGCGAAAACAATTCGTTTAACACGTATATTATTAACTTACAGCAACAGAAACCTGGGAACGAATAATGCAAAGTATAAAATGGCCGTCGTCGCGTGTGAACTGTTGCGCGCTACTGATCCCGGCCGCACCGCCGCGCGTGCGCTCGGCGCCGGCGGAGCGCTCGCAGGTCGCGCGGCCGCCGCAGCCCACGCGGCCGCAGCCCCCCGCCAGTCTGCTGAAGGAGATCTCCAAGTTGTCGTTCCACAGCCGCAAGGCGGCGCGCTGCTCCTACAGTGCGCTGGCCGGGGACCGCGACTCCACGGAGAGCCTCGTGCGGCAGGAGGCCGCTGCGCTCTCCAAGTCCTACTCCGCTTACGTCATCGACAAGCGACAGCCCGCAGACGGAGACGAGAGCCCTCGAGATCGTGATATCATTGAATACAGATCAGACATGTCTCGAGAACCGATCTCTGTTCCTGATTTCGCCGACATGATTCTGCCCACGCCCGTGCTGTCTCCAGTAGAAGCTACGAAACTTGTGTACCTCGACTCTGAAGAGGAAGAAGACATGAAGCGTGAAATGGGCAACAACAAGAGCAGAGATGCACCGTCTGTCAGACTTGACGGCAAGGTCACTGTGGTCAGCATCCCCAAGTCGGCGTCTGTTAGGTTTACCAAAGAGACCATAATAACTGACGAGGGAGACGCAGAACTATCCACTTCTGACTACGCCAGCGCAGAGCGAGTCAACAGATTGTCTGGCCATTCGATCGGTTTCAGCAATCCACACTATTTAGGTCCTGATGTGAGGAATTTAGGAGCCGCTCTAACCCCAGATTCTGGCGTAGGTCCAGGGGACATAGAACTCCAGGACCTGAGCGAGCGGCGCGCGCGCAGTGTGCCAAGGAACGGAGAGACTCAGCTGCACTTGCTGCTGGTGGGCGGCAAGGAGCCCCCGCACCTGGCGCTGCTGCAGAACCCGCTGTCCATGTGGACCTACCGGTTATTGTAATAAGTAGTACTCGTTAGCTTAGATCTTCGTCCATTAGCGGAGCTAGGGTCCTCCAGGGCCGAACGTAACCGGTGACTTGACGTTTTCAATTAGATTATTTTTGTGGCTCTAACATTTAAGAAAGTGATCTTTATTGTAATGAATATAGAGTTGAGAATCATGTGAACGTGCTTTTCGAATCGTTGACGTCCAAATTATTGATGTAAAGAAGATACTTATGAGACTTAGTTTAGGTAGATACGTGTACGTTTTCGCACATTTTATAATGTACCTACGCAGACGTAACGGTAGGTAACGCAGAATTACTGTTAAGTATCACATTGTTATATGAAAATGCTTCCATTTCAATATAACTCAGTGTTTAACAAGTTGGTAGTTCTATTCATGAATTATCTGTGTATATTTTAAATACTAAACAAACTTGGTTGCCATCTTTTCAGGCAAAGATGAAATATTAGATTCAGAAATTACGGGTGGCAACACTTGTATACATAGATTAGAGGATATTGATCTTCTCAATTATACCCAATGCGTTACCGATGCAGTGTGTCTACGTAAATGTAGCTACTATTGGTACAAAGCGTGCCAACACGAGTATTCCTAGATGTAACCGAAGATATTAATATTATGACTTGGCACAAATTATTTATTTAGACATTTTTAGTCAGAGCCTTTTCTAGATCTACTAATCTACTTACAACGTTCGCAAATTTATAGTTCTCGTACGGTACCGTTCATAGAGAACAAAACCAGGATCGATTTGTTTCGATTCATGCAACACCTACTTGCGTAGCTCGGTGTGCAAAGGTCCTGCCTACATAATTAATTCATTGTATTTAGTGTATATATTTTTTTTGTGTCTATTCTGTGGTAGTACACTCTGGTAAGGTACCTACTTTTGGCGGGTAACCAGCTTAATTCTAAAATTGACACCTCGGTGCTGGTGTGTTGGTAGACCTGTCAATTTTAGAGGTGTGCCGGTGGCCACGTAACTAAGCTAAACGTAGCCGAAAATTGACATAATATTAGGTTAATCAACAAGAAGATGAACAGTGCCCTCCTTGCAGTGCCAAGTGCAAAGGAATAGCACCATGCAGCACTATGGTAGTACCACAGTATAAATATGGACAGTAGCGAAACTAAGCCTAGTTGATGCGATAACTACCTACGCTCCATTGAAGCCATAGGGTTGTCCCTTTTATGCACGGTTGCTGAAGTCCCTAGATAACTGCTCAACATAACATTTTTATTCTGTTGTGATCAATCAATCGAATTAAAAAAAGCTAGCTTACAAATACAATCTAAATAGAATACTTAAATAGCATTAGAAAAAATACGAAACATGTAATACGTGCCTATAAAATTTGAGGGTTGCCCTCGATTTCGTTAAGATTCCATCATCAGATCCAGACATGGTAACAGTGGGACCATCTCGGGAGTATACTTTTTCGATTAAAATTTATTTTTTTCAATTCGGTTCATAAATGAGGGAGTTATGCGGAAACAAATATGATACAAAAACAAAACCAAACCGACGAATTCAGAACCTCCCTCTTTTTGGAAGTCGATTAAAAATACTTTCTTCTGCTGATGAAGCCGAGTTGACACAGCCGTATACCGCGCAATACGTTCGTTGCATTTAAAAAAATATCGGGAGATATGAACTTATACGTGACCAACTGACCACTCGTCTCGGCGCGGCACGCACAACTGAGCGCACTGCGAAGACTTGCCAAGTGCCCCGTCGATGCGCATGTTTGTGTGAGTGTGCGGTTTCGAGCGTTTGTAGGTAGTTTCCGTACTGTCCATATTTATATTGTGGTAGTACGTACCTATTAAGGCTAATTAGGGGTTCCGTATTAAGTTTTTCATTACATCTTCATGTTTTCGTGTTGTTGGTTCATTTGTTGTATTAAGTTTTTTGAATTAGTAGACGATTTTTAATATTTTGTTATTTTTGTATAATTAATTGTTTTTATACTTGCATTTTTACTGACATTATGCATTTTTTGCCAATATGTTTAAGTGTTACTATGTAGCACTATTTAAATAAGTTTTCTTTGGTACAATATGATAGTAATAACTACCATGGGTATTATGTACCTACACGGGCATTAACGGACTCAATGTCCAGTTTTTGGTTTAACCACGTCTGGGGTCCAAGCCAAAATAGTAGGTATAAGAAACGACTGCGGCTCCTTCATTGATATAAAAACAAAAAGATACGGTCGTCCAAACATTTGCTCGACGCGTTCGCCATAGAGAATCGGTGTAGTCTGCTCGTTAACGTAACCTTGTATAAGCGGCGTGGTATTTTCGAGGTATGAAGAACATAAATAAAGCTTTTAATAAAATTTACGACCGCACCCGAAGAGAGCCGATCGTGGACTAGTTCACTTCGGCTTAGGAAAGACCGTTCTAGGACCAAGTTCGAGGCGTCATTGTCAATGCGGTCCGCCCAGTCCTTACGCAGTAATATATAAGTCAATGGGCTCCTTACATTTTACTCTTCCATATATAGGTAGGTACCTAACCTACATTTTTGTATAGCATTTTAAAAGATAGGTCTGATTATTATTGTGTAGGTACCTACTTATTGAATGTACATAAACTTCGTGTGCTGTTTCTTATTTTCAACTGACTTCAGATCAGTTTTTGATCGATTTTGTCACCATCTGCGTAGCCTTTTTTCCAATTAAATACGACCCGCGTCCGTAAGCCGTGGCCAGCCATTAGCTTAGGCAGTACGTCTACAGGCCGTACGTCTGAAAGTCATCCAAAGCATTTGCTAAGACTGAGTAGTGTGTAGCGGTTACATTGGGTACGGTAGTCTTCATGTTTCTGTCAAATACCCTTTGTTTATAAATCAGCTGATCAGGTACATACGTAATAATCTGTTTGATATGAAATGTGACGGTCAAAATGCAAATAGATGTTTGTTGTTTTTGTAATCTTCGTCTTGGTAAAAGTCAGATATTGCAAATTTGTAATGCACTGACTGTAGAAAGCATTGACTAAGTACCTACTACATAGGTAGGTACATGAAGACACGTTACGGCGAACAAGTTTTTCTTGAGATCGAAATTACATAAGTAAAGATTTTTATTGAGAATACGATTAAACTTTGTTTTTGTGAATTTGTGATATTTAAATATAATCATTCCATTATTAGTAAGACTACATACACATTAGTTACACACATTATTAGTTGACTTTTGTAAAGATTGTTTGCGTACCTACGCATGTATCTGATCGCATGGGCTCATGGGCTCATGGGCCAACTAACTATACGTGTTATCTTCCAAGCCACTTTTTTAATAAACTTCAAATTACCTATCGTAAAAAGAGTACCTACGTTTCGTTCGAGTACCTACAATATTCGAAATGTTATTAAAATGTAGTTATATCCAGCTCAGTCTTTTATTTTAACTTCCCCTTTTTTGAGGTTTCGTAATTTAAAAAAACCGACTTCAAAAATACAAAAAAGTGAAAAACACAAAAAGTACCTAAAAATAAACTTCACAAGATAAAGCAGCTGCTTCTGAAGTCGGTGACATTTTGTTTGATTTCGTTTTTTTTGCCACCGACTTCAGAAGCTGCTTTTTCTTGTGAAGTTTATTTTTCACTATTTTGTTTTTGTAAAAGTTTTTTTTATTTTACAATTTTTAGTTGTAATATCCTATACAAATATTTACTATACATTTAACATTCAACCAAGAACCCTAACCCTTAACCTTCAAGATTCCCTTATTATTGCTTTCAACTCCTAACCGTTAAGGAGTAGTACCTTCCATAATCAGCTCACCTAGATAACCTGAATTATTTCAGGTACACAACCATATAAATACGTCCCCATAATTTTTACTAAAGAATTATGCTCCAACTCCTAACCGTTGAAGAGTTATACCTTCCATCATCAACTCATCAACATGAAGTGATGACTGCTAGATGCAAATACTTAAAAAACTTTAGCAAAAGCACGAAACACGTGATACATGCCTATATAATTTGAGGGTTGCCCTCGATTTCTCTGGGATGCCATCATCAGATCCTGATTTTCTTATCATGGTACCACCCTTGAGATATCTCCTTTTCAACAAAAAATATTTTTTTATATCGGTTCAGGCGCCTGCGAGTAATCGGTGAATATACATAAAAAAAGATTGAGAACCTCCTTTTTGAAAGTCAGTTAATGAGTTTTACCTTCTATCATCAGGGCAACCTAATACCCTGAAAGAATACAACTATCACTTTATAAGTACCTACGTATAGTTCTGAAAGAATTTTCTATCAACTCCTAACCGTTGAGGAGTTGTACCTTCCATCATCATCAGTGAATCCACATGATATTGTGATGACCGCACGCAAATACTTGAACAGGTTTAGAAAATATATGGAAAACGTCATAAATGCCTATAAAGTTTGAGGGTTGCCCTCGATTTCCCTGGGATCCCATCATCAGATCCTGACTTGGTGACAATGGGACCACCTCGGGAGTATACCTTTCCGAACACAAAATGAATTTTGAAAATCGGTTCATTAATGACGGAGATATGCGATAACAAAAATTCAAAAAAAAACATACAGACGAATTGATAACCTCCTCCTTTTCGGAAGTCGGTAAAAATATACGTCGTTAGATTCGTCTTGATGGCGCGAGTGCCACTGGCTAAAAAACAAGGAAAAATTGCGGATTTTGGGGGCCATATCGCGGAGTTCACATTTTTTTCCACTATCATCGAGTAGGGTATCAAAATGAAGGGTTTTAAAAGGAGATAAAAATATGTAATATAAACAACTTATATGTATGTTTAAAAAAAAGTCATAGTGACAAATCGTATAAAAAGTCAAATCGGCTGCGTATTTTCCGTGACTAAAAGTAGGTAGTTAAAAAACTAAAAAAACCACAGAACAGATAAAAGAGGTTAGAAGGGCCTTGTGGGCGGGGCAGGCGCGCCGCTCATATGTCGCAAACGCTCTAATGTCGACAAAATTTGATTTACCGGCCAA
Source organism: Diarsia brunnea (assembly GCA_949774965.1). Taxonomy (NCBI): domain Eukaryota; kingdom Metazoa; phylum Arthropoda; class Insecta; order Lepidoptera; family Noctuidae; genus Diarsia; species Diarsia brunnea. The sequence goes on from OX459011.1 coordinate 445,113, forward strand.
TCGCGCTCATATTGTGACAGCGTACGAAGCTCCGCGAAAAAAAAGAATATGCCATCTTGCGCTATTATAATGTGTCGGAAAAGAAGCCAGGGTGTGTAGTGTGCCTCGAGAAGGGATTTCTTATCACCGGTAAGTCCAAATACCTTAAAATACAAGTAATATTTGTAATTATTACAATAGTATTATGTAGTTGGTAGAAAAAATGATACTGTCGCAAGCAGTTAAAAAATTACGTACATTGCTTGCAATACGTGGGTACCATCTTGTACTGCGTGGGCGATTACGCGATGTATTTCGTTCACTGCGAACATCGCGTACGACGAGCCAAAGCTTGAGTTCTGCAAAATCTATGCGTTTCGATTGTGTTGTACCAAGTTGTAAACAATGTCGATATTTAGTATGTGTGAATGTATTCAAATGATATTATTATGAATATGATTAAATAACTTCGTTTATTACTGTCAATTATTGTTTATTGTGGGTTATTAATTTTGGTTTTCGTCTAAAATTTGTTTTGAGGTTATCATTTATAATGGTAACATAACACAACAAAGTTTTGTTTTTAGGTTTCCAACAGATCCAGATACAAGAACACTATGGCTAGAGGCAACCGGTAGAATTGAATAGATACCTACTAACTAAATGTAGTAATTAATTGAATGTATGTCTTATTTTTAAGTGTTTCTCGTATGTTTACTTTTGATTTTACTTTTTTAATCTTTAATGTTGTATCTGTGTCAGACAAATAAATACCTTTTCATTCTTTCTATCCCGTTCCGAAATTAAAGCAAAATATTGCAAAACTTAAAGTTACAAAACTAAAGTAATTTTATCGACATAAATTATCGACCTTTTGGTCGCCGTAACATGTATGAGAAATTAAAGCGTGTGCGAGTGTACGTCATACGCAGTGTTTGCGCTAGTGTGACAACCAGTAGCAAGCTCGCGATCTAAGTGAGTGCGGTTTATTTGTGTGCGTTATGCGCGTACGTATTAGCCTCTTGCTTGTAGTGGATATAGAGAGTGGGAGACAAGCGGCGACAGGCGTTCTAATACAAATCAGGAACTATTTCCTTTCTAATCTCTTTTATCTGTTCTGTGAAAAAAACCGACAAAAAAAACTGGAAAGCAAAAAACAAGCTCATTTTATATTAAACAAAACTGCGAAGCAGGCGGTGTCCATTCCATTTTCGTAATTTTAGATTTAAGTGGACCCATTATTACATTATATATTATAGCTATGTTAAATTATGAAATTAAAGTAGGCTATAAACAACGTTTGTACTTTTTGAGAGGGAACAGCTTAAAAGGAATAAACAACCGAAAACTTGACACCCTGAAGTAAAAAAGCATTACCGACAACAAAACCAAAAATAAATCATTTTTGTAGGGGTACAAGCATAGTGCGTGTGGTGTGAGGGCCCGTTTGTTAAAACTCTGTGAAAATGTGCTTAGGATTTAGTGAACATTTGTGAAAGTTGGAATCAGATTTTGTGAAAGTCATATAAGCGATTATACTGACTGTAAAGTTGAGCCCTCAGTTCTCACATAGAGGATTGAGGGCCCACCTGTACCTGAAAAACTATGTACACTACAGAAAAAGTCTTTATGCTAAAATCTTACATAATGCCGAACAAAATTTGTGAAATCAAGATATTATCGCTAAACACTGTTCTACTTTGTAAATCTTCGTTCAAAATGGGCCCTCAATTCTCATACACGTAAAAGTTTATCACGCAAATAAAATGAATCCATTAACTTTCAGCTACTGTTTGAAATCCTATTAGAGTTTAAATAAATTGTATAAATTTGTGAAAGCAAGAATAGCAGTTATTCGTCAACATAACTTCGTCCATAATCGCACAGACAAAACCTTCAGTTTCCCCAAAGAGGTTGCCGGAACGTAGCCAGGACACGGACGCTAGAAAATCTACATCGGGCCCGTGAAGAACCGGGTAGAAGAGCCCGTGAAGCTCCTTGCTTTGCCATACTTCCTTGCGGTCATCAGTAGTAAGTACCACAGGTTTGCGCCAGTTCTCGTTAGCCATGGACAGCGGGGTGAGTCCCTTGTCCACTGCGACCATATCTCGGTGCATACCCACATCGGCTTTTAAAAAATATTCCCTGAGACTGCACACCTCGCGGTTGTGGAAGGTCTTCGCGTTTAAAAAGCCTCGACCCCCGCACTTCCGCGGGATGTACAGCTTCATCACCGATGAGCGTGGGTGATGCATCCGATTTACGGTCAGCAATGTACGGACTCTCCTATCCAAGGCGTCAACCTTGTTCCCACCTGAAAGAAGGCTACTTAAAACCTTCTTCAGGCGTCCGAAGAAGCGCTCCTTCAACGATTGCTTCATGTCAGCTACGTTAATGCCTAACGCTTCCGACATACCCAAATATTTATAGCTTTCGAATGAGGAAAGGTATCTGAGGTGTATGGAATTCGAGAGCTGAATTCCCTCGGATTCCATAATCTCCCCTCTCTTTACATACATGACTGCACATTTGTCCACACCAAATTCCATCCTAATGGCGGGCGGTACTAAAAGAATCAGTTAGTTTTAGTAACTCCATCAGTTGCAATTTGTTGGGGGCAAAGAGTTTCAGATCATCCATGTAAAGAAGGTGAGATATGACCTGACCATCTCTCCTCAACCGGTAGCCTAGACCTGAATCCTCCAGCAATGTGCTAACTGCTAAGAGGATTCAGGGCTAGGCAGAACCAAAGCGGGCTCAGACTGTCGCCCTGGAATATGCCCCGCTTAATCCATACAGGTTCATCGTTCCCCTGAATCTGTCGACATCCTGGATATCGAAGGACAGTCTTCCATTGCCCCATACACGACTCAAGGAAGGCGCGTAGAGTTGCGTTTATCTTGTACAACTCCAGTACCTTTATTATGAGGCATGTATGTGGCACCGAGTCGTAGGCCTTCTTATAGTCTATCCAGCATGTCGACAGATCCTTGCGGGCTCGACGAACCTGTTGACTAATGGCCATGTCGATGAGGAGTAGCTCCTTGGTACCGCGGGACCCGTTCCTGCATCCATTCTGAGATGCAGACATAATAGAGTTTTTCTCAATGTGTTTATTAATTTTCGCTCTCAAAATGTTATTATTATTATATATTTTTCCAAAACTATATAAAAGTTTAGTGTGTCTCTAACTTTAAGCTGTCAGTTACGTTACATTCGTTGTCAGCCGTATAAGCTACGCGTATAAGTTACACTGCAAATTGTCACGTTACTGACGTAACAACATAGCACTACTCAACGCAAAAAATAATTTTAGAACTTTAGTTTAACATTTAGCACTCAAATTTGTACATACCTGTATTCTGCTAAAACTCGACTAAATGACTGAAGAAAGGCAACACCGAAGCACTTATAACATTTTTATTAGACCGTAAAAAACCCTGACATTCAATTTGACTAAAAACCGTTACAACGTCCGTCTCGAAAGTTTTAGTCGGTATGCTCTGATAACTGACAGCAAAATGACTTCGCATTTGTTTGTTTATGGTCAAAATGTTACCAATTTTACGAATTGTAAAAAAATATGGGGTAAAAAGTTTTACTTTCTCGTAATTATCGTAAAGTCCATTTCACGAAAGAAGTCCCGCGACGCAGCGCTGTATGTAGCGCGACATAATGTTGTTTCACAACTTTTGGCATCGTAAATAAACCTTATAACGCACTAATCCAATAATAAACTCACAAAATATCTACCACAACAAACGCACCTTGATAACATACTCTGACCTGTCAGGCGCCATTATTATTATTTTTTTTGTTAGCCTACGTTGTGTCCCACTGCTGAGCAAAGGCCTCCCATTTCTCCTTCCATACCTTTTTATCACGTGCGATCTCTGGCCATGTTAGCCCCGCAAACATGATCAGATCGTCACGCATTCATATTTATTGATAATTTCAATTTAATTGACGGCACGGTTGGGGCAGTGGCTGAGAGATCGGACTGTTGCGCCGCGTGTCGCGGGTTCGATCCCCGCACGGAACAAGTATTTGTATGACCTACAGATAGTTGTTCCGGGTCTGGGTATTTGTGTATGTGAGTTTAAATGTTTGTGAATGCACCCACGATACAGGAGAAATTCCTAGTGGGGCAACGTCTTAAAAAAAAAAAAAAATTGGCAATTAAAATTATTCTTGATATGTTTTGAATTATTTAGAAAGATATTAGGCCCGGGCTTTATGGGCCTACAGGGTTAATCCGGGCAAGAAGCCTACCAACATTACACAATATGTTTAAAAGTTTTGCTGAATTTAGTCCTTTTCAGATTAGGCGACCGTGACCATGACATATTTCGACATATTATATAACTAGCAGACCCATGCAACTTCGTCTGCGTCACATAATATAGCTTATAACAAAATGTCAACATAAATTGAGTTAAATCGTAACAAACAAAAAATCGTATCTTTCCTCTTTATAATATTAGTTTAGATTATATTAAAGTGTGAATTACTATTGGTATCTCTTACTGTTAAATATACAGTAACACATTGTAAACATTATGGTGCAGTAAATATTTTGAATATGAATTTCTCCGGAGTCCCCGGAGGCCAGAATCCCCACTAACCTACCGCACCGGACCGAATGACTGCCGCGCGCTTAATTATTTTGTCGCGCGGATATTTTTACATTGCGATATCTTCTAAGATATTTGTTTAAACTGTATAGAGTAAAGGGCACAAATATTCTATATTAAATTTCTGTGCTAACAACACATTTATTTAGATATAGATTAATACCATATGGGTTAAATAAGCTTCGCAAAATATCATTCTTTTTAACCTAACATTTTAATAGTAAAAAATGGTTACAGTGAGTCAATCTTAAAAGATAGACATATGCTGTCGCGGACTTTTTTTTAGAACTTTGAAAGAGGAACAATTCTTTCATACATGGTATTTGCGTAACTTAAACCGTTTTCGCAGCGCACGCAACGGAAGCTCTCAAAAAGGAATATCTTTTCCCGTTTTTGCAACATTTTTCATTTATGCTCCGCTCCTATTGGTCGTAGCGTGATGTTATATAGCCTAAAGCCTTCCTCGATAAATGGACTATCCGACACAAAAAGAGTTTTTCTATTCCAACCAGTAGTCCCAGAGTTTACCGCGTTCAAACAAACAAACAAACAAACAAACTCTTCAGCTTTATAATATTAGTATAGATGATAGCTTTATCTATCGATAGACAATCGATCGTCAATAAATAATTAAAATTAAAAAAAAAGACTATATACATATTATCAAGTTATAATTTATTACCAACTTTACATTGTTACAATAAAAGTAAATTATTATTTAAAAATGTCGGCAGGTACTGCTGGCTATAAGGCAGGCAGGCCGTCCGTGCTACGTACTGCTGCTTCCAGGATTGGGAACCATGGTATTCAGAATTCTGTAATGCATAAACCACAAATTGATTACAAAAACATTATCTAGCTTTGTGCGGTCGAGTAGATCTGATACGGTCTGGCTGTCACACTTAACGGGTAATCGCCGTGATTGCAATAATAAAACTAGGAGCTTTTTTTCTCCGTGGTCCATAAAATACTGGAAATTTCCGTGGTTCCTTCTTTTTTTCTTCGTGTTCCTATAATACGACCGTCTCGCGACAGTAATTATCCTTTATGGGCGGCATGGGCACCGGGCCGTAGGCCGACGAAGGAGGCCGGCGGAAGCCTGGCACTTCGGGGACAGAAAATATTAGTGTTATTTAATATGCGAGCGAAGCGAGCGCGCGTCATGGAGTACAATTTAATTCGGCAGTTTATATTTCTTGAAGGAACCACGAGCAAAAATACTTGTGGTCCCTTCCAGGCACAAAGGGACCGGGACCACGGGCGAAAAAGGACCGAATCTATTATAAATTCTGTGACCGAATATGAAAAAGACTACCTACTTCGTAAATTCTTAAATGGGTTAAATCTATATAAGGCTAATTCTTAAAATGGCCAATTCGTGAGGTTCGTATTCCCCTGAAAGAGCTATACTTAGTGGGTAATTATAATCCCAACTCAAAAATAAACTAATTTTTTTTTTTAAATCGTGAATGGTATTGGCGGTGCCTTCCTCCTTTTACGGGCTTAGGACAGTCACATTTGCATGCTATTCTCTGGGGCGCAGAAACATTTTACATAAAAAAGTAATACGTACATGGTATTTGTATAACATTGCAGCGGAGTATGAAAATTTAAGGTTCAGTACTTGCATGGTATCTGGTGGTCTTGCCACAGACCGTACTTACTAAATTATTCTTGTATAGCTTAAGTCTGGAACAATAATTGTCCTCTTGTTTAAATGGGCGTTGATAGCTGCGACACAGTTATAAACTTTTGTAGCTATCATCGTTTTCTTTGTTATAGTGCCAATCTGTTTATGTTCCAATAAAAACATTTTACTTTTACTTTTTTACTATTACACATGTCGGAAAAGACTTGTATACAGTAGGTACGCTAGCGCCGCTCGGTGGCGCTTGATGGAGTTGGTGGGGCGCGCGCCAACGGCAACGGGTCGAGAACTCGAGACTTTAGTCAATTCTCGTTTGGCAAGCGGCGCGCGCGAACCACTGAACCATCGCGCGTTCTGCGATACGTACCTACGCAGCTATACAGTGTATCGGGTTAAGGTGGATGCTCATGCTGCATGATAAAGTCGAAAAAAAAACGTGAGAAAATTTGAATTTCGAGGACAGGATGTGAGCATCCAACTTAAAGTGTTATCTCAAGTAATTTGTTAGTTTACTCAGTGTATCTGTTTGAGAAGAGTGACCATGTAGTTTGTTGGCGGTACTTCTCCATGGAAACAACCGAGCCTACCGAAATAATTCCTGACAAACCCGACACACATATTCGAGTATTTATTTATTATCATTAATAAATAATTACCAATCAACTTTTTAAACTGCCACAAATTTGTACATCTATACTAATATTATAAAGAAGTAAAGTTTGTGTGTTTGTATATTTGTTAAATTGTAAGGGGTAATCTCGGGATCTACTGAACCGATTTTAAAAATTCTTTCACCGTTGGGAACCTACACTATCCGCGGGTGACATAGGATACTTTTTATCCCTGTATTCCCACGGGAACGGGAACTACGCGAGTGAAACCGCGTGACGTCCGCTAGTATTTTATAATTATTTTAATACGTGAACTGTTTGTGCCTCAGAATATAACATATATTTACACAATAATGCGGCGGAGTTACACAGCCATACCATTCTCGCAATTGGTCCATAAGTACGGTATAATATTATTACACCATAAGTAGGTAGAATAATATTATTCCTACAAACAATAAAAAAGGCACACTGTTCATACGCATGCACTGGTTTCCCTACTACTTATATGATGGCATGCAGTATTTATTCTTCCCTAACTCTATCTTATATGACTATTCAACTAAAAAAAAACAAAAACCTGTACCTACCTGATTATGACGCAAACGCAACAAGGTCTTAACAAATAACGTGAACGCGCCTAATAAATTTGGAAAAAATATTTACATGAAAATGCGCAAGGTCCCAACTATTGGAGTTCTGCAAAATGGACAAGTATGCTCGTTAAATTCCTGGTGTTGTGCTGTAATGAATTTAAACAATCTGTACAAATTAAATGACCACACGGAATTAATGCGGTATTTGGGGCTCCCAACAAATGCGACATGCTATAACGGCAGGTTCAGCAGCAGGCTCTACAGGCGGGGGGGGGGGGGGCGGCGGCTGGGGCGAAAACATGGTCTTGGTCCAGGACGACTTCAACAGCTACTTTGGGTACATCCTCTGCAGCCAAACCTCTACGTTTACGTCCAATAGTTGGGACGTTGCCGTCAAAAATTGCCGCAAAGAAACAAGACCCCTATCAAGGGATCTGTTGTTGCCATTTAAAATTGTATTGTCTAAGTAAGACCTTTCGCGGTTACGTCTTACCAGTCGACCTAAGCGCTGAGCCTCGAATCGTGCCGCAGTCACTGCCATCTTCTGCTGAATGATCTCTAAACAGACAAAAATTGGTCAGTTGGAGGTACCTATCATGAAATATAAGATAAAACTTCATGAAAAAAAAAATTAAAGCGGACACTGATAATTTATGTCAAAAATAATCAAGGTACCAGAGAGAGATTGATAGGTACCTATGCAAAACATTACATATTTCACAGACATCTTTGTTTATCACTCAAATATTTTGTTCAAAGCAAAAATAACCCACGACTTTATGGAGCCCAAGGCAACCATTTCAACTATTGAATCAGTCTTAAATACGAGCAAATACCTTTGAACACTCATGCAATTGTGATTTTTTAAATTGGGAAATATTACTCATTGGGGAAAAAAAATACACATTAAACTTACCTTCATTAATGGGGTATTTGGTAGATTAAATCTAGCTACGCTACGTACGTAAATATATATCTGAAACGTTAATTTTATCAATCGTAATATTACAACACAAATGCGTACAGATAATACTCTACTTATCTATAACAAGAATAACTGAAAGTTGATTCATTTGAAAGTTACATTAGAAGTAGAAGTAAACTTAATATTTAGGAAGAAGAGAAGTTACTTTAGTTAAAAGAAGGGTATTAATTGACTGGTATTCTAAAGTGAGACTCGGACACGCAAGGGTCGGGACCCCCGTACAATTATAATAGAAACAGAAAAAAAAAACACTTATTTTCGTTATTGGTAGTGGCCGTAGTAATAATTAAGACTGAAAGTCTACCTATTATGGTGCAAAAGAAACAGCCCTGTGACTGAGGCATAGGAAAACAGCAGAGTTATAGTGTTTCATTGACACCCAATAAGTACGAAAATGGAATAGTGCTATTATAAATCTATGAATGAAACACTTTAAATGAGTCAACATCTCTTTTTATAAAATGGAGAAGATTCCAATTATTTTTTTCAATTAAATTTGAGAATATAAGTAAAATTAAACATAAGTGTAAAAGATTCATGAAAATATCTCTACAAATAGAGAAATTAAAGGGCCTTAAAATTGTGCTTGCAAAATAATTTCGCGCCATGCGTGTGACGAAACTTCTCCATTAAAAATATTGAATTTACTACTTTCTAGATAATACTACAATTACATTTACAATAAATTTTCTACTAAATTATTGCATATTTGTTTTACCTGTGAACCTCCATACATTAGGGTTTCCAGAGAGAGATCTGCGCAAAGAAGCGTGATAACTCTCAGCCACATTGGAGGTCCGGTGGGGCCTTTGATAGACCGAGATCCTCTCAGGTCCCTCCTGTAAAATAAAAATTACATTTTCTATGTCTGCAACAACCTGATAGCGGCAGGTTTGAAACAATAATCCAAAAATAATATTATGTTTAGCTCACCCTGACCATTCATTGTGTAATGAAGTAATTGTGAAATTCTTCATTGTATGGCAGACCTCTTTCTGCCGCGATAGCTGGCACTTCTGCCAGCTGCTGCGGCTGCTTCTGCTGATATGCCAGCGCGGCGTATAGCTGTGCCAGCTTGTAGCCAGCAGTGTTGCGGTGGGCCGCCGGGATGCCCTGTCGTCTCGCTTGTCTAAGAAGCGCCTGAAAGAGATGGAAAAGGCACCCTGATACTGGCACATTTGTAACAGACTGGAGCGCTGTCTGAAGAGCCTGCTCATAGTCTGTTACTATGTGCACCGGCCTTGGGTTTCCGGCAGCCTGCCAAACGCGCAAAAGGACCGCTTCGTAAAGCGGCCTGCGACGATTCTGCATCAAGACTACGACTGGATGAAATGCGTGACCAGCTATCACCGCGTGCAAGGTCAAAATTTGGCCTGCAGGTAACCCAGCCGGCACTGTTAAAAATGTGCCATCCACAACCACCGTTTCAGAGGCTTGGAGGCACGCAATAAAATTGGGCATTATCAAAATGATAGCCGAGGCGCCGCCCGCGGAAACAGTCCCTAATAGCAAAATGCTATAGGTGTGATGCCCCGCGAGCGCCACCCCGTATGCCTCAAGGGTCCTGGGTAGTGAAGGGACGACTGATCGCCGCCAGGTACGCATCGACGACACCACTGACTCGTAGAGCAGATATGGCACAGCATCAGGATACCTATAAATAAGACATGCACTAATTATAATAAATCATGCAAAAAGACAGACAAACAGGTCAGAGAGTCAACTTTGGGGTGGGATTTAGGAGTCGGAGTATAGCCTTTGGGGCACTATGAAACGCAAAGAAAACAATTTAAAATTTATTTTTCAAAGTCCTAAAGTTATGGCCCATTAAAGTCCCAGGGACCTATAAACGTTTATATCAAAAGTTTGACCCCCCATTTTATGGTCCCATCGGGTGGAGGGTCTCAAGGGTGTCAACTTTTATTATAGTCATTTGACAATGAGGTATATATATATTTATAAAGATACTCACCTAGCTGCCTCCTCTTCATAAATAGCATTAAGTGGTGTTACTTCTGATGAAGCTCTCCTTTTTAGGGCTTGAAACAGATTGTTCCTGTATAACCGAATAACATCCATTACATATTGGTAATATCATTTATAAAATAAAGGATACGTAGCGATATGCTATAGGTATTAATGAATAATAATAATAACAATTTATTATATCGTTGTTACAGTAAATCCTTAATCTAACTTAACGTTAATAAAAAATGTAACAAATTATATTCTAACATGCTTACAAAACAGAGGTCCCCAAACTAGGCTGTGCCTGTATCTTGGGGGCCGAACAGTCTGTCTGTACTCGCTGAAGTCGCCGATGTTAAAGGAAAAATAGGTTGCCAGCATTAGAGTCAACTTTGGTCCATATCTATTGGATAAAACTTTTAAACTATGAGGAAACAGAAGCGCTGCTTAAAATTGTATCATGATGCCTGTTCTGTCCACATAAACGGTTGCATGAAATGGAGTGCAACAGTTTAAGTGTTGTAGGGAATCAGAGATAGTGGAAGTGCAGTGGCTCGTACTCACCTCACATCACATGTTTGCACACTTATTATACTCACACACACAAACCAGCTCTCACATTCATAAACATCATACACAATTACACACAAACATATACTCACACACTCACAAATATATTATTGTATAATATGTATATCTAGATAATAAGATTTGTTATGGAAGAGCGGAGTCTCCCAATACAGGCATTATTTGCTTAAAGGGAGGCTCCAATCACTAATTATGTTTGTTTATTACTTTGCTGAAGAAATAAGATTTTTAATTTTTTAGATTTTGATTTTGATATCTGTAGTGCTACCTGGTTTCTCAGTCTTCTCCTAAAGTACACACAGGGCGATAGGGATGGATTTATCCCAGCAACAATATCTACGACAAATTTAATTGCTTTCACTAACCTGTTTCTAACCCAAGGAGTAGGGTCATGGTCATGTTCTCCTTGTATGGGCCCTGGCTGACCTTCTCTCAGGACCCATGTGACGGGGCATCTATGGGTGTGGCACCTAAGATAGGTGCTGAGCCCTGAAGACCGAAAGACAACGAAGAAGTGTCCCCCTCGTTGATACCAGCGCGTAGCGCCACGGAAGCCGGGTATTTCCTTGAAGTTGTCCATAATACCTAGTTGGGCAAGAAGAAACTGAAAAAAAAAACAGACTTTTAATAAGGTAGGTACCAGAATATTCGTTTTTTTTCAAATTCACACAGACAGAAGCGCAGAATTGACGCTTCATTGAATGAATGAATGAGTGACTTTTAAAGTGTTTCCAGTGTTGCCAGAAGGCAAAGTCTGTAGAGCACTAAAAGCGGTGCGAATTGCACTAGATCTGTGGTATTTTCGACTCCAAAGCACTATTTAAAATTGGCATGGATTTGAAAAGAAAGACATATAAAATTCAAATCTTAGTTTTTAATGTATTTTAATACTTAGAATAGAATAGAATCATCATCTTCCTGCCCTCATCCCATTCTATTTGGGGTCGGCGCAACACGTTTTCTTCTTCCATTCTTCCCTGTTACACGTCAAGGTGGCATTTATTCCTTTCTCATTCATATCATTCCTCACACAATCCATCCATCTTTTCTTTGGAATAAAATTTAGAATAGAATAGAATAATTTATTTGTGAAACATGCGTTTACATAAACTGATTAATCAGACATGCAAGATTGAATAATAGATGTTGTGACTTAACTACGACATTAAATCAATCAACTTACATTGTGTTGTACTTAAACGTATTAATTTGTACGTACGCGTAAGGAACGAGTTGACCGAGTACTGAAAAAAACTTTAGTTAATCGTACGTACTTATGAATTTACTTCAGGGAAATTCCCCGGCCATAGAGCTGATAGGGCAGAGAGCGACACTAGTGTGGTGACTGGTGACATCTTCGATATCCAACTCGTGTAAATGCGAGAGATACATAAGCTGCACTAAAAGTATCGGGAATGGAATATTTCCACTGTTCCTGTCATAATAAAATCTTTTTAATTAAAATCTTTTTTTTATTAAAAACTCCTTGGTTTTAAAAATCGAATACCATTTATTTATTTAAAAAAAGATTCTGTCTTTTTTTTTTTTTTTTTGGGGGGTGGGAAATCATCAAATAACCCCTCCCGCTCTTGGGCAGAGCGAAAGGGAGTGTCAGACTTCTACTGACTAAAAACCACCCATGTTCCTTCTTCGCCCTTCATGTCGAGGCCGCGGTATCCCTTGCGGACAACCCGCAGCCTCGACAGGCAGATTCTCAGTCTTGTCACAAGGTTTTGTCAAACTTGTTTAGTCGTTGAGAAAATGGAATTGACTCGAGAAAATTCAAGAGCGATGACTTATTAAGACTTTCGAAGTGGTTTAACACAAAAACAGTGTGTTGACCGGATGATTTCTGCATTTGGTGATGAAGCCCCATCCAAAACCACAATTTATCGCTGGTTTGCTGAATTTCAACGTGGACGTGTCAAGCTCAGTGATGATCCCATTGGATGATCCCCGTCAAGATCGTCCAAAAACTGCAGTCTCCCAAGAAAACGTTGATGCTGTGCGTAAGCTGATTGAGGAAGATCGACATGTGACATACCGCGAAATTCAGGCAACTTTAGACATTGGCATGAGTCGGGTACGTATTTGAATATCGAAGATTAAAATACCTACTGTTAAAATATCGATGTTCAAAACATCGAAAATGGAAATATCGAACGACCATAAAACCGAAACATAAAATATCGAAAGTTTATATTATCGAATGGTTAAATATCCTACGTCCAATACATCTAAAATCTAAATATCTACAAAAGTTACATCGAAAGATCCAAATATCGAAATACAGATTATCGAATGTCCTAAATATCGAAGTATAAACTATCGAACGTCCTAAATATCGATGGGTACATATATTATTTGAACATCGAAAATTAATATACCTACGTGTAAAAATGGGTTAATTTTCAACATTTATTCACCCTAAAAATACGTTTAAGTTAAAATATCGAATAAATTTTGATGTAAGTAGTATGAGTGGGAAAAGGTTGCTTCTGCAACGTCTTCGGCGCTACGGGAAGTGCAACCCCTTCACCTTTGCGTAACAAAGGATAGGCACCCATGTTCACCTCCGCAGCTTCGGCTTGCTGGTCGCCGGAGGCGACCAGCCTCAGCCACTACGGCTCCCACGGGTGCCTATGCTTTGTTACAGCGGGCGGGGGTTGCCCTCCCTTCGCGCCTCCGGATTTTTATATACACTCTAGGGGTAACAGCCAAAAGACTACGTAAATTCGGGGTACCCCAATTCGGTTTCGGAACAACTTCAACCTATTTTATCCATGAAAATCAGTGTCCAGTGTACAAGCATAGGTGAATCGTGAAGGTATTATTTAGGTCTTTAAATTAAAATATTTTCTTGAAAGTCAATAATATGTTGTGCTACTAAAGTTAGTGACAGAAACGTATCGCTGCAAAACCGACTCCACGTAGTCTTGTCTGCCCTACCCCTAGGTGCCTAGAGTGTAATTTAGAATCGCGTAGGCGCGGAGGGGCGCGGCAGCCCGCAAGCTGAGGAGCAGGTGGTTTTAAAACCCGCCGCCGCAACTGAGGCTGGCCGGCGAATGCCTAGGTCGGTCTGTGGATGGATGACCGCCCGACATACCGAGTTTCCTCCGTGCCTCGGAAAGCACGTTAAGCTGTTGGTCCCGGCTGCCATATATAGATCTTTGGCAGTCGTTACAGGTAGTCAGTGACCTGAAATTCTGACATCCAGTCTTACCAAAGAGTATCGTATTACCTAGATTAACTGGGTTGTGGTCAGATAGGCAGTCGCTCCATGTAAAATACTGGTTGTTGAGAACAGTGTGGAGGTCTCGAAGGTGGTGATGAGAAAATAAGTGGACTGTATGATTTGCTGGTTTAAACTGAATATATTAACTAAAATCGACATATATAAACAATGCGGTGGCGCATGGAGAAGTGTCGTGTGTGCGCGCGACGCCGGTAGTTCCTCGCCGCCCGCGCAGCTTGGTGCCCGCGTCCGCGCTGCCGCACTCCGCACCCCCTGGCCACGCCTGGCTCAGCGGCTAGGACAGGAGGCGCTGCCTGCAGCGCGCGAAGGTGTCGAGGTTCGATTCTCGACACTGGTATTCAGCTGCATCCGGTTAGACTGGAAGCCGACCCTAACATAGTTGGGAAAAGGGTAGGCAGATGATGATGATGATCGCAAAAAAAGTCATCGTAGAGCCGAGCCATGGGAGTAAGCGCATTCGAAAGAGCGCAATTTTGCATGACGTAAAATTTTACGTAGGATGGCATATACAACTCATTTTTTACCAAAATGTCGCTTTTTACAGTCGCTACACATAATATAATTGAAAATAGTTTTCAAGGCGAAATACTACACTCTTGACAATAGCTCGTCACTACTACAGCAACTGCCATGTTTCCCTAAATATGCTTATTACGCTGAAAAAAGGCATCGCCCTCAGGTAGTGTTAAGATGAAATAAAACAACGATTTCGTTTTAACGGTCACTATTTATTTGTCTGCACAATTTCATTATCAAGGGTTGCAGACATCGAGATCTGGGAATAAAATTATGGTGCATGGCATTGTGCCATATTGACTACATGTTAAAGCATTGCATTTCCTAGAAGCTTATTATTACGTCATGCTTTCTGGCGAAACCACTTTTTCCTTAGCAAGTATGAGTTACATAAAAAAATCTATGGAATGTCTATAAAATTCTAGTCCAATTAAAAAAAAGTCTATATCTTGCGATTATTTCAAAGACAAAGTTTGAGTCACCGTTTTCTTCGTATATTTAAATTAGATTGAGAATTTAGGGGTGTTCGTTAAATATAGAATTGTTTTAGAATTATTAGATACTACATATTAGCATGTACTATGTATAGTAACAGAAATATTATGGTGGTTTCGCCGGGAAGGATACACTGCAGTGCAACCACTTTAAATAAAAGTTTACATCGAAACTAGAGATATAGCCTTTTTTTTTAATAGGACTAGAATTTTATAGACATTCTATAGATTTTTTTATGTTACTCATACTTGTTAAGGAAAAAGTAGTTTCGCCAGGAAGCATGACGTTTATTATTTAGGCGACAACGGTGAAGCAAGCATTTAGTGAGAGGAACACGTATAGCGTTCAGTCCGTGAGCGCGGTGCTAGGCAGATTGTACGCGCTACAAGATACGCTGCCCATGTTTAGCCACACTAAACACCTGCGCACACGTGTAACTTTATCCTGACCAGTCCATAGACTGCGGTCATTTGTCTGCTGTGTCATCGTATTGCACCGTCAAATATCCATCGTCTGCGCAGGTTTTGAGATACTTTTGTTGCGAATATTCTCAAATATACTTAATTGTAGATCACACGAAAAAAGATCAATTAATATTTAGCTCAATGTTTCCAAGGAAAAAAAAAATTGGCTATTTGACGAATCGTGAATGCGTGTAGATCGGCAAGTGTTAGATTCTACTCGAATATTGGTCTCGCTTTGGAACTAGTCCGGGTCGGGCTCGGGTGGCACTTGGCGCTTGGGCTGCGCTGCGTGTCCACGGGCAGGGAGTACTGCTCGAGCAGCACCTTTGGTTCTTGACGCCTCGGGACCGAACGACTACCTGCGGTCGTAGAACGCCCCGGTATTCGGTATTCAAAGTGTCCTCGTAGACGTAGGAAAGGTAGTACTCCGAGTGGACGTAGGAAATTGCGAGGTTGTAGAATGTATTTTGAATGGGCGATGGACGTGTTCCAATGCGAGTAGGATACGCTGTGTCTGTGGCGGAGTGCAGGTGTTACTGCGGCTGCGGCTGCGGCTCGAACGTGACGCCGTACAGCGCGTCGCACGCCGACGCCGCCGCCAACTTGCGCGCTTCCTTCTTGTTGGACGCTACAACAACACAAAACGTTCTAGTTTGAATTTAATTTCTTAAAATGAAATTGCGGCGTACGTCAGTGGAGCGTCGTGTAAGTAAGACTCACCCTTGCCGATGTAGGTGTCGCCGTCGATTTCGACGCCCATGGTGAACATGATGTTCTGCGGCCGGTCGCCCTCCACGCAGACCTCGCGGTACTCCAGGTGCGGCCGCATGTACGTCAGCAGCATGCAGGGGTGCATGCTGGTCGCGTTGGGAGGCAGCTCCTTGCTCTTCTTGGGCGCGGGCTCCGAGGGGGCTTCTGATGTCTGTGCCGAACATACATGACGGTATACATTGCGGTAGATCTGTTTGTGTACACTTAGGCGGCGTCCTAATTGGCAACGGTCGATTAAACACACTAATTTATTTAGTGTGTCCTAATAGAGCTTGCAAGTGATCGCGCGATAAGGCAAAATTTGTGTGTTTAATCTCGTCGTGCGACGAGAACGCATCGTTCGCTCGTACGACAGTTGCCAATTAGGACGGCGCATTACAGCCACGGCCAGAAGGTGCCTGAGCCTAAGCTTATTTATTTCAGATTGTTGATAAATACTTTGTAAATTTGTGTAGGTATGTTAAAATTTAACCTCATCAGTAGATATGTAAGCAGTAGGGCCTAAATAATTAATTGCGTCTTGGATATTGTCCTCTTTATTGCGAGCGTGCTGTTCACATCATATTTACCTGTCTGTTTTCAATAAGTGAAGTCTTGTAACTGCTGTCAGTTTGACTCACTATTTTTAATTCTGTTTTGTTCGGCTGCAAGTAATAAATAAGTAATGCAAGTGAGTGTCGGTTACCGATAGCGAGGTGGGCTTGAGCTGCGGCACCTTGTGTCCGTCGTACTCCCACTCGGAGAACAGTTTGTGCAGCGCGAAGGACGCCAGCTGTATCATTGGCAGCGCCGCCTCGTCCGGCAGCGCGGCGCCGGACGTGGCGCCGTCCGGCAGCGCGGCGCCGTCCGTGGTGCCGTCCGGCAGCGCCAGCGACGTGCCTGGCGACAAGTACTTATGAAGTCAGAGGGCCATTGGGCGGCATAAATGATGTTTATTTTGCAAATAGCTTTTTACAAACACTTTTACAAGTCAATTTCTTTTTTAAACTAGATGTGTCGGTGTTTCGTACCTGACTACTCTGAGAAAAAACATCCGGAACAAAACTCAGAGGTAGGTATAGTCTCTTTTAAGGTCCAGATATAATTTTGGTATACACACATGAAGACTATGCAGATTAGTGTCTAAGATGGATTTTTGAAGAAAGCACCACATAGATTTGAGTGGACCCGTCCAGTCGGTGCAAGCATTTCAGTTATCGTGGAGCTCGACTTGTCATAAAATCTCTCGAGTCCAGATTAGGCACAAACCACAGGATAAAGACTAAGCTGACTGGACTACTTCTCTACGTCGACATACTGCCGCCATGCCGTGTAGTGTGTTGACATTGACATAGCTAAGACGGGTTAAGTATACTCACTGCTGTCGCCGGGGATAATTTTGTTCATCTTCTTTATCATAAGGTCTCTTATCGCCTGCTCAGCTGCTGCGTTGCGCGCCATCAGTTTGTTGTCACCTGGGGAACAAACAGGTGCATGTTATTTATCGGCATTTCTGAGGATTACTATATAGGGTGTAAAAGTACCCTTAACGCAAACTAAGGGCACTTGTTCTCCCCACCACTGCGATCATATTTTTGTTCTAGACCATACCTGGGAACCCCCTAGTTACGGAGATATTGGGGGTCAAAGTTCCAAATTTTTCACAGCTGTTTTTGTAAATACTACTTTTTCAGGTTATAAATTTACTTAAATTACCTCCATGACCCGTTTACTATTCAAAGCATCCACTAGCGCAATGTGTTAACAGTGCAACATTGAGTTTTACCGTAAAATGTGATTTTTGAACAAAAAAAAAAAATCGTTTCCCAGCAAAATTTTTTGCGTAGGGGTACTTAGTTTGATGTACAGAATGCTTGATTGACGGGTGTGTGATGGGTTGATTTACACCCTGTATGTATGACATACAACCACATGCCTGTACAGTCGTAAGTACTAATATGTATATTATACACATATACAACTGTATTGGTTATAGTTTTAATATGTACTGCTATTGAACATAGTGTTTATGTGGATATTTCACGAGAAAATTGCTTTTCAATTTTAGTTAGTAAGCGTTTTTTCTGGCAAGGGTCATTTTACTTTTTTTTTTATAAATAGATTATTGTGTACCATATCCTTTGTAGTTGTTGCCATCTATGGTGAGGTCGGCGCAGAAGTTAGGAGGGTTGTTGCCCTTTTGGAAGCACTGCGACGCCAACGAAGCCTCCACTTTGAATTGCTGGAAGACCATACACAAAGTAAGTAGTCATAAATATTGAATGCAATAGTAAAAACATACGGACTCTTTCATGATGCCGCGTTCAAATGTATTTCGTGGATGAGATGGGCAGACGACACAGTTGCCATCGGAGGCAAAACCTGGATGAGGCTTGCACAGGACCGTGGAGATTGGCACAAGAGAGGCCTATACCCAGCAGTGGGTGAGTTCGGGCTGTGGATGATGATTTCGTGGAAGTCGAGTGCATTCTCCTCGCTCAACGCTCTCTGGGGTTCTAAACCTTG
Source organism: Diarsia brunnea (assembly GCA_949774965.1). NCBI lineage: Eukaryota > Metazoa > Arthropoda > Insecta > Lepidoptera > Noctuidae > Diarsia > Diarsia brunnea. The sequence continues at coordinate 464,129 of OX459011.1, forward strand.
TGATGTGTCTACGGACACATGGAAGAGCATGCCTGTATGTCTAGAGTACGATAATGTTTAGCTGTATCATCATCATCTTCCTGCCCTTATCCCATTCTATTTGGGGTCGGCGCAACACGTTTTCTTCTTCATTCTTCTCTGTTGGTCGTCAAGGTGGCATTTACTCGCATTTATTTATTTTTCTTTTAATGTTTAGCGGTATCTTTTACTTTATATTCCAAATACGACTTTAAAAAAATGTTATTGGCTTTTTGGCTGTGTAACATCACCATTCCTGCCCTTATTGTAATTTATTTGGGGTTGGAGCAACATGTTTACTTTATTAATACTCATCTCATGAGTCAATTCATTTTTAGTAATATATGTTTTTGATCATCTGAGAAGTATGGAAGAAGAAGACAGGTTGCGCCGACCCCAAATAAATTGGGATAAGGGCAGGAGAATGTTGATGATCAATTGATCATCTACTCCTCTTGCAGCTATCAACATTCATACCCACAACTTTTCTCACAACATTCTCCTGCATCACATGCCAGCCAAAAGAAATCTAATTAGTCCGTCTGTTAGATTATCGAAAAATATTGGATACGTGTTTTTTGTTTTGTCAAATTAATAAAAATTGACGAAAATAAAACGTGTCAAAGATCATGAGTGGGGGCTTGTGACGTCACTTTGTGGGTAAAAAAGTACTAACTTTGTGACGTGACACGACTTGACACGACTTTTCGAAGCACTGTATCGTCTTCATCTTTTGTTTACGTAAAAAAAAAAATACGTGTCTATTATTTATTGAAAATCTATCTAACGAACTAATTAGATTTTTTTGGTGAAATACCCTAATATAAAACAAAAAAGAGTTCGCACGTTGGCCACCTGTTCGTTGGGCATCATTTCATTGAGCACCATGAGCGCGTTCTTGGGTGTCAGCAGTCGCCGCAGGTTCTCGTTCTGGCGGCGACGACGCTCCTTGTTGCTCACTTTCTTCACTGCGACCGAAATAACATAACATTACGACTGGATTTACAGAAAAGGTAGACTGAGGAGAATAGTACTCCATCATGACTAGCTAGGCATTGGACAATTAAATTTTAATCAATTAATTAAGACGAAGTTACCTACCGATAAAGCTGTGGAACAAAGTTCATCAATTAGCAATTAATTTTATGGCGCAATCAAATTCGCTACTGAACCTCCTTTTTAACCCCTGACGCAATAACGACAGGGTGTTATAAGTTTGACGTGTCTGTCTGTGGCATCGTAGCTCCCGAACGGATGAACTGATTTGCATTCTAGTTGGCGCCGCAATAACGTTTTAGTATTAAAAAAAATATTTTCCATATTAGGATCATAATTACAAGTGATTATGATGACTTCAGTCAATAATGTTCAATAGGGTAGTTAACTAAAAAAACCTAATTAGTCCGTCAGATAAGTTTCCAAAAAATATTGGAAAAAGTGTTTTTTTTTTCTTTTTTCACGTAAACAAACAATGAAGACGATAGAGGGCTTTGAAAACTCGTGTGACTCCATATTCTAAGACATTAGTATGACATTCTTTACGGGTGAGTGACGACACGACCCCCCACTCAAATCTTTGACGCGTTTTATCTTCGTCAATTTTTAATGGTTTGATAAAACAAGAAATACGTATCCAATATTTTTCGATAATCTAACAGACGGACTAATTAGAATCTTATTTTTTTTACTCAGTAAACATCCCTATTCAGTCAAAGTATGCCGGCTTGCAGTAGTCAACATCCCGTTCTAAAGTGCTACAAGAATCTTGGCTCTTAAATGAAATTGCTAGGTGTGAAGGTTGCTGTTACACAAATGTTTACCATTTGAACTTGGAAAATGTACCTACTGAAATATAGATAAAATGACGGCGTTAGTTTTCCGCCAAAATATTGTTATACAGCTAAAGCAGTGGTCAAAGTAGCTCTCACCTCCAGGTAGCTTGCTCTTCATCCAGTGCGGCCGAGCAGGCAAGCTGTCGTCGTCCCTGAACCCTTTCGAGCTGGCGTCCGATTCCTCCATGCTCACATCCTCGGTCACCAGCGCCTACGAATTACCAATATTAATTCCTAAGTCACGTTCCTTTAGACCTGCTAAGTGAATTCTGCGGGTTGTTCGAAAGAGATATCGCGGCCTCGCAACAAGGGGCTAAGGCGGGTGGTTTTTAGTCAGTAGAAGTCTGTCACACCCTACCGCTCTGCACAGTGCGGGAGGAGTCATTTGATAATTTCCCCTCCAAGAAAAAAAAGGCTAAGTTAATTATGCTGAAATGCAGGGGTTTTTAAGATGCTTTTGTTACAATAATTGATATCGCGTGTTTTGACCTTCGACTTGTCTGTCATTAGGGTCCACGCTTTCTACATGGTCACGCCGAAGACTTGTTCCTATGGGTCTTAAGTAGCGAGGTCCCTAAACCTCATAACATTTTTCTTAATTAAACAATTAGGGGGGGTTGGTTGGTGTAGGCCTTAGTGGGGCGTCTCTCTTTCTTTGCCAGAGAACACGCACCTAAAAAATGCTAAGTATGCCAGTAGCGTACGCCTAGGTGTGCGGAGCTAGGCTATCAGGCGCGCATCAACAAGTTCTTCATACACGGCCCCGCCATCTGTAGACTGCCGACGCGGTCTACAGATGGGCCCACATACACAGATGGACACACTTTGTGGGTAGTCCCCTCCGGGCAATGCTGCGGTCTACAACGAGCCCCGCACGTTTCACCTACCTCGTGACCGCAGCAGCTGAGTATGAAGGACGAAGGCGAGTCTTTGGCGCCATAACCAAATTACCTGGCAAAGGAAAGGGAAGACAACCCAAAAGGGAAAAATTACACTTAAAATGGAAAAAGCAAGACTTCCAGATAATCTACCCCAGGAGGGTACCGGCGCTGCCGGAGAATCCCTCCCTGAGCATAGCTCGGGCTGCCCCACGTATTCTGAGGGTGCAAAGGATTGCTACCCAGTGAAACTTTACCGGAAAAACCAAAGAAAACATTAACTCAACAATTATTCCACCCAGGCCTATTTCATCGCCAACGATCAGCATCACTTAGCGAAATGACCCAGAAAAAACATATTGACAACCCACAATTAAAAGAAGACGAACAAAGCAAACTGTACAACCATAACGCCCCATGGCAACGAGTGCCAAATCAAAAAAGAAACCGCTCTCCTGATGAAAAAGATGAGATGCAAGAGCGAATCAAGCTAAAAGAACACAGCGACGAGAGACAATTATAAACGAACACAGGGGAATAAATAATGCTGAACAGAGTACTTCACTAGCGGTAGGAACAAGTAACAGCTTTGCATTGTTAGATGTGAAAGTAGGAGATGCAACAGCCAAAAGAACACCTAAACCACCGCCGATAATACTGTATGGAGTTGACGACCTTGCGAAACTCACCCAACTCATCGAAGAAGTTGTGGAAAAGGATGACTACACTTACAAAATAGTATCCAAAAATCAACTCATCATCTCTTCCAATACGGTCGATAAATATAAAACCCTCATAGAGCATATAAGAAGCAAAGGACTTATAGGTCACACTTTTACACGCAAGGATCAAAAATGCACAAGGATTGTTATCAAACACCTTCACTTCAGCACACCAAAAGATGATATTAAAGAAGCTATAGAAAAAACTGGAAATAAGGTACAAGGGGAAATAGTAACTGCTCGGAAACAAGGAACCAAAGAACCCCTAAATACATTCTTTGTCAATTTAGCCCCGCATGATAATAACAGACTTGTCAAGGAAATATAAGTTCATTTACAACCAGAAAGTCACCATAGAAGATCCAATAAGGAAAACAACTGTAGTACAATGTCAAAGGTGCCAGCAATATGGACACAGCAAAAATAGCTGCATGAGGCCATACAGATGCGTGAAATGTGCCGGGGCACACAAAACCACCATGTGCCCAATTGATGAAAACACCCCAGCCGTATGTGCGCTGTGCTCAGGAAGTCATCCTGCTAGCTACAAAGGATGTCAGGTCTATAAGGAAATTGTAGCAAGAAAGCTTACTGAAAACGAACGTCAGCCACATAAAGAAAACAAGACCCACTCAGAAAGTACTGAAAAGACATTACAACTGACGAGCTCCAAACTGTTACAGATACGACAATACTCGAGCCTGTAAGTAGCCCCGGGACTACCCAACCAAAACCTAGGCAGTCAAGCGTAATAGAAAGTATGGAACTCTACAGTGAAGTTGTCAAAGGATCAAATTAATATAGCTGTAGTAACCTTACAGAGGCACAGAAACCATACCCGAGAAATAGCACTGACCACACGAAACCACAGAGAACACAAAAAGGCAAAATTTACCATACAGAGTCACAGAGAACACATTTGACAAAAATAGAACTAGAACAGGAAAATAAATATAGCTTAGAAGCTTTTTACGAAGACAAACTGAAAGAATCGACCAACTCATTTCACAGTTTAGCACAATGATGAACCTCATCATGACACTCATCAGTAGGCTTCCGCAATGATGTCGTTACGTATTGCTACCTGAAATATTAATGGCTTAACGCCAACTACACATTAAAACCCGCGCGACCGAGTCCTGTTTTGTCGCGATCTAATATAGAATCAATTAAGTCAACCAAGAGACTTTTATTTCTAAAACCAAACTGGGACGAGATCACAGCCCGAACATTAAGAACTAGAAATACTGCTTAAAGATAACAAAATCGATATTGCTCTGATAGCAGAGACCCATCTTAACGTTCGTAAGAGTCTCAAAATGGACTACTACTGCGTATATTGTACCAATCATCCTGATACCACATCACATGGAGGGTCTGCAGTTATCGCAAAAAGTAACATCAAACACCACCTCCACAGCCAGTTCCAAGAGGACTGGATGCAGGCTACTACCATCACAATGAACGAAGGTATAGGGCCCATTAATGTAAGCGCTATCTACTGCCCACCAAAGCATAATCCGAAACAACACATAGTTTGACTGCTACTTCCAGAGCTTGGGAAACAGATTCATAAGTGGTGGAGACTGGAACTGTAAACACACCCACTGGGGATCAAGATTGACCACTACTAAAGGACGAGAATTGAAAAAATGTATTGACAAACACAAACTTATAACATTATCATCAGGGGAACCAACTTACTGGCCAAGTGACGTCAACAAGATACCCGATCTAGTAGATTTCATCGTTGTAAAAGGACTGTCGGATATATATTTTGATGTGGAATCATCGCTTGATAGCGTTTCTGACCACACCGCTATCATAGCAACATTTAGCCTGTCTGCAATACACAGATCAGAGAGGCCAGCATTGTATAATCACAAAACAGACTGGGATGCATTCACTGAATATCTGAAAGATAAAGTCAACTTAAGAGTCAAACTTAAAACTGAAGAAGATATAGATGAAGCAACGTTCTAATCATAAACCTCATACAAGTCTCTGCGTGGCGTGCTACCCCGACATTAAGCTCCTCCACCCATAAAAACAATATACCGCTGGAAATACGCAACAAACTGACAGAAAAACGGAGGCAACGAAGGCAACTGCACACGACCAGGTCCGATTTAGACAGGGCAGATTACAATAGAATCTCTAGAGAACTAAAAGAGCTAATCAAAGAAAATCAGAATACATCTTTTCAAGACAAACTTTCTACGCTCTCAGCTCATAAGAAGGACAACTACTCATTGTGGAAAATAATTAAGAACTTTAAAAGACCATTTAGCCATGTTCCACCTCCAAGGATCTCTTCGAATGATCCGTGGGCTAGAAGTGGAAGCGAAAAAGCTGAGCTCTTCGCTAAACACTTAAGCAAAGTTTTCACTCCAAATCAGTCATCTATGACAGAATTTGAAGAGGAAGTTGATCGAATGATCAATAGTGACCAGCAGTTGTCACCACTGCTGAAACTTGTCACTCCAAAGGAACTAGCACGAACAATTCGTTACTTGAAAAACAAAAAAGCTTCTGGCTTCGACCTAATAACGGGTGATGTCTTTAAGAGACTGCCTAGAAAAGCAATCGTATTTTTAACAATGCTATTTAATGCCAATTGCCAAACAATGAATTCAGTACTATCCAAAGCTGTGGAAAATATCCCAAATCTGTATGATTGCAAAACCAGGGAAACCACCAGCAGAACCTAGCTCATACAGGCCCATAGGTCTTCTCCCTATTCTATCAAAGGTATTCCAGAAGATTCTATTGATAAGACTGAAACCAATCCTGGATGAAAACAAGATTATTTCGGATCACCAGTTTGGATTTCGGGAAAAACACTCTACTGTAGAGCAAGTACATCGTGTGGTCCACAAAATTAGACAATCGTTAGAGAAAAAGGAGTATTGTTCTAAAGTATTCATCGACATCCAACAAGTATTCGATAGTCTGGCACAAAGGACTGCTGTACAAGCTAAAAACCCTCCTACCAAACTCATTCTACATGATCTTGAAATCTTACTTGGATCAAAGAAGATTCCAAGTAAAATACGAAGAAGAGCTGTCGTAGCTGTACTACATCACCGCCTCGGTTCCACAAGGATCGGTGCTTGGCCCGGTCCTTTACTCAATATATACGGCAGACTTGCCTGAGACAGAAAACGTGGTAGCAGCAACTTACGCAGATGACACCGCATGCCTTGCAAGTGATACAAACCCGAACAACGCATCGTTGATACTACAGGAGCAGCTCAATAAAGTTGATTTATGGCTTAAGAGGCGGAGAATAAAACCTAGCATAACTAAATCGACACAAATAACGTTCACACTCCGGAAAGACGACTGTCCACCTGTGCTTATGGAAGACAAACCGTTACCAAGCAATAATAGTGTGAAATATCTCGGGCTACACCTGGATAGAAGACTTACCTGGGCTAATCACATAAAAGCCAAGAAAACAGAAGCCACTTTACTATTCAAAGGTCTATCTTGGTTACTAGGGCGTCACTCTCGGCTGTCCCTCGTAAACAAACTACTCGTATACAAGGCTATCATAAAGCCAATCTGGACCTTCGGGATAGAACTCTGGGGCTATGCTAGCAACTCCAATATCGAAATTCTCCAGAGATTCCAAAACATTGCCCTAAGAACAATCTCAAATGCACACTGGTTCGTGAGAAACACGGAAATACACGATTTTTTGGAGATGCCGACCATAAAGAAAGAAGCTTGTAACTAGGGCTTTCAATACCGGTATTACGGGATCCCGTAATACCGTGATCCCGGATTAAATATGGGCCTTTTTCAATACCGGTATTGACGCCTCAATACCGTGATCACGGTATTGCAAACATTACATATATTATCGTAAATTTAATTGCATGTTTAAAATATAATAATGACTCATGAAACGTTCTAAGAGACAGTAAGACAATGACCAATCACGACCACGATATGACCATAGAAGAACCTTCTACTTCATTGTATACGAGCATTGGAAATGATATCGCTCGCAGGTTTGACGATTTTCAGCCTTCGACTCAATCCGGCTTGTTCGGGAAACAAGCCGGATTCCGAAAAGGCTTTAGTACCGTAGACAACATACATACACTGCGTCAGGTTATTCAAAAGATTGAAGAGTATAACCTGCCTCTCTGTTTAGCTTTTGTGGACTACGAGAAACACTATGATTCGATCCAGACTGCAGTGTCTCCAACGGTCCCAAATCGATTACAGGTACATCGAGGAATTCAAGTGTTTGTACTTAAACGCCACCATGTCAGTCCGACTTCAAGAATAGACCTCGGAACCAATTTTTGTGTGACAAGGAGACGTCATATCTCCGAAACTGTTCACACCTACACTGGAGCATGTCTTCAAGCTTCTGGATTGGAGAGATCTTGGCATCAACGTCAATAGCGAGTACATCCCTCACCTTCAGTTTGCCGACGATATAGTGGTCATGGCTGAGACCATGGAGGACCTCAGGAAAGTGCTCGATGACCTCAGTGGGTCTTAAAATAAACATGGACAAAACCAAAGTCATGTTGAATGTCCACGTAACACCCACACCTTTCAAAATCGGAGACTATACACTCGAAGTTGTGGACGATTATGTCTACCTGAGACAAATAGTGTAAATGGTCCAGCTGGTGTAACTTCGAGGAAGAGTGGTATTCGTCGAATCCGACTTGGCTGGGCAGCATTCGGGCAGTTACCTGATATTTTCTCGTGTGTGTTGCCAATGATTCGACCAATGAATGCTCTGGTGAATGTTGCGGGGACCCGTTGGATGCGCGCATGGGACCGGTCAATGTAGCGACACCTGAGGGAGGCCTATGTCCGGCACGTTCATGTTCTACGCGCGCCTTAAAAATATATCAGGAACATGGAAGGGTTGACGCCCGTCGGGGCTGCGGGTTGTTCGAAAGAGATAACCCGGCCTCGGCACAAGGGCTAAGAAGCAACATGGGTGGTTTTTAGTCTGTAGAAGTCTGACACTCCCTTTCGCTCTACCCAGTACGGGAGGGGGGTTATTTGATGATTTCCCAAACCCCAAAAAAAAAATGGTGGCCTATGTCCAGCAGTGGACGTCTTTTAGCTGAAATGGTTATTAATGATAATGGGTGAAAATGAAGACACATCCATCCATTCCTATCGGCAGCTTAGAGATATTTACTGTCTGTGGTACCTACGACTATTGAAGCAGAGCGTGCTTTTTTCAGTAGGCTATTGTGAATGATGGCTAATAGCTAATTAAGCTATACTTACGTTTCTACAAATATTGATACCTTTGTTGATTACATGAGAAATTTCAATACTAATAAAAACGTATACTTTTTGATATTTGTACTTTTCAAACTCCATGTGAAATGCCTTCCTACAAAAAGACTTGATATAGTTTAAGTTTTGATTGTACAAAATCTTAGTCCTTTCTAATTAAATAATCAACCAATACCAAATTGTTATATCCGAAAGCTATTTATAATAAATAAGAACAATGAAGACTGTTTTAAAAATAAAAACACGTACTTTAATGGTTAGTAGGTAATACCGGTATTAATACCGTGATCACGGTATTAACCTCCAATACCGGACTTGATACCGGTATTGAAAATATCCGGTATTTGAAAGCCCTACTTGTAACATAAGCAAGAGATACAAGGAGAGGCTCAACAAGCACACAAATAAACTGGCTAAGAACCTATTAACCCGACATGGAGGTGTAACTCGCCTAAAAAGATGGCAAATACTAGACATCGACCGGAGAAACTAACTTAGTATCTACCAACTCATATAACGGTGCTGTTTAGTGGAATAGCACCAAATCCAATATGAATCCTAGAAAACATCAGATTATGGCTTAAAGCCGATTGCAGATAACAAGGAAAAACTAAACAATGCGTCTCATCGTGATCGGTATCACGATCAAACGGTTTTGGAAGGACCGCGCGCAAGAGTGGCGAAGTGACTGATGCCAAGACATGAAAGCTAAGAGTCGCATCACTAACACAATCAGCTCACCTGAACTGGTGGTGGTGGCGCTGGCGACTGCGGCTGCTTGCGCGGCGTCGTCGGCACGTACGTCTATCGACATAATACATTAGGGTAACACCGAGCATTTGCAACGTATACTAAGTATGGCCCGCCAACAAGCCCACGAGATAACATTCAGATAGAATCTGTCAACCAGTCTCCCATCCGCGTCGGGTAAAATACGCGGTCTGACGGACATTATACAGCACACAAGTGCGACTTGGGCTGTACTAGAGAGCAGCTCATAGTGTGGCGAACCGTATTTTGTAGGATGCGGATCGGATGCAGGACATATGCACCGATTACGTATTACATATTAGTGAGTACTCACTGCTAACGCCCTCTTTTTGCTGCGAGTGGGTTGTACCCACTGCCGTCAGTCGTTGTCCATACGCAGCCCGCCCGACACAAACTGGCGTTATTCAGCCAAGTGGGAGATGTGCTCCACCATTCACTCGCTCGCTCGCACGTTCACGCATTCAAACGCAGCAAATTAAAACGGGAAAAGGAAACAGCATACTGCTGCCGAAAATGAAGCCAATGATAGCTCGAAATTACAAGAAAAGTAAGTGAAAACAAAAATATATCTTTGGCATGTAAGAAGCAAACAAAAAGAGTAAAATAAGGCACAGTTTGGAGTTTTGCAACCTTTCATCGTCTCATACAGTGATGGTCGGTTCACATCACCCATCAACATCCATATTCCTATCATGTCTGTCACCCAGTAAAATTGCAACCTCATTCGTTTCACCAATTGGAGATCACATGGCAATTTTGCTTAAAGAAGCGTTTCGTAGTTACAATTTCAGAGGGTTGTCACATGCTAGAAATCCGGAGCAGCTTAGGTCTACTTAAGTCTAGAGAATGCTGTATGGTTACGAATTGTGATCTTCGTGACAATACTAGTTTCTCAAACCACAGAGCTATCCTCTGAGAGTCTCGCGTCGACATCTTGTACAACACCTCGCCACAAGCACGTTGGTGAGTCAATAGAGCAAGACCTAGGTGTATACCCGACACCGAGAGATAAACCCAATACAGAATCTTGCTCAGTGTCCCTTACAGTGAGCAAGTTTCTGTATTATGTTTATCTCATACGATGTTGGGAGATGTCTGGACTTGAGATCAGTCAGAGGGTAGCTGAAGACTTTATGTGGCCAGTACCAGGGCTCTCGGGGCTCGCCATAGCACTGTGGTAACAGACATTATATTTTATTACTTGTTGTTGAGCAGCAGTCAGATTGACATTACATAAAAAAATTATTCAATCAATGTCTCCTTAAAATATTAAACATTTGACAGTCAATAGTCACATTTTACTGGCGAGACTATTTTCATTAGCAAGGTATTACTCTAAATATTTTTGTGCTAATGACACTTTCATTCCAGAAAAACCCAATAGAATTCTGAGTGCAACTGGAAGTAAAACAATTTCTTTGAGAGACAGTTTCTCCATCTTCATAAATTGCATGTATACATACAACTTTTAATTGCCAACAATAATAAAACCGTCTGCTTGTCATGACCTTTTTGCCATCCCGAATTTCACCATAACAATTCAAATATATTTTGATAAAGTTACCTCCGCAGGAGATACAAATTGCCCTGGAGTATTGTAGCGCCCGGAGAATCTCGTATTATCTGTGGAAAAAAATATTGGTAGGCTCTAGAATTTGAATTTCATAAGTTATGGAAATCTCTTGAGACAAATGTTATATTATTATTGATTTCGGTCATATTATTATAATATTGGCAGAGATTATTAAATCTTCACAAATTCAAGATAATGCATGATTACAAACAGGTTGCATTGCAACTAGTACACTGTATTGTGTTGTGCTTGAGGCGCTTTGTTTTGATTTTCACTGCACAACCAAGTTTTTTGACAGTTTGTGTTTTCTGATAGCAAAAGCATAAAACACTGACAAATTAAGAATTATTATACTACTCTATAATCCGACAAATTCGATAGTTTTTTTCTTGGTCTGAGCCGGGGATTATAGTATCTATACTTACACTTTTACCAATCATTCTCATCTTTTATAAAATATTAAATATACGTAAGTTTACTTTTCGTCTGACATTACGTCAGTTGTCAAGCTGTCATTCACTTTTTCTTTTATTTTGTGTCATAGTTTTTCATAGTGGTTAGAACTATGAAGGTTACATTTGATTTATGTAATTTAATTTATTTTTATTAATATGTTAGCTCAAATAATGTAATTTATTGATAATTTCTATTAATAGTATCTTATCTTACGCTTATAAAATTAACTAACACGCTCACAGAATTCTTTGAGGAAGTTTTTGACTGAATAATACAGGCCGTTTTAAATACAGACAACTCACAATTTTTGATTTCAAGAACTTAAATTCTAGAAAGAATAAAAGAATGAAAATGAAACAATTGGGTGGAAAAAACACTGAGATTGTCTTATAAAAGGGATTTCTGAAACATTCCCTTCAGTTGAGATCTGGGTTTTGAAGAAGAATCATCACGTCTACAAAAGTTGATATCTGACTTCTGAAGAAGAAGCATCGCAACGCGAAGTCATCTGGTCTCTCTAAAAGAGCCAACGCCGTCACGAGCTCTACAAGCACTGGAGCCACGTCTACCTCCTACATATTCTCTGGGCCTCTCTGGATCACTCGCCCGTGATCTACTTGCCTGGCTGCAGGATTCCAAGTACCTATTATATTTTAAAACTTCCTCTAATCTTACCTTCTGTAGAGCGTGAGATAGGTAGGTCCGTGTTTTGTTTATATCACTATATTTTCCTACCCCTTATCTCTTTATATGGTTTGGGCGCAGAACGCCAGAAACGCAAAATGACAGATTAGCAAATTGCTATTGCCAGGAGTTAGATTTTTTTCTCAAATGGTCAGAATCGCAAAATGACAGATTAGCAAAATGACAGGTTCGCGAAAAGAAAAAGACAGATTAGCAAAATGACAGGTTCGCGAAAAGACATTAGCAAAATGTCAGAAAAGTGCAATTTTTTTTTGTGGTGTATGAGTCACCTTTTTTTTTTGGGTTTGGAATATCATCAAATAACACATGTGCATCTGGATTGAGGGCCCATTTTTTTAAACCTTGCCAAACGAAATAAGACTCATAGGGAAATTACTTAAAAATAGTTAAAACTTAAAGCATAGGGCCACGAATTTCTTAAACGTGAATTAAAAATGTTATGATTAAATAACTTGGGCCCTCAATCCAGACGCGTGCATAAAGTGGCATAGCCTAAATCTCAGTAAGTCCTATCTTTGGGTTCATAATTTTTATTCAGGAATTTAGTTAAGAATTTCTTAAAGATTTTAAGAAATTCCCAAATCTGTAGAATGTGACATTACAGATTTATGGCGGTATTTCTAGGGCCCTCAGTTCAAATGTGTCTGTACTGAGGAATCTGCAAAACATGGATTTATCTGAAGAAATACATAAATGCGACTTTAACATGTTTTACTTAGATACTTAGGTGAATTCGTTAAAAAGAAATAATGACAGAAAAGTTAATTGTTACGTAGTAAATGAAAGTCAAATTTTACTAAAACGTCTGAACTGAGAGCCCAACATTTTCGGCTTTATTGACTAGGCTCAACCTCATAGATTAACGCAAATTAGAATAAGATTTTTAACTATTTTTTAATTAAATTTTAACATATCGTCCGTTCTTCTAAATATCATACTTTAGGAGATAATTGATTTTCTACTTTTTATAAGGGAAAAATTTGCAGGGTGACCATAATGATCATAGTTAGTACCAGCACATTTTGTAAAGCGCAGTCGAAAAGTCGTAATATTTGCAGCTAAACGTATTATATAATATGTACCTACAGTTTACAATTTTGTTTTCTTTATTTGTATTACTATTTTTTATAATGTGATGTTAGTCCTTATTGTCCTTAAGGTACTATTATGGGCCTAGTTGCCTAAAGTAAATTAAAAAAATAACATTTATTCAGCTTTACCAGTGTTTGCATAAAATGAAAGAAGAAAAAAAAAATCTTTTATATGTATATTCACCGATTACTCGAATACCCCTGAACCGATATAGAAAATTCTTTTTTGGTTGAAAAGGAGATATCCCAAGGACCACCCTTGGGATATCTCCTTTTCAACAAAAAAAGAATTTGACCATGATAAGAAAATCAGGATCTGATGATTGCACCCCAGAGAAATCGAGGGCAACCTTCAAATTGTATAGGCACTTATTACGTGTTTAGTGCTTTTTCTAAAGTTTTTCAAGTATTCGCACATAGCAGTCATTACTTCATGTTGATGAAGGTATAACTCCTCAACGGTTAGGAGTTGGAGGATAATTCTTTAACAAAATATAATGGGAACGTATAAATGGTTGTATTCTTTTAGGTTATCTAGGTGAGCTGATTATGGAAGGTACTCTCCTCAACGATTAGGAGTTGAAAGCAATAATAAGGAAATCTTGAAGGTTAAGGGTTAGGTTTCTAGTTTGAATGTTAAATGAATAGTAAATGTTTGTATAGGATATTACAACTAAAAAAGGACAAAAAAACCGACTTCAAAAACATAAAAAAGTAAAAAACACAAAATTGAAGAACACAAAAACTGAAAAACAAAAAAGTTAAAAATAAACTTCAGAAGAAAAATCAGCGTCTGAAGTCGGTGGCAAAAAAATTAAATCAAACAAGCAAAATATGTCACCAACTTCAAAATCTGATTTTTCTTAAAGAAGTTAATTTTTCACTTATTTGTGTTTTTCAATTTTGTGTTTCTCATTTTTTTATGTTTTTGAAGTCGGTTTTTTTTTGCAAAAAAGTTTTTTAATAACTAAGATACAATTTCCGAAATCACAAAAATCATTAAATAATGCTTAGGTAAATTTAATTGTTTTATTTTAAACTGTCAGATCTTTTCTAGATCAATCTTGAAAATGTACCGGTACTAACTATGATCATTATGGTCACCCTACAAATTTTTCTCTTACATAAAAGAAGAAAATCAATTTTCTCTTAAAGTATGATATTTAGAAGAACGGACGATATGTTAAAATTTAATTAAAAAATAGTTAAAAATCTTATTCTAATTTGCGTTAATCTATGAGGTTGAGCCTAGTCAATAAAGCCGAAAATGTTGGGCTCTCAGTTCAGACGTTTTAGTAAAATTTGACTTTCATTTACTACGTAACAATTAACTTTTCTGTCATTATTTCTTTTTAACTAATTCACCTAAGTATCTAAGTAAAACATGTTAAAGTCGCATTTATGTATTTCTTCAGATAAATCCATGTTTTGCAGATTCCTCAGTACAGACACATTTGAACTGAGGGCCCTAGCAATACCGCCATAAATCTGTAATGTCACATTCTACAGATTTGGGAATTTCTTAAAATCTTTAAGAAATTCTTAACTAAATTCCTGAATAAAAATTATGAACCCAGAGATAGGACTTGCTGAGATTTAGGCTATGCCACTTTATGCACGCGTCTGGATTGAGGGCCCAAGTTATTTAATCATAACATTTTTAATTCACGTTTAAGAAATTCGTGGCCCTATGCTTTAAGTTTTAACTATTTTTAAGTAATTTCCCTATGAGTCTTATTTCGTTTGGCAAGGTTTAAAAAAATGGGCCCTCAATCCAGATGCACATAATAACACCCCTCCCGCTCTGGGCAGAGCGAAAGGGAGTGTCAGACTTCTACTGACTAAAAACAACCATGTTCTTTCTTCGCCCTTCGTGTCGAAAAAAAAAAAAATGAAAAAAAAAAAAATTAAAATGTTTATTTTGGTATTTGAAAAATGTTGATTTATTAATTGAAAAATGTGTTGATGATCCACCGTAAATATTTCGTAATTATCTTTTTCTGGTGAAAAAGATGATGAAATTGACGGAATTTTATTGCACTTTTAGGACCTATTTAACAATGTGCACTATTTCTAAGCTTGGGAAAGCTATCATTAATAATGACCAAAACTATTGCGAATATGCAACAAAGGCGCCCAGGGCGGCTGGCGACTAAGAGATTATAGGAATATTTCAAGGGATATTTTTAACTCACACTGTTTGTTGTTATAAGACATTCTGCCGACTTGCTGAAATAGTTTTCTGGAAGCACTTATTTCGTCTACTTTCAATCAAATCAACGTAAATCAATCAAATTCAATAGTCAATTAGTCAATACAGTAAAGAAAGATGGCGGAGCGGTGGAGGATATAATAAGTCTGTGGCCGAAAGCCGCGAGCGAGGGTTACAAGATTCTAAATAAAACATAATAGTTATTGAAGTTTTCAATTCATTGACGTAAAACTGGAACAACTCCAATATGATGCTAACGACATGCTTGCTGCATGCGACACGCCACAAATCACACAGACAGATTCACTGGACTCTCGAATATAATTCGTCGACATAAAAACAATGTTCAACAATCATCCAAAATGTGTTTTTTCTGGTAACATTGAAGTTTTTATAATCTGTGGTGTTCAACAATTGCGTGCGTTCCAAGACCCACTTCTGATCAATTTCTTGTAGAAACGTGAAAATGTTATGGAACTTTAAATTAATCTGAATATCTTCAAAGGTATTGATTAAATGTGGACAAAAAAACATTAGTAGAAACAATTCAACTTATTTTAGCTACAAATCCACTAATTAGCGAGTAAAGTGGTCGGTACATTGGTTAATAAATTGTTTTAGCTTTTTGCTTATTAAAAAAAATAACGTGTTTCGGACGCAACTTGGCTGTCATTAATTGTTAATGTTAGATATTGTATTAAAAAACTTTGTTGAAGTTATTTGTTTCGCAATCGCAAACAATTAGTTCTTCCGAACTAAAATTCATGATAAAGCGTCAGGATTTCAAGAATAAGTGCATGAAAAGAACGATGCGTTTTACTTTATCATAAGAGTTATTTCCTGAAATGCCTGGGAGTTATGAGCAGTAGCATAGCTAGTGGTCGTTGTTGATAGTTATTCAGTACGAAAATGTAATCTTGCACTCAAATATCAAGCGGCAGTCAGTGTCATACGGATAGTTTGGGTTATTTCACGAAAACAGGTAAGAGTGGTGTGTAAAACGAACAGTGGTTTGATTTCTTTGACAGGTAAGTTCAATACAGTGTGTAAACATTGATAGAAACTATTGAAAGCAAACACAGTTTACACGCTGATGTCTCCATAGACATCAGCGATCATTGTTATGTATCACCGAGAATATTCAATGTTTACATATTGTGGAATCTTGTGTTATACTTATTACAAAAGTGGGCTGCTATGTTTACATATTGAATGTAAAACTACCACTAACAGGGTCACAAGCGAGAACGATCTTTTTACCAATGGGCTAACCATTGTTTTGTTAATCTAAAGCATATTTTTCATTCATACCTCACAGGTATTCTGCAGTGTAGCTAAATACTTAAAAACTATTAATAGTTTAAGTTAATTATGTGTTACTTATCCAAGTATGAGGCTGAATTCTACCACAAAACAATTTTATTAGTAACTAGCCGACCCACGCAACTCCGTCTACGTTGCATAATATAGCTTATTACCTTTCTCAATAAATCATACTCGTAACAAACAAAAAATCCTACCTTTCCTCTTTATAATACCTATTAGTTTAGATTGGCTTCGATTATATTATTAAAGTAATAATTACTATAGGTATCTCTTACTGTTTAATATACAGTAACACCTTGAACTTGTAAACATAAAAAAAAAAGCAGTAAATATTTTGAATTTGAATTTCTCCGGAGCCCCCAGAGGCCAGAATCCCCACGTACCTACCGCACCGGACCGAATGACTGCCACGCATTTAATTATTTGTTTAAACTGTATAGAGTAAAAAGCACAAATATTCTATATTCAATTTCCGTGCTAACAAACACATTTATTTAGATATAGATTAATACCATATGGGTTAAATAAACTTCGCAAAAAATCGTTCTTTCTAACCTAACATTTTAATATTAAAAAATGGTTACAGTGAGTCAATCTTAAAAGATAAACATATACTGCCGCGGACTTTTTTTTAAAACTTTTAAAGAGCAACAATTCCTTCATACATGACATTTACGTAACTTAAACCGTTTTCGCAGCGCATGCAACGGAAGCACTCAAAAAGGAATATCTTTTCCCGTTTTTGCAACATTTTTCATTTATGCTCTGCTCCTTTTGATTGTAGTGTGATGTTATATAGCCTTGGGGAGTTTGGGGAGACTGGAACTAACATCTTATCCAGCCCAACTGTCAACCCCCCCTGCACGCGCCGGATGGCGGCAATGTCCAAACGGATATTGTGGTGCTCCCTGCTAGACAACCAACGGGGCCCTGGCGACCGAGCAATGGCGGTATAACCACACACCCAGCCGGGCAACTGGCTGGATGAGGCTGAAGCGAGCCTAGAAGACTAAATACCTTCTAAAATGTCTCGAGTGAAGAGGAGCAACAAGTATGGAAGCAAATTTGAAAGAGAAACTACCCCAGGAGGGTACCGTTAATCACGGAGAATCCCTCTCTGGGCTGAGCACAGCCGAGTGTAACCCGACTGTACTGAGTCCAGGCTGCCCTTCGTATTCTGGGGGGGGCACAACTTTGCTAAATACAGGAAATGCAAAACCATCATCTGCCGCAACACCAGCATCGTCCACACAAAAAAAGCTAGTCCAGCAGGCTTTTCACCCTGGCCTCTTTATCAACAGACAGAGGTCCAACTCATTAGGAAGTTTCCCAAATCAACAGATGGAACCAGGAAACAACAAGGAATCAACAGAACCTTGCCCACCCCCATGGCAACGAATCCCTGCCATGCGAGGTGCCAAAAGAAAAAAGACGTCACAGACACCTTCACCTCCTCATAAAATTGAAACCAGCAATAGATACAGTGACTTACCAATAGACCTAACCGAAGAAGAACCTCAACAAAAGAAGCCGAGCAAACCACCTCCCATCATACTTTATGGAATCGATGATGTCAATAAATTAACAGAGCTCCTACTAACAGCCACTGAAAGAGACACATTCACGTATAAAATTGTAAACAGAAACCAGCTGCGCATCAACTGTGGCGACGTTGCAGCTCACAAGAAACTGATTACACTAATTCGAGAAAATGGACTCATTGGACATACCTTCAACCGAAAAGAGGATAGATGCTTTAGAATTGTAATTCGCAACCTTCATCCTTCAACACCCCTTGAGGTTATACGAGAGGAAATCGAAAAGACTGGAAATATAGTTACTGGCGAGATCATAAATGCTAAATATGGTCCAGAAAAGAAGCCAACCTCAACATTCTTCGTGAATCTTATGCCAAATGCCCACAACAAAGCTGCAAAAGACCTCAAGTACATATATCATCAAGCAGTAGTTATAGAAGATCCTAGGAAAAGACGAAGCATAGTCCAATGTCAGCGATGTCAGCAGTATGGGCACTCGAAGAACCACTGCATGAGGCCCTTTCGATGTGTAAAATGCACAGAGTCTCACAAAACATCGGACTGCCCCAAACGGGATCGAAATACCCCAGCCCAATGTGTTCTCTGCAATGGCGCGCACCCGGCAAACTATAAAGGATGCCAAGTATATAAAGAAATCTCGGCAAGGAAAGCTAACAATGCTTATAAAATCAGAAGTGCAAACACACGATTCGATAAAGAGCAACCACACAATCTGATAAAGGAACAAGACCAACCCAAAACTGCCTACAAATTAAGTGACATGAGAAATCAGCAAAAATCGTATTCTGATGCATTGAAATACACAGAACCTAATAACAAAGATGACTGCAAGTGGAGTTCTGCAACACTGAGCCCGTCACTAGAAAACATACTGCTAAAGCAATCAGAGAAGTTTGAGATAATCTTACAACAAATGGGTACCCTAATGGGACTCATATCAAACCTTGTTGACAAGCTCTCAAAATAGGTCACCGTATTATGGCTTGGAACATAAATGGATTAACTCCTAACCAAAATGAAATTATACCACTAATGGTAGAACACAAAGTTGACATAGTTTTAATATCTGAAGCACACTGCACTAAAAACAGCTCCATTAGGATACCTGGATGCTTCACCTACATCACTACACATCCAGACGGTACAGGGCATGCAGGCACTGCCATCATTGTACGTAGCAATATAAAACACCATGTACTGCCTAGTTATCAAACCAATCACTTGCAGGCCACTGTCATCGCAGTAGAAGATGAATGTGGGCGTTTTAATGTTGCAGCAGTCTACTGCCCACCACGACATACAATAGACTCTACTAAGTTTTCTCACTTCTTCAAACAACTCGGGGGACGTTTCATCGCGGGTGGGGATTGGAACTCCAAACACCTTCATTGGGGCTCCAGGCTAATCACGACGCGTGGAAGACAGCTGAAGAAATGCATTGATGAAAACAACCTAAAGATACTGACGACTGCGGAACCTACCTACTGGCCAGCAGACCACCAAAAAATCCCAGATCTGCTAGATTTTTTTGTAATCAAAGGACTCTCTCGTCACTACTTTAAAGCTGAATCCTGTCTTGACACTTGCTCTGATCACACGCCAGTAATACTAACCACTAGTGCAACTGTTATTGAGACTGAAATGCCACAGTCGCTGTACAATCATCACACGGATTGGGAATCCTTCAGAGATTTTTTAGAAGAAAACATCAGGTTAAATGTAAGGCTGAAAACCACTGAGGATATTGACATTGCCCTAAAAAACTTTACCAACATAGTTCAGGAAGCTTGCTGGACAAATACACCAGATATCAGAAAGAAAGGAAACTCTACCAACCTCACACTACAGATCAAGCTTAAAATCCTGGAAAAGAGAAGGCTGCGCAGGAATTGGCACCAGACTCGACTATCTTCAGACAAAACCCTCTTGAATAAGGCGATAGTAGAACTCAAAAGCCTAATCCAAAAGACTAACGATGACACCCTCCAGCTTAAACTAGAGTCTCTAACGGCAACCAAAGAAAGCAACTACTCGTTATGGAAATTCACTAAAGCCTATGACAGGCCTCATGAACAAAAACCCCCAATAAAAGATGATGACAAGTGGGCTAAAACAGGCCAGGAAAAGGCGGACATCTTTGCAAAACACTTGTCACAGGTTTTTAAACCAAATGATGAAACTGACGACAGGGATATAGAAAGTCACGTTAATTCTGTCTTAAAAGAAGACTTTCAACTTTGTCTCCCACCAAAACCAGTTACACCCCAAGAGGTCCAAAAGAGTATAAGATGCCTTGACAGTAAAAAAGCACCAGGCTATGATTTGATCACGAAGGAAGTACTGAGAGAGCTGCCACGCAAGGGCATAGTTATGTTAACAATCCTATTGAACTCCATGCTGAGATTGCAGTACTTTCCTGACCAATGGAAGATCTCAGAAATTGTGATGATTCACAAACATGGGAAACCTGCCCAAGAAAAAACGTCATATAGACCAATAAGCCTTCTGCCGACAATGTCCAAGATCTTTGAAAAACTGCTGCTGCACAGGATGGCCCCAATACTTAAGGAGAAAAATGTACTACCTGACCATCAGTTCGGCTTCAGAAAACAACATGGGACAGTAGAACAAATACACCGGGTCTGTGAACATATAAGAAAAACGCTGGAGCAAAAGAAATACTGCTCTTCTGTGTTCCTGGACATCCAGCAGGCTTTTGACAAGGTTTGGCATAAGGGCCTCTTAAGCAAGATCAAACAACACCTGCCCCACCAGTTCTTTAGTATACTGAAATCGTACCTCACAGATAGACTCTTCTACGTCAAAGAATCGGGTAATACCTCAGCCTTTCACAGAATTGAAGCTGGTGTACCTCAGGGCTCTGTCCTAGGGCCAATTTTGTACATATTGTACACAGCAGACTTACCGACGGAACCTGGAGTTGTTATAGCAACATTCGCAGATGATACGGCAATATTGTCGAGTCACACAAACCCAGAAGTCGCATCAAATCTTCTGCAGAGTGGACTTAACAAAATACACACTTGGATGAAAAGGTGGAAATTAAAAGCCAGTGCTGCAAAGTCTGTCCAAGTCACATACACACTCAGAAAGGAGGACTGCCCACCGGTTAAACTCGGAGATACCACCCTACCACATAAAAATTGTGTTAAATACCTTGGAATCCATTTGGACCGCCGATTGACCTGGCAACAACATATCAAAGCCAAAAAAGATGAACTCTCATACAGATTAAAAAATCTTCACTGGTTACTCGGCCGCAACTCCAGACTATCACTAGATAACAAACTCTTAATTTACAAAGTGGTATTGAAGCCCGTTTGGATGTATGGGATACAGCTCTGGGGAAGCGCAAGCAACTCCAATATAGCCATCTTGCAGCGTCAGCAAAACAAAATACTACGCACAATAGCCAATGTCTCATGGTTCACTACAAACGCTGAAATCCACCAACAACTAGCCATTCCCACAGTAAATGAGGAGATTCGGAATGTAGCAGGGAAATATAAAGAACGACTAGCCATCCACCCAAATGAGCTAGCTCGACAGTTGACACAACGAGACTACGTGCTCCGCTTGAAGCGCCACAGTATCATGGCACTAGAAGACCGGCAGTAAGGCCGTAATACCTGCGAGTAGATGGCATCACTGGAAGCCACACTCTACACTACAAGCAACACGGAACTCATCCGCTCATAGTCCGAAGACTGATTGCAGATAAAACTTAGAGAAAAAAAAAAAAAAATATATAGCCTGAAGCCTTCCTCGATAAATGGACTATCCAACACTAAAAGAATTTTTCAATTCCAACCAATAGTCCCTGAATTTACTGCGTTCAAACAAACAAACTCTTCAGCTTTATAATATTAGTATAGATACTTCTAAATAAAGTGCGCCGACCCCAAATAAATTGGGATAAGGGCAGGAGAATTTTGATGATGACTTCTAAATAACTGACATAACATTTTCTTTCAGTTCAAATGTCATAATCCGTGATGTCTTCGGTTCACTGTGTGGTGGTGTGGGAGTGGCAGTGCAACAGCCAGTGGCTGCCGCATACTCCGGGTGTCACGCGGACACTGGAGCGAGCGCACGCTAAGAAGCTGACGAGAGTAGTCCTTGCAGATGCTGACCCTGCATTGAGAGGACATTATGTGAACCTCAGGACACTGACACAGTGTTTGGACACTCCAGGTATGCTGAAGTTCAATTACTATTCTTGATTGTTTATCCTCAGAAAGCCTAAATAATAAATTAACACTTTCTCTGCCAAGATCAAAATATTTTTTTTTGTATGCCCAAAATTGTTAAGTCATCTAGAGCTTTGTATAACAATGACTCACAGGAGGGTTGTGGTCACGCAAATTATTGTTCAGCCCAAATGCTGGGTGTTTGTCTAATGACCAGAGGTTGGAATTAGGTAGAGCTATTTATGTACTTACAGTGTAAATCAGTGTAAGTCTTACACTGATTTCATACAGCGAAAGAATCAAGTGGATATGCCTCAAATCCTGAGATTTAAAATTAATCTCAGGATTTGAGGCATAGGCAGAGCTGAAAATTTATTTGTAATATTGTTGGCCACTCTGGATTGTATTATAAATACCGGGAAATTCCGAGAAGATCCATATTGATATCAAAATTTAGATGCAAGTACTGTAACTCTACCTAATTCAGACCTCTGCTAATCATTAAAGGTATATATAAGAAATATAAAAACAGATATCTATGGTTTTATTTAATCTTCTTAGTCGATATGCTCTTGTCAGAGTGGTTGTGGTTGCGCAGACGAGGTACACGGCGAGATGTTTGTTGGGTCGTTGACTTCCCCGAGGACTGCTCTTTCAGCGATGTGATTCCATTTCTGCCGGTTTGAGACGTTGCGAGTACACTGGACCATGGTAGACTCAGTAGCCTTTTTGATCAAGTCAGTCCATCCAGTCGGTGATCGACCGCGTGATCTTTTGCCCTCCACTTGGCCCTGTACTACCAGTCTCTCCATCGAGTTTTCAATACGAGTAATGTACTAATGTGACCAAAAAACTTTAAAATTCGTGGCTGCATAGTAGACGAAAGTCGGTTCTTAATATGAAGCTCTTTGAGTATAGAAACATTGGTGCGAAACGCTGTCCACGGGATCTTTAGGAGGCGTCTCCAGCACCACATCTCCAAAGCGTCGACTTTACGGCGATCCTGCACTTGCAGAGACCAAGTTTCAGCACCATTGAGAAAGATCGGAAAGAAGATTTATAAAACAATGGTTAGACCTGCTGTCTTGTATGGATCAGAATGTTGGGCCACAAAAGGGATGAATGAAAGGCATTTGCATGTGGCTGAGATGAGAATGCTTAGGGGGATGTGCGGTGTTACGCGAATGGATAAAATAAGGAATGAGTACATAAGAGGAAGTCTGAAAGTGGCGCCGGTGACTGAAAAGTTGTGTGGAAATCGGTTGTCGTGGTATGGGCATGTGATGCGGAGGAATGAGGAAAATGTTGTGAGGAAGGTTTTAAATATGAATGTGGAAGGATACACGAGTAGAGGAAGACCAAAGAAACGATGGATGGACTGTGTTAAAAATGATATGGTAAAAAAGGAGGTGTCTCATGAGATGACGAGAAACAGAGAAGTATGGAAGAGGAAGACATGCTGCGCCGACCCCAAATGAATTGGGAAAGGGCAAGAGAATGATGATGAGAAAGATCGGAAAGACAAGGCATTTCATCAATCTGACCTTCGTCTTCTTGGTAATCCTGCTGTCCCCCCAAATCTTTCCCAGCCTTTCCACGGCTGACCTGGTGATGGCGCACCGTCGTTTTATTTCGTCGCCACATCCTCCTGTATTGGAGATAGTAGAGCCGAGGTAGATACAGCTTTGTACAACTTCGCAGTTAGCTATGCTCTATACGCTATTTCCGCTTTATACAGCCCGGCTTATTATCATCATCTTCGTCTTGTCTCGGTTGATACCAAGTCTGAAATTGAGGCTAATAGTCTCAAGACGACACAGAAGTTTTTCCAGTATTTCCATCAGCGTATCTCAAGTTATTTACCACGCGACCCACAACAGATATACCTTCCTCCCATTCTTCCATTTCCTTTTATTGAATACAATGTTTTAATTCTCTGATTTTTATAAATTTAGTTTCATGCATGTTTATTTATTTAGTACCTGGAGGACTTACAGCTAATGCAAACAAACAAAAGAAGAATCCATATTCACCAGAAAGCCAATTACTATAATTAATGTACCATTGGTAATTTGCCAGTTACAGGGACTTTCATCATTGCCCCATATTATTTTACTGCAACTATTTATTTCAAGCCATACAATTTATTGTTCTTAAATGTGTGATAATTTGTTACATTCATACATAATAGCATGACACAATGCAAGTAACATAGTGAATTGTTTAATGTTATACCTTATTTTACCTTCTTCCCTTAACAATGAGGAGTTAGTTATGACTTCTGCCACTTCTCCTTAGCTAAAACACTAGGAATTGATGTCAGTTGGCGGTTCTTAAATTAATTCCATTAGTAAATCCTTATGTAATTAAAATAATCTATTTCAGAGGAATAATTAGTTTCAATTAGTCATGATGATCCATGTTATATTGTTATTTCAGCAGAGGGTGGCAATGTGGAGTGTTGCGTGCGGCGCGCGTGCTACAGCGTGACGTCACCGGCGGCGCGCGGCGTGCGCTGGGAGTGGGCGCGCCTCGTGTCGCCGCCGCTGGGCGGAGAGCTCAACTACGAGCCGCTGCCCATGGAGGTAATAACGCTAAGGAAACGTATCGTGTTATAGGCACTTGTCCCACAGCTGCACCGATGACCTCCATGCAAATGTGTAGTTTGGAGTGTTTTGTTGCTGGGTTATAAGCGAGTGCCACGGACAATAACTTGCGCTCTTCTACTTACTGGTATGCATTCATACGAAGCGAGATTTTCTTTGCCAGTCAAGCGATTGTCGCTGAGTGAGTTTTCTTTCTAGTTTCCACAATTATAGTGACCTCTACGACCAAAGAGTGAAACTGAAACTTGCTAAGCGATGTTCTGCAATGATCAGTTAGTAAGTATAATATGTTGTTATACAGGTACAATGTCTGCTAGAAGAGTCGTGGTCTGGCGGCGGCGAGACGGTGTCGTTCGAGGGCTGGGTGGCGTCCGTGTCGCGCATGACGGCTCGCGGTGCGGGCGCGGGGGGCGTGGCCCTGCTGCGCCGCGCCCCGCACCCGCCCTACCCGCTGACGCGCCCGTCCCCGCCCCCCGCCCCGCACGCACAGCACGCACAGCACCCACCGCCGCCGCCGGAGCGAGCGCCGCTAGAAGGTAAACATCATCTAAATGGTTGTGTTAAATATTATTACACAATCATCCTTCTGTTATAGATGTTGATTCTCTTGTACACTAACTAAAGATATTTTACTGCAACATGGGAAAGTCTAAGCCATTTTATCCACTGCTACATCACCATTTACTTACAAATTACACACAGAATTCAATTTTATGGGCAAGTCCGCAAAAAGATAATTTCATAACAATATGTCTAAGTATGGTCTGTCTTGTTTAATTTTACTACATTAATAATTTATCATTACCTAAAGGTCGTCGACCGTGCATCCCGCAACAACACACGGGCTCCAGCGTGCATTCGGTGCAGTCAGTGCATTCTGTGCAGTCAGTGCAATCGGTGCAATCAGTGCAGTCGGTGCAATCAGTGCAGTCGCTGCAGTCTGTGCACTCCAGCCAATCAGCGCCGTCCAACGCCACGATACCGCGGCAAGGAGCCCGCAGTGCGTCGCCAAGAGATCGAGATCGCAAGCCCGGGCTCGCCAGGCAGATACTCCATAACTTAAATATATTCAGTAAGAACTCAAACTCTACTTTATACAGGGCTTTTTACCCGTGCCCAAAAAAATTGCTGGGAAACGACTGTTTTCTTGGGGTGAAAAATCACATTTTACGGTAAAACTCAATGTAGCATTCTTAAAACATTGTGCTAATGGATGCTTTGAATAGTATACGGCTCATGGAGGTAATTTAAGTAAAGGTACTCGAAAAACTGGTATTTAAAAAAACAGCTGTGAATTTTTTTTAACTTTGACCCCGAATATCTCCGTAACTATTTTCCCAGCTATGGTATAGAACATAAAAATTATCGCAGTGACGGGGACAACAAGTGCCTTTCGGTTTCGTTAAGGGTACTTTTACACCCTTTATTTCAGCATTATCCAAAAGACTGATTTAATTACCTACTTGTGCGATCCACAGATTCTAACATTATCCCTTTATCAGGTCACAACAACAAGCAAACCGCAGCCGTGGTGGAAAGCAACAAACTCAAGGAAGAACTTGCAGAGGAACAGCGACAAACTGACACGGAGTGTAGCAGCACTCGCTCGGGCAGGCGACACAGTGTCGACACGGTGTCCACGTACCTCAGCCACGAGAGCAAGGAGAGCTTGCAGGTGAGCTAACTGTACAGTTTACAGTTATGTAAAGTAAAAAACTTTGCCATTTATTTTGATATTTCTAAGGCTTTTGACAAAGTCTCTGTCACTCTTGCTCAAGAAACTAGAACTGATTGTTATAAGAGACTTTCCCTCTTGATATTTTTAAGAGTTATCTGAAGGATCGCTCTCAGGTAGTCAAAATAAATACCCATACCAGTAAGGAAACATTTCTTAACCATGGAGTCCCACAGGGTAGTGTCTCTGGTCCTAACCTGTTGCTTATATACATCAATGATCTATGCAAAAGACGATGACCAAAATATATGGAGCAACTTTCTTTGGCCTATTCCTAAATTCATTTTAGCTTTAATTGCATGGGAAAAAACTCAACCCGATTCTGCGAAGATAAAGTGGTCACTGCCTTATGCAAAATGTAGTATTAATGTGTGTGCAGCAAGCGTCGGTGGGCGAGCTGCTGAACTGCAGCGGCAGCAGCGACGACGTGTTCGACTCGCCCGCGCCGCAGCACTCCAACACTGACATGCCTACCTCGGACGGAAGTATCGTGGGTGAGTATACAGACACAGCCCTTTATTATCATCTTCTTGAGCTTGCCCCATGTTAGTGGGCCACTCATAAGACCCACACGCTGTATTTACGTCGCCAAAATATCCATGCTACATTTTTTGCTTGGAGTACATCTGTCACTTAGATGAAGAAGAATTTGGATGGTTACATTTTCTTATTATTTCACAACTGTCGAAGGGCTTGTCCCTATCTTCTTTATCTTTACACTAGCGGACGTCACGCGTAGTTCCCATTCCCGTGGGAATACAGGGATAAAAAGTAGCCTATGTCACCCGCGGATAGTGTAGCTTCCCAACGGTGAAAGAATTTTTGAAATCGGTCCAGTAGTGTCGGAGCCTATTCGTTACAAACAAACAAACAAATCTTTCCTCTTTATAATATTAGTGTAGATAGTATAAAATAATGTTGTTACCGCTGTTTGTACGCTTAGGTCTTTTAAACTACGCAATAGATAGTGATTCAAGAGGAAGGTTTATATGTCGTACACACTTCACATTCGTAGCTACTTTGCACCCGGGGCGGGTCGCTAGCAGCACAATGGTGGATCTTTAAATAAATAATCGCTGAATATTTAATTGGGTATTTGACGAATTTTTTTTTACCTGGTCTGATCTAAAAACAGTAAATAAAAAGATAGGCAAAAGTAAAAAAAAAACTATTGTGTAATATCTTAAAAAATAGATTAGTTTTAACCGATTTAAAATGACTTGCTAGACAAAGACAGCGCTATAAAGATGTGACGTCATAACTCATACCACCATAGTTACATAGTACAAGTGGCCGTTTCGCGCAACAAGGATAGGAAATGCCGGACTAAAATTTTCTAAAGCGTGTAGCTATTCCGAACGATTTTATTACTTTTTTTTATAATAAAAATAAAAACTTTTTAATTCAGACTTCAAAGAATCCATAGAATGTTAGTACAATAAAACTTATGAAAAACTAGTGTTAGTAGTATAATAAAAATAAAAAAGGGCTATTTCATAATGTGGGTGTTCACCCAGTGCTGGACGTACCGCGTGTCCAGCCGATCCGCAATGACAGCCAGGATGCTGTTGGTGCTGGCGCGCAACCTACCAAGCGCAGCGGCGCATCGTTTGCGGAGTACGGCGTGAAACCCGTCAACGTGTGCATCCGCAAACATACCCGACGCACTGCACCAGCGCGGCAGCCCCAACAACGCCCTAAATGCATTGTTATATTGGACTCGCAGGGCGCTGAAAGATCTTTGCGTATAATGAGCCCACAGGCTGCACGTGTATAATGATGTGCAATGCGCTCTGAAGAGTGTTAATTTCACTTGCGCATTACAACGTTTAAACCTGTGGGCTATCATATTCGCTCTGATTGACAGCGCCCTACGCTCCCTGTCTATGTCTTTATCGTCACGTAGGTGATCCGTGACAGTGTGCCCAAGGTATTTAAAACAGGTGACCAGCGTCATGGGTGTCCCATTCAAAACCACGGGAGGAACCCGAGCCGGTGACTTGGTACCTGCCTTAAATACCATGAGCTCACTTTTTAATACATTATATTTGAGGCCATGCTTAGCCGCGTACGTCTCACACACATGTACTAGCTTTCTAAGCCCACCAATCGTTGGGCTCAGCAGCACCATATCGTCTGCATAACTCAGATTATTTACACAGATATTGTCAATGTGGCAGCCGACATGCATGCTGCTGAGCTCAACGATTAGCGCATTAACATACAGATTAAACAAAACTGGGGATGACAACCCACCCTGTCTCACCCCACATTGTAGCGTGTATGGATCGGACAGGATGCCTGCCCACCTTACATAATTGACCTGACTCTGATACCAAAACTTTAGGATATCAATTATCTCCCTCGGCAAATTGGTCCTCTCAAGCTTATCCCAGAGTTTATCATAATTAACAAGGTCAAAAGCTTTAGAGAGGTCCAAAAAACACGCATAAATGTGCGTTTTCCTACTAGTATAATACTCAACAGTGTGCTTTAGGCTCAATATAGCACTCTCTGTAGATAGTCCAGCGCGAAAACCAAACTGTGCGTCGTGTAGGTGTATAAATTCTGTTAATTGAGCCTCAAGCACACTGTCCAAAACCTTTGCAATAGTGGTAGCTAGTGAAATCGGCCTATAGTTCGATTTGGCCGAACAATCTCCCGTCTTGTTTTTTACTATGGGAGTAACTATAGTTTTTGTTAGTTCACTAGGCAGGTAAGAATGACTAATGCATAGATTGAAAAACATCGACAAAAGTCTCGAAATGTGAGGCCCTGCATTTAGCAGATGTTCGACGCTGAGCCCGTCATGTCCCGGTGATTTCCCACCTTTCATATTTTTCAGGATCTTCTGTATGTCCTTAGCACTCACTCTTAGTTTGATGTTTTCACACGCGGGGTCAGCGTCGAGCATTGACTTAGAAGCGCCTAAAGGGGATTGCATGGTGAAGTGATCTTTGAACATGTTAGCGATCATCTTTGTGTCGGTGACACCCTCGACACTCAAAGGAACGCCAGGCCTGATGTTCAGTCTGTTGGTATGTTTCCAAAATTCGCGAAACTTATTTTTCGAATGCAATGTCGCTAGCCGATCCATCTTTATTTGCTCCTGATGTTGTTGGCACCATTTAAGCTTAGCTTTGAAAATCTTTCTGCTATTACACATTGCCTCATAAATGAGGCCAGCCTTAGGTTTACCAAACAATACCCAGTTCTGAAAATCAAGCCTGGCCACCCCATGAGCTTCGCCAACATACTTATTCCATCCCATAACTTGTTTTTTCCTATTGCTTGTAGACACCCTATAGCTCGACTCCGATGCCTCACCAAGTGCTGAGACAATATCAGTATACAAATTATCTAGGATTTGTCTATGCTCTAAATTATTACACCGTTTATCACAGCATTCCCCTAATTCCATTGGAAAGTCAATTTTTCTTAATAATGTATTGCATAGGTTTGTATACATACCAATTTGTTCTGGATTTCTTTCACCCCAGGTCACTTTACTACGAGGTACAATTGGAATCCCATTTTTAGGTTGAAATATACTAAAATTGCACTTAACAGACACAGGATAGTGGTCAGACCAGTATACATTATAGTCAACCCAGATGTCAGTAACAGCGGGCCACGCTCCGCTAGTAACAATTATGTGGTCTAACCACCGCTTACAACCATGCGCTTCACTTACAAAAGTGTGCGTGTTAGAATCTGCCCCAATCTTAACAATATCGGCACATACCCAGTTTACATCATCACAAAAACCCAGTAGCTCATTGTAGAAGTTCTCATTTGGATGTGCATTGAAGTCACCAAGAATATAAACATAGTCTATACCACATTCTTCAACGACCGCATGTATAGCACCCATGCACTGCGTTAACTCTGTCATATTTTCCGCACAGTCTGTAGGCATGTATACCGATACACACAAAATGGGACGTTCACTAGTCACTATTTTGATTGCACATATCCTAGGGTGGTTACAATCTATTACCGTAACCGACGGGAATAAACTTTTACGCCACAATAACGCCGTTCCTCCATGGGGTCTGCCACGCAATATTCCAGCAGACGTGTCCACTGCTGAAGTTCCAGTGAAGCCAAAGCCAGGATTGATACTGCTGAGCCATGGTAATTCATACGGCAGTAGCCATGTCTCTTGAAGAGCAATAATGTCCGACACCAGCATTAGACGTCTAACATCTTCTATCGACCTCTTAACATTTTTACAGTTGAATGTTGTGAGAGTAAAACTTGAGATATTATCAGCCATTTATATTAAGTGATTGTTTTCAAAACATTATCAACGCATGTATTCATTTCTTTCTCAGCGTTGCCACGACTAAATTCCACAAAACGTCGATATAAGATACCCTCAGGCCAAAAATTCTCATTCATAAACATGTTCAAACGGTGCTTCGGAACAGAAATCTTAAAGGCATTATAGTCTCTTTGAGACTTCATATTAATTTTTAGTAGGTGTACACGCAATTTTGTCTTACTGAATATATGATCAGAGATGTCACTTTCAGTAGTACTCTTATCCACATTATAAATAAATAACGGTACCTTAATATCAGCGGCCTTGAATTTTTCTTCAGGTTCCATGATTGCCGTGCCTTTCTGTCCCACAAACTTATTTTTCGACCGATTTTTCTGAACAAGTGTCCACTCATCTGCAGGTTTCACCTTTTTCCATTGACTGGGCTTGTTGACTACATCAGCAAATGTCAAAGGTTTAGGTGAAGAATCCATAGTTTGTGTCATCACAGTACTTTCTTGTAACACAGATGTTTCTGTTGCATTGATTACGCGCGGGCACATCGTCGTTTTTAGTTGCGCATCGACATCGGTGGTATTGAGCGCACCAAATGACGCGCACACGGTACTTGAGTTTTCAACTTGAATACGACTACGAGCATCGACATTCGCTGTTTTAGACGCGCAATCGTTATCTACAAAATCTATTGAGTGCGGGTTGAATGGCGACGACGACGCTGCGAAACCGGTTTCCTCGTTCACACGGATGCTAACATTTTTGTTCTGTAGTTTGTTTACATTTGCAATATGAGATCTCTGTTCTAGCGGCGATAGACTTGTTCCTGATTTAATGGACACATATTCTAGCCCCATTGGCCCACTGTCATAGGAATTACTATTAACAGGGTGCGCGCCTCTTTTCCTGTTCACATTACTTCCGAAATAATTAACAATCGAGGTCTGCTTCAAGTTTTCTACATCACTTTTTAGTGAGTTGAAGGTCTCCATTGATACGTAGCTCTCCTGCACATCACTTAGGTCCCGACGCAATAGTAGTAGGTCTTTTAGAAGGCGCGTTACATCTACGTGATCAAATGTAATGGGGGGTAGTTTGTGCAGATCGCGGGCCACGAAAATTGGGATTAATTCAGGATCGGTGTTCTTCAGCAATGTTAACACGTCTTCCAGGTCCCGCTGAGACTTCCCCTCACGTTTGCGAGTTTTCAAACGCAAAGATGATGGCAGTGAGTTGCAAAGAAGCTTCTTCGCCTCCTGTATTTCCTTAGCGGAAAAAGCAGTTCCACATATTCTCACTAAACTTTGTTCGTCCATAACATCTATTTTATTGCTTACAAAAGCTAATAGTTCATTTATAACGATGTTACACTTGGCACATTTCACAATATCTGATTCCATAGTTCAAGAGCACAAAAGCACATCCGTACGTCACGGCGCGCTGCGCGGACGTACATACGTTTATACATCATTTATTATTTCTGTTAGTTTTTTGAAATAACATAACATTTTCGTAAAATGAACAGTAGTCAAGTACCCAATAATCCGGTATCCCATGGACGAAAGTGTAGAGAGTTGGTGACTTTTGTTTGTTTGATTTCGTTGTTTGGCCACCGACTTCTGAAGCTGATTCTTCTGAAGTTAATTTTTCACTTTTAGATGTCGGTTTTATTTTTTGATACAAAGTTTATTTGTTAGACCTGTATGTATGTCCGTTTCTTTGTGTTGATGGCGCGTGTGTCACTAGCTACATTAAAATTAAAAAACAAAGAAAAATTGTGGATTTTGGGGGCTATACTGCGGAGTTAATTTTTTTTCCATTACCATCTAGGAGGGTATCAAAATGAAGGGTTTTAAAAGGAGATAACAATAATATTTATACAACTTATATGTTTATAAGAAATTCATAGTGACAAATCGTATAATGAAGACAAACCGTCTGCGAAGTATTTTACGTAACGTAAAACGTACGTAAAAGTACCGATGCTTTAAGGGCTTAAGGGTTTACAGTTAAAAAACATACCTCCAAACACGCTTTATTACAATGATAAGATTCAAGAAAAAGTAGGCTGCAAGAGCAAGCGAAGCGAGCACAAAAACATTAATCTTCTAAGATCATTAAGGCCACATTTTCTTTTTAGCAACTTTGTGTTGGACATAATTGTCTATTAAGGACTCGGGCGCAACAGGCTTCTAATTTATTTCAACCTCTGTCAATATCAGCGACTTACAATATTAACAATCACAACTGCGCAAGCCTTCCAATAATTATAGGCGTAATGTTATATTTTCTCTGTAAGTCACGCAAGTGTTCGTTCGCGCAAAAGTACATACGCTCAAAAGTCCATGCGCACAAATGCCTTTTTGCGCTAGTGGGTTCGCGGAATTGTCTTTTCGCGCTAGTGGGTTGTCGCAAACACCCTAGATCCATATTGTTGAGGGTATATGTCCTCCAGGGGTAGACGAGGCGTCGTCCCAGGTGTGCGTGTGGGTGCGCGCCGTTTCGTGTCCGCAGTGGGGCGCGCTGTGTCCCGCCTGCCTGGCGCCGCTGGACGCCTGCGCCGCGCCCGCCGTGGCGCTCACCGGCTGCCAGCACATGCTGCACCTGCACTGCCTCAACCGGCAGCTCGAGAGACTGCGAGCCAGCCAGGTGGGTCGCTTGCCATGCATATAGCCTGCGCCGCGCCCGCCGTGGCGCTCACCGGCTGCCAGCACATGCTGCACCTGCACTGCCTCAACCGGCAGCTCGAGAGACTGCGAGCCAGCCAGGTGGGTCGCTTGCCATGCATATAGCCTGCGCCGCGCCCGCCGTGGCGCTCACCGGCTGCCAGCACATGCTGCACCTGCACTGCCTCAACCGGCAGCTCGAGAGACTGCGAGCCAGCCAGGTGGGTCGCTTGCCATGCATATAGCCTGCGCCGCGCCCGCCGTGGCGCTCACCGGCTGCCAGCACATGCTGCACCTGCACTGCCTCAACCGGCAGCTCGAGAGACTGCGAGCCAGCCAGGTGGGTCGCTTGCCATGCATATAGCCTGCGCCGCGCCCGCCGTGGCGCTCACCGGCTGCCAGCACATGCTGCACCTGCACTGCCTCAACCGGCAGCTCGAGAGACTGCGAGCCAGCCAGGTGGGTCGCTTGCCATGCATATAGCCTGCGCCGCGCCCGCCGTGGCGCTCACCGGCTGCCAGCACATGCTGCACCTGCACTGCCTCAACCGGCAGCTCGAGAGACTGCGAGCCAGCCAGGTGGGTCGCTTGCCATGCATATAGCCTGCGCCGCGCCCGCCGTGGCGCTCACCGGCTGCCAGCACATGCTGCACCTGCACTGCCTCAACCGGCAGCTCGAGAGACTGCGAGCCAGCCAGGTGGGTCGCTTGCCATGCATATAGCCTGCGCCGCGCCCGCCGTGGCGCTCACCGGCTGCCAGCACATGCTGCACCTGCACTGCCTCAACCGGCAGCTCGAGAGACTGCGAGCCAGCCAGGTGGGTCGCTTGCCATGCATATAGCCTGCGCCGCGCCCGCCGTGGCGCTCACCGGCTGCCAGCACATGCTGCACCTGCACTGCCTCAACCGGCAGCTCGAGAGACTGCGAGCCAGCCAGGTGGGTCGCTTGCCATGCATATAGCCTGCGCCGCGCCCGCCGTGGCGCTCACCGGCTGCCAGCACATGCTGCACCTGCACTGCCTCAACCGGCAGCTCGAGAGACTGCGAGCCAGCCAGGTGGGTCGCTTGCCATGCATATAGCCTGCGCCGCGCCCGCCGTGGCGCTCACCGGCTGCCAGCACATGCTGCACCTGCACTGCCTCAACCGGCAGCTCGAGAGACTGCGAGCCAGCCAGGTGGGTCGCTTGCCATGCATATAGCCTGCGCCGCGCCCGCCGTGGCGCTCACCGGCTGCCAGCACATGCTGCACCTGCACTGCCTCAACCGGCAGCTCGAGAGACTGCGAGCCAGCCAGGTGGGTCGCTTGCCATGCATATAGCCTGCGCCGCGCCCGCCGTGGCGCTCACCGGCTGCCAGCACATGCTGCACCTGCACTGCCTCAACCGGCAGCTCGAGAGACTGCGAGCCAGCCAGGTGGGTCGCTTGCCATGCATATAGCCTGCGCCGCGCCCGCCGTGGCGCTCACCGGCTGCCAGCACATGCTGCACCTGCACTGCCTCAACCGGCAGCTCGAGAGACTGCGAGCCAGCCAGGTGGGTCGCTTGCCATGCATATAGCCTGCGCCGCACCCGCCGTGGCGCTCACCGGCTGCCAGCACATGCTGCACCTGCACTGCCTCAACCGGCAGCTCGAGAGACTGCGAGCCAGCCAGGTGGGTCGCTTGCCATGCATATAGCCTGCGCCGCGCCCGCCGTGGCGCTCACCGGCTGCCAGCACATGCTGCACCTGCACTGCCTCAACCGGCAGCTCGAGAGACTGCGAGCCAGCCAGGTGGGTCGCTTGCCATGCATATAGCCTGCGCCGCGCCCGCCGTGGCGCTCACCGGCTGCCAGCACATGCTGCACCTGCACTGCCTCAACCGGCAGCTCGAGAGACTGCGAGCCAGCCAGGTGGGTCGCTTGCCATGCATATAGCCTGCGCCGCGCCCGCCGTGGCGCTCACCGGCTGCCAGCACATGCTGCACCTGCACTGCCTCAACCGGCAGCTCGAGAGACTGCGAGCCAGCCAGGTGGGTCGCTTGCCATGCATATAGCCTGCGCCGCGCCCGCCGTGGCGCTCACCGGCTGCCAGCACATGCTGCACCTGCACTGCCTCAACCGGCAGCTCGAGAGACTGCGAGCCAGCCAGGTGGGTCGCTTGCCATGCATATAGCCTGCGCCGCGCCCGCCGTGGCGCTCACCGGCTGCCAGCACATGCTGCACCTGCACTGCCTCAACCGGCAGCTCGAGAGACTGCGAGCCAGCCAGGTGGGTCGCTTGCCATGCATATAGCCTGCGCCGCGCCCGCCGTGGCGCTCACCGGCTGCCAGCACATGCTGCACCTGCACTGCCTCAACCGGCAGCTCGAGAGACTGCGAGCCAGCCAGGTGGGTCGCTTGCGTATGGCCTGCCGAGCGCCCCAACAGCGACGTCTAACCGTGTTGTGTCGCAGGAGCCGCTGTACATCGAGTGCCTGGTGTGCGGGCGCATGTACGGCCGCACGCCGGCGCCGTGCTCGGCCGGCTCGCAGCCACGTGGCAGCATGGCGTGGGCGCTGCAACCCGTGGCGCTGCCGCAGCACCCGCACTGCACCTCCTCCATACTCGTCACTTACAAGTACGTCACTACACACTACACTAACTGACACACAGCATGGCGTGGGCGCTGCAGCCCGTGGCGCTGCCGCAGCACCCGCACTGCACCTCCTCCATACTCGTCACTTACAAGTACGTCACTACACACTACACTAACTGACACACAGCATGGCGTGGGCGCTGCAGCCCGTGGCGCTGCCGCAGCACCCGCACTGCACCTCCTCCATACTCGTCACTTACAAGTACGTCACTACACACTACACTAACTGACACACAGCATGGCGTGGGCGCTGCAGCCCGTGGCGCTGCCGCAGCACCCGCACTGCACCTCCTCCATACTCGTCACTCACAAGTACGTCACTACACACTACACTAACTGACACACAGCATGGCGTGGGCGCTGCAGCCCGTGGCGCTGCCGCAGCACCCGCACTGCACCTCCTCCATACTCGTCACTTACAAGTACGTCACTACACACTACACTAACTGACACACAGCATGGCGTGGGCGCTGCAGCCCGTGGCGCTGCCGCAGCACCCGCACTGCACCTCCTCCATACTCGTCACTTACAAGTACGTCACTACACACTACACTAACTGACACACAGCATGGCGTGGGCGCTGCAGCCCGTGGCGCTGCCGCAGCACCCGCACTGCACCTCCTCCATACTCGTCACTTACAAGTACGTCACTACACACTACACTAACTGACACACAGCATGGCGTGGGCGCTGCAGCCCGTGGCGCTGCCGCAGCACCCGCACTGCACCTCCTCCATACTCGTCACTTACAAGTACGTCACTACACACTACACTAACTGACACACAGCATGGCGTGGGCGCTGCAGCCCGTGGCGCTGCCGCAGCACCCGCACTGCACCTCCTCCATACTCGTCACTCACAAGTACGTCACTACACACTACACTAACTGACACACAGCATGGCGTGGGCGCTGCAGCCCGTGGCGCTGCCGCAGCAC
Organism: Diarsia brunnea; assembly: GCA_949774965.1. Taxonomy (NCBI): domain Eukaryota; kingdom Metazoa; phylum Arthropoda; class Insecta; order Lepidoptera; family Noctuidae; genus Diarsia; species Diarsia brunnea. The sequence continues at coordinate 501,605 of OX459011.1, forward strand.
CCGCACTGCACCTCCTCCATACTCGTCACTTACAAGTACGTCACTACACACTACACTAACTGACACACAGCATGGCGTGGGCGCTGCAGCCCGTGGCGCTGCCGCAGCACCCGCACTGCACCTCCTCCATACTCGTCACTTACAAGTACGTCACTACACACTACACTAACTGACACACAGCATGGCGTGGGCGCTGCAGCCCGTGGCGCTGCCGCAGCACCCGCACTGCACCTCCTCCATACTCGTCACTTACAAGTACGTCACTACACACTACACTAACTGACACACAGCATGGCGTGGGCGCTGCAGCCCGTGGCGCTGCCGCAGCACCCGCACTGCACCTCCTCCATACTCGTCACTCACAAGTACGTCACTACACACTACACTAACTGACACACAGCATGGCGTGGGCGCTGCAGCCCGTGGCGCTGCCGCAGCACCCGCACTGCACCTCCTCCATACTCGTCACTTACAAGTACGTCACTACACACTACACTAACTGACACACAGCATGGCGTGGGCGCTGCAGCCCGTGGCGCTGCCGCAGCACCCGCACTGCACCTCCTCCATACTCGTCACTTACAAGTACGTCACTACACACTACACTAACTGACACACAGCATGGCGTGGGCGCTGCAGCCCGTGGCGCTGCCGCAGCACCCGCACTGCACCTCCTCCATACTCGTCACTCACAAGTACGTCACTACACACTACACTAACTGACACACAGCATGGCGTGGGCGCTGCAGCCCGTGGCGCTGCCGCAGCACCCGCACTGCACCTCCTCCATACTCGTCACTTACAAGTACGTCACTACACACTACACTAACTGACACACAGCATGGCGTGGGCGCTGCAGCCCGTGGCGCTGCCGCAGCACCCGCACTGCACCTCCTCCATACTCGTCACTTACAAGTACGTCACTACACACTACACTAACTGACACACAGCATGGCGTGGGCGCTGCAGCCAAATAACCTACTGATACTATCGTAGGTTGGACATATTATTCACAATATGCTTGTAAAGCGGTTTTTTGGCTAGTTATTCGTGTACACCAAAGAGTGTAAACATAGGTGTTTATTTTGTAATAGATTTGATTAATGTGTGATTTCCATGAGATGTGAGGATCTAATGACGTCCCAACGAACACTGACAGCTTCCAGTCGGGGCGGCAGGGCGCGATGCACCCGGCGCCGGGCGCGCCGTACTACGCGGTGGGCTTCCCGCGACACTCGCTGCTGCCCGACACGCAGCTCGGCCGCCAGGTACGTACTCGCGCCGCTCGGCTGGCACAGCTCGGTATAGCTGGTACCCGCGCCGCCCGGCTGGCACAGCTCGGTATAGTTGGTACCCGCGCCGCCCGGCTGGCACAGCTCGGTATAGCTGGTACCCGCGCCGCCCGGCTGGCACAGCTCGGTACAGCTGGTACACTTGCCCCCTGTGCAGGTGCTGTCTGCGCTGCGCGCGGCGTGGGAGCGCGGCGTGCTGTTCACGGTGAGCGCGTCGCTGACCACGGGGCGCGAGCACGTGGTGGCGTGGCGCGTGGCGCCGCCGCCCGCCACGCCGGCGCACTACGCCGCGCCCGCGCACCCGGGCCGCGTGCTGCGCCACGCGCTGTGTCGCCTGCACGCCTTGCTGCCGCCGCACGCCGACTGACTGCGGTACGAGCTCACGTCGCCGTACCGAACAGAACCCGACCTGTATCCGTTCTTTGTTTATTTCGCGCTTTATTCAAAACGAAAATCTTAACGAATGTACAACGATAATTTGCCAAGTTTACCCCTTTAGGTTCAAAACGACCACTTCCCAAAACGTCCACTCATTTGGGAGAGTAGATGTAGGGGCCAGTAGTTGTCGACACCGTACACTATCACTATTGTTGATGTTGGTTTAGTTGCGGAGTTTACAGAAAGAACCACAAGTATAGTTTCAAAGTTATATTAAAGTTAAAGTTAACAAGTTAAGAGTGGTAGCGATTCTTTCTCTTGACAAGTGGTTCGTTCCACCGTAATTGTCAGACTCGCTCTGCCTAGCGTGAAAAGTTATAATTATAGCGTAATATTTGTGACGCACGCCATCAAAGTAGGTTGCTGCGTTAGCAAAGTAAATGTACGGTTGATGAGACCGTACAGTAGACGTCCACTTCGTCCACTTCCCAAAATGGTAATTCCATAAATGTCTATGTATGAAGTGTGGACGTTTTGGGAAAGTGGACGAAATGGGAAATAGACATTTACTGTGGTACTCAGAGATATTTAATGATTACTGAAGCCGTCACTTAGTAAAGATTTGACATACTTTTGTATGACAAAACTGTCAAAACCTTTACTAAGTGGTGCCAATAAGTAATCATTAAAACGTCTCTGAGTGCGGCAGTTAGAGAATTACCATTTTAGGAAGTGGACGTTTTAACATAATAAAATTGTAAATAATATTTACAAAATACTACATTTTCGACAAAAATACATCGAATAACGAACCAACGAATATTTTATAATATCAACAAAAACGTTTATAAACTTATTAATAACAAAGTAATCAGTAAATAGTATTTTTTATATTAATATACTTGAATTCAAAGACTGCTTCGGTAGATCTGCATTTATCTGTAACAACATGCCTATACTTTAACTAATGGATTTGAAAAACACAATATTATGTAGAATTATCTATTTTCAAACAAATTGGTATTGTCAATGCAAGTTGTTTTGGTATACTGCACTATAAGGAATTGACACTGCTTATAAGCCATGACATTATTTAGCAGTATTTAAGTAAACTGCAATTTTATAAAAGACATTTTTATACATTAGAATTATAGATTTTTTTATTCCCCATTTTGGGTATTGTAAAGTAAATATATTAATCGTCTTCCAAACGACGCAATAAGTGTCTTCCTTTTACATGTTATGTACTATTTGGTAGCTGTATTATACATAAGAGACTGAACTATATTCGTTATGTTACAAATAATGTTATGTGTATACTATGTATGTTAAAGTTTAGTTGCTTTATGCCCGTTTTCATTATTACATTTATCAAGTGTATCTAACAGTTAGTGAAAACGCCGCATTCATTTGATATCGTCACGAATACTTCAATATTTAAACGAAGCTACTCGAAAAAGGATCTATCAGTATAATTCTTAATAAAAACAACCAGCATTCCTTTTGCGTAACGCACCTTATCACATTCCGAAAGATTTTGAAGGCATTTATCCATTTTTGTTCATAATTTTGACAAATACCGCTACAAATGATGTCAAACTGTTCAAATTATGTGTAAAGCAATTACCGCGCTGATACGGAAGATAGTAGCAAGTATCCATTCGTCATCATATCAAACTCGTGTATAAATACAATCAGTATTTAGTTTGTTTGTCTAGTTAAGTTTAAGTATCTTGCCAGTAAGAGGGATGTGCAACATTGCCGCACGTGAGACGGTGGCGCTAGCGTCGACACGACTGTTAGCTCATGTGTGGACCTTTATCCTCGATACAATAGCTGTAATCAAAAAGGGTTTGCCTACAACAAGTACCCACATGTCTTCATATATTAGAGTACGATTGTCCATGACCGTGCATAGTTAAATAATTTGTGGTAATCAAATAAAATGTCCAGGAAAATGTGTTTAATAACATTGTTAAATAAAATTATCAACTCTACACCAGTTAGAACTAAGTGCATTACAGAATGACTATTGATTACAGCTTTTTAGCTACATAGGAATAATCTTTTAATTCTAATATGTACTAAAGTTTACACATGCCCTAATATTCGAAGTAATATTTATTATAGTTATGTTAAGTTTGCTCAACATGACAACATAATGTAATTAGTAAAATGTACCCGTAAGGACCTCTAGCGAAACTAGCGCCACCTAGGAACACGACGCTCAAACTATCTCCTCTTGTGCCTTAGTAGGGTAGTCAGGGAATAAGACACACTTTACTCAAATATAGGGTGTTATTGCCCGCTTTCACTAACTCTAACCCGCACCAGAATGAATGCCTAAATATTATGGCCCTGCATTGACACAGTGCTTCTATTTAAGCATTCATTTACCTAGTGTTAGTATAAAAATGTTAAAAGTGTTATGGTAGTGGTAAAGTGAGTCTTATTTCAATTACCTAAACGAATATTTTTCTCAAATATACCTAGTTAGATAATTATAAATATTAATTAATTGTAACGTTTGCCATCGCACGTCTTCCGATGAAACATTCTTCCAGTAAGCTTTATTGTTATACATCATTAATTAATTATATTTAAGACATCAGCTATTATTTACAAACATTATGTTAAGTTTAATTATAAGATTTGTAAAGAAAACAATTATATGTAATACTTTGCTGAGCCATGTTTTTATGAAATCAAATTATTTTTTGTATATCAGGAATGGCAGCTTAATTAAACTTCTTTGTTTTACATTTGATGAGCATACTTTAGTTTAAAGTATAGTACTAGCTGCGAGCATTCACTTCGCGATCAGTGGATGCGTGAGTTCGCGGACAACCTTAATTATTACATTTTATCATCGATCTGTTCGCTTTTCCAAAAAAACCGTTATCTAACAAAAGCTCACGAGTAAAGCTGTACAAAGACCTTGTGACGCGTGGCCATAATCTGGATTTCCTTGCGAAATACTTTTTTGATGTTTACCAACAGTGATTCATAATTTTAATCGAGTGCTAAAAGATCCTTGTAGCGCTGTACTGTCCGTGAGCATTGTAGCGAAAGATAAAATATTTATATTAATTTTCTCTCGCTGGAGTTATTGATAAGTAAATACTTAGTTTCGCCAAATTCGCGACCGCCAAATGTTGCCATACTCTGTACACTACGACGACTGCTTGCCAAAGTTACACAAACTGACAGCGCTCCGGAATCTATATGATGACGTGTATTTACAATGTAGACAGAGATATTATATTGTTTCATAAATAAAGTTATTTATAAACTAACAATTTGTTTTGTTTAATGCATTACATAAATAATGCCAACTATTTTCCTATTTTCATCCACTTGCTACAAATACCCACATACCATACCCCACACTAGGAATTTCTCCTGTATCGTGGGTGCGTTCACAAACATTTAAACTCACATAACACAAATACTCAGACCCGAAACGACTATCTGTAGGCCATACAAATATTTGTTCCGTGCGGGGATCGAACCCGCGACAAGTAGTGCCGCAGACAACTGCTTGAGCCACTGCGCCAAACGTGCCGTATTATTTATATTGTTCCCGATATTTTGGTGCTGAAACGTCATGATCACAGACAAACCACTAATCAGCTCATCATGCCACACAAGTTGAACATACTGGTATTCACATGGGTTTTTATATACTTAACTTAGAAATTAATATATTACATGTGGTAGTAAGGGACAGCGATGCGCAAGCGGTTACCGTGAATTCAGCACATGTGTCTAGAGACCTCAGTAGGCTCAGCGTGCAACATTTAGGATAGATAAAACAAAACTTCTGCTCAATTCAAAAACTGCTTACAAGAACCTACACGATATAATATATTATTATGGAACAGCAGATTCTGTTCATTGCACTTTTATTTGGTCCAATTGAACTGTTGTATATTCTTTCGTCATGTCACCCTGTCGGTGGAAGTTTATTCCAGTGTGACGTCAGTTGCAACATAAACATATGCATGACTATTACGTTAGGCTGGTTTGGAAAACTTTATATTTAAGTACATATTAGTATTGTTTTTCTGCATTTATAATTGCTAAGGGAGCCTCACACACACCGTAGGTTAGAAAACGCACGATTGTTCTGTGCAATACGTGAGTAAAGCTCGCACACATTTTTCAACAGAAAGATGTTTAACACTGTGGGGTAGCACACTAATGTAAGCACTGTACCGGATCCCAATTACTTCACCTCATTTGTGCTAGCTGATCCCAATTTTAGGCTTTACGTTTTTTTCAATTTTCGGCTCGTCTTAAGGGGATCACAGCAGTGGATGACTTTGACGATTTGACCTCTGTACTGGCTTTTGTTTATTTTTCGGCCCCTACCGGCAAACGACTGTACTACAGAAAAACGTAACAAAGAACAGAAATGTGTCGCAGAGTGGTCATCGTATTTGCCTAACATATTTTGTTTCTCTTGGAGTACCTACATCATAATGTATGAATAAAATATTTAATAATAAATTATACACTTTGACTAATGAAGTAATAACCTAGGTTTCATTAGTTATTTCACTGAGCACAGGTACTCCTACGATACATTCTTAAGGTCTGATAAAGACCAGGTAACTGCTTATCGTTTCTCAGTCACGGAAATAGTCACAATGCTCCAGCTTTCAGCTAACTGAGCACGAATGCTACTACTTGATACATTTTGAAGGTCTGACGATGACCACCTAAGTGCTTATCGGTTCTCAGTGACTTATGTAGTTAGAATGACCTAGCTTTCAAATTTTATCTGTCTGAGCACGGATGCTACTACTTAATACATTTTGAAGGTCTGATGATGACCAGCTAAGTGCTTATCGGTTCTCAGTGACGGATGTAGTTAGAATGACCTAGCTTTCAAATTTTATCTATCTGAGCACGTATTCTACTACATGATACATTATGAAGGTCTGATGATGACCAGCTAAGTGCTAATTGGTTCTCAGTGACGGATATAGCTAGAATGACCTAGCTTTCAAATTTTATCGATCTGAGCACGGATACTACTACATGATACATTTTGAAGGTCTGATGATGATCAGCTAAGTGCTTATCGGTTCTCAGTGACGAATGCGGTTAGAATGACCTAGCTTTCAGATTTTATCTTATTGAGCACGGATGCTACTACACGATACATTTTGAAGGTCTGATGATGATCAGCTAAGTGCTTATCGGTTCTCAGTGACGGATGTAGATAGAATGACTTAGCTTTCAGATTTTATCTTATTGAGCACGGATATGCTACTACATGATACATTTTGAAGGTCTGATGATGACCAGCTAAGTGCTTATCGGTTCACAGTGACGGATATAGCTAGAATGACCACCATCAGGTAAATGGCACTATCAGTCTCCAAGGCCTCCTCGAGCTCTTTCAAATGAGTCCAAACACGATGGTTCTACGCAGCGCTGTCAATGAGATCCTGTACCCACCTTTGAAGTCCACCGTCAAGTAAATGGCATCATCAGTCTCTAAGGCCTCCTCGAGGTCTTTCAAATGAGTCCAAACACGACGATTCTACGCAGTGCCGTCAATGAGATCCTTTACTTACCTTTGGAGTCCACCATCAGGTAAATGACATTATCAGTCTCCAAGACGTCCTCGAGGTCTCAACACCATTAAAATAATAAGATACATAACATAACATCACGCCTACTATTAGGTACACCTCTGCCTAACCCTTCGGGGATTACAGGCGTGATGTTATGTAATGTATGTTATTATTTTAATGGTGTTAATTGTTTTATCGCTTTTAATTATTTTGTCTTGAGAATTTCGTTTTTTTTTTTTTTTTTTTTTTTTTTTTATATGGGACAAGCCCGCCACACTATTCCCAAACCACTGTAACTTCTGTAAACCAGAATCAACAGTGGCGACCACAAGAAAAGCGCCGAGACAATGAAGCCCGACGAAGTCCCAGAGAAACGATTAAACTGTCTTGGATCCCGCAACGAAATGAATCAGAAAATAATAGCAGAGGAGTAGGAAAAAACATAATTTCCACTTCCCTCCGTATCAGCAGGAGACAGAACAGAACAAGGCCAATAGGCACACAGGGACGTATACAACTGGGATAAGCCCAGTTGCCTAGCACCACGGATATTATTGTCATTAATATTACTGGGTCCTAAGTTGTGAGCTGCTATATTTGATTCCAATAATAGGTATGACAAAAATGCTTGAACGCACGGAAATTTGTTCTAGTTTCTACAAGGTCCGTATAGTAAATAACTCCGGATGTAACCTGTACATTATCCAACATAATATTACGTTCATTCTGCCAAAGACTACACTCCCATAAAATATGATGTGCGGATTGTTCATTTTCGCAGTCAGATGTAGAACATTGACAAAAAGGCGAGGCAACAAGCTTGAAGGAAAATAATTTACTTTTAAAGTTACCATGACCTGTGAGAAATTGGGCAACACAGTGATCCACCTCCAGCCATGTCCTGGCCAGCCGCTCACGAACGGATGGAAAGAACTGGTGGAGGTGTCGGCCTTTGATGGAATTATCCCACCTACATTGCCATTCAGACAAAAGTTCCTCCCAGACGTCAGTCTGTGGTTTTAGTAATCTAGCTATTTTAGCACGGTCACGTTGCATTAAAAAGTCTGCGTCCGCGGTCTCTCGTGCGCAGTAGTACATTGAAGCACGGCGCTGCACTTCAAGATCGACTGGAAGTACCCCTGCCAGTACCGGTAAGGCTTCAGTACTAACCGTCCTATACGCTTTACACAAGAAAATCAAGGCCAACCGCTGGCTTTGAAGTAATTTACGTCGTGCCGCTCCTATGGTGGCCCTATCGGCCCATACTGGTGCCCCGTAGCACATACACCCCAAGTAAGTAGCCCCATAGATAGTCTTTAGAGTTAAAAATGACAAACCCCACGTAGATTTGGATATTCTCGTTAAGGCATAAAAGTTCTTTTTAGCTTTTTCACCGACGGTTTTTATGTGTTCAATGAATGAAAAATTCCTCTCTAAGACAAACCCAAGGTAGCACACGGACTGCTTCCTTTTAACGGGAACGTTATTAAATTTAATACTAGGCCATGATTTAAGATTACCTTTTAAAAGAAGTTGATAAGTTTTGTGCGGTGCAAAGGTCAGACGGTTACGATCACCCCACTGGGATATTAATTTTAGGCAAGTGTCAGCCAAATTTTCGAGTCCAGCCCGAGTACTTGACTGAATGAGCAGCAGGCCGTCGTCCGCGTAACCGGTTAATGAACAGCCACATGGAAGTGGAATCGCGAGGAAGTCATCGAAGCCTACGTTCCATACATACGGACCCATTACCGAACCCTGAGGACATCCCATGGTAAGGGACTTTGACATAGAATGATGTCCGAGTTTGAGTTTCGCGGAACCATTTAAGAAGTACGAGTAAACAAGATTGTATATGTTTTTAGGGCAACCACGAATTTTCAGTTTTAGGAGTAGCATCGGCCACCATGCGTTATCAAAAGCCCCAGAAATATCTAGAAAGATCCCAACTACGTATTTGTGTTCGGATGTATTGACAATTTTCCTGACAGAAAGTGCCGCGTCTACGGTAGATTTTCCCACGGTAAAACCGAATTGGTTGTTGTGAAATTTTGGCCCGTCTGGTAGTAAACGTGGAACGATAAGGCGCTCCAGGAGTTTCCCCAAAGATGGTAGTAGTGTTATAGGGCGATAAGACTTAGGGTCGTCCGGTGGCTTGTCGCCGCTTTTCGGAATTATTCGTATGAAGCCGTGTCGCCATACACGAGGAAAGACGCCTTCTGCAATACAACTGTTGTAAACCCTTAAAATTGCGTCGGCCGCTGTTTTACATGCTTCTATTATCATCCGATTCGATATTTTATCTTCACCTGACGATTTGTTAAGTGGTAGCTTCCTGACAACGTTAATAAATTCGTCAATAGATGGAAGGTCTGACGCTGGTGATTCAGGTGGCACAGCCGCCCACGCCCTGATCTGCTGGTGGTAGTCATTATCATTATCAGGCAAATCATCAGGTATCAAAGTATTTAATAGAACTTCGGTTGTCTCCTCAATACCGGTGGTGTGTTTGTTGTTTACTTTAATGTTTTCGACGAACGCAAGGTCTACTGATCGATTTGCTTTGAACTCGTGATACAAAGGAGACCACGGACCTTCTTTATCTAATTTTTCTACTATTTTCCGAAGTAAATTACCTTTAGATTTTTCTACCGATGCTCTGTAGCGGGACTTGGCAACTCTAAACGCATTTAAAGCAGAGGTAAGTGGGTCTCCGGTGACCATTCGTTTTTTAACCTTATTTAAATGTCTACGCGCTCGGCGATAACTTTTACGTTGTTCAATTAAGTAATCACACCACCAATCACATCTACGTATATTGGTCATAGATCCGCGACCAATGGCGATGTCAGCACAGTAAGTGAAGGTGTCTGACATAATTTCAGCACTTTCTTCAGCTGACAGCCCGTCTCGAGTGAAGTCTTTGGTGTGAGATGCAAAAAGTAAGCTAAAGAATTCCCAATTTGCGCCTTTACATTTATACCTAAAGTTACCAATGATATGTGACGGACCTTGAGTAAACATCGGAACAAATTCGTACACGATAAGCCGATGATCGCTACATGACGCGTCTGGTAGGACACGCCACCTATCCAAACGAACGTCTGCACTAGAAAGTGTGACGTCAATACAAGATTCGCCCATTTGGCTGCAAAAAGTAGGTGGTGCATCAGGTGTATTGTGAATCGACAAGTTCATCTCAGCAATGAAATCTTCGACAGCGGAACGTCGGTCGGAATCCGTAGACCGAACCTTGCCATACCACAGAGACGATGACGCGTTAACATCTGCGCCAACGATAACTTTGCGGCCTGCGAATGACCGCAAGACATGACGGAGGTTGTGTATGTGAGGACCAACTGGGTCTGAATATTGAAAGTAACAGCTCACAACGTAAACTTTATAGGAAGCCGATGAGACTTCCGCAACGGCACAGTGCGGCGTCATGAGGTTACGCAAAGACGTTACTGTAAAGCTAGAAGAACGCGCCACGTAAATTCCGGCTCGTGACTTTGAATCCAGCTGAACTACTTTGTGACGTAAGTGTGCGCTTTGATATTGTTCTTGAACGAGTACTACATCTAAGCTGTAATCGATAATTAATTTATCTAATTCAGAAGTCGCTACCCTGTCGTTGTGGAGATTTAATTGTCCTATGTTTAAACTATCCATTATTTTAGTAGTTTGTGTTAAGGATTAACTGTTCGAGCTTAAGTTTGTACGTTGTACACTCTGGTGACCCGCAACGATGGTCAAATGGTTTTTTAAAACGCTTACACGCCACACAAGTTGGTTTAAAATTTAAATTGTCCTTATGCGGGCAATCGTTTGTTCCATGTCCTTCGGAACAATTAGCACAGGTAGGTGACTTGTTAACGCAGTATTTCTTAACGTGACCGAACTGTTGACAATTTAAACAACGGACTATATCGATATCATCAATAAACCGACAAGTCGCCCAATCAATAAATAACTTTTCCTTAGTGGACACTAAATGTTTGCGCACGGTGGGCTCGATTTCAACGCCTACCCACTTGCGACCGTTGTCCAGAGAACGCTTACGATAAATTTTGGTTGATTTAATAAAATCATCCTCATTTACTGGCAGCTCGTCTTTGATGTTTTGACAGTATAACGCGTGCAAAAAAGCATTGTCTTCCATTGAGGATGGGACGTCTTTAACTAATATACGTGGCCTTCGGCCTTTCGGTTTTTCAAGTCGCAAGCCCGCGGACTTAATGGCTTCTACCGAGTGTAATTTTTTAATTTGATTATCATTAGCGACACGTAGTACAACACCAGATTTCGCGGTTTTTTTTACGCCAACAATTTGAAACCCGTCGTCACTAGGTTTAATTACCTTCATAAGCGCGTTTTTAGTAGCGGATGATGATGAGTACTCCGCCTCCCGCTCCGGGATAGGATACGCGACAACACACGGTAATGGAGCCCGTGATTCTACAACAGGCACAATCTTTGGTAGGCGAAGTTTTAATGAATCCGAATACGAACGTTTGTTACACTCACTTATATTGATGTTTGAATTTAATTTAATTTTATCCAATTCGCGTTCCGTATTGGCTAATTTTGTTTCGTTGGAGGATGACTTTATGGCCAACAGCGAAATTATGGTCGTCACGCGCTGAGTCATGTCCATGATAGCGGATTTATTTGCTACATTAATGCGGGAACCTAGGTCACTGACAAGTTCATTAATTTTGCTTAAATATGCAGACCCCTGTGAAACTAAATCACAATAATTATAGTCGTCATTGCTCGCGGTCGGACTGACGTTTAATATCGGTGACGATTTTTCGATTGAATCAGATGTTTGAAGCCGTTTCGATCTATCCTCGGGCGAAATATAAGAAGGAGACATTTCACTGAACAATCTTTTGGAACTAGCGGAGGTAGTTGGTGACCTGGTTGTGTTATTATTACGGCGCGGTGGGTCTTTCCCCCTATCTGGAGGGTCTTCATTAATTGACAACATGTTATAAATTATGGAATTCAAAACAGAAACGTATTAAATAGTAATAGAAAAAAGAAATGAAACTATGATGAAACTTATTCGAGGTACCTACCCACACACCCAAAAAAATAAAAAATAACTGTACTCACCGATAGTCAACGAAATTAACTTATTACCAATAAAACCGATGCAAAAACGTTAAAAAACTATACAATACCAGCACTCCACACAAAATCACAAACTCAGGGACAATTCACGAGCCAGAAACCGAGCGCGGAACACGAGAATCGTAAATATAATCGCGAGCGAAATAATTAGCTGCGCACTGTACCATCACTGGAAGGGAAGTGAGAATTTCGTTTGATGGAAGATGAAGATCTGGATGACTGATGATGTCTCGCACCTGATGGTAAACTCCGAAGGTGGGTATAGGATCTCATTGACGGCACTGAGTAGAACCATCGTGTTTGGACTCATTTGAAAGAGCTCGAGGGGGCCTTGCAGACTGATGATACCAGCAACCTGATGGTAGACTCCGAAGGTGGGTATAGGATCTCATTGACGGCACTGAGTAGAACCGTCGTGTGTGGACTCATTTGAAAGAGCTCGAAGAGGCCTTGGAGACTGATGGTGCCATTTACCTGATGGTGGTAATTCTAGCTATATCCATCACTGAGAACCAATTAGCACTTAGCTGGTCATCATCAGACCTTCAAAATGTATCATGTAGTAGCATCCGTGCTCAATAAGATAAAAGCAGAAAGCTGTAGCATCATAACTGTATCCGTCACTGAGAACCGATAAGCACTTAGCTGATCATCATCAGACCTTCAAAATGTATCATGTAGTAGCATCCGTGCTCAGATCGATAACATTTGAAAGCTAGGTCATTCTAGCTATATCCGTCACTGAGAACCGATAAGCACTTAGCTGATCATCATCAGACCTTCAAAATGTATCATGTAGTAGCATCCGTGCTCAATAAGATAAAATCTGAAAGCTAAGTCATTCTAACTACATCCGTCACTGAGAACCGATAAGCACTTAGCTGATCATCATCAGACCTTCAAAATGTATCATGTAGTAGCATCCGTGCTCAGATCGATAAAATTTGAAAGCTAGGTCATTCTAGCTATATCCGTCACTGAGAACCAATTAGCACTTAGCTGGTCATCATCAGACCTTCAGAATGTATTATGTAGTAGCATCCGTGCTCAGATCGATAAAATTTTAAAGCTAGGTCATGCTAACTACGTTCGTCACTGAGAACCGATAAGCACTTAGCTGGTTATCATCAGACCTTCAAAATGTAGTAGCATCCGTGCTACAAGAACGACTACAATTGTTCTTTGCTACAATTGTTTTATCGCTAAAAGCGATAAAACAATTAAAATCATTAAAATAATAACATACATAAAATAACATCACGCCTACTATTAGGTACACCTCTGCCTAACCCTTTGGGGATTACAGGCGCGATGTTCTGTAATGTATGTTATTGTTTTAATGGTGTTAATTGTTTTATCGTTTTAATTATTTTGTCTTGAGAATTTCGTTTGATGGAAGATGAAGATCTGGATGACTGATGATGTCTCGTACCTGATGGTGGACTCCGAAGGTGGGTATAGGATCTCATTGACGGCAACACGTAGAACCGTCGTGTCCACACACGACTCATTCGAAAGAGCTCGAAGAGGCCTTGGAGACTGATGGTGCCATTTACCTGATGGTGGTCATTCTAGCTATATCCGTCACTGTGAACCGATAAGCACTTAGCTAGTCATCATCAGACCTTCAAAATATATCATGTAGTAGCATCCGTGCTCAATAAGATAAAATCTGAAAGCTAGGTCATTCTAACTACATCCGTCACTGAAAACCGATAAGCACTTAGGTGATCATCATCAGACCTTCAAAATATATCATGTAGTAGGATCCGTGCTCAATGAGATAAAAGCTGAAAGTTGGAGCATTCTGACTATTTCCGTGACTGAGAACCGATAAGCAGTTACCTGGTCTTCATCAGACCTTCAAAATGTATCATGTAGTATGAGAGACCATCATTAGGTACGAGACATCATCAGTCATCTAGATCTCCATCTTCCATCAAACGAAAATCTCAAGACAAAATAGTTAGATAACATAACATCACGCCTGTAATCCCCGAAGGGTTAGGCAGAGGTGTACCTAACAGTACACCCACATTTCGCCAGTTATGTTTAAGTCCCATATAATAGAGGCGAGCCAATTGCCATCAACCGGGCACAAATCCAGACTCCGTGGCTGTTACTTATAATTTCCTGATGGAAAAACCCAATAACACTTTGCCCGACCCGGGAATCGAACCCAGGACCTCATGCTCAGCATCGTGCTTACGACCACTAGACCAACGAGGCAGTCCAAAATTAACATAATATCACAGATATATTTATATACCAAAATATCTACTAAGAAACGTGGGTAATTTACCAATAGTTTTGGAGAGCTCGGCCACGCGTCACTTTACGTTTATTAGGCATAGTCAGCTTAGTCTATGATAGGTGCAAACAACAAAACGAAATTACAAACTACTTTAAATATATTTACAAACTTATTTTCTGTTCTTATTTTACGAAATATTGATAACTATACAATTTACAATATGTTTTAATTCAGAAAACATTAAAAACGTGAACTTTTGAATTTTATTTGTGAAGTAATGACATGCGTGCAGTCCACCCGTGACAACAGTCATCGAGACACTGGCGCAGCGCGTTCCAAGTATGCGCGACGGGTCTCGCGCCGCATTTGCCTCAAAATGACGGGAATTAATTTATTATTTTAAAATTTTATTACAAATCAGAGAAAATAAACAATACGGATTAATAAATACATCACTACGTATTTTTGGGTATAAAATTCATACCGAACTATTCAGCCGTTACAGAGACAAAATTCGATTTAGGACATACTACGATTTTTTATTAAATAATGTGAAGGTTTATTAAAATTTTAAACAATACGAATTATTTGTGATGACTTTAAGTATAACATATATTTTTTATATGGAAATCGTACGGAAGGATTCCTCAACAAATTTCTTTAAACATACGTCGTTTTTGGGATTTTACCAACGCAACGGCCTTAAGGCGATTCTGATCCCATGCAGTTAAACTGTGCGAGCTTCAAAGACTTATCGAATCGCTAAGCTAAGCTGCGGGTTGATCAAATTAAGTCGCTTCCTCCGCTCGACCCAAACCCAATCATCTGATAAAGCCTTAACTGTTATCTAGGTATTATTCAACATTTACCGACTGTCAGAATATTATCTGGAACGAACTTGAACGCGAACAATGAACGCTTCATCTCAAACAGACGTGCAAATACAAACAATTTGCGCTAGGATGTCTAACCGATAAAATCTATATCTTAACACAACATACATTATAACATTTACAACCGATCTTATTGTCTACCTCATAGAGATCACTTTAAATTTAAGTGCATCCAATTTGCAAATGTTATCGAAGAACAAAAAGGTACAGTGCAGGTATAGATAAAAGTTTGGTATATAATAATTATGCAGGATGATTATTTTACCCAGAAATATACTTAGAACTAGTCAAGATGGACGGAGATACCAGACGCTTCCTATTAGAGGATGTCCTGAGTGAGAAGCAGGTGCATCATATCGTGAAGAAGGCTGTTGGGGCGGATGTGTGGACCCTGCAAGGATGTGACGTGAGGAAGGCCACGGACGGTCTGGCCGGGTTCCTGGGCGACCACATGCGGGCCACGCTACACGTGACAGTGGGCGGTGAAGTGAAGAACGTGCACCTGTTCATCAAGTGTATCCCGAGAAAGAACAAGCCCAAAGCGGAGTTCATTGACAATAATCAGTATTTCAAGAGAGAGCGGTACATGTTCCAAGTGCTGGAGGAGATCCGGGATGATGATGGTGAGTGAATTTTTATTTTGTCTCAATGAGTGGGCATATTTTATTACGAGAAGCTTTTCTATAGAATAGGGTAGTTGAAAAAAAATCTAATTAGTCCGTCAGATAGATTTCTAAATAATATTGGACACGTGTTCTTTCTATTTTCACGTTAACAATAAATGAAGACGATACAGTGCTTCGAAAAGTCCTAGAAAGTGACTCACGATCTTTGACACATTTTATTTTCGTCAATTTTTTTTTGATTTGTTAAAACAATAAATACGTATCCAGTAGTTTTAGATAATCTAACAGACGCACTAAATAGAATCATATTTTTTAGTCAGTCAACTACCCTATTATATGAAGGATTAAACAAATTAATAATATTACAAAATTGTATCAAATAATCCTTATTAAAGTTGAAGCAATGCGTTTGAATGTTCTGCTGATCTTCAGTACCTTCCTGCTTAACTATAACAATGAATAAACACAAAATAATCTCGTAAATAAAACGCCAGACTGAACAATACCTCTCAGAAATACTAAAAGAAAACAATGTTCAAAGTAAGCACAAACATTGCATTGATAAAACCCCTCAAAATTTTAAGAAATGATTACTAACAATGATATACTTTGCGTCATTTTGTTTTATTTATTCCTCTCAAAATGTTTCCATATGATTCCTTCCAGACCCAAACCCCTGGTGTCCAAAGGCCTACCTCTACACGGACTCAATGATCGTGATGCCCGACCTGGCAGTGCAAGGCTACTCCTCGCGCCACTATCTCGACACCCTGGACTATCAGCATGAGATGTTCGGAGTCGTCACCCTGGCGCGATTCCACGCCGCCTTCACCAACTACGAGACGAAGAAGAGCATTCTCAACAACCGCCCTTACAACTCCAATGAAGTATGTGGAAGTCTGCTGGATGAACCAGCATTCTGTGACTCCCCTTTTCTGAAATCCTGCTCGAAACTTACCGCTAACTTCCTCAAAACTTACTCTGCGAAATCTTACCGAAACTTATTTGATTTGGAGCAGAAACTAGCGCAACAATACTTAATAGCATGTGATACTGTCAAGGAGTACAAGGGGACTTTAAATGTCCTGATACATAAAGACCTGTGGGTGAACAACATGATGTTCAAGTATGACGACAACGTCTTGACTAACGCTATGATTGTGGACTTCCAGCTGGTGCGGTACACACCTCCCGCTTTTGATCTGATGACCTTCATGTACTTGACTACTTCCAGGAGTTTTCGAGAGAAGCACGAGAAAGAAATCTACGATCAATATTTTTCAGTTTTCTGCGACAATTTGACAGAAGATTCAAAGCAAAGAATTAAAGATTTGGGTTACGATAAGGAAAGTTTCCTGTACTGGTGCGAGCAATGTCGTATGTTTGGTGTTTTGGAGCCGGCTGCCATCCACCCGTTCATCCTGATGAACCCAAAGGCCGCACAGGCGACGTTCGACGACCCGGAGACGTACGAGCGGTACGTGAACGAGGACCGCTCGGAGCCCGTGCTTGCGTACGCGCAGACATGCGGTGTGTACCGCGACAGGCTGCTAGAGATCTCTGAGGAGTTCGTCGAAAGATACGTACTCAATGAACTGTGATTAACGATTTATTTTTGATTTACCTAATAATTAAACTTACTTCTAGCATAAAGCGTGGGATTTACTAAAGAAACTTCTAAGTGATTTTCTACGTTCGATTCAAATTCCATTACGAAGGTAGGTTTTAATTTTTACTTTTTTAGGGTTGCCAAATCGGAACCGTTATAATTATATTCGTCCTGTCCAGGAAACGGACAGACCCGTTTGTCACAGGCATTGTACTCCGAGAAGAGCAGGTGTCGGTGGAGTGATGTGCAAAGCATCATCAACATCATTCTCTTATAAATCCCAATTTATTTGGGGTCGGCGCAGCATGTCTTCCACTTCCATACCTCTCCGTTTTTAACCGACTTCCAAAAAGGAGGAGGTTCTCAATTCGTCTGTATGTTTTTTTTGCATGTTTGTTATCGCATATCTCCGTCATTAATTTAATTTAATTTTAATTTATTTATTTAATTCAGACCATAGATCCATAAAGTGTTAGTAAACTTAACCTATTGTTAGTAAATAATAAATTACAAAAGTATTTTAATTGGCGACATGGACGTCTGCGCGCACATGTCTACCCGCCCAATGCCTAATAAATGGCCCATCAATTTTGTCCGCCAGTGTAGCTAGAATATTGTTAGGGCTGCCCCTGAATCGCCGTAGCATAGATGCACATCGCTTGCGCATGACGGCATAAAAATCATCAAGCCTTCCTTCAGCAAACATGCCTGATGCGCTGCAAAAACGAGGCAGCCCCAACAACATCCTCAGTGCATTATTATATTGCACGCGCAGAGCATTGTAAGCCTTCTGCGTATACCTCACCCACAGACTGCACGAGTAAAAAGACTGGCAATAAGCCCTGAACAGAGTCATTTTGACCTCCTTAGTACACCGTGCAAACCTACGAGCAAGCATATTGCATCGGGCTGCCAACGCCCTGCGCTCCCTATCAATATCTTGGTCATCTGTAAGATCATCCGTTACCACATGGCCCAGGTATTTAAATTGAGTAACAACCTCCAACGGAGTTCCTCGTAACCTTACAGGTGGAATATTTGCAGGTGTATTATTGCGCACCTTAAAAACGACAACTTTACTCTTATCGGCATTATACCTCAAGCCATGAGCCTCCGCATAACTCTCACACATGGCCAACAATTTTCTCAGACCGCAGATTGATGGGCTGAGTAGCACCATATCATCAGCGTAACTTATGTTGTTGATCATCCTGCCATCTATCGAACAGCCAACCATGGTGCCACTCAGCTCACCAACCAGCTTATCTATATACAGGTTAAAAAGACTGGGTGAGGTCAACCCCCCCTGCCTCACTCCACATTCTAGTCCATATGACATCGATTTAGCATCAGCCCACCTTACACAATTCTTCTGGTTCCTATACCAATGTTTAAATAGATCTATGTGCTCAGTTGGTAGTTCCGTTTCATCCGACAATTTTTGCCACAGAATCTCATAATTTACTAGGTCAAAGGCTTTTGACAGATCCAGAAAACAACCATACACTGGTGTCTTCCTGTCTGTGTAGTACTGGACAGTTTGTTTCAAACAGAGGATTGCACTTTCGGTTGACAAACCAGTTCTAAAACCAAATTGCGCGTCGTGTAGTTTAACGTGCTTTTTCAATTGCTTTTCAAGCAAGCTGTCCAGCACCTTACCAATAACTGTCGCTAGTGAAATAGGCCTATAATTATTTTTGTCAGATGGGTCACCAGTCTTATTTTTTGTTATGGGAACTACGACAGTTTTTACAAGTTCCACAGGCAGGTAGGAGTGACCCACACAAAGATTAAATAACATAGTCAGTAACCTAGGCAAATGTACACCAGCGGACCTTAAATGCTCAACACTCAGACCATCATGCCCTGGTGACTTACCCCGTCTCATATTATTTAACGCGACTTTAATTTCTTTAGTTGAGAATCTTACATACAAAGCCCCCTCACACTGGGTCCGAGTGCTTCGCACAGATGTATCTGTAATAAGCGGAGTACCCTTAAAGTTACTCATGAACATGTTAGCTATATCACTACTCCGTGAGAGGCCATCAACATTTGCAGGCAGGCTTGGCTGAGGATTCAAAGAATTAGTTTGTTTCCAAAAGGAACTAAAGTTTTTTTCCTCATGAAGTGTTGCAATAATATCCATTTTAATCTGGTTTTTATTATTCTGACACCATTTCAATTTACTCTTAAATCTTTGTCTCGATACCCTCATGTCATTATAATTTATCGATTAATGAATCGATTTTCAAAATTCTTTTTGTGTTCGAAAAGGTATACTCCCGAGGTGGCAGGTGCAGCTTTGTCTCTTCTCTTTTTCTTTTCTTCTCAGCTCTGCTTCTGAAGTCGGTAGCAAAAAAAAGGAAATCAAACAAACAAAATGTCACCGACTTCAGAAGCTGCTTTTTCTTATGAAGTTTATTTTTCATTTTTTGTGTTTTTGAAGTCGGTTAATTTTGCAAAAAAGTTTTTTTTTTCGTCATCTCATGAGCCACCTTACACTACATGATGTGCAAAACATGAATTAAAAAAAAATAGTAAGTAAAACCTGAAATAAAATAATAATATGTCGAAACAACTAGGTCCAGCCTTGTACATACGTTAACAAAAATGGAACAAACAGCCCAATCAGTACAAAACCTAGTTGTCTACTGTACATAGATCAACCTCGTCTCCAACTAGTACTTGTGTGACAAGTCTATTTAATCCTCGTGAGCTGGTGGTGACTGTGGTGAGTAGTAGCGTCGTCACAGTGAACCCACTTGATTGCAAGACCCTTTTTGTGAATAAACGTGGGTGGCGTTTGTAGATCTGTGGCGGTAGTTACGGGTAGCCAGAAACCCGAAAGACTGTTTAATATCCAGAAACTTGACAAAAAAAATCTAATTAGTCTGTCAGATAAATTTCCAAAAAATATTGGACACTTATTATTTTTTCATGTTAATAAATAACTCTCCTTTTTGAGCTTCGCCACGAAAACGAAAACTCGTGTGACGTCACATTTCAGTACATTTTTTACCGAAAAGTGACGTCTCAAGTCCGCCCTCTCATGATCTTTGACGAGTTTTATCTTCGTCAATTTTTATTAATTTGATAAACAAAAAACGCGGATCCAATATTTTATTTTTCACAGCTGTTTTTTTATATAGTTTTTTCTACTTTACTCAAATTACCCCCATGACCTGTTTACTACCCAAAGCATGCACTAGCACAATGTTTTAAGAGTGCTACATTGAGTTTTACTCTAAATAAAATATGTTTTTTCACCCCAAAAAGAAGTTGTTTCCCAGCAGTAGGGGACTTAGTTTAATGTACAAAATGCTTGGTTGACTTGACGGCTCCATGCAGGGTTTGTTTACACCCTGTATAACATAACCTCTTTACTCTTATGACTTGACCAGTTGACTTAGTCGATGCAACAGCCTCGAGTTACATGTAACGTGTTACTTGAAGCTTTCTTACAATTTGTGTTCAAACGCTTTTCATGAGTGTATGTGTGCCGATTCCAAAGATTTGTTTCTAGTTGAAAAACTGTATGTTAATACAACTCTGCTGTGGTAGCGAGCGCGAAGTGGCGGTGAGTGGTGATGCAAGAGAGGCGCCATATGGCCGCGTCCATGTGGCCGCCCGGTAAGGACTCGCCGGCCGGCTGCCTAGGGCTGCCAGCTCCAGCCTTCTTCTACCATTCCACTATATTTAAATTGCAACCTGATCATTCTCAGTTCACGTTTAAAGTCTTCTGAAACGTACGTAGATATACAGAGTTCTCTAGTTTTCGTATTATAGATGTATCGTGGACACGGCGCGTCAATTAGTTGGTAGGTACTCCGTCTCAAACATAAGCGTTTGAATGCATGAAACCAATTTCAGAGCAGATTCCTCACCAACACATCTAAACCTCATAGCTTCAGTTGAGTTATACACAACTTTACACAAGGGTATAGGAAGAGATTTTTCCACCAAAATTTTATTGCGACGGCGATAAGAGTAAGTACCTATCGTATACTTATTGTTTCTTTCTCGAGGTGGAAATCCTTATTGGTTGTCTTCCGCCCTGGAGAGAGTGGAGGGGTCTTTCAGGCTCCTACTGTCAAATACCTCGGTTATTCTTCGGCAAGCAGAATATAATGCGACTTCCGTAGCCCCGAATGACCCCCGTTGACAGATTTTAGTAGGTACCTCCTACAATCTTCACCCCTTTTGAAGCTATTAATGTTAAATTACGGACAAAGTAAATGTTTGATGACCCTACACTATGACACAGTTAGCGTTCTTACTATGGACATGTCACGACACTCGGCTCTCCTTAACGAGAGTGAAAAATAGCCTGTTTACAGCTAATGCAGTTTATTTGCGATCAATGCGCCGAATCTTACGCAACTACAGGTAAAAGTCGCGCAAAAAAACTATGAGTAATGTGAGAGAGTTCCAAGAGACGTTAGTGTCACAAGATTCGAGTTCCTCTTTCCTCTATCTTTTTCATTAGATTTATCAGCCATGAACGTGCGCTGCTGGGCGAAGTAAAAATATGATGATGATGGTGCTTCAATAGTTGGTCTACAGTTATTTCAGGTCTGGCTGTTTGTTTGTGAAATTAGATGTGTAAAGGTACCCACGATACAGGAGATATTTTTTATATATGGGGATAAGTTTTGTTTTTTTAAATAGGCAGGATCAATACCTCATGTCGTCACGGAATGCTGACACCACCGCCGCCGCGCCGGGAGGTACGTCCACCATCGGTGAAACCTCCTTAGAGTTCTTTGCAGGATTGCCCTAAAACAAGGGGGCTTGACGTGTGTGCGAGTGTAGTACCTAAGTGTTAGTACTACAGTTAAGAGCTTAACCAGGATGCGCATCAAGTTTTACTGAACAGGAACTTAAAATAGATAAGTAACTTAAGATAGGTTACATAAGTATTTTGTGTAGTAGTTTCACTTATATAGTCCCACAATTTGTTAACCTAAACATTAGCGAAGTTGCACAGTGTCTACATAAGTATGAGGTAACCCGTGTTATAAGGAGTCAGCAGGCTTGAAGGGCAGCGGGCTACCTGACCTGCCGGCCACCTGACCCGGGTGACCGGGTGCCCAGCCGTGACGCTGCGCACGGTGCAACAATAAGCTCATTGTGTCTTCTGCGCGGGCGCATGATACAAGGGTATAATAAGGACTTATTTGCACTTTAGCTCAAAACTGTAATTTTAAGCTTGTGGAATTTATTGGCAAATGCAGAAAAAACTAAATTACAAAGTCGATCTTTCTTTATCGTATGGTTAATGTCTAAGTCGTTAATTAAGACACTTTCTCTGGTTCAGATAATTATGCTAATGATAGTTTTATTTGACCTAAGAAACGATGGATTGACTGTTTTGAAAATGACATGGCAGACGAGAATATATGTATATGGCGGCTATTAAAGAGGTGTGGAAGAGGAATTCATACTGTACCGTCCCATAATACATTTATATCCTGGGAAAAGATGCCAGACAACGGCAATTTTGTCCCTAATGGTAAGAGGATATTTACAGAACAAATAGTTTCCTTGTTAATTAGTCCAAATATATATCAAAGTCACACAACACAATCGTATCGCAAAGCAAACATTGAATGAGCTCAATGTAAATGTTACGTATTTAGGTATGCACACAGGAGAGAAATGTGACATCTATTTATAGGAATTTTATCAGCCAAACCAATCCTTCTTGTTAGGTCACCTAATTTATTGTTTGTGTCTGGGAACATGGTCTATGTAACAAGAAATATTATATTTCAAAAGTACTTCAACTTGTGAATGAGATATCGATTCACATTTAAAAATAACACAGGCAGGCAGCGGCATATCCACTACAAGTTAAATGAGGGAGGACTATTGCAGAATGGAAGTGGTTGCCATTGATTCTTAGGAAAGATAAGTAAAACACTAATCCTACCAGAAGGTTTATATGTAGAGCTGGTAATCACTTTAAAGTGTTTCGTATGTCTACAACGACTTTCAGACGGTATGAAAATCTGTTCGGTGGCTTTTGTCAATGCGATTAATCTATTCTACTATGGACTTTTTGATATATTATGATCATAAGCTCTGATAGAATGTCACTTTGTTTAGGGCCTCTGGATTTATAGACCATACTTTAACTACTTGTCTCGTCTACTCTGATAATACAAGTCGCTACAGCTGTTTTTGTTTACGAGTCTTCGATCACGTCAACACCTCATAAGTATCGCAACGACAACGAATGCAGACAGCTTACAAGCTCGTTCATTAAAATAAACGATTGACACTAAATGTTGGCAAAAAGTTTATAATATTTACTTGTTAATTAACGGCCAGAAGCCTGTGATTGGTGCAGACTGTAAGGTCACCACTGACTTCGCTTGCATCAGACTGTAAATCTGTCGTTTGCGATACGCGTCGCATCGTTTATATGGCATTTAATATGATTCAGTTATCCAGTAGGGTTGCATGAGAAAGGTAAACTATTAGATGGAAGTAGTAAGTACTGTAGTACTAAGTTGACCGTCATCTGTAGGCTTCCATTGCGTTTCCCACGTTCATATTTCGGTAGTTCAAGAGTCCTACCGTTGATTGCGATGGCTACCGTTTTCATAAGCTTCGCTAGACGTGGATATCTTTCATTTTGTTCTAAAGAAATATATTTTTTGTTTCTTCTATCTGAAAAAAGATTGATTAGAAGAATTAAAATTTGAGCGAGCCATCTCGTAAACGAGATTTGAGTGATGGTGTGGATTTCTTTCAGGAATAGGCTAAGAACAATCGATACAGACTAAGATCTAATCTATAACCTAATACTCTTTCGCTTGTAGTTACATCGATAACAGACTAATTTACTGTAAAGTGTTTTATATAATTTCATAAGTAAACTCCAAATACTTGGTCATCTAGACAGCCCTGCCATTCACCCCTCTAGTGGGACAAGGGCGGCGTGTCGCCCAATACGGCGCGTCAATGTCTCCTCTCGGTTTCACGCTGATATGTTTTATAGCCAGTATGTTGCTCTTGCTAGTTGCTACACTGTCATTGTGCTTATTTCCACGGTGCTCGAGCAATCGAATGAGCATAAACATTTAGGTACTTATGTTTTTGTGGTGAATTCTTGTTTGTTAAGGCGCCTTGTTAATTGCTTGCTAAAGATGGTAAAAGTACTATAGGGACCTACCTGAAACATGGGTGCATCAATAATTAGGTGTACCTACCTATACCGTTTTGTTTTCGGGGTTTAGTTAAAGCTTTGCACTGAGTTGTGTCCATCGTTTACTTGAATATTTGAAATATTGTATCTCTTTTGAGCAATATCTCTTATCTCACCTTTCTTATATCCTAATTATGGATCCTAGTTATGGCTTGACGTAAAGCAGGTAACTGGGTTTAAAGTTAAGCAACAATGAACTAATAGTTTAATCATACTTTTTGTAAAGGTTGTGAGAAATCACTTACTTAAATAGTTCATAATTCATAACATTACCTTAACTTCACACATATTCTAGCAATGAGCACACTCCTATAAATACCATTTCGGTATCCATAAGGCACAAAAACGCGCAGACATGCACCCGCTATTATATATGGGTCACTTTTAGTTTCAATACAAGCATTAACAGGAAAATGCTTTCCTAGAAGTGCACCTGGTGACGTCACACGCCTTGAACTCATTTGATTGTGGGGCTGTTGATACTGCATGTCTGAGCAGTCAGACCGATATGGGTCATGGCTTTAATTGATGATTGATGGATTCATGGGAATTTTAAATTGTGATGTCGCGCATTTGATTAAACTTCTCTCTATAAATAGGTCAAAGTCAAAGTCAAAATTATTTATTTGCAACAAATGTGGTACAAAAGAACTAAAATAATAATTGTGTAGTGCAATGACACATTTCGCCATTAACTTGGCATGCAAACATTAATGATTATGTGCTTAGTTCAAAACACAGTAACTGTGAAACTAGCATTAAATTAGATATAACTAAGTTCATTCTAAGTTTAAGTTTAACTCGGCACAAAACAAATTTTGCTGTTAAACAATAGAAAATAAACAAACAAATACATTTTAAACATAAACAGAGAGAAAACCTAAACAAAGATAACATAATATTAAATATTTTGAAATATACAGGGTGTAAATTAACCCATCACACAGCCGTCAACCAAGCATTCTGTATATCAAACTAAGTACCCCTACGCAAAAATTTTTGTTGGGAAACGATTTTTTTTTTGGTCAAAAATCACATTTTACGGTAAAACTCAATGTAGCACTGTTAAAACATCGTGCTAGTGGATGCTTTGAATAGTAAACGGGTGATGACCTCCATGACCCGTTGAATCTTATGAAATTAAGTACCTAAAGTTAAAACCTGAAAAAATAGTAGTTACAAAAAACAGCTGTGAAAAATTTGGAACTTTGACCCCCAATATCTCCGTAACTAGGAGGTTCCCAGGTATGGTCTAGAACAAATTTAGCTATTTCGTATATATAAATACAAGGAACTGTCAGAAGATTAAAATGTGATTTATACACTGGTCTGCAAGAATCAGTCCAGTCCATATTTATACAACTGTAAGGTAAGACAAATGCTTAATGACTCCGACTACGGTGTTGCTCTTACCCTACGATTGAGCATCGATCGAGTGATTGAGGACTAGGATTGCTTTCTATCCGTAATTTTGTAACCTACAGCTCGGTTATTTTACCCAATTGTGAGATTTTTTTTTTGGCTAGCCAATAAAATTCAGGTGGTAGTTAGGTATTTTATAGGTATCTCGGTTTAGCAACATTGAGTGGGTACCTACAGCATTGACCCCAATGACTAGACTGGTCAGATTTTATTTCTAAAATTCCTCGAAACGGTGGGATCTTGTAAATAGTTAGTATTCACTCATTGCGGTTAGTGCTCATCCAAACAGTTCGATACATGGCCGTTTCAGCGATTAACAAACAATTATTTATAAACTCAATGTTATTCTGAGAACAACCTCCAACCTCACGAGCATTGTCAACAAAACTGGCGCCATGTCTGTCATCATCGTCCTGCCCTTATCCCATTCTATTTGGGGTCGGCGCAACACGTTTTCTTTTTTCTTTTTCCATTCTTCTCTGTTAGACGTCACGGTGGCATTTACTCCTTTCTCTTCCATATCATTACTCACAATTCCATCCATCTTTTCTTTGGCCTTCCTCTCCCTCTCCATCCATCAATCTTTATATCAATCACTTTTTTAGTCACATGCCATTGCGCCATGTCTATAAAAAGTAGAATTTTTGATTTTGATCCATAAGGTTTGACTAAGTCAGTCAACCACCTAGAGTTGTCTCCTACTCCAAGAGGACAATCGGGGATACTTTTTAGTTACGCTACCTATAACCTAGACCAGCTGCTCTTTAGGTACTCTTCAAATATTTTATCACTTGTTGTATAAAACCAGTAGATAAGGCATTATTAATGTTGTTAGATTGCACATCATTTGTCAAGCGGTCGTGATCGACAAATGCGCACGTTTTTTCAAACCACTCTCTCTCTATCGAAAGGTTCTCCGTAGATCTACAATAAGTAATAGAAAGTTCAAATTATGTATGTTTTAATCAAAAGAGTAAGTGAGAACCATACTTTGTTTGCTTATAAGGATAAGTAATTCTTTCTAAAATATGTACCAATAAAAAACGAAAAAGTGTCTTATTTATTAGAAAGCGTATTTTCTAAGAAAACAATTTCAACAAGTTTTCTAAATACTTACATTTAAAAAGTTGTATGGTTTGGCACGGTCGCAAATGTCACGAGGATTTTAGTAAAATTAATAACTTTACTTAGCTATAGATAAAAGCCTCTTATAATGTGATATTATAAATCACTTTCTATGTCCACTTAGTTTATAGATCCACTAATAATAAATTTATTTTCGACAAGCGTTTAATGACCTTGTTTTTTGGTCACTTCATCATCATCACCATCCACAGCCCAACTTCATGCACCGACTGCTGGGCTTGGGTCTGCCATTGCTTGCTTCAATCTCCACACTTCACACACGCAAGTAGTGACTTGAATTTATAAGTAAGTGAGTAGGTATAATTTTAATGCCGAGACTTGCAAGAATATTCCATCAGCAAATAGGAACGTATGGTAAAAGTTTAATCTCGCTTGTACACAATAATAAAAGTAAGACTTTATCCTATTCCTAGCCTTCATTGACGATTCGCGATGCTATTAAAATACTACGAGTATTCCGTATAATCCATTGTACGGCAGTATTTTCTTTACAAGTCAGCCAAGATTTCTTATATTATTGAAATAACTCAGCAATGAAAGAATTGCAGAAATATTCTATTTAAGTATGACTTGAAGCAAAGACAATCAAATGTTTACGACTTAAAGGCATACGGTACCAGTCTCAAAACTCAGCCAACTTAGACAAACTTTTATTACAAGCCTGCTGAGACTTGAGAGACATCATACTGTGACCTCAATATGCGAACTATCTTCAAAGGCATACGGCACAGTATGAATAGTTCCTCATCCTCCATAGAAAGGCAGGATCGTCCAACCAATAAATCCAATCACATTCACATGGGCGTTGTCTCCGGCGCCTGCAGGCTACTGTTGTCGGGCACTGCTTGTGCGGTGTAAGATGTACCTATTTGACTTCAGATAAGATTACACAAAATAATTCACATTGTGGATTCTGCCAGATCCTACGTGTAAGGCCACTTTATAGAGAGAACTAAAGTTGTAGCTTCCGTCTTTATGTACATGATAACGTGACTAATAAGATAGTAGCTATCCCAAAATAAGATATTCACGATCTAACAAGCCGTAGCTAATGTGATTTCTGGGCAGTTCGCGGTTGGTGTCGAATGGCGGCAGTTGCAACAGCGCGCCCTGCGGCTTCGCTTGCGACATGCTGTAAGTAATCCCATCGGTAGTTACCTGATTAACTGCTTGGTTCTGAGTTGTACTAGTTTTACTTAGCGGGCCGACGAAAGCGCTTTGGAAAGATTTAGGGTGCTGTATATCATTGGTATCATAGGGCCCTGCCACCTGCCTATGCTCTGGAGTGTGAATGTGGTGGTGCCCACAAACGTTGGGAGACTTGATATCATGTCCTGCCTGTCCTGTTACTTGCACATCACAGGAGCTGATGGACGCTACTGAAAGTGCCAAACTTGGGCCAAATTTTAGGCAGACTCAATTTAAATTGTCATCGACATGCTAAGAAGTCAATATTTTGTTTCCATGGAGTTCCTCGAAATATTTCCTTATAAACCAACATGCCAACACATACCAACATGGCAAAAGGGTGGTCGGTGCCCGTCGGGGCTGCGGGTTGTTCGCAAGAGATACCGCGGCCCCGACATGAAGGGCTAAGAAGGAACATGGGTGGTTTTTAGTCATTAGAAGTCTGACACTCCCTTCCGCTCTGCCCAAGAGCGGGGTTATTTGATAATTTTCCACCCGCAAAAAAAAAAAAAAAAGAGGGTGGTCGGTAAAATTGGGAACGATCAAAACACACTGGTTAGACTAATAACTAACGACTAGAATAAAATTGTAGACCTCAGACCAAGGGCTTCCAAAAGCACCACCTGTTCATTCCATTCCACCTGTTCGCCCATTCTTTGAATTATTCACCTATTCGCATGAATATGGCGGAAACTCTGCAAAAAATTGTATAGATGTTTTTAATGAATATAACTCTGTAAAGCCATATTTGTTAGGAACGGTCAGCAGCAGAAGTAGCTTAACATTTCGGAATTTTAATTATTTGATGTGCGGGACTCCAGTTATTATTTTTAATGTTTCAGAAGATTATTCTTTAAAATATATCTTACTCTTTTAATAATTTGTTAGGAGTAATATCTAAAAATATTATATTAAAACACCTGCTTTGAAACTGTGTGTAGTGTTATCTACTTCTGATGCTGACTGTACGTCGAGAAAAAATAAATAAAAAAGGTTTTATTTTTAGGCCTTCTTTTTTGGTGGGTGGAAAATCATCGAATAATCCCCTCCCGCTCTTGGGCAGAGCGAAAGGGAGTGTCAGACTTCTACTGACTAAAAACCACCCATGTTCCTTCTTAGCCCTTTATGTCGAGGCCGCGGTATCTCTTGCGAACAACCCGCAGGCCCGACGGGTTATTTTTAGGCCTTAGTTTGAAAAAAAAAGAGAACATCAACTTACTTGGAGTAGATGGCAGGTACCGACCATCTGTGAACTATGACATAATATTATAGTAAGATGACCCGCTGGCCCTGAAAACCTTAACGCTTATTTATTTTTCAAAAGGTTCCCATTGATGCTTCATTTAAGGAGCTGTCCTTTACAAAATGATGTCATTGCCACAACTGTGGTAATTCATCATATTTATATTCATGTAAGAAATGCAACACTCTTCATAGAGGGCTATCGTGATGCGTGCGAGCATGTCATGCGTTGGCCCATCGTGTGCACGTGCACTGGCCATCGTGCGCCACGCAGTGCACGCGCACGTGCTATTGACTATGTTGTTTGAAGAGGACTACCAATGGTCTAATCCTCACACATCGACATAGCTTCATCATGTGCCTAGCCTTTTTCCAAAAATATTGGGGTCGACTTCCTATAATCTAACCGGATGCAGTTAGAGGTAGCTTTAAATATATAATAATACAAGTTACAAATAGGAATTGGCAGTGAGCCTGTCACTATCTTCACAGACAGGTTATAAGGAGATGGAAATGTTATTGGGCAGTTTCCATACAGAGACATTACGTTTTTTTTTTCAGTGGAAATCCTCATTCACCCTCATCTCCATCTGCGGAGTCCGTAGGGTTATGTCTGAGGTCTTCCAACTAATACTTACCCCAGGCTCATACCACTACCTAGGCTAGACCTATATATATACTCGTAGTAGATTGCACCTGGGATTGATATCTACCTATCATCACAAAGCGCGGCTTATCCCACCACAGCCCTTCTCTCATAAAAAGGCTCTAGCGAAGAAGGCCGTTTGTTATGTAGCTACCTCCATGTAAGCTAGTTCCTCTCATAACACTACAGGTAAACAATTACACACTACGCCATAGAAAACACCTAATTTCCCTACATAAGATGATTTCATTGACAGCTCAGGTGCGTAGGCGCCGCTGACGTCACCGCGTCGCGTGCACCCTTATATGGCGACACTCCCGCGCAGCCTCGCAGCCACAGCTCGCCGTAATCCGATTAGCAAGCGTTGATTATTTCGCATGTTCACGCAGAATTACTAAGTCGGGAACGGTTTAATTCTTAAGAGAGACGTGGTTCCTTGCTTAAATGGAAACCTTACCTACCTTACCATTCCATTTATGGTTTGATGATCCATGCACCTTCGCTATGTATTTCGAGATGCGTACAGACGCTATATTATTTTAATTTTTACAAGGACCAGGGGGTTCTGAAGGAACACTCTTCTTTTGTTGTTATACAGGGTGTAAATCAACCCATCACACACCCGATAACCAAGCATTCTGTACATCAAACTAAGTACCCCTACGCAAAAATTTTTGCTGGGAAACGATTTTTTTTTTGGGGTCAAAAATCACATTTTACGGTAAAACTCAATGTAACACTCTTAAAACATTATGCTATTGGATGCTTTGAATAGTGAACGGGTCATAGAGGTAATTTAAGTAAAATTATAACCTGAAATACTAGTCTTTACAAAAACAGCTGTGAAAAATTTAGAACTTTGACCCCCAATATCTCCGTAACTAGGGGGTTCCCAGGTATGGTCTAGAACAAAAAAATTATCGCAGTGGTAGGGAGAACAAGTGCCCTTAGTTTGCGTTAAGGGTACTTTTACACCCTATATTTTTAGAGAGTTAATTTTAATTTAACATAATTTTGGTAAAAGTAAATAAAGCTTTTAAGTAACGTCACTCTGTGCGAAATGTTGCAAATTAGCTGTTATAACAGTTATTCGTAAGCGTTTATTATGTACTTGCTAAGTGTAAAGTGATGTGAACTCAGATCGAATCCACCAACTCCTTATCGACCTGCAGGTGTTATGTCATGTTCATGAGACACATAAGCTCAGTGTGCATTTCATAGCAATCATCATCATCATCTGCCTAGCCTGTACTGGATGCAGCTGAGAAACAGCACCATGGCATATGGACCGACTGCCTATCAAACGAATATTAGGATCGAAGATTCGAGATTGAGTCAATGTAGTATTCTGATATGTAGTTGTTGTCTCATCAGTAGCCCTTACAGCGCTAAACACAGATCTTCAGCTTATTAATATCTATCTTCTATATTATTTCGCCATACGTTGTTGCTTGTATGGTGATACGAAGGGAGGCAGACAGAGGTCGTGGCTGCGAGCTGCGGGTTGTTCAAAAGAGATACGACACAAATGGTTAAGAAGGAACATGGGTGGTTTTTAGTCAGTAGAAGTCTGACACTCCCTTTTCGCTCTGCCCAGAGCGGGAGGGGTTATTTGATAATTTCCCACCCCCCAAAAAGACAGACAGAGGTGCACCCACATTTCAGTTATTTACAAATCCCATACCATCTAGGGTATTCTAGGGGATAAAAGAACATAAATTATGTAGAGATCTGCAGCCTGGTTCTGAATTGTGTTCGTAATGTGAAATTGCAAATGTAGAGTTAGTAAAACATGATATTTGAAAGGAACCAATAATTAATTTCGTACTTTCCCCTATCACATTGCTATTGTTTACACCAGGGTAACCAGAGCTCGGGAGAAACTGCGCAACTCTAGACTTATGGCACTTAACTCTTTAATTTATGGTCCTCTTGAACTGTACAACATTAAATATCCGTTCGGTAATTAATGTAAATCATATGTAAAATAGCCTGTTGGCTACGTCAGCAGTTGGTGCGTTTCTAAGCTTGTAATGTATACATAGACTGATCAGCCTCAAGCCGCTGCGCTGGGCTAATCTGGGCTAGGCTACAGCCTTACCCAAATGTAAGGGTCTAAACGAAGATATAATTAATATAATATAGTAGACTGCGGACACAGGTTGGCCGAAGCAAGGAAAACCTGTTCAAGTGGAGATTCATAGACGACTCGGCCCTGGAGTGAATATGTGGTGTTGCCCCACAAACGATGAAAACACTTGATGTCGTGTTCTGCCTGTCCCGTTACTTGCACATCACAGGAGCTGATGATGGATGAAACAGAAAAGGACTAACTTTGCTTAAATATTGTCATGAACACGCTAAGAAGAATATATATTTCAACGATATAAACCACAACTATATTTCTTAAAGTTCATAGGTCGTGGTTGGACTCAGACCGAATACTTAAAGGAGGCAAGTTTTAGGACTGGGATGATTGTATAAAATAAATCTAGGGTTTAAAATTATTCTGTGGATATCAATAGCACACACACTTTTATAAGTCGTATATTAGTCGTGCCTTTGTTCTAAAATAGCTGTATTTGGTGCGCGTGGGCAAGTGACTGCGGTGATCTATGCGGTCGGATATCACTTCGCAGATAACGCCTCGCAGTCTGCCGGGAACCATATCGTTTGATTTAGTGAGGTGACGTGATACGCTTAGCGGAGGAGTGTCTGACATCTGTGCGGGGGTTCTTGAATGACAGAGTTTTTTTTCTAACATCCCGAGAGAAGAGTTTGTGTAGCACGAACTGTTCGGCGCACAGGATCGTTTCCACCAGTATAAAGCTGTGAGCATAGGCGGTCGGAGCGAGTCCACCGAAGAAAAGATTTGTGCAGTACACTGTGGCTCATACCAGTAGAATCGCGCCATAAGATTATCGACATAAAACCGTTTGGTTTTGTGTTCTCAATAAAATCGAAGGCAAATTAATCTGCCAACTACATAAACTTCCTTGCGTAGCGGGATCTCCCAACTTTGCTACTCGGTTGCCCAAATAGGTAAATAATAATTATCTTTAAAATTATGGAGTGTAAATCGTAGGTGTGAAACACATATTTACAACTTGTCTTCCACTTCCCCTTAAATTCCCCCAGCTAACACTGGTCAGTAAATATAAAAGTTCTAATGAATCGATGGCATTGTCAGATTGTTTAACTTTGTATTTCAGCAAATATTTCTATTTCCCGAAGAAAATCATCATCTTACCTGCAATAAACTATGCTACCTACTTGGATGATTTAACTCATTCAATAAACTCGTAACTCCTAAAAGGAAATTGCCCATACTAGTATTGAAATAACGCCGACGCAGCAGCGGCACCACACGACACAGCCTCCATCGTCCATGGATACTTCTGGCTCGAAGATTTATGAAACATTTGATTTATGCTGTCACACACTGTGATTAATTTGCTTTTTCCTTTTACGAACTAGTGATCGCGGATTTGATACAATATGACAGGTTGAAATACGAGCGCGCTAGTAAACGACTTCGACTTTAGCAGCGCTTAGTCATTTTTCGTGTTACTAGTAGCAGGGATGGAAATTAATTGATGACATACTTCAATTGAATGGAAATTGCTTTAAGTTCTGAGCATGTATTTATTTGATCTCAGTGTTAATTTCCAACATCCGTTTTGATTTAAATACTGGTCCAGGTCATTAGTTAAGACCAAGGTTGCATGTAAAGCAGCTGTGGCCAGATTGTCATCTTGAACAGGGAGTTAGTCACGGTCTAGTACTTATCACAACATAATCAAAATACACCCTGTATTGGTATTATTTATGAGTATCTAGTGTTTGTCCATGGCTATGTGCCTAGGTTCTATTCTAGGTTTTATTTTCATCTCAATGCGTCCAACACGGTCCGACTGTTTCGGTGTAAAAGAGTACCAACCACACAGACACACACATATACCAACTTTCGCATTTATGGATAGCGTTATGTTACTTAAATTTATAGGTACTTACACGGTGACATTCTGTCCATCCACTAAGATACAACTTTAGGCCATCGAGTATGTCATATTAGTGAGCGCTAGGTATTTATGAAGTCATCGACTGGTTATGCTCCAATTCCATAAATTCAGATGACCATACTAGTGTTATCGCTTTAAAAGCCTGTTGAATTATTTTGCAGTTATTTTGAGCAATGATGTAAAGTAAATAATACTTTGTGTCTCAGCTTCACTTGCTCTATTATGTGACCAGATGGCGAAGACAGGTATATTAAAATAGATCCTTTAGTTTAGCTTAAACCTAGTTAAACGTCAAACTTGAAGGTTAGACGTAATAAAAGGATCAGCAGGGCTATTACGTATCTTTATAAATGTCACTAGCTTGCGACCCACGGATGCCCCTCAAGTTAAAGGGGAAAATACACAAGTCCGTGATTAGACCTGTCGTACTGTATGGATCAGAGTGCTGGGCTTTGAAAAAGATGGATGAAAAACGATTGCATGTAGCGAAGATGAGAATGTTGAGATGGATGTGCGGAGTGACAAGAATGGATAAAGTAAGGAATGAGTATATAGAGGAAGTTTGAAAGTGGCACCTGTTACAGAACAATTTAAAGGAAGTCGTTTATCTTGGTATGGTCATGTAATGAGGAGGGATGAAACGCATGTGACTAAAAAAGTGATGGATATAAATATTGATGGATGGAGAGGGAGAGGAAGGCCAAAGAAAAGATGGATGGATTGTGTGAGGAATGATATGAATGAGAAAGGAATAAATGCCACCTTGACGTGTAACAGGGAAGAATGGAAGAAGAAAACGTGTTGCGCCGACCCCAAATAGAATGGGATAAGGGCAGGAAGATGATATAAATGTCACTGGCTATCATAGTGCCCATCGATTAACTGTTAAATGGTTCCATTTTGTACCACTCCTATCCATTTGACAGTTAATCGATGGACACTATGATAGCCACTGTCATTTAAAAAGATATGCAATAGCCCGGCAGGGCATGGCTGGGACCCATAATTTGAAATGAATCCTTATGACAGAAGACAATAGACAAGTTCTTGTATGTCTTCTGTGACATGTAAAAGACAGCAGCATTTGTTACGACAAGTGACATAATGGCGATCTTTTGCAAATCCCTGTCGTAAGGGTCAGCAATGGCTTTGCTGATCAATAAGGCTTTTCAGGCTTGAATATTCACAACTGTTATCCTCCGATCGATAGTATTAATAAGTAGGTGTTACTGCAAAGAAGTGAGAAGGATGTTGCAAAACTGTTTCCTCAGGGTGAACATTTACATGTTCAATCTTGCATCTTCAAATTCGATCATTCAAATTCAATTCACCCTTTTCACCCTTTGGTTTTTTAAAGCTTTTATGGGTTTATTTAAACTTTTTTTATATATTGCATCTCGCAAGGTCCGCCTAAGATTGGTTTCTTCTGAACCGGTCTTTCCTGTGGGAGTGTGGGTGCCCTATGTGTAAAGCCTCCAGCCAGGAGCTCCACAGCCCACATATTAATATCTAATGATTATGTTACACTTTCTTAGCCACAGATAGGTAGCAAGTGGCCAATTTATGTTTATGCAGATCAATATGACTGCAGAATGATTGTACACAGTGTCCCGTGTCAAAACAATGAGCCGTGCGCAGGCGCAGCATTATAATAAACATTGGCATGATCAATTTTGATTAGTTAGATATTAAGTATATCAGTTGAAGTTAATTTCGACCCATCCACAGACCGACCTAGGCAAACACGGCTTAACCTAAAGATCGACCCGAGCGGCAGTTATTATTAAAACACGAGCTCCTCGTAATGCAACTTATTAATTGCATTTAATCATCATAAATCTTAATGTAAAACTATGGGAATGTAATTATTTAAATAATATTGTATTAGTTAAGTGTTAACTTTGTTTATCAGCTCATCGTGTGCTCGTAAAACTGAGAGAAATAGGTCGAAGTAGTGTTCGCA
Organism: Diarsia brunnea; assembly: GCA_949774965.1. Classification (NCBI taxonomy): domain Eukaryota; kingdom Metazoa; phylum Arthropoda; class Insecta; order Lepidoptera; family Noctuidae; genus Diarsia; species Diarsia brunnea. The sequence goes on from OX459011.1 coordinate 538,229, forward strand.
GGCTGGTCGGTGGATGAAGTAACGAACGGTTTCCGTTTTAGTCTGTGGCAGGGGAGTTAGAAGATATCTATTTGCCATTTTTTATTTCCATGCTTTAAAACAGTTTCATCATTATCAAGCATAGAACTTCAATCTTCATTCTCCTGCCCTTATCCCAATTTATTTGTGGTCGGCGCAACATGTCTTCTTCTTCCATACTTCTCTATTTCTCGTCATGTCAGCAGTCACCTCCTTTCTAGCCATATCATCCTTCACACAGTCCATCCATCGTTTCTTTGGTCTTCCTCTACTCTTTTAGCCATCTACATTCATACTCAACATTTTCTTCATTCCTTCGCATCACATGTCCATACCACGACAATCGATTACCACACAACTTTTCGTTTACCGGCGCCACTTTCAGACTTCCTCTTATGTACTCATTTCTTATTTTATCCACTCGCGTCACACCACACATCCCCCTTAGCATTCTCATCTCAGCCACATGCAATTGCCTTTCATTTATCTCTTTTGTGGCCCAACATTCTGATCCATACACGACAGCAGGTCTAACCATGGTTTTATAAATCTGCCCCTTGAGTTTAAGGGGAATGCGGGAGTCGCAAATTGTTTCAGTTTAGTTTTTTAGTTTATTTTTATATATTTTTATTGTTTGTTGTGTGCACTTGTGGCATGTGCTAAATAAATATGTTTTCTTTCTTTTCTTTCTTTCTTTTCTTTTTCCCGTGACCTGCCGCCATTTCATCCATCCAGTGCTAATTGCTTTACACTACGATCTATTTTGCCATCGCTTTGCACGAGAGAACCGAGATACCGAAAGTAAGAACAAACTGGAAGAAGCACGCCATCTAGCGCTATGGCTCCAGAACTGGGGAGACCGCCGAAATCGCAAAACATGTATTCGGTTTTACTTCTGCTGATTTTCAGGCCAACATTCTCCAGCTTCTGTTGCCATTTCTCTAATCTGCTCTGGATCTCAGGTCCATCTTCACCGACAAGAACAATGTCATCAGCAAACCGCAGGCACCAGGGTGCCTCTTCTTGTATGTCCGACGTCAGAGCAACCATAATCAATAAGAAGAGGTAAGGGCTTAAAGCCGACCCTTGGTGCAAGCCTACAGCCACACTGAACTTATCGGTGTTATCATGCATAGAACTTCTAAAAAAAATATTTTGTTTTCAGGCCAACCGTGCCTCGATAGCTCTACTAGATTCGGCTATAATTGGCAGTTGTTACCTTACGAGTAGGCAGAAGCCCGAAAATTGTCAACGAGTCTTGCGGAGGGATACCGTGTTACCAAGTAACGAAACTTTGACGAAGAGTTTGGGACTTTCAGTAGTGTCTATCAGCTCTTGCGATGTGTAAACAACAACACAGGAGATCACAGAATCACAGATCACAGGAGAGAGAACAAGCTGGATTCAGGCCTGAAAAATCTTGCTGCAGCCAGGTACTTAACCTCACCCAACACATCGAGGAAGGGTATGAATCCAAGAAAGCGACGGGAGCAGTATTTGTGGACTTGTCAGCAGCATACGACACCGTAAATATAAAACGCCTACTATGGAAAGCGTACAATCTGACAGAGGATTTCAAGTTCACACGAATTCTCCGAGAACTGCTCAGTAACCGACGATTTCAGGTGCACCTAATTGAAGACAAGTAAATGGGGAACCCAAAAAAATGGCCTTCCTCAGGGTAGTGTATTGCCCCCACTACTTTTCAACATCTACACTAACGACCAACCAGTTAGCCCAAGCACAACCCGCTTCCTATACACTGACGATCTTGCTCTCACCTGCCAAGATACCAACTTTGAGGATATTGAAGCCATTCTTGCCACAGCTCGTAGTGATTTAAGCCACTATTATTCTGAAAACGATTTAAAACCAACCCCTCAAAAACGCAGTCTTGCCTCTTCCACCTCCGACAAGCGGATCGTAGACTAAATATCTCTTGGCATGGTCTACCAACCACTCATTGTGACCATTCAAAATACCTCGTCATAATCTTAGACCTTACGCTAACCTTCAAAAATAACTGCCAGTCTATAAAAATGAAGGTACATGCCCGAAACAACTTGCTGCGCCGCTTGACATCTACCAAATGGGGGGGGGCGTCTCCTCAAGTTCTGCGAACCACTGGATTGGCGCTCTGCTTCTCCACTGGTGAATATGCTTGCCCAGTATGGAACCGTTCTGCCTAGTGGATACAGCTCTTTATGAGACGTGCCGGATTATTAGTGGTTGCCTGAAAGTGACCCCGGTACGAATGCTGTATCCACTAACTGAGATTGTGCCTCCAAGGGTTCGTAGAACCATAGCCAGCTGCACTGAGAGGTCGAAACTACACGCGGACCCACGCCACCCAATGCACAACCACGTTTAACATTTTACGTTTTTTTGAGTGTGTTGACAAAACGAGTCCAGCTATTAGAAATATCTCTACAGCAAGACGTGAGCTCTGGCGGGGCCCCCTGACTGCTTTATCGAGCCAATTCGAGCCGTCTGAAAGCCATGCATCACCCGGACATGATTTGCCGTGGCCGACTTGGAAATGTCTAAATAGACTCCGAACCCAGGTCGGCCGTAGCAAAGACAATTAACATTTTACGTTTTTTTGAGTGTGTTGACAAAACGAGTCCAGCTACTAGAAATATCTCTACAGCAAGACGTGAGCTCTGGCGGGAGCTGCTTAAGCACCCTGACGGCTTTATCGAGCCAATTCGAGCCGTCTGAAAGCCATGCATCACCCGGACATGATTTGCCGTGGCCGACTTGGAAATGTCTAAATAGACTCCGAACCCAGGTCGGCCGTAGCAAAGACAATTTTCAGATGGGGGTTCATGGACGGTTCAGATCTTAAGTGTGTATGCGGCGTATCTCCACACATGACAATGACCCACCTTACATCTTGCGCTGAATGCCCTGCCCTGACACCTGCACACTTGATGATGTTATGACTGCAACAGGAAGTGGAGTTCGCATAATTGAATATTGGGCTCAATTTATTTAGTGAAGATTTGCCATCGACACGCTAAGAAGAATGAGATTTCGATGTGCTCCTTTTGAACTACTGGTTGTTATTATAACTGACCTATAATAGAATATGGTATACTAATTAATTGTCAATCAGCTCATGTGTGTATTGTGTCGCTGGACAATGCATGGTGGCGCTGGCGCACGATTGTGATGCTAATTCGTGACGTTACCTGCGCCTGCGCAGGACTACACGATTTGGCTCGCAGAGCTGGACTTTTATCAAAAATAATATAATTATAGGTCTAGGAAAACGTATAATACATAATATCCATTAATTTTTCTTTCCCTTTAGGCTCCGTGACAGTGGGCCAAAAAGTATAATAGGTGGAATTTGATTGCTTAAAACAATACCCTAAATCTCTATACAGTGTTTGTTGCCCACAAAACAATATCGTGAATATAAAAGTGGGCTGCAATCATCCTTTTTTTTATGGCGGGTGGAAAATCATCAAATAACCCCTCCCGCTCTTGGGCAGAGCGAAAGGGAGTGTCAGACTTCTACTGACTAAAAACCACCCATGTTCCTTCTTAGCCCTTCATGTCGAGGCCGCGGTATCTCTTGCGAATAACCCGCAGCCCGACGGGGCTGGAATCATCCTTGATCATAATTGCTAGGTCGCCGCAACATGTCTTGTTCCATACTTGCCCGGCAACTGTCACGTTATCATTATTAGTCCCTCGCCTTTCATATCAATTCCCTACCAATTGTCTTTCCTTTAGCCTACCTGTTCCTCCATCCAGCACCATTTATATCAATTACTCTTCATATGCTTACGTAAGTAATAAAACCTTGATGTTTTCTTAGGTTTAATACTACAAATGGATTGAATTAATAGAGGATAGATCGTATCTAAAGTTTTCCAATATTTACGTACAAACACAAACGGTAAAGTACTAACGATTGACATAATCGTTTGAGTATTGAAACCAGTTGTCATAACATTTTAATTATTTCATCTAAGTACGACGTGATTGCACCCACAAGGCTCGCCTGTTTACACTCACACACATAATTATTATGATGAGTTTATTTAGCATTACATCTCCATTCAAGTGGCCATTCAGTATAGGTACAAAACCCGATGACATTTTATCATTTATCTAACGGTATAAAAGTACCCTAATCGAAGCCCAAAGACACTGGCGTTCCCCGTCATTTCGATCATTTTTGGTATTAGACCCTCATAAGTAGTCCATACTTGGGAATCTTCTAGTTACGGAAATATTTAAATCTCTTAACAGACTGCGTGCCCAAGCCTACTTGGCCTACCACTGCCGATCCAATCTGGCTAGATGGGGTGTAATCTCAGATAGAATGCGAGTGCGGAGCCCCAACACAGGATATGCCATACCTCCTCTCTTGTCCGTCGTGCCCACAGAATGCTTACTTGACGGCTTCATGAAGGCTCCGTTTACTCTTTGGTATTGTGTTATGAATTTCTTTCAAAATACTGGTAAATAGTGCATCTTTGGTACCCGTCGGGGCTGCGGGTTGTTCCCGTCGGGGCTGCGGGTTGTCCGCAAGAGATACCGAGGTTTCGACATGAAGGGCTAAGAAGGAACATGGATGGTTTTTAGTCAGTAGAAGTCTGACACTCCCTTTCGCTCTGCCCAAGAGCGGGAGGGAGGTTATTTGAGGATTTTCCAAGCGCCAAAAAAAAAAGGGCGCATCCTGGTGTTGAAGACCGTTTAAGCTAAATACTCGTGTAAGGTAAATACTACGCCTCAGATCAAGATGGGCAAGTATTTAAATAAAGCTGTACATATTACATTGTCACTCTCATTACATGGTAAAATTTATTGATCAAGCCTGCTTTATAGGTACGTACTTGACCGATGCGGTACACTTGGAAACGTTTTTGTTAGAAGTTTGTCTTAGAAGGTGAAAGTTGTTCAAAAGAGATACGGCCCCCTGCTACACAAAGGGTTATGGTGGAACATGGTTGGGTTTTAGTCAGTACAAGTCTAACACATTTTTTGGCGGGTGGAAAATCATCAAATAACCCCTCCCGCTCTTGGGCAGAGCGAAAGGGAGTGTCAGACTTCTACTGACTAAAAACCACCCATGTTCCTTTTTAGCCCTTTATGTCGAGGCCGCGGTATCTCTTGCGAACAACCCGCAGCCCCGACGGGGAATCTGACACACCCTTCCGCTCACAAAGGGTTATGGTGAAACATGGTTGGGTTTTAGTCAGTACAAGTCTGACACACCCTTCCGCTCCGCCTAGAGAGGAAGGGGTCATTTGATGATTTCCCACCCGAAAATAACAAGAGAGGTGAAAGAGTACTTATCTGACGTAAATGATTATTACAGTGTGGCACTTTGATTTCAGTTAAAATACACATCATCTTATGCGGCCTCTACCACACTATGTTGAGGATGGCTTCAAGTCTAACCAGAATTTCAAATCAAGTTTATCATCATCATTCTCCTGCTCTTATCCCAATTTCTTTGGAGTTTGGAGTCCGCGCAGCACGTCTTCTTCTTCTTTACGAAATCAAGTTACTATAAAAAAATGCCAAAATATATTATCACAGATCATAATAATGTAAATTGTGAGTTTTGACAGATTCGGAAATTATTTGCTTTTTAGAGTCAACTGGTTTTAAGATCAACCAAAAAACCCAGCAGGCCCAAATGTTACCTCCATTTTGGGTCATGTAATAGCAAAGACTAGACTCCAAGAAATACAGGACACAAACACCTTCCCTATAAAGGCTCAATAATCATCACCTTAGTAATTAACTTGTTCTAGCTTACAATGAATATTAATTAGCCGTTACCGTTAGTTTTAAAACAAATGGTGATTATTCTAGCCGCGTTAGTAATTAGTATGAGTGATCCATGCAGGCCATTACTACGAAGGTTGACTCTGAGCTGAATGGAACAGAGGGCTGGTTATCTTGAGTCACAGGTTCAGAAGGTCATGTGGAGGAAACCTGTTCGTTAGGTATCTGTGAATGTGATAAAACAAGAAATGTTCTTGACTTTGTCTGTATAATAGTGATAAATGGTCCGTTTCTTCTAACACCACTCAGAAGAATAAGTCGGTCGTGTTGGGGAGCTGTCTTTTGTGTCAGTAGGCACTGAACTCTTAAAAAATTATCAAATTTATTTTGAGGTATTATTGTTTATTGCCCTTCGTATAACCGTTTATTGCCTTGTTTTTTGCATAGTCCGTAGTATTAAGTGCTTCTTTAAATTCTTCTTTAAAGCTTTCCCCTTCTCTCTACATTGATTTGTGCTTCTTTTCAATTTATTTGTCTCCATCAATGTCATCTCATTTAGTAGTAGCAATGCCGTGAACTTGATGACATTGAGCTTGAAGTTTGTCTAACACAATAGGTACCTCTTAGTTAACGGTTTGAGTAATACCTACTTCATCACAATAAACGTTGCTCACACAATAGGTTCTACAAATGAAATGAGAACGAGTAACCGCAAATATTACGTGATCTTTAAAACCAATCCTTGCGCCACTCACGGATGGGTGGGCGATTATCAGCACCAAGTGATGTCATCGGCTTAAACACTACCTCTTTGTGGGATGCAGACATTGAGTCAGTTCGGCCTAGGCTTAAGGTCTTAGGCCTTTAACGAGTAAGACCTACGCCTACTTTCATTTTTAGCTCCAAAATATTCTAGGAGTGCTGATTGAACCTTGGATGACAAAGCGACGAATGAGTACTTACATCCTACTGATGCACATGAGCTTTTATAACATCTTTCAGGCTTTATAAAAAGGAGGTAAGGATAACGGTGATCATAATAGCGCTACGTTATGAAACTGAACCATTTGCGGGGGTTTGGATGTTTCTTGATCAACCCTTATGTGAATGTGACCGCACAGTTAGATAGCAAAGTTGCTCAGATAACTAAAAACTAATTTATAAGGGATTGATAGGATCATAACGATCATTATTGATGCAGCATTTAAAATAAATGATATGAAAATGTTAATGTCGTCTCTAGAGGCATGCGAAGTGACTGCGACTGGCACAGCCTAGGGCCCTTTTAGGGTGACCTGCAATAGGTCACGGCTCCATTGATTTATTAAGTTACCTTAACTTATACTCAGTTAAAAGACATTTTTTCCTTCAAGTCAGTATGGAAATCCAAGACCATAAACAATGTTACAAGGCGAACAAATTCCTTAAATTCAATCGGTCCAGTATGGAAGTTGTCAAGTATCTAGTGCCCGTAATGTTGGTATTTTTATGGTCCTTATCGAGGCCGTGCGACTAGCAGCTCTCATTATGTAATATCTACTATTTAACACCCTGGAACCTGCTCCTATACGGAACAAGGCACGAATATGTTAGACACTTCCCCGCAAATACTCTGAATTCGTTTGATAAAATCTTGACATTTACATTGATTCAAGTTCCATAAGGATATGTGGGAGTGAGGCAATCACCTCTTATTCCAAGAAGACCCCTTATAGCAAGGAAAAGAGAATATAAAAATGAAACAAGCTCCACAGTAAAAGTCCCGTTACTTCGCAAAGGTTGACCTCGAACCATCAATAACTGATAATCATCTGCGACAGTTCGCTCCTCTTCCGTCCTACGGTGGTAGATACTACATTCTGAAGCCTTTGGTACTATTCGCGAGAAATCAGAAAACAAATGCTGTAGACCCAATTTCTTCGCAATATTCATTTGTTTAGCCGGATCAGCGGTTTGTTCCGGTTTTTCAACAATGGTGCTCGCCTGTCATTGTCCAGTATTGGCTCCATCGCTGCCATCGACCATTGTGCAAGCGAAACCACTTTTCGATACATTATTGTCTTAAAGATTATCTGGAGGAGCATTTATCTTTTTAAGATGATTGTCTTGTGAATCATTAGTTTCATCAGTAGTATCATCGTAGAATGGTGATTCTAGTTGTATCCCAATAGTAGTCTAACGTGTTTGGATCGAGTTCGAGGCGGCATTTTCTGTGATCAAAACTATAGTGACAAATAGTAATACGATAGATAGACACAAAAATGTCGGTCGTTACTTGTAGCCATAAACGCTGGCTGTCGAAGAACAGGCTTTTATCGCATCAAAATAAATAACACACTTAGACTAATTAGAGTCGTATGTGTGTATTGTGGCATCGCTTTCTCGGAACGCGTTTCGATAAGTGTAAGTTGTATCTTTTAGGGCACGAAAGCCTGCGGGAGAGGGTTGAGGGAGGAGTAGGAGGTGCGCGCGCGCATCCCGCGGCGAGCCGGCGCGGGTCAGCCCGGCTGCGCAGTGATCGCTCGGACGCCGACTGCGCCGCACGACACGTCGACCCACGCTCGCACCTCAAAGCCGCTCCTCGCGAAAAAACACAATAAAACCAATCGACCCCGAGTGACCTCAAAAGTGCATACCGAGCGGCCGACACGAACGAAACGACTTCGCGAAGACACAGAATTAAAAACTAACTCTAACGCTTTGCAGTAACACGTGAGCTTTATTAACTGTTAATCTAAGTTATAATTAACATAAAGGTGGAAATTAAACTGTGCACTGGAAGATATCCGAGTTTTGAGCGATTGTTTAAAATTTAAATGGTAACGGGCGAGCAGTGCTAGCGGCCGGTGGCTGTGCTCACACACAGGTAAGTTTGACTTATGATTTATATTACGATCTCGTTTCGCTCAGCTGAGCGCTCAGATGGCGGGGTATTTGACAGTTGTATTATTTTAAACGTGTCCACGCATAAATTAAGGAGTAGGCTAGTATTCATTCAGATACAGCCACATATTTTCTTTAATATGTTTGTATTGCATAAGTAATATCGACCTATTGATCAAGTTTTCAAGTGTTGGTGTTTGTCTCTTCAGTGGAATGCGCCGGCTTTGTCCCGTGTGTGTTGAGAACTGTTGTCATCATAACAAATATCTTTGCGTCTAGGTGCGCGGCGGCAGGTTCGGATGCTCTTGTTTGCACACCTGCTTCTTGGATTCTTCTACCTACTTTATAAATAATCTTTGGCGTCTCATATGATACCCTTTATCTAAACCCGGTATTCCATAAGTTTGTTGTCAGTAGCGATAAATGTTTGTCCGACACTTGGTCGTCGTTGTAATCCTAAATAAACTCGTTGTGGTCTTTATCACCTATTTTGGTAGACACACACAATGCTTGTGTGTTTGCCTTAGGAGGTAACTCTGAGTCATCAACATCATCAAGTTCTATAAGTTGTTAGTTATTTTTAGGATCCTTAACATACATTATCTTAGTCTCCATCATTTTAAAACTATTCAGACTTGTTCATTAGCCAATGGTTTGTTTTAGTCTGATGTCACCCACATTTAGTACAAAGTTAAAAATTGAAATAGACAAAGACTAAAATGACATGACACTTTTGAAAACCAAATCAAAACATACACTCAATTCAATGTAAAGACGAACATCAACAAATAGGTACCTACATTGTTTAGTAATATTCATTGAATGGCATAAAAGTCACTGTTTATGAATAACAAGAAACAAACACAAACGAATCAATGAGCACTGCAATACGTCGTACTACATCACATCACCCTGGTTACTGTAATAATTATAAGAATATCGATGATTCGTTGAGTGCTAAGGATAAAATCACGACTTCTACATTTGCCATTTGAAATATTTAGATGATCCTTACTCAATAAAGTATTTTCAACTGTGATAACATCGATTATAAGAGGCTACGGCAACGAAAATGGTGTATTAATGAATGTCTATGTTGTCAAAAGCCTTTGTTAATACTTTACCTTGAGGAACTATTTCATCTATTCAGATCAAAACATAATATCGACTAAAAGTTTAAGAAACCTTAGTAAACATTCTATCTTTTCATATTCAGTAGAATTAATTATGTTGAGGATCACAGCACAGAGGACCATATACCAACATGGTAGTCTGCCGTACGTACATATAGCGTACCTGTGCGGCGGGTTGCAATCAGGTTCTGGTTTCTCGAAATAATCTTACGCGATGTTGAATAACACTCGTTCCCACGTAGCCATTATTAAACGAGTTAATAAAACAATTATCGAAAATAATAATAAAAGAAGCTGTGTTATGAATGAAAGTGAATTCGATAAATACGTTGTGAGATACTTCTTTAGTTTCGATTCATATAGAAATAGTACAAAGCAGAATTTTCAATGCTTTTTATTATAATGAATCCTTTTTGAGCTGCGTAATATTAAAAGTCCTTCAGTCCTAACCACTAACCACATGTTATGACAACATTACAATTGTTATAATATGAAATCAAGTCAAGTTGAGTCTATCGAAAGCCTGACTGAAAACAATTTAGAACGACTGTACTTTTAATAAACGTAAATGTTGATCATTTCCTTGTTAATTAAATGGTTACAAATGAACTTCCAATATTTTGTAACCCACTATCAGTTAGCCAACAACTATAATAATCTGGACTGGGGACCTGATTGTAGGTACCAAAAACATTTTGAGTATGACACTAATGTTTAGGAGACAATTCAAAACCCGATGGGAGGGACTGATATCATAACTGTCTTTTGGAACATTAGTGCCGTGTATCTAAAATACATTGCCACAAACACAGGCAGATGAAGTAGTAGTAGAAGTCCACTTCGGTACCAAACTCTATAGAATCGGTTCTTCACAGTTGAAGGTTTCATCTCTAATTAGTGAATCGCAAATCTTCTGCCTACGCTTGAAACAATACCCGTTAAGCCTTATTAATAAAAGTAGTAATTATTATAATTACACATGTGATGTGCAGGCCATACACGATAGTCATGACATCATCTTTCTCAAATCCAAGGTTTCGCTTTTGTTAAAATATATCTGTTGTTTACTTTTAATGTTTAGAGCATTCGCTCAGATGGAACTGATTGGTTTTCATGTGAGTTCTTTGAAAGTAAAATGTATGCTGCAGATAATTTTGTTGAAACTGATATTAATTAAATCCACTTTGCTGCACTTCCTAAGTTAAAGTTAGATTCATGATTGAAAGTTGTAGCTCATCGTCTGTCATGAATGAGACCTAATGGTTTTTATTGTAAATCTTTACTTTGTCTTGTCTAAAGCAGGCGCATTCAATTCTGCGTAGGCCTAGTTGCTGGTCAAACTTTATTTTCTGTTTGGAGATGGACTAGAATTATTTCTAATGTTATCGTTACAGATTTAAATTCTTAGATATACGCGCATTACCTATCGAAATCTGTCATGTGATGATTTCGTCTGTTTAATTGTTTTTGGGTGAAATCCTTTTAATATCTTACTTATGGCAATTATAGCGTGAACAAAGCCTTAAAAAGGTGTAGGTTTAGTTTTCTATATATTTGTCTGTCTGTCTGTGTGCGTATCGACTGGTTACACGTTGACCGTGACATATTCCTTGCATACAGTGATTCATACATAAAGCAGTATTGTTGGTTTTGTGTTAAATGAAGTAATTTTTATTTTTTATCTGACTACATACATAATAAGATATAATTTATTATTTATGTTCATTATCAATTTAAATATCCTAAATTATCTCAAGATGGACTTTTACCGATGCATCCTTTGATTATGGGGATCTGTGCAAACAATTATATCACTTATCCCTTAATCCCTTTTTGGCAATTCTCATACATATAACGTCTACTATATCCACTTTTGCTTCAATCGTTGGTTAGGTTTAATTTTTCTATATTAAACAAAAATCTTCAATTACGAAAAGGCTTTTTCTTAAGTGATATTATATTTTTTGTGCTCTATCTTCGCCAAAGTTTTCTCTGAACGGATAGCGCATGCCAGATATCAGTTAAGTTGTGCACAATAGTCGATAGTCATGTGGTAACCTTTGCAGACGGTGTCTATCTCGACTAGAAGACATGTCGCAAGTTGTATAACGCAACAGTAATCATTGATGCACGTGTCTTTTGAAAAATTAACGTCATTGTTGTACACATCACGTTTGGGGCTCGCTCCAATTAAGGTGGGTATCATTTGTCCAATTCGTTGTTGAGGTTAAGTTTAGAATGGTGGGCTTAACACTATCAATACCGTGATGTTGAAAAAGTCAATAAGCAAGTCTTTACTTGAATTGGATGACCCACAAAATTGCTGACAACACACTATCGCTGACAGAATCGAAACCAGAAAGGCTGGAATGTGCCAGACATAGACAAATGTTTTGTACATGTTTACACAGGAAACAAGAAAACCTGAAATTAAGCTTGATGTGCAAATATTCGTATGACCTGGCCGCATAGACCCGGATCACACAAACCCCTGTGTCCCGGCAGACCATTTAACAGAACGCATCCTATTACTAGACTAACGACGACTATTTGGCCACAAATTGTATCTAATTGAGCATTACAATTAATTAGCTCCATATCATGTTTAATTCCGTGCATGACACGTCGAGTGTGCTCAGCTAGGACCTAGTGCTAGCCGCTACTGATAGCGAGGAGTAGGTACTCACCTGATAGCTGATAGTGCGTGCGACGAGTTTGCCTACCAATACTGTGCGGCGATTGGACGTGACATTCGTCTAGTTTATTTATTACTAAGAGTCTATTACTAATTAGTAATTACTGTTGATATTTAATTATTGGCGTTTACTTACTATCTGTGTTTACTTACTCAGTCGTTATTTGAACTGCTGTTTGGAAATCGACTGAGATACCAAGTTTTATTAATTTAAGAAGGCTTTTCAGGAGTTTGTTATCATTGAACAATTTTTAAGAGCAATCTATTTTTCTTCTATTTAATTGTAACTTATTTATTTATTATTATTTATTTATTTAAACATTATACACAATAGTGATACATAGGCGGACTTAATGCCACAAGGCATTCTCTACCAGTCAACCTTAGGGTTAATCAAGACAACATTGTGGTAGGGTACAAAATAACCAAAAAAAAAAAACAATGTCAACCTATCACTGACCAACCAAACCAATGCCAACGCCAACGTCAAATTATTACTTAGTTTAGTTTTGATGAATCAAAATGATGATCCCTAAGCTCGTCAAAACAATATAAGTCTAGGACATTGTTTTTAATTGAAAAATCATAAAAATCCGCCAAGCTAATACAAGTAACATCTCACCACGTTACAAATAAATCCATCAACATTACAACAGCAATCTAAATCAATTTGTCTCGCAGTCATCAACTTCAACAAACACGAACAAATAAAAACTTTCTAACAACATAATTAGTATACAATGGGACCCCATCACTGAGGCAACCGCGGCAAGCAGCCATGATGGCAGCCGTAAGAAATGCCGGCGCTTCTCGCCTGGGTGCGCAAGCGCACCTCACGTGCGATCCCATGGCGTAATGGGGCCCATTTGTAAGCTGATGAGCTTAATTTATTAGAAGATAGCTAGAAATGAGCGAGGTGAGATGAGCTGTGTGACGTTCAATACGTTAAGGGGTCGGTTTTGGATTGTGTACAAGTTCTTATAATAATTAAAAATTTAACGAATATTTCAATAGATTATTTCAATATGTAGTAGTAACTGATTTGATAACATCACATTCAATACAAAGAAGCCATTCCACATTGACTTAACTAATTTTACTGTCCATAAAACAAGACTGTTATTCTAGAGAAGAACATAAAAAATACACCCGCTTTTATATTCTTTATAAAACAGTAATCAAACTCCGCTCAGCTCAGCTCCGCTTCGACCGCTCCCACAGCTCTTGAACGCACGAAAGTAAAAAGTACTAGGAAAGCCTCTCACGCCACACACGGAGTACAAGCGGTTCACGGCGGTCATTAGACGATACATGAAGCACATGCGCAGGCGCAGCAGCTACATGCCTTGCATACTGCTGAGTGTAGCGAGAATACTTTCAATTCTGCATTGAAATTGTGTATTTGCATGTTGACATGTTGTGTGTGGAAAAGTTAGGAGTTTTAAAGATTTGAGAAAACATTTATAAACATACTTGTCTTATTTCTTGTGCCTATATCCCAATTTATTTGGTTTTGGCACAGCATGTCTTCTTCTTCCATACTTCTCTATTGGTCATCATAAATACACAATGAGGAACTTCTTCTAACGAAGTTGTAAGATCACTCTTAATAAAGCCTCTGAATTTCTGAAGTACATTATCATTAATCATTCTCCTGCCCCGATCCCAATCAGGTAATTTAAGGTCAGAGCAGCATGTCTTCTTCTTCTCTAACTCCAAAAAGGATCTTGTTTTAAGCTCATTCACGGCCTATGAACAAGTCAAGAAAAAGTTGCGTATTTTAAATCACCCTTCCTTTTTTTTGCATTACTTTTAAATGTAGGTGTAAGGTACAGATTTACTTTACCTTCGGGGATTACAGGCGAGATGTTATGTAAACTCTCCACTTCCTCAAACTTCGTCCTTGACAGCTGGTCTATCAGCCCGGCATCGCGTCCCATCGGCAGACCAGTGGCCACGCCATCAATCACCCGCCTATCGTCTGCCCGTCTGAGCGAGCATTCCGCGTCATTACCGCCCACCTCCTCGCAACTGAATAACTGATGCAATGCCATTACTGCCACTTAAACACTGGCGAGGATTTACAGGGTTCTCACTGAGAAGAAAGGGGAATTAGAAATTTAACTAAATATAACGTTATATCAACCCCCCCAATCCTTTGAAGATATAGGCAGAGTCTTGTCTGTAGTATCCACATTTAGCCAGTTATGTAGTCCCATGTGTTTTGCGTTATTGGAAATATTATTCAACTACATGTTTTGGCTATTGACTTCGTCGAAGTTCATTGACTTTGTGATTATCATAATTTATTTGCTATCTTATTGTCACATACTGTTGATGGTCACATACCTGTCGTAAGTTTGTTTGTTATTGAATGTCGGCTCTTATTTGTCCTTTCGCTATATTGATGTCATGATGAAAATTTCCCAATAATTCAGCATTTTAATATTCTGCATGTCATCATGTTCAGGTTACGGCGTAGCGCGTAGCACCGTAGCCTCGTAGCCCCGGGAGTGCTACGACATTCCCTAAACTACTCAAAAAACGTTTCAAATGATCAAATGTTCCTTATTATTGAACATCACAACTTAGGGGCTAGTTGTAGCGTGATGTTCTTATTTATTTGATATAAAAAGTGAGATAAGGCAGAATTTCTACCAAATTCTCAAGAATATTAGACGACACAATTGCACAAACCCTGCACAAAGTGTTGCGGGATCATCTTCACGACAGAGCTGCGACGATTAGTATCGAACTGGTGACGTCACTGGCGCACGCGCCGGCTCAGCCATCAGGTGGGCCCTGGTGTGGAATGTATTAGGCGGTTCACCAAAATGTTACTAATATTTTAAATTCCAAATTAACCTTGTTTCTGAATATCATTTTACACATTAATGGCTGCACGGATTTCGAGGAAATTTCTTACTAGAAGATGATGGCCTGGACGTAGGATACTTTTTATTTATCTCGGTAGTACGCTATATTGTCGTGGAGTCAATTTCGACCGCGACGCGTACGACGCCATGAGCAAACAAGACCTATATCACTACCTCATCCATTGTTTTCTTTTATTCCCCTTTTCTGGACAAGAAAAGTGGATTTTTTCAGCCCTAAGTAATAAACCGATAAGGTATTGAATACAGTATGAGCGTTACTTTAGTGAAGACAATCTATGTAAATAAGGCTCCGAATTTATTGCACGAATTAATTAATTTTCAGCACATAAATGTTAATTTCCAGTCAATACCCTCATAAATGTGAGTGTCCTACATTGATAAATGATTACAGTATTTTCTTCAAGAATTAATTAATGTTTGTTTTCTTTCTGTTATTTTAACTAAAATGAAAACGGTTTTGAGCTTTTTTTAAAAGGACAGTTGATGACTGTTACTATGATGATTGCTCATTTATTTTTTTGAATTAAAATAAGTCTAAGGGGAGAAGAGTGGAGACCCCCAACTTACGAACAGTGAGTCGTGGGTTCGAACCCTGACTGGGTTCGAACCCACGACGGCGCATTACTTTGTGTAATTTATTTCATCACCACTGCTCTCAAAACGATGAAGGTAAACATCGTGAGGAAACAAAAAAATTTAAAAATTTAAAATTTTTTTGGTTCTTATAACCAAAAAATTCGAAGACATGGGACATCTACCAATTCGCACTGGGCCCGCGTGGTGGAACATAGCCCTTCCCTCTCCTAGAGAGGAGGCCTGAGTCCCTGCAGTGGGAACATTATAGGCTGATGATGAAGTGGAGAAGTTGTATCCGCAAATATA
This sequence comes from Diarsia brunnea, assembly GCA_949774965.1. Lineage (NCBI taxonomy): Eukaryota > Metazoa > Arthropoda > Insecta > Lepidoptera > Noctuidae > Diarsia > Diarsia brunnea. Next base: position 554,491 of record OX459011.1, read on the forward strand.
ATTTAAAAATCGTATCAGTATCTTTAAAATAATATATAACTAGCTTGGAAATTATGATAATAACAACATCAAACTACTAAAAGCGGATAGACATCATCATCATCTGAGTGTCCTATCCATGCTCTAAGGCGTGTTATTAACATAAAACTATTAATTTGTGTACGTGACTGCAAATAATATCAAAACGCAATTATTGTATAATTTATTGCTTTGTTTATATCAAAATATTCACCTCAACCTACACACACTACTTGTTCGCAACTTAGTTTTTTTGTTCACACGATGTGTCTTGAATTCTTAAGTCGATAATATTCGTAGGCGATGTCATTCATTGAATCATAATATGCACTAATGTGTGTGAGTACCTGCTGATGTCATCAGGTTTTTTTATTATTTTCCTCTAGATTGGTCAGATCATCAGTTTGGTAGACGCGTTTTTATGTACGAGTATGTCTCTCTTAGTTTCGTCAATTTCGATACAGGATTAATCATATTTTCTATCGAACAGCCTAGATATTAATTTTGCCAAAAGTTGCAAAATGTTTTTCAAAAATAATAAAAAAAAAACCGCCGCATCTGTGGTCGGACTTAGCGTGGGCGCGCTAGTGCACAGATAGAGCGATTGTTTCATCTAGCGCCCCCGCGCCGATTAGTGGCGGCTGGCACTCCGCCGCCCGCCCGGCTAAGTGTCGCTCGTCCGCGGTCCATCTTAGCCACCAGTCTAACGTTAGTCTCCAGGAGCGAAGACCAGGAGCCTCTGTTTTCGATAGCATTGGTGAGTGATAGAAATGTAATGCTTTAAAGTGAGAGGCCTTAAGAAACGCAAGCACAATAAAGGAAAAATAAGTTAGACCATAAGATATGTTTTTGTGTTAAAATGAAATAAGGATTCTGTAATACATTCGGACGTACGGAAACCTAAAAGGGAACAAGAGCTTTAATTTCGCTTTGGGAAAACTTGTGAAAACTTTGGCATTACTTTGTAAAGTGCGCCAAAATTTTGGAAAAAACACACACTTTAAAAGCCTTTCTACTGCTTTTTCTTGTGGTTATGTTCACCATCATTTGATAACAGTATTCTTTCAGAAAAACTAACTGAAGTTCTTTATTTGGTTGGTTTTTGTTTGGATGAATTTTACAAATAAAAGTAAATGCGTCAAGAACCTCTAACTAAACCGTGTTCAAGAGTTATCTATCTGTCTCCATAATATGTCACTTGCAGCTTTTAAACGCAGTTTTAACAGTGCTGATTGCGTTAATTCGTGAATGCTCTCAGAATTTCCTATTATACTTTCTAAAGGACCTCTGCGTGTGTGACCCCTCATTTCAAATACCGGCCACAATACCGGACTCATTCTTGCGTAGGTTTTAAACCTTGAGCAACAATAATGATAGGTTAAACAAAAATGCGAAGTGACATGAAACTTATTTGTCTATTGTAACGATTGTCTCGGAAATTGAGAAAAAAACTGTTTTAAAGTCTATGAGTGTGGGTTTAGTGGTGGGCATAGCATTTATCTTGTCATCTGCTACACAAATATTGTTTTTAAAATTAACACTTGAATTCTTTAGCCCGTTTTGGTGGAGTTACCAAATCAGAATTAAACCTGATAGAAATATTGGTATTTTAAGAAACACCAAAAGCGAATTCGTATATTTTTGCAATGGTCTACGAATCTTTATCTTATATTACTTGTCAGTCTGGTCGATATCCTTAGTGACTTTGTTTACGTGCATTATTTTATTTATGCTTAATGTCATAACAGCATGCCTGTAGTCCCTAAAGAGTTAAGCAGAGGTGTACCTATTTCTGCTGTTCACCCATAAGGGGCGAGTCTATTGCCATCACAAATCTAGACTCTGTCCGGATCTGAGAAATTCCTTATTGGAGAATCCAAAACACTTCTCAAACTGGGAATCGTACCAAGACCTCAGCAGCAGCGTTTACGATCACCAGAGCAACGAGTCAGTCAAACTATTTGAATGCTTACCTACAATTACTATTGAATTGATAAGCATTCAAATAGTTTCTGACTTGTGACAGACTTCTGTTAAGGACAAACAAGCTCAAAGATAAATTACTTTTCAGAATCCGATTTAAACCTCCAAGTTTTTGGGCCTATTTCTCCAAATACCAACCGCCCTCCATATCTCCCAAGGGATAGATCTCCTTTCAAAAATGTGACTCCTTGGATTGTTGGATTACTACAAACAAGTGAGCATTTACTGTAGTATTGATTGGCACTTTAGCTTCTGCTGCCTCCATCGACAGATCATCAACGTCATGCGTCATCAAATGATCTCGGTATCATATAACAGTAACAACTTTTTCCTGTTAATCGCCGCTTGATCACGATGTGTATCGCACAGAGACTCTTTATCCAAGATGGCGATAGATTTAGACATGACTTCATCTCCTCAATGTCAGATGTCCTCTGCAGCAATAAACATTCAGCTTCATTTACTTGTTTGTTTCCTTTGGCGTGATTAATATTTGCTGAAGTGAAGTCATTCTGTCTACTGTCGGGTCTGTGATTGGAGCTAACTCAGCTGGGTTTTATTGGTATGAACTATTAAATTGCAATTTGTTTTCGTGGAAAAGCCAAACAAAACAAAACATTGCTTTTTTATCTGCTTAGAGATGATGATTTCTGGATTTCAATAGTTTAGTGCTTGTGCTTAGCTAGTCTGGAAGGAACTTCTGTAGATCAAAGTTACCTATGGAATAGGTTAGTTGACTGACTAAAAAAATATGATTTTGTTAAATTATCGAAAAATATTGGATACGTGTATTTTTTTTATCAAATTAATAAAAATTTACGAAAATAAAACGTGTCAAAGATCGTGTATAGTGGGGGCTGGTGACGTCACTTTCTGGTAAAAAATGTACCAAACTGTGACTTCGCGCGACTTTTCGAAGCACTGTATCGTCTTCATTTATTGTTTACGTGAAAAACGAAAAAAACGTGTTCAATATTTTTAAGAAATCTATCTGACGGACTAATTAGATCCATTTCGTAAGTTAAATGTTTTCAAGTATTATGCGTTTTATATGGTCGAGGTGAGTGAGTATATCTCTGTGTACTGTACATAAGATACTGTACTTACAACTCATGTACAATTAACAGCAAGGGAATATAATTACAACTAATTAGATCAAAACTAATTAATTTCGTTTTCCTCTTAGTTTGGTGAAGTACTTGTACCTAATGCTTCATCATAAATACCAAGAATTTTGTTCAGGTATAAATAAACAAACAGTGATTCGTAAAAATCATTGGAATTTATATTAGTTGACATTGTTTTATCAAATACAATGCTATTTATCCTCTAAGGCAAATGACAGGTCAATCTACATATATTTGTATCTAGTAAACAATTCGTATTGTTTGCTACTATTTGTTTAGCTGGATGACACACTCAAACATTCCTAGATAGTTTTATATTTTCCACTTTTTTTCCTTCTGTACGCTATATCCGATCATCTTCCTCCTATAATAGAATATTGCTTGTCATTTTACAACTCATCATTAGCAATAAGACGTACTTCATTAATGAATCCCTTCGTTAATTTTCTATCGTTCCTTGTCCATATCTAGATGAACAACACGTTTTGTTTTAAGGACTTTAAAGTCATGCACTACATTTAAATCTTCTTTGTATTCAAGATCACCTAACACCGGTTTGTTATTTATTTTGGTCTCCAAGGTGCACCTCCAAATCACCTTCGTACCGCATAGAAACATGCAATATCTACAGACCAAAGTGGGTAGATTTTAAACCTGCAATTTTCACTGTCATCCTAAAAAGGAATTTTAAAACGACTGTAATTCCTCCTTCTCTGGAGAAAAGGCTTTACTACAGTGACGTCACTGTTCACTAATCCTTGACACTAAAGTCTGAAACCTGTCCTTATGACTAATATAATGTATATTTACGCCTGCTTTTATATAGCTCAGCCAGTATGCGCGTGAGGTGCCGATGTGTGTGTGAGCGCATTGAACAAACATTCGACATTCTGTCAAAGGAAATTATGTAAAACGAACGGGTGCTTGTACGATTACTACTTTACTAGTGGATTTATTTAAATAATAGTGTTTTTATAATAGTTTTGTTGTATTTCGCGAATAATGTAGGTACGTGACTTAATATTATATCGAGTTCATTTGCAAGAGCTGTTAATGGATAAATTATAAGCACAGTGGATATGGTTTTAAATAGATTAGTGCTCTGTTGATTTTAACAGTTGGTGCTAATATTCTTCAAGTAAGTACTTAATTTTTTTACCATATTTTAAATAAATAATAATATGTCCGTATGTGTGACCGCGAAGTTATTCTAAACAACGTTAGAGATTTTGATGCGATTGTCACCGTCATTTCAAGAATTTGTCCCGTAAAGTTTCTTACCCTAACAGCAGGGGCGGGTCACTACTCACTAGTTAGTTATACCAGAAGTATAGAGTTGTGGTCAGCCGACGATTTAATTGTGAATAATTTGTGATGTATTTATCATTTTTTTGATGACTAGTCTTATGTAAGTTATTGAGGATTCGCAGAAAAAAAGAAACATGTAGGTAGATTACCTAATTTCTAAAGAAGTGACTCATACAAGTCATGCATTTTGTACAATACCGTCTCTGCTGCAATTATGTCACTGTTGTATTTGGACTACTGAATTTCATTACCAACAGTAAAATAAAATAGGATAATTAGTGTAAAGGGACCGATATTGTGAATTGCGACAGAAGGCGGACTATAGGACCCACATAATCAAATACAGTATTTTCAAAACCTTTCGAATTCAACTCGTAAGTGAGTTCAGTAGGTACAGTTTTGAATTTTCCATTAATGTGGTCAGAATTCGAATGTAAAATACTTTGCGTTGGCGCTCAGTAACCTAGCCCGTTTTCATGTCACCTTTTTGACTTCTCTATTAGCAAAAAGACGATGAAACCGATAAAAGGCATACTTACTTTTTCTCCAAACTATTTGTGGAGAAGACTATTTGGGGAGCACCGCTGGTGTAACAACCGTCTCGCGGTCTCCTTAGCCACCACAACTTCAAGACGTGTAATCCCACCCCTCCTTACGACCACCCACCTACCTGTGTATCTGCCCCACTTACTGACACAATGGGGTCCCCAGAGCGTGCACTGCGTACTCGTGGACAGTGGTCTCAGACCGGCTCCTGTGCGCTACGCCGTGAAGGCTATCCGCGGACCGAGTGCGCTTGTATGTACGAATATAGGTTGCTATAGTTTTGGAAGGGAAGAGGTACCTACAAGGTCATTTCAGGAAAATTGTATTCGAGAAGAATTTTTCGTTTCGTTTTTATACTGAAATGACACCAATCACCCGTAATAGTTTTTGACATCGTTGTGGGCACACGCAAGAGACCACAAACACAGGATGAGGCAGAATAAATTCTATTAGCAAAAACAATAATTGAAAACTCCAAAATGACTTGTCCTACCAAAAAGCTTAGTCCTGTCGGAAGTCTTACTAGAAATACTTACGTGGCCCTTTCAGTCCTCAGATTTCCGTACTCGTTTGGTTTTCAACACGTAGTTTAAGTTAGTTGAAATCCTTCTTAAAACATACTAGGAATCTGTCGAAGGATAATGTACCAGTCAAAGCAATCACTGGAAGCAATTCTCTCCATTTCCCTTGACCGTATCTAATTTAGTAGTAAAGTGTTGTGGAATATTTGCGTCCTCTTGCGTTAGTAGTGTAAGTAATTTGAGACAATAGTTAAGTACCTGCTTGACTTACAGGTTAATGTGTTAAGTAATGGTAGGATGGGCAGCAGGGACGGGCTACGCTATGGTATTTAAGGATGGGCACTTAGTAGAGCGGCCATGTCTTATGCAACAAAGGTACTGTGCTTAAACCTTTGCGGACCCAGCACAGTTGGTTTAAGCTTTTCGTATTTACTTACCTACTTCTGACAGGATACCATCAATTTCACAAATTCAATTTTACTGAGCCAGCAATAGGATTTCAGAATCTTGTATGCTTGAGCAAAGTAAGGTAATCAAGAACCAATTGTTTCATGAAAAATTGACACTTAGTCAAAACACAAAGTGTGTGAACTCATAGATAGTTTCCTACTAGAAAGTAAAGCCGAGTCAGGTATAGTACATGTAGTGTGTCGTGTTGTGAGAACAACCGGCGCGGGCGCAGGCGTCGGGTTGCGTCCGCCGAAACATGCCACGACAGGGTTCTCGGAACATAGACGTGGGTACAGCAAGCAGATCGACTAAGCATCGTAATTAAATAGGTAATGGACTTCTAGGCCGCGTTATCTATCTATATATATAAAAATGAAACCCGTTTTTCGTTGTCACGACTTGGCATGAAAACGGCTTGACCGATTTGGCTGATTTTTTTTTTAAAATGTTCGTTGAAGTTCAAGGATGGTTTTTACGGCGAGAAAAAATCGAATAATGGCCGGAAAAGCCCTAAAAACAGCCCTTTTCTTTTTCCCATACAAACGTTTTCTAACTAAAACGTCAAATCAATTTGAGCTTTAATACCGTACTATAAAGTTCAAGTGTTAGTGGAGAGGTTCCGGGAAGGCAAAACAATTGAGTGACGTTCAGTTGTTCAGTCAACGAATGACAACTTCAAACAGACCATACGACATTATCACAATAATCACAAATAATTACTGTTTCTTTCCCAATAGAAAAATGATTTTTCAAATGGTGTTTGCGTATAATATAAAAATTAATTGCTGTTAGTTAGTCGCGCTAAAACTAGAGAACGGCTAGACCGATTTGTCTAATTTTGGTTTTGAAACATTTGTGGCAGTCCAGAGAAGGTGAGAAATTAGTAGTATGTAGGTAGGTAGGTAATAGGTAGGTGGTAGGTAGTTGGTACGTAGGCAGGTAAAAGGGCATTGCAACGCACGCGGGGTACAGCTATATTATATAAAAATGAATAGCTGTTCGTTAGTTAACTCGAGAACGGCTGGACCGATTTGGCTAATCATAGTGTTGAACTATTCGTGGAAGTCCAGGGAAGGTTTAAAAGGTGAGAAAGTGGAAGGTAGGTAGGCAGGGTAGTAGGTAGGGTAGTAAGTAGGATAGTAGAGTAGGTAGGGTAGTCGGTAGAGTAGTAGGTAGGGTAGTAAGTAGGTAGGGTAGTAGGTAGGTCGGGTAGTAGGTAGGTAGGGTAGTAGGTAGGTAGGTAGGGTAGTAGGTAGGTAGGGTAGTAGGTAGGTAGGGTAGTAGGTAGGTAGGGTAGTAGGTAGGTAGGGTAGTAGGTAGGTAGGGTAGTAGGTAGGTAGGGTAGTAGGTAGGTAGGGTAGGAGGTAGTAGGTAGGTAGGTAGTTGGTACACAGGCAGGTAGTAGGTAGGAAAAAGGGCATTGCAACGCATGCCGGGAACAGCTAGTGCATTATATTTGTAGTGGGAAGTTGTCAAAATCTTAAATATAGCAGTCCTATTAGCAAAAAAAAAAAAATTTGAGCCATAGGGCCCAGACAAATTGTCACTTTGACACCGGTATTATAATAGTTAGTCATAGTGAAAAACAAACTGTCGAAAATTATGTCACTCAGAAAAGAAAACGTATTGCCACTTGTCTAGGCTCCCAGCATCAAGCATGTATTACTAAAGCTATCACATATCGACTTTTACCAACAAGTTCCCATCTAGCCCTGTAACTGTAACACAGTGTGTTGCATAAATATTAAAGCTGTCGACAGCGTTGCTTGGATTATAATTGTTAAATAACATAACAGTATAACATAACAGCGCATCACATACCTCTCTGCTGACCCTCATACCAGAGATATGCAGAGTTAGAATTACTGATGCATGCGTCGATGCTGCGGTGGGCATAAATATTTTGGTTTATTTCTATTTTTAACCGACTTCAAAAAAGGAGGAGGTTCTATGTTCGTGTGTATGTATTTTTTTTTTTTTTTTTTTATGTATGTTACCTGATTTCTCCTCAATTTGTGAACCGATTCTCAAAATTCTTTTTTTATTTGAAAGAGTATACTCCTGAGGTGGTCCCATTTAAATTTGGTGAAGATCTGATCCTGATCTTCGGAGATATACAATAGAACTCTTCAAAAATAGACGGCAAATCTGTCGTGATTGCTGCAATCGCTTGGATGTTTATTGTTTATACAACATCATGACATAACATCACGCCTGTATGATCTGAGGGGGTACGCAGATGTGTACACCCAGATTTGGACAGTAAGATATTATGTAATGTTCCATTTATTGGGGATAAATAAAACCTATTATTTGTTTGGGAACAACTAAAAATGGAAAAATAAAAAACTTTTTGGCAAAAAATAAAACCGACTTCAAAAACACCAAAAAGTGAAAAATAAACTTCTGAAGAAAAATCAGCTTCTGAAGTCGGTGGCAAAAAACGAAATCAAACAAACAAATGTCACCGACTTCAGAAGCTGATTTTTCTTCAGAAGTTTATTTTTCACTTTTTGGTGTTTTTGAAGTCGGTTTTATTTTTTATGTTATGCAGTAGCAAGCAATCTGGTTACTGCAGTATGTCATTAACGGAGTCACGTTTGTATAACCAATTCCTTCCATTCTACATTCTTTTGTTTTGTTTTTCAAATGTTTGCAATCAGTGAGATTGCAAACATTTAAAAAACGAGCTTCCTTCACAAAAGGTTCATTTATTTCAATCTGTACATTTTCCAATTACATCTCTTGCACCTTTAGGTCTTCAGAAATGGCAGTCACTTTCACGTTTTCTGTTTCTGCATTGACTATTAATAGGACTGACCTAAGCATTTTTTTTAGGTTCTCCAGTCGCAAGCATTTAAAACCTTTCCGTTATAATTTTGTCTAAGATCGATTTGTCTAGTCTAACCCTCTAGTTCTTCCACGATGATTGCAAGATTCATAAATTTCTATTTAACATCGGCATAGTAACGTCTTTCAAGTGACCCCCAGCAGTGTCACGGTCTCGTGGTGCGGGTAAATTAACTCATAACTCCAACCTGTCTGTGGGCGGAACTAAACGCTTATAAGGCGTTTAGGCGCCATATTAGGACGTGCACAAAATTAAGTTTTATTTACTGATCCTCCGAATATCTTCGCCTCTTTAGGAAACCTGCAATGGTTTGGGATGTTCAACTTTAAGTGGTTGGTGTTAGGGTTCTTTTCGATCGAGATGCTGTTTGCAATGTTTCAGTATCTTCGCCAGGTTTGGTAACTTGTTTGTAATCCAGTTCTATTTCACACGAAGTCAACGATTGGTTCGGATCGTGTGCTCTAAAAGGTTTATTTCGATGTTTCCAATAACGAATTTGTCGTTTGCACGATTGTCAAAATTGCACACAATGTGGAAAATCTTTCAACATTTTCCCTTCTTTACAAAAACAATGCAAACATTTCAATAACAACTACTATAGTGTAGAGGACCGTATGAGAAGCTATATTATTGACATCTCAATGATATGCGACGCGCGGAGAATGCTCCACGACCGCGGTATGCACGCGATTCATTCTATTCTACTCATAGTTATTATAAAACAAACATTATTGACTAGATAATAGCTTGCAATTAACAATTATGTTCACATTTCTAATTTTATTACTTTCCCTATCGTGATGGGTCTCTCTCTACCACTGGATATAAATATCTCAAAGTTTTTTGGAATCCACAATCAGTTCCTGATTTTATTCATCTTCTACAAATTATTCATATGGCTGTACATAACTTACATAATCACCAGTTTCTTTTAAACCTTCATAACAATAATTGGCCTTAACATACATTCAAGTTCACCAAACATTGGCCCAAAACAGCCTACCTTCATTTCTTTCGCGAACAGCCAACGCCAACATTGGCGCGCAGTTGGCCGCGTCCCACGGTCGTCCAAACCAGTTCGATGCAGGACCTAGGTACTGGCCATAAGTGCATGTAGTACTTACGTATAGCCTGTGGGCTATGAGGTACTTGCAGGCCTGTTTTATGATAGCAGGTGGTGATACGATGCGCTGTTCTGTTGCTTTTACGTTGTGAAATAAAGAAGTCTAGAATTGCAAAAGTTTGAAAGTTGTTGTACGTTTGTACATAATCCAAATCGGACGTAATCTATGCACCAACACCAAAACAATAGTTGTTAATTTTCGCAAATGATTTTCTTATGTTTGCACTTGCCTACATACATTACTATATGGACCTGTCCATTAGCACTCGAACACAATTGATCATGACTGATCGACCACAGTGACAGCACTCACAGCATTCTGTAGGACAGGCTCCGTGGGCGGGTGATTCAACTAGCTTCATTTGTTTGTTTGTTTCCTACACTAGTTAACAAGGTCAGATTAGGAAGGGAAACTAGGATTGGATGTTATAGTTTTATTTTGTGAATGGATTTCTGCAGGGCAATTTAGTATACCGTCTTCGGGCTATCCTGTGGGTATCTTGAGTGTAAGCCAGGGCACAGTGACCAAGTATCGAAGTTTCTATTTTATAGTTTTTCTCTAGCAGATCTATACACGGTATAATACACCTATCATTTGTTGTTCAAGTCTTTTCGACTTCTACTTACAGTGGGGCGGCGATTGTCGAACTTTCAACAGCTCTTTGTAAATTATCTCTCGACAAAAAACGACAAATGAAAATCAGATTCGAAGCGTTTCGTATTTCTACGACTTCCGACTGAAATAAGGTTTTCGATAGCTTATGTCATTGCTATTCATTTTTAACTTTCCTATCAACGTTTAAACCCTGATAGAATGTCACTTCGTCTAGATACTCTGCTCCTTGATCGTATTTATTCTTAAATGTAGATAAATTAATAAGCTTATTCTGGGCACCATTACCTGTAGCAATCAGTTTAATGACACTCTTCGCATTAGCCATTACGTAAAGGCATCTTCAACAAGATACACATCTAAACCGCTTATCCAATCAACCCAGTATATAAGTCTAAAATTAAAACTGCTACGGAAACGGAAATGATCCTAGCAAAGTTTGCACAGATAAAGCTAAGCCTGATCTCATGTTTACTTACTGAAGTGACGTCATCGTCGAAGGAAGCTTGTAACTTTTTTATTGCATGTTATAAATTGTAGTGCTAACATAGTGGGTGTCGCATAAATTGAACGATTTAAGGAATTATTGTTTTTGATGTTAATATTACTGAATTGGTGTCAATTGTGGGAATTGTTTAAACGTTAGATTTGAGTGGCTTCAGTTTGCAGGGGTCTAAAATGACCACTTTAGCAAATCATTATATGAATTGCGTTAAAAGCCTTAATATTATGAAAGGTCCATTTTAGGCTTTTAACGCAATTCATATTATGATTTATATAATTTTTTATTTATTTTCAATTTAATTTTTTTTTTTTTTTTTTTTAATTTATATTATTATATTCAGCTGCATCCGGTTAGACTGGAAGCCGACCCCAACATAGTTGGGAAAAGGCTAGGCAGATGATGATGATATTATGATCTGCTAAAACGGCCATTTTAGACCCCTAGGACATACCTACTTAAAATCTAGCCTGTATCACGGATGGTTTAGGAAGAGGTATATTGTTATTCCTTGCCTATGCGTTCAGTAATGGAGTAGTAAGCAATACAATATAATTACGATTTTTACTACTGACTACTTTTTCAGTGTCAAATAAGAATTTACCAATTTGGCACAAATTTAAAAACACATCAATTCAATAGAATTTTAATTGTAAATTGTTTGATCAATTAAAACGCTAAAAGGGTTCACCCAGGTACCTGGCGTCGCAACAAATTAAACTTGTCAAAAGTTCTATAAGCTTCCTGTACAATTAGAGATTAGCTTAATTTGATTTTTAACCGACTTCCAAAAAGGAGGAGGTTATCAATTCGTCTGTATGTTTTTTTTTGTATGTTTGTTATCGGATATCTGATCTCCGTCATTAATGAACCGAATTCCATTTTTTTTGTATTCGAAAGAATATTCTCCCGAGGAGGTCTCATTGTCACCAAGTCGGGAACTGATGATAGGATCTCAAGAAAATCGAGGGCAACCCTCAAATTTTATAGGCACTTGTTACGTTTTTCATATAATTATTTTCTAAAGCTGTTCATGTATTTGCATCTGATAATCATAATCTCTTGGGTATGCGAAGACGATGGAAGGTAGGTACTACTCCTCATCGGTAAGGAGTTGAAAGCAATAATAAGGGAATCTTGAAGGTAGGGCACGCCACGATAGTGGCGGTAAGTCCCCTCTTTGAGGAGTGGCTGGAGAGACGCCACGGCGCCCTCACCTTCCGTCTGACGCAGGTACTCACCGGACACGGTTGTTTCGGGAGGTACCTGCACCGAATCAGGCGGGAGGAAACGCCCGGATGCTACCATTGCGAGGATCGGCCGGAGGACACGGTGGAGCACACTGTGGAGGTGTGTCCCGCTTGGGCGGAGCCCCGCCGTGTTCTCGTAGCGGCGATCGGCGGCGGCGACCTCTCGCGTCCGGCCCTGGTGCAAGCCATGGTCCGGGGCGAGGAGGAATGGGACGCCGTCGCCTCCTTCTGCGAAGCAGTGATGCTAGCGAAGGAGGTGGCGGAACGTGAGAGGGAGAGAACCTCTCGTCCCAGCCGCCGCGGGAGGCGCTCCGGGCGTCGGGGGCCACGTGATGGCTTCCGGCCACCGTAGACGCGGGCCTGTGGACGGTAAGTGATGGATAAGCTCGCCGTCCGTCCGTCTTATGACGACGACAGGCCGTGTCGACGGCGCGTTCGTGTTCCACGCGCGCCTCAAAGAGATGTCAGCAACATGGAAGTGGCCCGCAAGGGCCGACGCCTGTCGAGGCTGCGGGTTGTTCGTAAGGGATACCGCGGCCTCGACATGAAGGGCGAAGAAGGAACATGGGTGGTTTTTAGTCAGTAGAAGTCTGACACTCCCTGTCGCTCTGCCCAAGAGCGGGAGGGGTTATTTGATGATTTCCCACCCCCCAAAAAAAAAAAAAAAAAGGGAATCTTGAAGGTTAGAGGTTAGGGTAAATGCAAAGTAAATATTTACTTATATTAGGATATTACAACTAAAAATGGTAAAATAAAAAACTTTTTGCAAAACTGAAAACCGACTTCAAAAACACAAAAAAGTGAAAAATTAACTTTAGAAGAAAAATCAGTCCGTGACAAAAAAACAAAATCAAACAAATGTCACCGACTTCAGAAGCTGATTTTTCTTCTGAAGTTTTGCATAGCTTGATTGGTAAAAAAGTGAGTATGAAAAAAAAACTAAGTTAACGGTGAGATGGGTTGCTGGGTAACTAACTATGCATACATACCCAAACGCCCGCCCTCGAAAGAATATGTAATTTTGACGTTCAAAAGTGCTCAAGTGTCTTTAAATCTGATTTTGGTTTTGTTTTAATCTATACGGATTTATGGGCTTGACATTTTGTCATCTATACTAATATTATAAAGCTGAAGAGTTTGTTTGTTTGTTTGTTTGTTTGTTTGTTTGTTTGTTTGTTTGTTTGTTTGTTTGTTTGTTTGTTTGAACGCGGTAAACTCTGGGACTACTGGTTGGAATAGAAAAACTCTTTTTGTGTTGGATAGTCCATTTATCGAGGAAGGCTTTAGGCTATATAACATCACGCTACGACCAATAGGAGCGGAGCATAAATGAAAAATGTTGCAAAAACGGGAAAAGATATTCCTTTTTGAGAGCTTCCGTTGCGTGCGCTGCGAAAACGGTTTAAGTTACGTAAATATCATGTATCAAAGAATTGTTCCTCTTTAAATGTTCTAAAAAAAAGTCCGCGACAGCATATGTCTATCTTTTAAGATTGACTCACTGTAACCATTTTTAACTATTAAAGTGTTAGGTTAAAAATAATGATATTTTGCGAAGCTTATTTAACCCATATGGTATTAATCTATATCTAAATAAATATGTGTGTTAGCACAGAAATTTAATATAGAATATATGTGCCTTATACTCTATACAGTTTAAACAAATATCTTAGAAGATATCGCAATGTAAAAATATCCGCGCGACAAAATAATTACGCGCGCGGCAGTCATTCGGTCCGGTGCGGTAGGTTAGTGGGGATTCTGGCCTCTGGGGACTCCGGAGAAATTCAAATTCAAAAGATTTACTGCACCATAATGTTTAAAAGGTACAAGGTGTTACTGTATATTTAACAGTAAGAGATACCTATAGTAATTCTTTAATACTAGCGGACGTCACGCGGTTTCACCCGCGTAGTTCCCGTTCCCGTGGGAATACAGGGATAAAAAAAACCGGCCAAGAGCGTGTCGGGCCACGCTCAGTGTAGGGTTCCGTAGATAATAAAATATTATGTAAACGAAGTTAAAAAAAAAATACGGGCAAATGAAACTTGACCTCTGGATTGTATAGGCGCTCATACGATTCAGGGACCAAATTATATTGGTTAACTGCAGTTTCCATCTGTTGTTTCCATCCAAGTTCAAAATAATTTTCCTAGAAAGTCCTTATAAAGTTCTACTTTTCAGATTTTTTTCGTATTTTCTAAACTTATGGTTCAAAAGTTAGAGGGGGGGGGACGCTTTGTTTTTTACTTTTGGAGCGATTATTTCCGAAATTATTGACATTATCAAAAAATGATTTTAGTAAACCCCTATTCATTTTTAAATACCTTTCCAACAATATATCACACATTAGGGTTAAAATTAAAAAAAAAAACACTTCCCACTTTACATATAGGGGGGCTACCCTAATAAAACATTTTTTTCCAATTTTTATTTTAGCACTTTGTCGGCGTGATTGATACACATATTGGTCCCAAATTTCAGCTTTCTAGTGCTAACGGTCACAGAGATTAAGCGAGGACGGACAGACAGACAGACAGACATGGCGAAACTATAAGGGTTCCTAGTTGACTACGGAACCCTAAAAAGTAGCCTATGTCACCCGGGGATAGTGTAGCTTCCCAACGGTGAAAGAATTTTTGAAATCGGTTCATTAGATCCTGAGATTACCCCTTACAATTTAACAAATATACAAACACACAAACTTTACTTCTTTATAATATTAGTATAGATAATCTAAACTAATATTATAAAGAGGAAAGATACGATTTTTTGTTTGTTACGATTTCACTCAATTTATGTTGACATTATTTGTTATAAGCTATATTATGTGACGCAGACGAAGTTGCATGGGTCAGCTAGTTTAAGATAACACGTAAAATGAAATGCAAACAAACACTTTAGTAAATCACAGCTCGTGTTACCTCGGGGACCTTAGCTTCGGGGCAATTCGGGGTGACGTCACCGGCGCAGCCGCATCCTCTGCAGCGCCTTGCGACTGACAAGGTCGAACTAATGCCAATATGAACAACATTAATATTATGTCATCGTTATGTCTCTGTTTTGACTGGATTTTGTCTATTTAAATTATTAATTTATTTGACAGGTTTTTGAAGATGTCACACAGAACTTGTTGATTGTTATATTCTGAACAAGTGTTGTATTTTTTTTTTAGTTTGGAATCTGATACTTATTTATTCAGATTCGAAATAATGTTATACCTAATTCATCTCTGTGGCTTCATTCCGCTCTTTCTGTCAGGTTACCTGAAATGTACCAGAATGTGTACCTATCAAGTTCTGACGATCTATCAAAAACTGAACTTTCCACTCCACAAACGACAAACAAACCCCAAATATACATTCTATCTGACTCTGAAGGAAAGTTAAACAGGTATTGGATACACATAGGCTACTGAAAAGCTAGTCACTCGTATTGAAAGTTGTAGCAGAAACACGAAAGCTTCGAAGGCTTCCTAGTGGTTTTTGCATTCTAGTGTAGCTAGTTGCTCTTTTTCCAAACACCCCGATCTTCTCTACGCTCTAAAACAGTATAAAGACAAAACATTTCAGTTTTTAGTAGAAAAGGATTATCAACAGGGGTGGTCCTTTAAATATAACTAAGAACCTAATTCCTCAGCCTTCCATCGTATTAAATGCACCTAGGTATAGTATTGCCTACAGCAGAGTATTACAAACCACTTCTGCAGGCCCTTTGTATACAAATTGAGTGATATACGGTTTGGAGTGTGGCCAGCGCAGACCATTGTGTGAACGCCATGCGCCATAATAAGTGGACGTAGAAAGAAACAGCCGTTTTTGTTTGTGTCATGGTTTATTAATAGATTCGATATGGTCATAGTGTCTATTTATAACCCTAGAGATACCCAGACATACATTTTCCAAGTTTACGATAACAGTACGCAATGACTACCTGAGGAACTCGGTAGGTACCCAGGACTTGTCAAGATCCTGAAAAATAATATCAGACAATGGTTAAATATTCTCAGTTTGCCTTTTTTCGTGTAGAACTTCTGGTATCTTTGCAAAACTAAGGGCTACACCAGACTTATTCTAAATCATACGATGGTCATTTTTAACAACATTTTTTACAATATTTTGGGATACCAGAACTGGTATTACTTGCAAAAGATTGTAACTTCTTTTAAGCGATACAGACTTAGATTGTATTAGGTTCTGACAATTAATATCGCCTGCTTTTACTACGTGCTAATTACTAATCTATTGGACCACTAGGTTATCATCCAGCGGTATATTCTATTATAAACATTTGATGTAATTTGTAAACAAACCGCTGCCCTTTGATCTTAACCTACCTACTGCTACCATTTAGATGAGATGCAATCAAAAATACGTGCAATTCTAAGACCGACAATTGTATAAACGTTTCCTGCGGCAATTAGCTAATATTGTTGAAATGCCAGCCGGAATCCGCTTAACCTTGATCTTCAAGTATTCAACAACAAATACACGTGAGTGACTGGAATAAGTTAAAGTGAAGTAACTTTCGCTTGGGAAGTTTGCCCGTTTGTAAGGAAATTATCACTTTCTTCGAAAACATACAATACAGTAGGTATAACAGTAACTGTAATGTGACGTAGGCACTTCGTTAATTTGCATTCTGAACGACTAACTACAGTAAGCTTACACATTTGAAAAATTTAAGACAGTACCTATTGGCACGGGACAAAGAACTATGGTGTAACATTACTGCAATTTATAACTTGTGTGTAAGAAGAAGACATGCTGGATCGACCCTAAATAAATTGGGATAAGGGCAATGAAATGATGATGATGATTGTAATTTATAAATATTACTTAACTAACGTCTTTTAGATGACCTCTATTACATGGGACTTAAACATACTGGCGAAATATGTGTGTAGTATTAGGTACACCTCTACCTAACCCTTCGGGGATTACAGGCGTGATGTTATGTTATGTAACGTCTTTTAGAAATGTATTATATATGGCGTATGTCAGAAACTGTATCGTCATACGTCGCAATTAATCAACTGATTAGACACCCCCCACAGAATAATCGGAATGCAGCTTTTATTAGTAGGCTATATAGCCAATTAGTACCTTCGGTGAAGTCTCCCTCCCAGCCACTAGCCCAGATTACCTCCATCGATATCCTGCTATACGAATGCTTTCACTCTCATGCGCTGATCAATTCTGTCCACACCTCTGCTTACATTCAGGGCGCGTATTGTAACTGCTACACGCATCAGTTTGACAGTTCTGCGAGAATTCTGCCGGTACCGGATGTCTGATGAGGTTTGAACCAGGTGACGTTCTCACGGAGGGATGTGGATGACATTTTGATAAGGAGTTTCTTTATCTACCTGACTTGGGTTGAAAACTTGAAATAGAATGATCGCTTTTGATTGGATTTGCTCAATGTTTACGATCATGCATCATTCGGTAGGACCACCGTGCACCGGTGATGGACAGTAATTAGTCTTTCAACGGCCATGATTGGTTATTGTATACACGAATCATTTTCTTTGCCCGAATTATTTTTGACTTTGGCTGGTTGTGAGCTTCTTCAAGATGGGCAGACGACATACATAGTTCCCATCGGGGGCAAAACCTGGATGAGGCTTGCACAGGACCGTGGAGATTGGCACAAGAAAAGAGAGGCCTATACCCAGCAGTGGGTGAGTTCGGGCTGTGGATGATGAGCTTCTCGCAATGAATTCCCTCGACTTTCGGTTATCGGTCTATCGTGTGGCAGGCCTATTATACAGTTTATGAAGGCCGCTGCTCGGTATTTAACTCATCAAAATCAAAAGTTATTTATTCAAATTGGGCTGGTAATCAGCACTTTTTAAACGTCAAAGTTTAGAGTTCCTAGTTCCTAGTGTTTTAGCTGGGAAAAAGAAGTGGTGGAACAAACTCCCCAGCAACACATCTGTCTCTTAGGTTAGATCAAGTTTTAAAGGTGACTTTAAAAATAACTTATGTTTGACATTAATTACTTGTTGTTCACATTTTTTTTCCTCTAATTCATTAGCAAAAAGTTTAATCCTCTTGACCAATAATCAAAACATCAGAACATCAATACTTAGGAACCTGTTCACGTATTCGTTTGTCGTACGTTAATGTCGTTCGCCTCCCATTATGTCACCGTGTTACACGTATTTGTGGACATAGATCAGACGGGCCGATGAGCAGAAGGGAAAAAAGTAACGTTTTTTAGTCGTTGCCTTGCCTTGCTAAGAACTCATAAATGGAAAAAAATATGCCTAATATCCCTGTCGACCTACGTTCCACCTAAGGTCTAAACAAATTGCAATCGCTTACAAAATCAAAAACATATTATTCATTAGATTTGTACATGAACGTCAAGATGACGAGGAGTTTTTGCGACTTGGTAGAGAATAGGATATATAATAATCAAATAAAATCAATAAAAAAGATCCCGTCCAGACACCCAAAATCTTTGTAGTCCTCAGTGAGTTAGTCATCAGGTAGGCATTCAAGTTATCCGCGATCTACGCAACGGTGTGAGTCACGGTCAGGTTGCGCGGGCGCCGCTGACCGAATGGGGCGGCCCTACCAGAGTGTTCTGACCTTAGAGCGGCCCTTACCACTGTAGACAGGAGCAATAGACCCCAATTTATAAGTCTGCTATAAGTAGGGGTGATTTAACGTGTTAGAAGATTGCAAACGCTGCAATTTCTCTTTGTTTGATTTGTCCACAGTACTCAACAGCAACAGAACTGAACTGAACAGATCATGGATGAGATCATATTGTGAAGTTATTTTCTCGATTGTTTTATAAGCATAAGGAATTTGGAAGGGTCGCAGGCTCGCAGCAGATGTCATTGTGTAGTCTGCATAAGAAAATGGTGTGACTTCATGTGTGTATGTTTTATAAATAAGAGTATGCAGTTAATATAATAATTATAATATACCTACCTATAGAAAAAAACAAAACTTGGTTTATATGAAGACTGTAAACATGAACAAGACCAGTAGGTACATCTATCCAATACTTCTCTTCAGCGTGTTTTCACAAAATGCTTTGACCATTATTTGTTACAAATCAACGTAACTTCGCGCCAACAGTTTGCGTTCCCCTTCTCCTCCTCGATCATTTGATCTACTCTATGCGCGTGAGTCACTAGCAGGTTCAGCAAGCCCTGTGTCTGCGCACGCAGCACGGAGTCCTGTGACCTTTGGGAAGTGCCTTACTGCCCAACTGTAGCGAAATTATTGCGTTTAACCTGCCCTGCCTGCCTCGTATGTGTGATAGAATATGAATGGTTTATGTTGGAGATATGTACATTGTACACCTACAAGTAACACTGTAACACGTCATTATCTGCCTAACCCTTTCCCAAAATATGTTGGGGTCGGCTTCCAGTCTAACCGGGTGCACCTGAATATCAGTGTTTTAAGTGGAGTATAAGTAACAAATCTTGCACATCTGCATCTGTTTTTAGGAGTGTTGTGTTTTTTTTGTTGCTGAAGAAAAAAAAATCGAAGTAATAGAAAATTTCCAAACTACCTTAATACTAGCAAGTAAAAAACGTGTTGCACTGACACCAAACAGTTCATGGAACATGGGCAGTAAGATGATGTTGTACTTCCAAAGTTGTTGATGAGGCAATGCTCATAACTAATTAAGACCAAAACAGCTCAGCCGTAGCTAAGTAGACCCGACCCCACATCCATCACTCCGCATCAACAAACCCATTAATGTCAGACACTTGCAACACTAGTCCCGTCGCGCTGCTCCGTCCATTTATCACTGGCCATTAGTTTGGGCCACTGGGCCAATCGCCGTGACAGACAGGCGGCCATTAGGTGACATCATGGCGCATTGAGACACTGGTGTTTTGGCTAGGAGGAAATGTTCTGTTAAAGATACATCGTGGCTTGAGACGGTCTCTGTGGTCTAGTGTGTTAGGATCGACTCCAAAGTCCTTTCCGTAAAAAAAATATCTCAGTACCAACCAGAAATCTAAATTTCTGCCCGGTTGATGGCAATAATGTTGCGTAAAAATGTTGGTGTACGATGAAGATGTGCCTATGACACTGCGCCTCAAGTCTGGCATTCGGAATTCCTCGTGCATGTATACATGCAGCCGGTTCATTTAGTCATGCATTTCTCACAGCTGTGAACTGCCGCGATATAATTTCACGGAATCATATTAAAGTATGGATCATGTGATACTCTCATTTCTTTGTAACTGTCTCGAGAAGGGTTCTTGGATATTTTTATTACGATGTGCTCGAAGCCCGTAGTTAATGTAAT
The DNA here is from genome assembly GCA_949774965.1 of Diarsia brunnea. Classification (NCBI taxonomy): domain Eukaryota; kingdom Metazoa; phylum Arthropoda; class Insecta; order Lepidoptera; family Noctuidae; genus Diarsia; species Diarsia brunnea. The sequence goes on from OX459011.1 coordinate 575,072, forward strand.
TAATTAATGACCTCCCAGATTTGAAAAAATGTTGCTATTGGAAAAGTTAGGTTTGGTGGATATATTCAAGTATTCCAGGTAAACCCCACGTTTCTGAAAAAACTCGTCGTAATAAAAAAATAACTGACTTACCAGGCGCATCGAATGGCACTGGTTTCAAACCTGTTGAGGGTGGGGACGCGGTTCATACAAAATCCCCCATGGTCCTTTCCGTTGCGATTGTCTAAAATTGCAACTGTTACTTAAATATATCAAAAACTTGGTATTATATCACAATGTTGTCCTATTTAAGCCAAAGGTGGCCTGGTAGAGAATGCCTTGTAGCATTAAGTCCGCCTATGTACTACTGTTGTACATAAAGTTTAAATAAATAAACAAAATATTTAGGGGAGCGTATAACGTTCTCACTGCTGGGATCCAAAGTCTGCCTCGTTTCCTTTCTGTGGGGAGTGGCCAGTGGTAGTGTGAAATAAACATGATTTTAATGAAAAAAGATTAACAGCTCCAACTAAACGACCTCAGTATCTAGGACACGTAACTAAAGTTAAAAAAAACCTCAATGCACTCGTTTTTGCGCAGTGGTACCGAGATAAAAGTTATCTGACTCCTTATAAGATGCTGTAAGAGGGGCAAGGGCGCCGGGGTGGCGTGTGTGTGCCATATATGGCCAGACCTTTGGGCCACTTGGCCATATGGCGCGAGGAACGAGGTTGAGCCACATTGACAGATGGCTCACGACCAATACTTTAGTGTTAGCTATTAGGAATGTGTCAATGAACATGTGTCAATGTGACTTATATGCTGAACTGGAAACATGGTGTTTGTTTTGTAAACTAGATTCCTTTTATTGCGAAGCTGACAGCCAACATAATTGACTTGATTAGATTCCTGTTGACAGCCTACATGACTTCCATTTAATTTTGACAGATGACAGATCTTTTGGCGCGGAACGAACACCGCCATCTTATTTTTTGAATACGAGAAGAAGTTACGGAATCTTTTCGCTTGATAGCAATATAGTCGTCTTCTATACTGTATGGCACTTTGCATAACATTCCTGCTGAAATGTGTGAGACCTGTAGATACTCGGTACCACTGCCTGAAGGTTCGGGGATTAAAACTTTACCACCAGCTGTTACTGGTACTCAAGCAGTAATAGAATAGCCTAGCCTACTAGTGACGGTGTGACCGTCGACTGCCAATTCAAACCTCTGATTTTACGGATTCATGTGCGTATTGTATTTAGAATAGTCACACTTGCTTCGGTGAAAGAAAACATCGTGAGAAAACCAGCAACCCTGGGGGATATTTTTTGACGGCATGTAAAGCCAAGTCAGAGCATTGGGTGGCGTAAAATCTCTGACATCCGGTCAGGCACCAAACAGTAACCACACCATAAAGAAAGAAGACTGGCACTGGAACGACGCAGCAATGTAGCGAATGATCTTTTTTCTCTTACCCACGTGCATTTCCCGCCACATCACATGGGTACCTCGACGGCCACCCATAAATCCGGCAATGAGCCGCTGCACAGCTCGGCGACCACTAATTGTATCGCACTTGTGTCTCCAAGGTCCATCAATTGCACCGCGCGACCAATCGTGACACGAGCGAGATTCATACAAGTTCATTTAGCGATCACTTAAGTGTTAATTGGCTGTGATATAGTCATCATATACGTGCTTATAAATAGCTCTATTTTCTTGTGCATGATTCGATGATTGTATCTGAAGGCTTACGCGAATTACAGATAGATTCGGTAGTATTCGGCACAATCCAGTGGCAAACACTTTCAAAACCGTTTTGTATTTCTTCAACGACTTTGAACAGGATTGAGATAAGCTTCTCGGTAGCTTTGTCAGTACAACGTAAACCTTGACAGAATGTCACTTTGTCTGGGCCATCTGATCGTTACTGTATCATCATAATGTACCTGATTTATCCAGTTTTATTCATCTGAAATCCTTCAGTAGTTATCTTCCCTCTGCTGGTTTCTCCTCAGCGCTTTGGCTGATAATGATTGATAGGTGGTTTTGATTTTAATCATCCCTTTCAATGTTTTTACGTAATTTAGTTTCGACTTTTATCTACGACTAAGTAATCTAACTACAGTGGTCCCATTTAATTGTTACATAAACATACATTTACAATTTTTTAACCTTTAATTGTTGTTGTTGTTTAATTGGTGACTATGGTTTCTTCTTTGTGTTTGTTTTTATTAGTTGCACGTCCTCCAAGTACTAAATAAATAAATTGTGTTAGTAGAGGAAATCTTAAATCCAGACATTGTTTTGATGTGTGTCGCAGATCAACTCATCAGGCCGGAACCAATTGTACGAGCGCGATTGTTTAATTAGCTGTCGTTCGTTGGAGTTTATTATATTATGGTATTTGAGTATAGCAGGCTGAAGACTATATTGACTGTAATTTGTTATTAAACCGTGATTCTCGGTTGTGGGAGCAATACAGCTCGTATTTCAGTCATCCTGTGTCTAGGGTGTAAGATGTGGGCTGCGTTTATCTGGCAGTGATAATGATAACCCTCTTCCTGTACCTATCTTGATTATTGATAAATCAGTACCTAGTCCATTGATATAAACATTTGCTCGACGCGTTCGCCATACAGAGAATCAGTGTAGTCTGCTCGTTAACGTAACCTTGTATAAGCGGCGTGGTATTTTCGAGGTATATAGAACATAATATAAAGCTTTTAATAAAATTTACGACCGCACCCGAAGAGAGCCGATCGTGGACTAGTTCACTTCAGCTTAAGAAAGACCGTTTTAGGACCAAGTCCGAGGCGTCATTGTAACATGCGGTCCGCCCAGTCCTTACGCAGTAATATAAGTCAATGACCTAGTAAGTCAGAGTTAGGCAAAGTGTTGGCCACCAACAGGTTGTCATTGAAAATACAATTATCGCACTTAAGTCTTGAGTGCGATAATTGTATTTTAAAGTTTCACTACTTCTAAAGGCTACTTCAGTTTTATCGTCACCACCTTATACGGGGTGGTTCCGACGATACGACAATAAATGAAACCACTGGTAGTAGTGGTAGTTCTAGTTCATAGAAACATTTTTAAACTATCAAATAAATTCTAACACCTTCGCAGCTTCGTGGTGCCGACGATACGTAAATGTCTTTGCCAAATTCTTTTGTTACATTTTATTTCCACTCGATTATTCCTAAGGTTAGTAAACCAATATTTGTTTGTAAATTGTAATGTATTTCGTTAACAGTTTTTTGCTACTTAGTTTTATTGTTTTTTTTTAAATTATTTTGGTGTTAAAACTTTTTTGATAGTTTAATAATGTTCCTATGGACTGGAGCTACCAGTGGTTTCATTTATTGCCGTATTGTCGGCACCACCCTGTATGTATTAAATGCCGATGGGCTTCCGGTCTAATCGAATGCAGCTCAAGCTCATTACTACGAGTATTATTGTGGAGTAAGTACCTAACTGACTGCCACAAGCCAATTAATATTCTTAATTACTTATACTCCTTGTAAGAAAGATTGTCAGACATTCGGGCTTCCACCTGTACCAACTTTCAAAGATCTAGGGAAGACAGCCGGGACAACTGGTTAACGATTAAGTTTACGGTTCAATTGTGATGATGAGTTGAATTTATTGCGTGTGGGCGTCAAGTTGACTGTTGTTTAGGTTCATCTACTAATTTAACCTTTATGGTCTTTATTAGGATTCGTTGAATAGAATGTCATCATTACAATCACGATGTACTTACTAGTTCCCAGTGTTGGTACAAATATCAATAGGTTAACTGATTCAGGACCGATAAGACTCGTCTTGGGCTTAGAGAATGGAATACCAAGTGTTGGTATTATGAAAACTTTGTTAAGTAGATAATGTTTGGTTATTTATGTATTATATTTACCAATATTCAAATGTGAGTTTTAATACAACTTGTCAATTACTCCGCACTTTTTTTTATTATGATTAATTTCGTCTAAAAGAACGATCCTAGAGGAATGTGAACGTAAATCTTTCACATTAGGTATACTGTTACCCCACATATTCATCGTTCTTCCACTTCCCCTTCTAACAGATAAAGTAATTCTTGATTTACATTCTTGAAGACAGTGTTTTAACTAGTATTTGTTGTTGTTTCCAGAATGTCTGAAGGCGACGTGTCGTTGATCCGCGACGAGGACTTACTGCGCCGCATGGTGAGTTCTTATTCTTATACATTAACACAAACATCCCAGGAGTTAGTTATTTCCTTAATGGCATAATAATTATCAAGTAAGCATTGTCATAGGAACGCCTAAATACAATATGATTCTTTGATGGCCACCCAGGAATCTCACATAATTTATTATTGAGCCTCCACTACCGGCTTGATTAGATGTATATCCTTTTTGAATAGTCAAAGCCAATAATAAAATTAAATAATCTACATTGTATTGTATCCGAATGAAAATTCAAGAGCTAGCGCCTGACAGAAAACAAAAGCAATGTTGTTCAACCTACACTAGTGCTACAAAAGTGGTAGGAGCTAATAATATCAACTCGATTCACAATCTTTCTCTTTCGTGTGATAAGTGCCTGTCAAAGTATTAATGCCGCTCATAGGCCTCGGCCTGACATTACATGTAGTTGAGAAAGTGTTTTATACAAGTCAAATAATCACAATTTACTGCCTTGTAAGTCCAAACAGCGTAAACCTAAATTAAAACTACTTATGAGTTACCTATAAGGTATAAACTAACATAACCTCCATAACATTCCAGTGGCAGCAGACGGAGGACTTCTCCCGCAAGAAAGAGATCCGCGCGCACATGTACCGGCTGCGAGAGGAGCGCCTGCGCAACCTGTACTCACCCGAACCCACTCGAGATGGGAAAGGTAACGCCCTTCCTTACTGTCACTGTCTTGTGTAGTGAGTAGTGGGGGTAGATAGAAAGAACTTGTGTTTAAACAAAAGTTGAACAACATTTCATTGAGCTATGTGAAAACATTTTGTTGAAACTTTTGTTGACTGTAATTTCGAGGCTTTGGAATTTATGTAGATCTGAAACTCATAAAAGTAAATGTAGTTTTTGGTAGATACTCGTAGCTGAAAAACCTTGAATGACGTTAATTGGTAGTACATGCTTGGGAATGTTTGTAATTTTTAATTGATTTTTGTAGATGGAATTTTGAAATTATATATAAAACTGTTGGTGCTTACATTTTTTGAGATCAAAAAAAGTTGTTAGGAGCAAATGGTGAACCTGTTATTATAATCTGTTTTTTTTTTCACTTATGTGTAAACTGCTCACCGTGTTTGATGTTTTTTACACCCCAATATTTCATCCTCTTGTTTAATTTTCAAAATATGAATATCAGCCCTTCCAAAGACCAAAAGTTAGCGTCGATGTGCCCGAATTCAACAGGTAGTGAGTTCAGTGCTGCGCAAGGCCACGTCAAGTCGTTCGCGGACCAGAGCTTCCAGTCGATGAAGAGCAAGGAGGTCCGGGACGCGGGCTCCCCGCCCAAGGAGTTCACGTACCGCGGCCAAGGTGCCTGCACGATACACCCTACCTAACCTAACAGAACTAACGCTTATTAACCGGTAACGGTGTACACAGTCTACGACTAGGTGCTAATGCTACTCTCTTTGCAGATCTGAAGGCCCTGTCCAATGCTGGATGGAACGTGGAGTCGGAGAACAAGACCACAGACGACGGGCACACGCACGTCAAGTCTGTCCACGCCAACATCGAAGGCAGATACGACGTGGACGGCGGTAAAGGACAGTTCGCAGCCGTAGACCATCACAAAGAAGCCGTCACCGAGTACCAAGATGACAACAGCAGCCTGAAGCGCAACGAGACGTCGTCGAATACGGCCGCTCGCGAGCACGTTGTCCGCAAGACTGACGACGGGACACAGGTCTCGTCGACCACTAGTTCTTCGACCTCCTCGTCCAAGTTCCAGCAGATGTCTTCGACGAAACATGAATCAGTGCCATATTTGACCAACGACGACTATGACCTACGAAGTTATGATACTAACCGCAATGAGGACGCGTCCTCTTTAACAAGAAGACAGATCACGAAAACTAATGACTACGAACAAAACTTGAAGAACAATGATTATGAACAAAATTTGAGGAAGAATGACTATCAGCAAAATGTAAGAAAAGATGACTACCAACAAAATGTAAGAAAAGAGGACTACCAAACTGTGAGAAAGAATGATTATGAACACAGTGTAAGGAAGAATGACTACGAGCAGAATGTGACAAGAAGCGATTACGAGACTGGGGAGCTCGTGTCCAGGAAGATCGACTACCCTGACGACAACACCAGAGTGATCGTAGAGACGCGGTGCCTGCCTGACGGCACTCAAGTTACCAGCACCAAGAGAGAATTCCGTGCTCCAGTTCAAAGTACCCGCTCTGAACAATCGTACCAGACAAGGGAAAACAAATCCTACTCCACTCAACTGCGATCTGACGCCAGGGAATCCTCAAAGATCATTAGGCACGTAGTTGACGACCGTGCCTCTGATATTGTTGATTCTCAAAGACACGTTGATGACTCTGACTTCAAAAGACAAATAGCCCAGTACACGACGAAGGATAACGAAGATAACGTGGATGTGCAGCGCCATGACAGAACGGTTAACAAGAAAGTGGTAGATCATTCTAAAGTAGATGATGACTATTCACAAACCACTCGCCATGTGACACGCGTCAATAAAGTGATTGAATCCTCGGCTAAAGATGACCACGTGCAAACGCATCAAACACATCACCGGAAATATGACACTACCAACTTCCGCCGTGACACAGTTACTCCGCATGACACAGTCACTCCTCGTGACAGTCGCCCAGATACAGTAAAACCGCGTGACAGTCGTCCTGAAACATTTACACCGCGCAATGAACGCCCGGAAGCCAAAACACCTAGCTGTGATCGTCCAGATAAAACTACACCACGTGATAGTCGCCCTGAAACTTTTACTCCGCGTAACGAACACCCTGATGATTATAAACCGCGCAGTGAACGTCCTGAGACGTGCACCCCGCGCAATGAGCGTCCCGACACATTCACCCCACGTAGTGAACGACCTGACTCATTCACCCCGCGCAATGAACGTCCAGACTCATTCACCCCGCGCAGTGAACGCCCTGACACAGATACACCACGCGATGACCGCCCAGGTCAACCAAAGGTTGACATACCACATCAAACAAGGCATACTGAGGAAAGAGTCCATCACGTCACTAGGGACAAGAAAGTTGAAGAAACCATAGAGAGGAAGACTGATCACTATCAAACCACGTACCAATCTGACTTCCCCCAAAAGAAGATCAGCAACGATTGGAGCCCGTCACACCAGGCGTGGGCTAGCACACTGCGCGCTGATACTCCTACTACCACTCGACCATCAACCAGAGCTTCATCTCCTGGTAGCAGAACTTTCAAGTCAAGCACTTCTTCGCTAAGAAGTAGTGTAAGCCCTGATAAAACCACCAGAAAACCGTTAAGCCGTGGTGGTAGCCCCAACAAAATTGATAGATATTCGCCGACTCGTACTGTTTCTGACAGACACTCCACTACTTCGACGCATTCCGTTACTGAAGTAAAGACGCACAAGTATACAAGTCCCGATGATAAAAGACCACCAACCGGTCGTTCTCCTACTAGACCCGGTTACAGCCCTGAGAGGAAGCCTCAAGATCATCGTCAGAGACCAAGTGCAAGTCCGGAGAAAAGGCCTCAGGACTTACCCTTCAGACCTAGCGCTAGCCCAGACAGGAAACCAACACAGAAAGGTTCTCCAACGACCAACTATCCTAGAACTACGTCTCCGACTCGTCCAGTAAATCGTGGTGAGTCACCAACTAGGCCGCGAGCAAGCCCAGAGAGAAAACCAACTCACCATACTTCTCCTAATTCGGGTTCTCCACGTACAACTCCCGACAAAACCAATGATAGTTTCCCTAAAGATATTTCTGAGAAACCAAGTCAGAGCCCAGAGAGGAAACCAGGATATCAAAAGCCTAACGACAGTCGTCCAAGTCCTACTTCTGAATACCCTCGAACCACTTCTCCTACTCGGCCTTACCATCCCACAGACAGTACCAAAAGACCTAGCACAAGTCCTGACCGCAAGCGTGGTTATCAGCCAACTAGTCCTGCTAATGCCAGACCCGATAAACCTACAGATAAACATCCTCAAGATGATACTCCAAAACGAGGAAGTGTGAGTCCTGATAGAAAACCGGGCCATATGAGTCCAAGTTCTGCGCATAAACCGTCTGAAAGCCTGAGGTCTCCTGTAAAGCCATCAGACAAAACGTCACCAACTAAACACGCTCCCTCACAAAGCCCTGAGCGCAAGCCTCAGGACCAAATTAAAACTACAACGAAAATACAAGCTGATCACTACAAGTTTATCGACGAGGAAACGAAAATGTACACTCGTACTGATAAAACTGACACCAAGTATCCGAAGAGTTCGCCATCTGGGTATGACCATCCCTCTCCAAGAGATAAGGATTCTTCACCCACCAGAAAAAGTCCTAGCAAGGATACTCCTGACTTCCCGAGAAAGAGGTCACCTTCGCCTAAAGAGCATGTTACTTTTATTGACCAACGTGACCAGGTTGGTAAGACTCAAGTAAAAACAACTGAATTTACTGAAGAAAAAACAACAGAACATCGCTCTCCAAAGGATAAAGATTCTCCTACAGGTAAAACTGCTCCTAGAGAACCATCGCCATCGAAATATGGAACGTATGATAAGAAAAAGCCTTATGATCGTGATGTCACTGAGGTAACCACAACAACAACTGAGGATACTAAAGATGTCAAGTTTGATTCATTAACTCGCCGTGAAAAATCTCCCAAGAAAACACCTGATCAGCCATCGTCTCCTACCAAGAAGGCACCACGAGACAGTGTATCTCCGGTGAAATCTCCTTCTAAAGACACAAAATTCAAGCACACTACTGATTTTATTTCTATTGAGAGAACTAATGAACAGGTTAATAAAAATACCACTAAAGATCATCCTAGGAAACTGGTTACTCCATCATCAAGCCCCACCAGGAAGCCCAAGCCTACTGACACTGAGCCATCGACTGGTCAAAGCTCTCCTACTACTTCTGTGAGTGGCTTTGTGTACTTTAGCTCACCACGGACTGAGAAGACCGTGATCACTGACTTGGATGACCAGGAATATTATTCTGAAACGCATTCAGTAGACGAAAACATCAACACTCATAAAAGACCAGAAAGTCTCGATGTAAATAGATCTCAATCTCCCTCGAAGATTCCTTGCAGATCTCCATCTCCCGAGAAGCTTGTCTCTCCGGCTAAGGATAGCCTACCGAGAAAGAGCTCGTTAAAGAAACCTCCAACCGAGATAACACAGGCATCTCCCATCGAAAAACCACCATCTAGTTTCCGTGTTTCTCCGACAGAGGAACCAAAAAACTTGCCCCATAAAGTAGTGAAAAAAGACCGCCCGGAAGGGACTACTTCTGATGCTCCTGTTGGTAAACCAAAACCACCTCTAGAACGAAGAGAAACTTATGAAGACCGCTGCCGCAAGATTCTGGGCATGATGGACGATACCACTACAACCGAAACTATCAAGAAAACGACGTATTTGAAGGAACCAGAAACGAACTTGAGCTCCCCCAGTGTCTCACCTTGTCGCAGTCCTGCTCCGAGAGAAACACCTTTTGAATATGCAACTGTCAAGAAAACTACTGACACCAAAACTGATGTAACTGACTTCATAACTCGTGAACAGGATCACATCGTTAAAACAACCACCACTCGTCGTGAAGATGCTCCTATTGACAAAAAACCCAAAGCTCCGCGAGAGAGCTCTCCGACTAAAGTTCAAGATATTATAAAAGACAAAACAATTTTAAAGCACGATACGAACACTAAAGATACGGAAGAAATCAAGAAAACTGTCACGACAGAATATCCATCAACAAGACAAAGTCCTGAGAGAAAGCTAAACCAGCAATCAGGCGAGTTCCCTAACAGAGTGAACAATGACGATACTCCGAAAGCTCGTGTAAGTCCTGATCGAACACCAAAAGATTCGGAGTATCCACATACCACAGGTCCATCAAGTCGTCGTCCATCAGGTACTTCTCCTAGGTCTAGCTTGAGCCCTGAAAGGAAACCAGGATATGAGCCAACTGAGAAGAGGCCTGGAAATAAACAACCAGAGGAACCTATTCCAGTTACTCCGGGCTACATGAAAACTACATCAGCTGTTTCATCTAAATATGACACCACGACTGAGGACGTCACAGTAACGACCAACACACGGGAAAGGAAACCTTCACGATCTTCAGAGTCTCCGACTAGGAAATCCGCTTGTGATAAACCATCAGGGCCTGGTCAGCCGTCTGACAAGAGTCCACAGCGCAAACCAAGCTTTGATCAAAAAACGCCAGCTAAAACAAGTCCGAAGAAAAAACCTACTGATAAGTTCCCAAGGGAAGCATCTCCATCTAGACCTGGTTTTAATAAAACAACGACTTCTATGGTAGTTGAATACGATTCATCGTCTACAACTGAAGATTTAGAGGACATTTCTACCACTAAAACTACAAAAACAAGGCCATCTTCCCGTCCTTCAGGGTCTCCCACACGTCAAGCACCTAAACCTTCAGATGACACTAAACATACTTATCCTTCCGATAAGAGTCCAGAGAGAAAGCCATTGAAGCCTAAAGATTCATCACCGACAAGACCTGGCTACATGAAGACTACTGCTTCTATGACGTCTAAGTTTGAGGCCACGTCCACTGAGGATCTTCAAGAGACAACCACTTCTGAGACCATTCAAACAAGACGTAGTTCTTCCCGACCTTCTGATTCGCCTACACGTAAGACTTCCAAACCTTTGGATGATTCTCGCCCAAGACCTGCTCAACCAGCAGATCAGAGCCCTGATCGAAAACCGCACAGTCGTAACCAGCCATCTCCTACTAGATCCAGCCCCGAGAAAAAGTCTACTGCTAAGTATCCACAAGATACTTCCCCAACTAACGCAAAACCTGAGAAAATACCTAATTATATGAAGACAACCTCGTCCATCTCATCGAAATATGACACTGTTTCTACAACAGAAGACGTTGAAGAGACTACATCTTTGAAAACCACAGAAAGACGTAATTCTCAACGTCCATCGGATTCACCGACAAGGAAAACTTCGCAACCTGAAGACTATCAGCGTAAACCTTCGCTGGGGTCTCCTCAGCAAACAGACAAGAGTCCTCAACGCAAGCCTAAAGATGAAACCGCTCCTAAAAAGGCTAGTCCTGAGAACCAACCCACTGAAAAATATCCTAAAGAACGGTCACCGACAAGGCAGACACCTAGCACAGAGCAAACTCCTGGGTTCATGAAGACAACTTCATCTCACGTCCACAAAAAAGACACAGTGTCCGCGACTAAGGACTTCTTGGAAACCTGTAGAACAGAAATTGTTGAGAAGAAACATTCCCCTCGACCCTCTGTTTCACCTCTTCAAAAAACCTCAAAGCCAGGAGACAGGCATGAGCCAGAGTCTGACTCCCCTCGATCAGTTTCACCGTCTAGATCTTATCCGGAGAATATAACATCTAGAAAAAGTGTTAGTCCTGATAGGAAGCCGGGGCACCAGCAACCGACTGAGCCACATGGCAGAAAGCCTACTGATAAGCACCCAAAAGAAACTTCTCCTTCCAAGCAAACTACCAGCCCGGACAGTACTGGTTACATGAGAACCACGACCTCTGTCAGCACCAGAGACACCACAGAGATTTACGAAGACGACATCTCTAAGACAAAGCAAAACAGATACCCATCCTCTCGCCCTTCAGAATTACCCACTCAGAAAATTCCAAAATCTGATAGTGCTCCAGATAAGCCTCATTTAGACAGAAGTCCTAACCACTTACCAAGATATGATGAAACTTCACCTCGAGCTAGTCCTGAAAGACAAACAGGTGACAGATATCCGAAAGAAACATCACCGTCTAGAAACATACCAACTTCTGATGAGAAGGAACCAACTCGTTTGAAATCCACAACATCTGTAAGGTCAACTTACGATTCCACCTTGGAGGATATTCAGAAGACTACAAAGTCCAAAGTTACCGAAGATCACCACTACACTTCACCTTCAAGAAGGGCTCCGAAACCTGCCGGTGTTCCCAAGTCCACCCCTGAATATCCTCGAACGCAGTCACCTACCAAGCAACAGCCTGACGATTCTATGAAAAGACCATCTGGGCCTAAAGAGAGTCCAACCAAGGGCCCTGGACGAAAATATCCCCAGGAATCATCTCCAACCCGGGTAAGCTCTAGCCCAGATAGAAAACCAAGCTACATGAAGCCAACTGCTTCAGTTACATCTAAGTTTGAAACCACTTCTACTACTGAAGTGTTTGAGACCACTGAAGATGTCGTAGAAAAGCATCCTTCACCAAGATCATCAGTATCACCTACACGCCGCGTTCCACACGAGCCATCAAATACAAATCCTGGCTATCTGCAGCAACCAGAAGAGCCGAGACAGCTCCGTACTCCTTCTCCCATGAAGAAAACGACGAAAGTCACCGAAGTGAGCACAGACTTCCTCATGTCCGAGCGAGAACAAGAAATTTTGGACAGAGTTCAAAAATCTCTTAGAAAACTGTCTCCAGAGCGTAAAGAAAAGTCACCCAGTCGCGAGAGGAGCCCTGGTAAAACAACAACTAGCTTGCAAGATATTGATATAACGAGCCATACTGAAATAGATGATGAATCATTAACTGAAGATGACACGGAGATCACAGAGATGATCTCGACCGCTAAAGTCACATCTCGTCCTGAAAAATCTAAGGATGAAAAGCCAAAAGATCACAAAGCGCCAAGCAAGCTTTCTACTAGAACAGTTTCTCCAACTAAAAAATCCTCAGGTATTGCTACACCCACTAAGCTAGACAAAAGTCCAGATTCCCAGACTAAACCTAGAAGTATTTCGCCGAAAAAACTTGTCTCGCCATCTGAGAGACCGCAATCTCCTCAAGTTTCAAAGCCAAGTGGCATTAAACCTAAGGAACAGATACCATCTCATCTGACTAGGAAGCCAACGCCTGCTACGTTAAATGTGACTAAAGTAGAAAAGACAGCAACCGATTCGAAGAAAACGACTAATATTAATTCTGTTACCAAGCAGAATAGTTTTACTCGAACCACAACTGGTAGAACTCCTACTAAGACCATTCCATCACAAACAGGTCGTCCAAGCGAACCCGAATCTAAGCGAACCCCGACTCCTAAGGGAATCAGAGAAAGCGTGATTCCTACAAAGAAAGACAGTGATACAAAGGTCACGCGTACTGTTAGTGATATCACCATAAAGTCAAAGAAAACATCGCCTCAAAGAATGAAGTCGAAACCAGAAATAACAGTGAGTGACGTATCCACTAAAACAACGACTAAGACTATGAAGTCGTCTTACAAAGAACCGCATTCAAAATTGCCGAGTAAACCTAAGTCTGCCACGACATTGAATACATCAACTGATGAAGATGATGTTATTATTGATGTCCAGCAGTCTAAATCATCCAGAGAGAACTCACCAGACCGAATCTGTCCAACTCCAGTCAATTTTGGAGAAGATGTAGGAACTCCTCGCTATCCCGACGAAGTGAGTGAACCAGATGATGAATTCAACAGACGAACACATCACACTATCCATGAAGCTGAGACCATCGTCGATGATATTGTTGAAATCTGTGAAGATGATGAGCTATTTGTCAAAAAAACTTATGTCGACACCGTGACCGATGATGATGAAAGCCTTCTCAGCGTAACCGACAAGGTATCTAGGTTCACAAAAGGTGTCGATACAGTGACCAAGCCTAATGATACTACTACAATATTTAAAGATACTGAAAGAAGAGTTCATTCCGATTATATTGATGAAAGGCTGAAATCCGATGAGTGCTTACTGTCTGTATCTGAAAAAGTTAACAAGTTTGCTAAAGGACCACGAGATACAAGAGATAGCAAGAGTCCATCGCGTAGAGTCACCGATGAGTACGACAAAAATACTGTTTATCAAGATGACTACACAAAACTTAGTGTACATGACAAAGCACACTTGTTTGTAGAGACCGCAGAAAACGTCAAGACACCTAAAGTGAAACTGACCCCACAAAGGGTTGAACGTCCTGATTTGACTAACGTTGATGACTCATTAAAGAGTGATGACTGCTTGCTCAGTGTGTCCGACAAGGTACATAAGTTTGTTAAAACAGCTGAGCAATTCTTGACGGAATCCCACGAAGTCGAGGAGAAGGAAAAGAAAATTAAGGAACAACATGATAAAATCATGCAAAGGATAGTCGATGATGCTGATGATGAGGAGTACGAGATTGAGACAACTACGTATACCGAAGATGTAGAAGTTACAGATAATAGAAAGACACCAGACCGCGGACAGCGAGATGATAAGCCACTTAAGCCGAAGGAAACTACATCATCACTTCCGAAAGTCAAGGACTACAGCAGCCCCAATAAGAAGCCGACGGAAAGGACGCCAACTGTCAAAATCACCACTCTCCGTAGTAGTGAGGCCGTAAAGAAAGCGAAGGCTTTGTTTGAAAACATAGCAACAACTACTCAAAAAACTAAAGAAACCACTCCCGGTAAAACTGCAAAGTTGACAGACATCGGTGTGATGAAAAAGTCTCCTAAGACTGATTCAACCACCGTTTTACATCCTTCTGTAGAAGATGGTTCTCCTTATATAACAGACGTGGATAGTGAAGTGGATGCCGTTCCTCACACGCCTAAAGACCGTCCGACAAGTGGTACGCTTACTCAACCGCACTATCCTCGTGATGATAAACCACGAAGTAGCCCATCTCGTTTAGCTGCCCAATCACCCGAAGTACCGAGGTCAAAGTCTCCAATGCGTCAAACTGTGGAAACAACAACTACCACTAAAACTCTTTTATCGAGATATCCAGCTTCACAGAGAGCCGAATCCCCGAGGCAACGGCCTGAGAATGATAAGCCCGATAAAGTTCCTGGATACCTTCGTCCCACAAAGACAAGCCAAATCAAGGAAGAGACTAAGGTGGTTGAGGAAACCGAAGTAAGCAGCCGACGAGGGAGTGGCAAGTTTGGAATAGAGCTACGAAGGACCAGTGTTGAAAGATCAACGGCGAGTAGCGAGCGTAGGCGTAGTGTCGAACACCCCTGCATCGAAGACATCTTCGACCTGGACCTCCTGGAACAAATGGTCAGTAAGCACAAGATTTGCATGCTCATTATACTTATTTATGTTTCCATATTTTATTTATACTTTTGCTGACTATGTTCTAATTTTCAGTTGGAAAAGGTCGTTGGTTACGAGCAGAGGCGACGCATCAGATCCCAAATTCGTATAGCTAAGAAGAAGGTAGAGAGCGATCACACTAACACTTACACTAAAACAACCAGACAGACTATGAATACTCAAAAGCTGAGGTCTCCTGAGCGTCTACAGACAAGGTCACCAGAACGGGCTCCAAAGTCTTCTCTCCAGAAAACTACGTCTCCTGAACGTCACGCTAAAACACCTCAGAGATCGGTCCCTGAACGCACCCACCCTAGAGAGCATGTACAACCAGTTCTGAACGGACACGCTAAGGAACCAAGCAAAGTTGTAAGTGACAGACGCCCGCACAGCCCTGAGAAACCCGCTCCCAAATCTGCACCAAAAACAAAGAGTCCTGTTCGTCATCCCAGTCCGGACAAGAAGAACCGAACTCAGTCCCCTAACAAAACAGCTACTCCGAAACCTAAACCCAATCGTTTCAATGAGTATGCATCCGCTTACATGAAAAAAGTAGGCCTGAGTGAAGCTGACAAGATCAGATTCGCTGAAGCTAAATCAAAGAAAGCGGCAGAAGAAAAACAGAGAACAGTAAAACATACAGAAGAACACAAAATAGTGGAAGAATACTCTACGGCTAAAAGTTTTACTGAGAGGACCTCGTCTAGAGACGTCATAGAAGTGGTACAAATGAACGGAACTAACAGAAGGTCTCCATCACCAGAAAAGCATCATAGTCCGGAGAGAAGGGAGCAAAGCCCGGAATGGAAGGCTCAGTATCCGGAGCGAGTTACACAAAGTCCGGAACGAAAAGTTCAACACCCAGAGCGTAAGGCTCAAAGCCCGGACCGCAAGGTTCAATACCCGGAGCGAAAAGCACAAAGTCCAGAGCGTAAAGCGCACCATCTGGAGCGAAAACCACAAAGCCCGGAGCGAAAAGCACAATACCCAGACCGAAAAGCACAAAGCCCGGAACGTAAAGCACAACACCCGGACCGAAAGGCTCAAAGCCCGGATCGTAAAGCACAATACCCGGATCGAAAGGGACACAGTCCAGACCGTAAAGCTCTCAGCCCTGATCGTATCTACGACGACCGTACACCTAGTCCAGGACATAAACAGCTGAGAACAGAACCAAATAAAAAGGAGACCATCATAAAAACTGTGTACGAAATTGAGAAGAAGATACCACAAAAGTTAGCCCCAGAAGAAAAGCCGTCTTGGGTGACCAACAGGAACCTCAAGAAAATCAGCTCAGAGACTAGGACGTTCAGTAGTAAGAAGATTGAGGAGAAGCCGAAGTACAGGGCTGCTAGTCCGTCGAAGGTGATCACGAAGCCGATTGACGTGATCACGTCGAGCTATGGGCCTGGACCAGTGGACTCCGATGGCAAACCACTCTTCGGTATCAGGGCTTTGAGGAACGGCGCGTCTAACTACCAAGGTAAGCGCTTTCTCCACAACTTACGCAAAACTTACTTGAAAAATTTCGCAATAATATTATATGAATCAAAGTCAAAGTGGGTCGTTGTACCATAATTTATCGTGATAGTGAATTACTTTCAAACGTCCTAATAGGGTTGGGTACACCGACCGCCGCGAAGTTTGTTTGTAGAATAAATAGTTTTCGTAAATAGAGGATCTTGAAAGATAACTGACAGGTTCATCGTGCTGGTATTTAAGTAAAGCGATTTACAAATGGGAATAACTGACTGAGACATAAAGACTGTATACTTGTGTAGGGTTCAAAACATTCAACAACACAGAGAGTTCAAGCTCTGAAAATCAGCTTGAATTCTCTCTTGTAAGACAAACTGCGGTACTCAGAGATATTTAATGATTACTTAAGCCGTCACTTAGTAAAGATTTGACATGCTTTTGTATGACAAAACTGTCAAAACCTTTTCTGAGTTATAGCCTAAGTAATCATTAAAGCTCTCTGAGTGCGGCAGTAAGTAGGAATTAAATAACAATGGGCTGCTAAACTAAGGTAACACTTACACATTAATTGTGAAAAAAAACCTGTCTAAAAAGTCTTATCAAAAGACGTTGAGTCAGGTTTCGTTCAGTAATTACTTTTATAATGTTATCGGGGCCATTCAATTGTATTGAGGTCAATGTTAAGAAGTTGACAACAACGGTAACACATGATGTCACTAACTTTCTAGTTTTCGGTCGATTTTCAGAATAACTGAAAACTGACGCGTTCTTATTTAGTACTAAAGTCATACGAATTACTAAGCGGTGTATATCTTGAATCATATGATTGTTCTCAAAGTAAATGTTAGCTCAGCTGAATGCGACTATTTCTGTCTAAAGTGAACAGTACTTGTCTAAGTGTGGGACCGTCTTGACTGAATCTGTGAAGAGTTAAATTAGTTGGTGAGTTTAACTTAGATTTAACTTCGTTTTAAAGGATATCACGTTATACCTAATACGTAATCTTAGTTTCTTTTAGAAGCTGGTTAACCAACTTTGGTGTGCATTTACAAAGGCGAGGAAAGTATGCCATCCTTTGAAAATCCATTTAGGTAATACTGTAACGAAACGTTTTAGTGTAGCAAATATGGAAATCGCAAGACAAGGTACTCCTTACGGTTCGGTAAATCGGTACCTAGTATTGTTGCCTCGTATGTCTTATATTGTTCACCTTTGCGTCTAGAATAGTATTCTAAAATTAATATAATCTGAGTAATATTTTGGGTTATTTTCCTGTCAATATATTTATTTTCCTCCTGAAACCGGATTATATTATTTCCTCTAAGATGTTCAACGATATTTTAAATCGCCGTCATTCCGCCAAAACTGGTTATCCGAGTAGCAGCCACACTCACAAATATTTTTCCACTCAGTGAAGGGCACGGTGATCCGGTCAGAGTACCACTCCCGCAACGGAGGAGAACCAGAGGGTTCTGTCTCCGTGACCGCGTACTCCACGGAACCGGAGGACCTTGAGCGTCTGCTGCAGGGCCAGGGGGAGCCCCCCTCTCGCATCCACGGCCTAGCTGCCATCACCACTACGAAGAAATTCGGAGGTGATACTGGAACCACATTGAAAGAAGCTCACGGGGTAAGTGCCTGTTAGATTTGTTATAGCAGTGTGTAGTTAGTGCGCTAATTGATATAACAGCAATGGTTTTTGTAAACCTTTGTTGTCTATTTACTAATAAGTTTTAAATTAGGACAAGGCTATTTTTGATCTTTTTTCGAAATTCAACTGACTCTGATAGCATAAGTTCCTAAATACACAATGATAACACACTGCTAGATTCCTTTAAAAACAATAAGTTTATTTTATAAAGAAACAACTACTATCTAAAGAATTCCAGCTATTTACAAACACACTGTCTTCCGGTTGATATGCCTATAATACCTATAAATTTATCAAATCTGCAATCATACAAATATGCACGTTATCTCCCATAGCGAGATGACCGTGCGGCGATAGACCAGTTCACCCACAGCGACCGAAGAGTCTCCGACACTAAAATAGAAGACATCGGCGAGAGACACTTCGACAGCAGACGAGAAGAGATTGTGGGAGAGACCAGACGTCACGAAACCAGAAGGGAAGAGATCGGAAGCGAAACTAGACGCATTGAAAGTAGAACAGAAGAGATCATAGGAGACAGTAGTAGACAGGCAAGGGAAGAGTTCGTAGACAGCGCAAACGATAGGAGAGAAGATAAAACAGAGAGGATGCAAAGACGAGTGGAGAAGGTGGAGAAGAGGGGAGATAGGACTCAGGAGAGGAAGGAGAGGGTAGAGAGACCAGATGACAAGAAGACCGTCAGGCAGAGCTCGGTGAAGTCGCTCACGGAGAAATATATCAAGAGTGCCAGTGAGTACATTAACATTACTTTTATTAACAATAGCAATAGGTGACTCAGACAACGCAAAAACTAACAACTTCCGTCAAAATACAGGTACTACCATTAGCTGATGACCGTACGTATGTATTAAGTACAGTTACCTCAAAACATTGACTTAGTCATAACTCAGTCATCATGGGAAAATACTTTTCTCTGACTCTGGGATAATACTCAAATAGCTGTAGTTTTAAAAATAATAACGTAACATTACGCCTGTTTCGCCAAAAGTGAAGACAGAGATGTAGGTCTCTAGTAGATAATATGTAGTTGACCAACACTTCGCCAGTCAGAAACTGCTTATTCTGAGAATTTCCAAATGGTAAAAATTAAAAAAAGTCTAAATACTTTGTCGAACAGGGTATTGAAGTCCTGGGGGACTTCCTGCTTCGTGTCTGCGATCACTAAGCCAACGGGTCAGGCATACTACATTTTTTTTCATTAAAAGATTTTTATGATAGGTTATCTTTGTTTATAGTTATCGAATCAGCCATTTCAGGGTCTAGAAAAGTTCTTATACAAGCCCAATGAGGCAACAGAGCTGTCAGAACAACTGAACAAGCCTGCGCCCGCGCCGGTCTAATGAAGGCAATCGGAGCGTAATCGTTACAAACAGTTGCAGCATTGCTTAAATATCACGAATTTTTTTTGTCATTGACTACGGATAGCGAAATCTATGGCAATTATAATGCAATAGAAAACAAAACTATTGTTTGTACAATACTAAGACTCGTTTATTAATTTCGGTTAAGTAACAAATTCTGTCTGCCTCATTGGTCCAGTGGCCGCAATCGCGACTTTCGAGCATCAGGTCCCTGGTTCGATCTGGGTCGTTTTCCCATCGGGAATTTCTCAGCAGCAGCAGATTTGTACCCGGTTGTTGGCAATAGGCTCGCCCCCTATTACAGGGGACGTAAACATAACTGGCGAAATGTAAGTGTCTATATGACATTATGTGCACCTCTGCCTTACCCTTGGGGATGACAGGCGCGATGGTATGTTATCTGTGTGTAGCAAATTATAAGTGTGCTTGGTATGAAGATAAAACAATAATACTCTCATATTATTTCATATTTTCAGTACTTAATGATCAGCCATAATAATTTTCGCCCGTTAATTTCAACAGGCTAGCTTCCAACTGCACTAAATACTGCCTCTGGCTACCTATTTTGAGGGAAATGCAATATTAAGTTAATATTAATTACCTATAACAATTAATTAATTAAGCCACAGTAACAAATTAAGTAATCAATCGGGTCGCCTCTTGTTGTAACAATGTGTCACCTTATTTAAAACCGATGACCAAGCAAAAACATAGATGCGATACTTAACCACCAAAGGTTATTCGCGCAAACTGCATCCAAACAGGTCTAAACTTGATACATTTTCCCGCCAAAACCTCATGGAAATTAATGAACACTTTCGTGATATCACATAATAACAACGTAACGTAAACGCACGCGAGCGCGTTAGCGTGCACCCCTTTACGTAATAACTTTCATACTTTCATATTGCACTGGCTGCGTTTACGTTTTCAGTCGTCAACTGCCTCTCGGACTAACCCGACGAGGTTTTGTGAGCGGTACTATTTATTTACATGTGGTGTGCTTTCTGAATATTTCGTTAAAATGGATACGAACAAGGATTGTAGTTATAATTTTAAGTTGTTGCTAAGTATTTACCAGAGATTGGGTAAGTGGGATTTTTAACAGTTTTTTTTTAAATTATCATAACAATGCGTAGAAAATAATTACTATTCAAAACATAAGAATCACAATGCGTAGTTAACGCATTGTTGTGCCTTGAATAATAACTAAGTATTTCTTAAGACATTCTAACACTATTAATTTTTAACGGTGTTTGTAGCTTATAGGGCAACATAAAAGGGTATATTCCAAACCTAGTAGGTAGATTAAAGTGTGAATTCTCCATTACTTTAAAGTTGAATGCTTTAATGTACGTAGCTTATAATAAGTATTAAGATTTTTATTCCAATTAGATACAATGAAGTCTAGTTTCCATTAGGAAGTGTGTCACGGGCTCACGGCTTTTCAAAGCACAATGCAATTTTTTTGTCAAAACATAACGAAAACCTGCATTTACAAAAAATATATCATTGTGAGCAAATAAACTGAAGCAGAACTTGTTTTGTAACAAAAGCTTTTCGCTTAGTCAGTATTTTTTTGCTGTCTGTCCACAATTCGTTAGGAAATAGCCACATACATTTTTTCTATGGAAATAATTCAAAAACGGTATTCCCAGGAATATCTGGATAAGGTACAGACAGAGCCAGGAGGTGTGACAGACAAAAGGGGAGGCTTATTGTCATTAGTGGATGACCCGGGCTGATGATAGGCTGATAGGAAGATGATGATTCATCATCAATTCATTCACAACGGATATTTACAATCATGTTGACATACTTCAAATACTTTGTTACATTATCAGATTTCAACAGCCTGTCATGGTATCTTATCTTGTTCACACGGCTGATTACTCATCTCCGCGTGTTGTGACCGCAGAGGTCAACTACCTATTTAAATGTCATTAGTATGAGTTGCCCCGCGGTGTTGCCCGCACTAAACACACGAGACACGATGACTTACGGGAAGTTGTCAAATACTTTAAAGTAAATGCCTCTGGGTACTGTTGTATTGTGTCGAAGTGTGTTGTTCGATGTTTTGACAAATTGAACGTTAACACAGGATGTTTGGTCGTGGTGTGACAGGAGGAGTTATGTTACAAATCGGATATTACAGCTACATCACGCACCAATGATTTTAGATTATGTACGGATCATCTAAGATTTTGGACATTTTTACCCGACGGCCAAGAAAGGGTTATGTTTTTTCTTTCAAAATCAAACTGTTCTATTTGTTACCAAATGGCGCAGTTGTTTTTGAGCATATTACTTATGCATTCCTACATAGATTGTCGAAGATGTGAAGAAAGGGATGTCATATCTATTAAATGAATTCCATCATAACACAACCCTCCCAACCCAACGTAAACCTTATTATGGTCGGATTAAATTACTTTGCGACTCTACAACTTCTTCTCGAAACGATGACTCAGATTTTGCCCGACCTGTACCTACGTAAGTACGTAGCAACCTGGACACCTCTGTCGTTTGCTTAATTCTAATGTTGGTGGGTGCAATTAGTTGTACACAACGGGCAAGAGAGGACGATGATGATGATGCTTAACGATTAGGGAGTGTCAGACTTCTACTGACAAAAAACCTCCCATGTTCCTTCTTAGCCCTTCATGTCGAGGCCGCGGTATCTCTTGCGAACAGTCCGCAGCCGCTACGGGAACCCTCATGCCTATAATAATCCTCTAATTATTCCTCTTTCCTCCATGCAGACGAGAGCACCAAACCTGAGCGCACCACATACCCGAAGGCTGGCCTGATCCTCCGCACCGCCACCATGAAGGACAGCGTCTCCAGCGACTCCTCAGCACACGCTGGTAAGCCACCTGCTTCTACTGTACCACTTGTTCCTCTTCGAAGAACCTTGTGTATAGAAACTAAACATACAACGTACAGTCAGCAGCACCAATATGTATACACTAAGCAACGTTTACAAGCCATTTTCGTCTACTGTTTTGATTTCATTTCCATGTTACATAACGAAAGTAACATTTTGGAAGCCATATTTAATAAAGTAGGTCATATCTTAAAGTCGCAATCGTTATTTTACAAGACTTGTTAAGCGTTTGAACTTTGCCAAGTGTTAACATATTTTTGCTCGTGACTGTACTAAGTACACTGTATATTCAGGATAATTATACAGTATGTTAGGTTAAGCGTGGAACTTATTAAGGGCAGGTTATTCGATTCTCGTTTCAAATTATGTAAATAAACTATAATCTTATTTGTGACGAAATTGTACCATGGCCCCGCATGCTCTCCAGATTTCACTTTATTCGACGTTTTCGCCATTGTCCTACGCCAGTTTTAAAATATGAAGGGAAAATGGATTACACCTAAAAGACATTGGCCCGAGCACATTTTGTGTGATAACTGCAGGTTGCGAGACTTTTCCGAAATATTTGGTATGGTTTTGTCTGTTTATCAGTGTTTTTGACGTGACAACGTCTTATAAATTGGTTTGCCGGGTGACACTTCAAGAAACTGCGTTACGCTCCGCTCACGTTATGCGCTCACAATGAGAGCGAGTGAGAGGCACGCGTCCAGAGCGAGAGAGAGAGAGTGAGAGAGATAGGCATACACACCGGTTCATGTCTTGCGCTTCTATTTTCGTTGTCAC
This sequence comes from Diarsia brunnea, assembly GCA_949774965.1. NCBI lineage: Eukaryota > Metazoa > Arthropoda > Insecta > Lepidoptera > Noctuidae > Diarsia > Diarsia brunnea. Next base: position 598,559 of record OX459011.1, read on the forward strand.
TTGTCACGTAAAACTTTCGCCCCTAAACCGACTTTACAGGCAACCAATTTTTTTTTATCATATCTTTATTAGTATCATGGAAGCGTGCACACCATAGTGCAGGTTTCAAAGTGTCCCCTCGTTTAAACTAACATATTGTATATCATCTTCATGATCAGCCTGCAGCAGTTCACTGCTGTAGGTAGTAGCTCTTTTTGCTCACATTACAACTCGTATTGTTTGATAACAAGTATTGATTGAAATTATTTGGCGACACGAACATAGTATTTTTTTTTTGCTTAATATTACAACTTTTTTTCGTAATATAGAATAGAATAGAATACATTTATTTTCAGGTAACAAAGACCCTTAACCTAAATATACATACTAATAACATTTGTGTTAGTATACTCGTAAATAACTAAAACTATGTTAGTATCACTTCACTTCACTTGCACGATACTTAGTGTGTGTGTGTTTGTGTATTAACTTCTACTCTTGGACACAATTTCCCGAGTCCTGGTAAACGTAAATACGTTAATGGCTTACCATCCTGTATAATAGGGGCGAAACCATTGCCATCAACCGAGCTCATATCCACTCAGTCCAAGCTACCTATTTTTTTTTAAACTAGGCTATGTCCCACTGCTGGGCAAAGGCCTCCCCCATAGTCTTCCACTCTTCTCTCCGTGCGGCTTTCCCCGGCTAATCTCGAACAAAAGCCTCTAAGTCGTCACGCTAGAATTTTCGCTTCCCTCGGCGATACCTGCACGCGTAGCATGACTACCGTACCGTAGAAACGGGTTTTGTCGACGGAAGAATCGACAAAATGACAGATTATATCAAAATTTAATGTCAAATTGTATGTAAAAAGCTTTGTCAATTCTTGGTAGAATAGAGATAGAATCGCCATACTAAGCGTGCCGGGAATCGAACCGACGAGGCAGTCTATCGGATCCTGCTTAGCTCATTGTCCCACTAGCACGACTACCCAGTATCTCCCTTACCTGTCAGTACTAACCCTTCCATCCCCGCAGGTCTAACCCGCACAGACAGCGAGCACAGTCTGGGCTCCGTGGAGGACACCGTGGTGACCACGGAGCGCGTGGATGGCGGCGTCAGGACCGTCACCACCACCACCAGTCGCCACGGCACCACCACCCACCAGGGGGCGCGGGGGGAGAAGTCCTTCCTCGACAGCAGCACCAAGGTCACTGGAGTACAGGATATCTTGACGAGGATGAAGAATGCTGATATAGGTTAGTTGTAATATTTTATTCTCAGAGTTCTATTTACAGATTGAATATGTAGAGTGACCAATGAGTTCTTCTAAGCATATCCGGCATTCCGGCCAAAACATGGGTCATTATCCTCAATACCGTATCAGCCGAACATCGCCCTACTGGCTGACATATATAGGCCCCAAGCGTCTGCCCAAGGATCTGTCCATCTAGCATGCAGCAGAATCCACTGTCCTTCCCGAGATCATCGGTCCATCTTCTGAATGGCATTCCAACGCTTTATTTGAATTTGTAATTTCATTAGCACCTCTGGTATTAAAATAACAATTTTCTGTTGCTTATTCATGTCATTTTAAACCACTCTTGGCACCAACATGTTTGATGAGAGTCGATGAGAACCTCACAACTTGCCAACACATCTAAGTAATTCCTGCCACTCTCTCTATACACAACCGTGATGCTTGTCTCATTAGTCATGCTTGGCAGTGCTATTGATTTCCTATCAATTAATATACACCGGTGTATTAGTACAGGTGTAAATATGAGGAAGTGCTGGGGAAGATAATTAGGATATCTTGGAATGGTGACCCAGAGTTAGATGTGGGATACTGTATTGTAAAATCCTTGCCAAGGTGTGGGATATTTAATAAAATAAAGATTTACTTAATGTGAATAGTGTACCTATGTATTAGATACGTATAGTAAAGACGATGGTAGGTTCGAAGCCAGTCAGGCACTGTTGATAACAGCTTTAAGAATGTTGAAGGAAATCATCGTTAGGAAAATGACGTAAAACCAGAAATTCCAAGACTTGTCATCCAACAAATTGCAAGAAGCCCCCGTGGTGGATTACATGCCACTCTTTCACACAATGAAGAGGCTTGTGGCCCAGCTGTGAGAACAATGACCTTTTCATAACATTTTTAATTGTCGTGTAAACGAAGATCACATGACAAGACCATATTGGTCAGTAGGACAGTAATTAGCTCAATTAAAAAAGCTAATTGTCTCACACGGTCTGCTGGCCGCGATAATAAGCAGCTATCGTTTTAATATTAACTCAATTTAGTAAAAAATGGGGTAACATTCAACACGCAATGTCCGTGCATATTGTGTGGAGATGCATCATGGTTGTATTCAAGGTGAATCCGCTTGCAAATGAGTACGAATTAATTTCAGTAGAGGTCTCTTATAGACTGAAATCGCAAAGATAGGGAAATCAGAAAAGCAATTTTTTATAACCTTAAAGGTTAGGTGAGAATAATAAATAACAGTAGTTAGTTACGTATTTGCTCTAGAGAAGTTTTCAAAGTTCTCGTGAATCACGACCACGACTCGTGATAACTTCAGCTATTCTTTAAAGTTCTCGTTTAACCAAATACGTCTGAATTATCAACCTCAGGGCCAGGGTTTTCACCAACAGAAGGAGAAAGCATTTTTTTTACAACTGGTACAAATAAAGGTTTTTGTAAATTCACATCTGTACCGGAAAGGACATAAACTGTCTTAGTGTCTTGTCGTCAAAGAATCTTGTACCAAATCGCCGAAAATATTGAAAGTCAATGCTAACAAGCAAACAGTTAAACGTAATATCAAATCGCGACGGTCGAGCTCTTATGATCGACTCAAGCCGATTCCGACTAAACCTTCTCTTCTCGGCTTAGGTGTATTTCAAATTGTTTCCCTACAAGCTAAACCTCCTCCCTCCCCCCAGTGATCCAGGAGGGCGACACGACGGAGGACGCGGAGGCTCGCGCGCTGCTCAACAAGTTCCTGGGTGCCACCGTGCTGATGGCTGGCATGCAGAGCTACGTCACTGAGAAGCCCACCGGCAAGCTTGTCGTCAAGCAGGTACGTGGGGATCAGGTCTCGGCAACGATGACCCTTAGGGATTCAAAGGATACTGGATGTAGTAATTAAGTAGAAGGATGTTTGATTGATTTTTTGTCGTTTAAGCATTGGATTAAGGAAATTCGGCAATACAATAATGATTCTTCTGATTAAAATGTTTTCCGTTTTCACACAAGATACAAAGTTATAGGTACTATGGTCCTGTGCGGCGAGACTTTGGTTATTTGTTAGTTGCCAATAGTATCTACGGTGTAAATGACCTACATACAAGAATTTTCGCGGAAGCACGCTAAACGCAAAATACACACACAACACATTGTCTGGGGCACGGCCTAGCTAGTGTCTTAAAAGCCGTTTTCCTTATTTCACAATACTGTTTTGGCTTACAATTTCAAAGACTGTATTCAAGTCGGCAGTTCTGTATGAAAGCTATACTTGCTAGACCCGGGAAAAGCGTTGTGTATTCCTATTCTTAACGTGTAACCCGGTAACCACACAATACATCACGCAGGTGTTAATCCAATACAATATTACGCTAAATACAACACTGCAGTGCATTCACACACTGTGAACACATTCAGAAAACTCACTTGTTATGACGTTTCAAAATAAACACGCAGATAATGGCCAAGATGCATGTTATACGCGATAGTCGTGAACTCAGATGTCTTAAAGACAGCTAAGGTTCTAGCTGCCATCCTCATGAGTTACGGTTAACCATCAACTAATCGGCTTGACAGACCACAGTGACTCGGCTGGTTGCCTTGTAACTCTAGGAAAACACCTCTGTAGATGAGGCATTGCCGTCTGCCGCCGTTTTCATAGCGTTCCGCTGCGGATGGCGGTTGGGGTCGGCTTTCTTCAGAAGAGCTCCTATGGGGTCCGATTAACGGCAGCAGGTAGGTTTCCCTCCAACAGTCCTCCCCAGCCGCCACAAAGTTCACTTGGTTAGCCATTAGCCATCTCTGAAATGCAGTAGGAGCAAACCTTCTGGCTTCCCTGTACTTGTCCCCCAGTTGCAGTATCGTGTGCAGTGCGCTTGGCACGAGACGCGCATGAATCACGCGCATATGCGCTCGGGCATTGCTTTATTTATTTATTTGAGGCGCGCAGTTATGGCCCACTAATAATTGCTTTTTAATACAAGCAGCGCAGTGTAGCGCGGGTGATTGGCAGCTTAGATTTGTGGGGCAGACAGCTATGCAGGTGCTTCGCACGAACAGTTAGGGGTTGCAGACATATAGATATGTTATTTTTTATTTGTTTTAATCAAATTATCATTATTTAAATGAGACTAATAAGTAATAAGAACTTTTTTAACCTTTTCAATATATGGCAGAACCTAAACGGCCGCGAAGCTTCCATCTTTCACACTTTTGTATGTATACCGCTTTTCTATAGATAAGAAACTATCAGTTGATCAATGAATTGGCATAAGGGCAAGAGAATGGTGATGATGAAGAAACTATCAGTCTTGTCCTAACCACCGTTGCCCTACGCCTCCAAAGGGAACCTTATTAAATTGACGTAATCCGTGCGAAAGCATTGCCATGATCGTCTGTACTAGACCCTCACGGATTGCAATGAAGTTCCTGCTCGAGACCACGGCAACAATAGTCATAAATATAGACTGACAATAAGATTGACCTGTCACCGACTTGCACACTCTGGGTCAAAATAATCAACGTTGAAAGACAAAATCATTAAACCCATTTGGAATAGGAATAGGTACTATATTGATTCAGTATGAAATAAACAGCACACCACTAGAACTCGTTAAACGAACTATCCACGGCGTAGCACTGCGCTACGAAACCTTTTATTAATATAAAACATTGACACCCCTACAATTCAACTTAAAAATAAACAATAAAAACTCCTTATTAGGCGATCAATATGCCAAAGAAGCATGTGCAAATACGCTGGTGATGAATAAGGATGAATTGCGCAGCCGGCAGCACGCGTAGATGCCACGCGTGGTCTCCACACGCGTGCGAGTTTGTTTATCATTCGCACCAATGTGGGCCAATGTTAGTAGTAGGTACGTAGGTAAATACAACAGGTCTTGTAAGATGTAAAGCACAGATCCAGGAGCATCTGGTTAGACTGAGCAATGAGAGGAATGTTCTTGGTTTTAGGCCCGCCCCCTATTACATGGGGACATTGGACTTAAACATAACTGACGAAATGTAGGTACACTGAGGGGAATACGTGATGTTATGTTGTGTATGTTCTTGGGAAATCGAAATTATGACATTTTCTATAACTTCCTCAGGGCTAACAAGTAGTAGCAGTGTTAAAACCATTAACAGGCCCTTTTAAATAGTCAGAAAATTGCAAGTAGCAACGGGCAAGACATTTCAGGGATCCATACTCATTTTCAATGTCTATTTTAATGAGTATTTCTATACCCCTTTCATTCTATAAGTCAAAAGAAAAGCGATAAGTGTCAATATTTGAAACTCCTAACACTTAATCAAAGTTTTAATTTACTGAACAAAGCTGTATTTGATGATGTTTAAAGTCGATCAGTTAACCGAGCCCTGTTAAATCTGGTCGCAAGGTTATTTCATGGTGTGTAACTGTGACCCACTTCAACCCATTACACAAGAAGGTCAATGAAAAGTAAACAAACATTCTTATTTTACGACACACCAGAAATCCCCACAAAACTTTGTATAAAGAGGTTATTATTTCTTACATTTTCTTGAAACATTTAAACAATTCTGAATCTCAATGAAAGCCAAGCCAGGTAACGAAAGATTTAAAAGTTTTCCCACGCTGAAAAATCTTTTGTCGCAGCCCACGTGTGGGCCAAATATCTTCCCATCATTACCCTTGTACCCCACAATGTACGTTACTACGAACCGCGACGTTCTCGTAAACAAAAGCTCTGGGATGCGCAAGCGCCGTCTTATTGCCGTTTAAAGCCACGCGTTCTAGCGCGGAAAGCGATGAAAATCCTATGCAAAAATAACACGGCCGGCCCGACATTTCACCACCTTTTACTACTTAACGCCCTAACTCACGTCATATGTCAAGCAAATTTTAACTTTATTAACTTCTGGGTTGGTTTTTGTGGGGGTGAAAATAGCGCGTGATGTGTGTGGCACTATATTTGGGGCGGTGACGTCAGAGCGGGCGGCGCGCGCAGTCAGTCCCCGACTCCCGCGCATGGCACGCGCCGACACGCCATGATCACCATTAGCAAGTAAACCATAATATTATGGTCTAAGTAATTACTAATTAGTGCAGTAGTACCGCGTGTAATATACACCGGTGTAGACCCTAACATAGTGACAATCGGATACCTTCAGGATTTGCTATAAAAGTTTCAGCTCTACTTTTTGTGGTGAGTTCGCACTTGACGTTTTTTTTTTCCTACTTTTAACACACCAACCATTTTTAATGCATGAGAAAATAAATGAATAAATCCCTGATGTGCTATTTATTTTTTTAAATAAGCTTAATTTGTTGCCATTTTTTTTCTGTGTTTAAATAGACTGAAAAATGTGTTTGAAAACTGAAAAATGTTTGAGTCGGTTATATTTTTACCGATCGTCTTTTGTCGGCGTCAGTTAAAATCCGCCGCTGACGTCACGCGAGCTTTCAGCGGACTTTGAACTTTAGCACTAAAATAGATAATTATTTTCGTGATTTATTTTCATTAAAGAAATGTAATAGACATCATGAATATTTTAAACATTTATGCCGAGACAAATCTACTACATTTAACAGTCAAAGCGTTTGCCGCCATTTTCCTAATTCCTATACATTTTCTTTCTGCTTTTTAATATACCTACACGTATGAAATAATCGGAACTAATAACAGTTACACTAGAAGCATAATTACCAATAGCTATTCTTTACATATAGGTTACTAGATCGTCACCTATAAACACCAATAGATACAGTAACGACCTACTTCCTGAAACTGAATTTCAGTGGAAAATGGAACATGACTTTACTTCTCTACGAGTATCTCAGTACAAAGCTACTTGTAAATAAAATACCATAGAGAAAGAAAGAAAGAACAGAAAGAAAAAGTATTTATTGGTTTCACACAGGACAAAACAAATTGACAAAAAAAATAAAAAAGTAAACTCATGGGCAACACTTAAAATCAGGACATACTTAAGTTAAATTAAAATTAGTCCCGTACGAAGCCAAAAGGCCAGTATCTAAGCATGGTGCTGTACCCTCCACTACCTTCCAAGTTCCACCACCTTGCACCACCCACCCCACCACCCTCCACCTTCTTTCCTTTATTTCTAAACTAGCGACCCGCCCAGCCTCGCCAGAGTGCAATGTATAAACCTTGCTCTTGAATCACTGTATCTATTGCTGAAAACTAAATTCAAATCCATTGCATCGTTTAAAAGATCTAGGCGTACAAACAGCGGGGTGACTTTGTTTTATACCATGTAAGAATTACACAGTGCTTTCTGTGGAAAGCTTACTCTCTGTTTAATTTACGTAAGCTGAACAACCATTGATAAGTACTACATTCTACCTGTGACCCACACTACACACAGTCAGTTCACCCGTCAAACATGACCGTGCGTCTGTCAAGCGCGTGTCACACGGAGGTCACTTGCGAGTTGCGACACACGGCCGCTAGAATTAAACAACAAATAAAAGAGTTTGTAGTAGAAATAGTCAAGGGCAGGTGTCGAAAACTTTCTTAAAATATAAGTATTTGGTGAGTTAGTGAAAGATATTTGCTGCGTTCAAATACGAGAGACAATTTTTCAAGATGCCTGTAAAAGCTTTACAATGTCCCAAGTTATTTCAAACGATTTTCATTCCAAGTTCTCTCAAATTAGGTTGACTTACTAGAAAGAAACAGACTCACTGCAAACATAATTACATATTCACAAACAAAAACCACTTTTTCAAATGAGTAATAAGAAACCGTTCAACCATTTCACCAGCTCAGCCACCACACAGCAAATATTACAAAAATTAAATATTATATTATATTTTCTCTACAATTACAGCTCGTTTTCCGTAACAAGCCATAAGACAGCTCGTAACGAGCTGCACAAACCACAGTTATTATGTACAGCTTGCGAACGGCACAAAACGAATGATATGCTTGCTATTTATTTAACTACATCATCTGAAGTTGTTGGCGGTAAAGTCAAGTTCAGACGGCGCCACCATCGCGACATTTCTGCTAGAGAAATAAACATTGTACAATAGCATAACTTTGATATATAATAATTATTGATCAGAGTTATTGAAGCTCAACAAAGGTTAATCAAAAGGAAACAAATAAAACAATCAATGCACATCACTTGCTATTTACTGTTGAAGTAAACATTGTCTCTTACGATATAGACACATTAACCGCAATTCGTTTTGTTTAAGTACAAGTATAGAATACATTAACTAAAATACTTTTTCTTTGATCCTTGATTAATTTTACTTTGTCCACTTCCTTCATTAAGTAAATCCTTTTAAATATTAATAAACACTAGCTAATTTCCACAGTCAAACCACGACCACACAAAAGCGGAAACGATAAAATTGTACTTGTTCCATCTGTGCAAAACCTTATCCCCGTTGGACAGCGGTGATTATGTTAAATTACATTGTTTTCACAATATTATTACAGGGTTATTATCTTTCTCCGCTTACCAGCATCTCAAGTAATGGCAGATGTTTATCTAGGCAGCCGTAATGGCGACTCTATCCATTCTTAGCTGGATAGTTGACGGCGGGGCAGATATGTATCGGCAGGATTGATTGTTAATTGAGAAATGGGGCTAAACTGACCTTTTGATAATAGCTGTACTGTTATGGCATTAATTTTAACTTAAAGAGTTCTTCACCATAGCAAAGCATTCATTGGCTTTTTTTTTATAGGGTGGGAAATTATCAAATAACCCCTCCCGCTCTTGGGCAGAGCGGAAGGGAGTGTCAGACTTCTACTGACTAAAAACCACCCATGTTCCTTCTTAGCCCTTGTGCCGAAACCGCGGTATCTCTTTCGATTATCGATGATCGCCTTGATTAACGAAATCAAACGGTTACTTGAAATCTTAACAACTACCTACTGCCCAAAACAAATCAAGTATCTAAGTAAATAGCATAATAAATGATTTGTCAATGAACACCTTTCACTAGCACATGTGTTCTCACACGATGATCAGCACATTTTAGAGACAGGAAGTGACATATGCCTCATCATGATCACTGTGATGTAATAGGTGTAAGCTTGACACCTTATTAAAATAATTTCACTTATCTTTCACTTGTAGTTTAATCTGCGGTCATAAATATGTTCTTAGATAAGCTTTCAATTGCTTGATCGTATTCATAAGTTTGTTATATTACGTTTAGTTTATAGGTTTCATAGTTCAATTGTTCTGTGGAACTTGAAAAAATTTGAAGGCTCTATAAGTCGAATAACATATAAGAAGTTTTGAACGATAGGCAAATACCATTTGGGGTACCGAAGGGTATCATCTAGGGACTCATACTATTTTAACATTTGTTTTCTTCCTTTGTTTGAAAAATCAAAACATACATACTACAGTGCAGTGGGGGTTGTTCCCAAAGTACTCCATTCTTTTGTTCTAAAAAGATAAGAATGTCATACATTAATTCCCAAGTTACTCCAATGAATTATTATTATTTTAAAATACTTATTATTTTGTTCCCATTCTGCTCCATAGAATGACAAAGTCAATGCCACTACAGAACAATATGAAACTCAAAGCGTTAAAGAATATAATTTGTGTAAAACATTTTGTGAAAACGTTGACATTATCATTAATATTCCATGTTTAATCTCAGCTCTCATTACAATGTTTTGATTTTAATTTAATGCGAAACTTTATGTATCCGGCGGTATGCGTCAAACGTACGACATTTACGTTATATCTCCAAACTATAATGTAGATGAATGTTTCACATGTCTTACTGTTTTTAATCTCTCTCAAGGATGATGTCTTTTGGCACTTTCTTAGAATTATATTAATAGCAGTTTTTTTGAAAGTAAATAAAAAGTGTAGATCTTACGATTTTGGGAGCATTAACCCTAACGCTTGAATATACTGATTTTTCTTCAAAGATCACGATCAGTTCATTTATTCAATATACTTACAGTATTTTTTAATTCCTTAATTATTTCTTTCTTTACATATAAACTGTTTGTCCACGATACGGCAACATTAATTGCAACCCCTTCTTTCTCCTTCTAAAGGCTTCAAAAGAATTACAAAGCAATACTGCTGAAGTGTTCATACAGTTATGCCATCAATATTTCTCACACGTAAGAATTTGCTATGAGATAATCCCTCACAATCGTGACTAGGAACTTTATAAAACTGAAAGTTTTATAACACTTACTTCACCTGAAACAATGAGATTACACAACATAGTTCACAAATGGTGACAAGCATAAAATGTGGTAATTAATTGGCAATCAAAGAACCATCAATTAGGCGGCGATTGAATGGATCGAAGTGCTGTGTCACTTGCCAAGCGAGGGTAGGATACGAACGTAGTGGTGGCGAGAGCGAGGGCGGATAGCGAAGGGTTTTTGAAGTATTGGTAAAAGAACTTGTAATATATAGTAACATTGCGAAATGCCTGAATTTTCAAAATTAGGAACGTCATAGTTAGTTTGTAGCAAAGACAAGTTAGAATGAATAGTCCTTCAATAGAAGATTCGACTAGAGAGCAATTTCATGATTGTGTGTTTGGTGTACATTAATTGATTCGTCTTATGAAAGCTTAATTCACCTGATCCAGTGTCAAAAACAGTTTGATTAGGTCATTGAAACATTGTCAGCTGAGCTAGATCCTGACTTCGATTAGCTAAAAAATGCAGCTCAAACGAAAACGTCATCTCAATCGACATTTACACATACAAATGTCAGCTGTCCGCTTCCGCGTCCGCACATCGCGTCTCAGGCCACAGCACGTTGTGAGCGGTCGTTGACCGATGCGCCTGCGACGATTATAATAGCACGCCAATCTCGCGCCAACACAACTGGGTCACCACGGTTATTAGGTCTCTGTGGACTTGCAAAGGTGTCGAGCTAAAATTGCCAATTTAGTGCATTCGTCAGTCTCCTGGATTGATTTTGTTGGTATCATCTTTAGATTTATTGTCAGCTACATTCTGTGTTCTTCGTGGATTGTATCTTTAGTACTGAACTTACTGAGCTTTTCCTGGAAAATAATTTTAGGCCTTCAGGCCTAAAATTATTTTTCTAATTATCCTTCTAATACTTACGTATTTTAAATGGAGTTTCGTGATAGAGCCAATGTCTAAGATCATTGTCACCGACTGTCAAGCCTCGTAACTTAATGTTTGTATCACCATGTCAGCCGAAACACGCTTTTTGCTAGATATTGGTCTACTTCAATCATTGCCCTGTTTGCGCGCCGTGGGCCTCTCACGTCCAGCAAATTCCTCAATATTTGCAAAACGTCTTGAATCTAACAATAAATTAGCTACGTATAGACTTGTATCACAAGTAAATACCGGCTATTTGGAACACATCAGTACACCCGGTGGTACCACGCACAACGTACACATATGCTCTCTACCCGTAGCTCGTGGAGCCACACCACAAGGGCTCTATTAATACCTCAAGTAGTGCAAGGTGAAGCGAGTGGCTCCACGCCTATAATAAATACGTTTAGTGCTTGATAGGAGCGGAAAGTGAAAATAACTCGATTGCTCTCCATTTAGGTTAGGAAAATCAATCGATGCAGCATCTTGTTAGCCTCTGGAAAACTTTTGTTATCAGGACGGGATAAAAATCTAGCACATGTAACTGAATTGAAATCTAAAACTGAATCTGAAAGTAGTAAAACTGACTGAACTCAAAACAGTGTTCTAAATAGTGGCAATATCGAATTCTGCAAACGAGAAAACAGTAATTTCAGGAAATAAAAGCTAGGTCACTTGATACAACAATACAACCAATTTTCACAATTAGCCTTTGTAACAATAATTTAACAAAGCTTAGTTTATTTCCTCCTAAAACACGGAACACAATATAGCGCCAAAAACATATTTCCAGAACAGATTTTCCGAACCAGGAGAAACTGTTCCCAAATCAAACAAAACCCTTTATTTTCGTCGCATCATTGAGGGAACTTCTCCGCAGTGGGAGCCGGTCCCTTTGTCCAAGTCTGACAGCCAGAAATACAGCTGTGACGTATGTGTCAGATCTCCCTAGTCACGCCGGAGCGCGTGCGCTGACTTTGTGCGGAGGTACGGGGAAAAGGGTCGTTTGTTTGTTTGTGTGCACGGTTGTGACTGAAATGGACGTGTGAATTTGATTGAGCGTTTGTTTTGCGAATATTTAGTCTTTAGGACTGTATTTGTGTTCCATTTCAGTGGAATGACTTATTTTAAGAACAATGTTATTCGATTTGGCATATGATTTTCACAAATAAATTGTCATCCTCTCTCCCTTTTTTCTTAGAATCTTAGCAGACATGTTGATACTTAATCAGGAACCCGAGGAATATTATCAAAACCTAAAAGAAAGTTCGATTCAATCTCATTTAAGACTTTCACGTGTTTATTGTTAATGATTCTATTTCCTATATTCTCTTCTATAATTAGTACTCCTTATCACCTACTGAGAATGAACCAATCTGCAGCATCCCAACTGTTTGGCATCTGTCGGTCCATACGTCTTCCTCCTACGACACTGCCACATGCGCCACGTTTTAGCGATCGCCTACCTACGTACAAACTGAACACATCGTACGGAAACCATGATCATAATCTTTTCGTAATAATATCGACCATCATTTATGCTCTGGAGCAAAACCAGATCTGTCATGGATGCCATTAGTTAATACACTCTAAAACTTACGGATTTTCCCATCGGGGTAGGCAGGAACGGCAGAACAACTGCTACGATCCTTATATTCTGATTTTGCCTCGACCACGTTCTACGCCTCATCAGCAAATCTTTTTACCATTACATCCTGAAACTATCTATGCGCGTCGCACAGCAGAAGTAGCTCTAATTATATGTTTTTTGTCTCCTGTAATAGTTCGTTGAAAGAACATGAGTTCATCCACATTATTGTTGAGTTTCTGTTTAGCATGTCACATACTGCTATGACAATGACTGATTGAAGACAAAGCCAGACGACATACTCGACAAACAATGTCAAACACTTACTCTACACATTTTCTAAATTTTCCTTATTTCATTTCGTCAAAATCCGTCGGCCATCAGCCCTGCGCGCGCCGCTCTTTTGGTCCCGTGCCAAGCTGCGTACAAACACAAGCTAACGACCTTACGTCTCTGCTTCCCTATATCCACATATGGAGCGCGATAGTTCCCAGTATAAGGGCCAAGGTTTACAAAGAAATTGTGAGAATTTAAGTTGAAATATTTTGTAATTGTCGGAGAATATTATATTAATTGTATCGTGGCATTGACTCCTTTAGACTTTTCCTGATTTCGTGTGCCAAGTTTTTGTTTAGGAATCGCGAAATATTTATGGTTGTTGATATTATAATATTATTACCTAGCTACTATTAGATGGTGAGAATTACACGGATCTTTTGGAACTACAAATGAAAAGCTCTTTCAACTACTGTTACGAATTTTTCTTATTGTTATTTTCACTGCTAATGTTTCGAAGTTTCTGTAACTTTCACAAATATACAAGACTCCTGATTCAAGTTTCCGTCAGCTTGCTAAAGCCTAATGAGAAACTAGTGCCAATTTTCTTGTACAAATTAGAAAGCATTACATCCACATATAAGTTTCCCCAGGACGTCTCTATACATGTTTGATACGGTCATTACCTTTCAATCAAAAGAAAGTCTGATAACTCATTACACATTTACAACGTTGCCGTTGCCACAATATAAACTTTACTACTTTGAGAACAGAGTTTCACATCCCGAAGTTTTATCATCATATCATTTTCTCCGGACTTGCTAAGAGGTGAAGGTCTTAGAAATTTTAATTAATTTACTGTAATGCTTCTTGAAAATGGCAAACGTTAGTAGCGTTACTGATTTGATGAAGTCAAGACACCAATTTATTCATTTAAAACAAGAAAACGAATTGAAATGCTTAGAATACAACGAACCTCATTAGTTAAACTGAGCATAAAACCACATAAAAAGATAACAGTCACAAGATAATACCAGGTTATTTTCTCTTTAACAACTAAAATGGAAATCACCACCTTCTTACAGCTATAATTGTGTCAAAATGAATATTCAGTGCTGCTGCTACCGTTGTGAGGAGATGGCGTGAATGTGGGCGGAACGGAAAGCAAGTCATGTATATGGATGTAATAATAACAATTGGCGTAATTGCGAATATAGCAGTAATTGTGTGCAAGTTATCGGTGCGTGTCTGACTGAGAATGAAGAGCTCATGAATGCTATTAAAGAATATGAAGAAATTGTTCTTCTGAGTTTGTTATAATTAGGTACTTGTTACATTCATCATCATCATCATCTCAGCTAGCCATAGACGAAAGCAGTACCAGTTAGCTGTATGGCCAGGTCCTAGGGGACCATTTTTATCTTAGTGCTCATGGCGTATGTGAATCTCCTCTACTCTTGGTCGATCACTTGGTCACTTAAGTTAAGCATCCCCCGGACATTGCCCTTGAGGTGACTCTGAGCCTTCTTCACATGACCCATTGTGATCTTGATGCTACAAGATTACTGCTTACCCTAATTAGGACAGTAGTGTAATACCTATAAATAGAAACAGAGTAAGAAACAAAAGGCGTGAATGCTCGTGGGAACGGTCAGTGTTCCCAGCCGGCTGAGGCAGAACCCGAGACATTTGGAACACGATGCCAAGTGCTGGCTCCAATTATACTATGTTCATTATTATTACACATGATGCGGATAAGGTTTGAGTTATGTGTGACAATTTATGATTTGAGATTATGATTTTGCTACTAGCAGTAAAACTAATTACTGCTGAACTCTGCCTTAACATTAAAGACACCACGAAAGTGCTGACTACTAGTCTTAGTAAGGAGAGTCGAGTTACCCGTTATTGGGTTGTGGAGGACAGAAAGGCAGTCCCCCGACCCCAACATAAAGGATAAGGCTGGGCAGGAAGATGTTGATGAAGATAACTGGCTTAACAATGACTTGATTAAGAAAGATATAAAACACTATAGTTACACTCAAGCTTACGTCAGTAGCAGAAACCAAAGTCAATTTGCGAAACTTCCTGTCAAAATTATTAAGGAAAAACATAAAAACAGTGAATAAAGCTGTATCGTAATAAAATTTGTATGATTTCCCGTCATTACGACTTTCACTGCCTATTAAATCTGTATTGTATCGAAATAAAGAGCTGCAGAAGTGCCATGCAATTGATTCAAGGCTCTGCAATTTACAGTGAGTACCTAAGTCAAAGACATTCAAATATTACTAGCTATTCTTAATTTTTTTTTGACAAGTCTTTGCTGTAAATCCTCAGTGCAAATTCCATCAAGGCTTGTCTTTAGTTTTTCCCTTCTACTACCTTAGCTGCTAGTCCTAGTTGGTTGATTGTTTGTCGTTTTCCAAGTCATTGTCAACCTTTCTAATCTGTCTTTTCGCTTATCTTTTCTTTGTCTCTACTGTCCCTCTCTCAATTATGAGATTCTTAAAACACATGTAAATTAGCGTCCTGTGCATCCACAAACGCGATTTGATTTATCCATCTGATATAAATATCTATCTCTATAACATAATGGTATTTCTGAAGTGTTCTGTGATATTGTATCGTTCAGTTTTTGTCTCTGCGCAATCTACTAGTTTTTACTCGGATATTATATTACATTGCGCTTTCATAATTATCTATTATATTTGTCGTTTTTGCTAAATTGTCACTTTTTGCATTGTTCAGAGCATAGATTGATTTTGATATAATCGTTCTATTATATTCTGTTTTTAAGTCCATTTCAAATCTGTTCTATTTCTTACGATGTCGATGCTTTATTTGCACTTATGTATTTCGTTTCCTTTGATTTATTTCCTTTTCATCAGCATCAATACCCGCCGAGTGGAGATTGACTCCGGAAAACATTACCCATCTTTCATATCCGCAGTAGAGAATGGCATAAGTTTTCCGTCACGACGTGCCATCAGCATTAGTTCTGCGGCTAGCCGTTAGAGGCCGCTTTACAAAAACGTCCGTTAAACTTAAACGTGCTAATAGCAGTCGCGTGCGCAGCTTCTCGGGCATGCGCAGTAGAACGCATCGGTGCAAGACCTAGACGTTACACACTACAGTTACTATGTAATAAGAATAACTGACATCAGTTTTGATCGTATTCAACTGTATTGGTTTGAAGGCTTCCAGTATTTCAGGATTTTCAGAAAACGGATAAAAATTGACTGATTTTCTGCATCTGATAAGACGTAGGTAAATTGAGGATTGTTTTAAGAAGGATCAGGACTGCTTAAGGCTTTTGAGTTTGATTATACGTTTACTAGTTTACATGCAAATTACCTATTTATAACATCAATGTCATCTCTACTGGGTACAAGCAAACCACTTATGTAATTACCTGCAAATAAACTAACGCACCTATTAGTTGTATGATTTGTTAAGTTGTTTGACAATTACGTGCTGTTAATTAAATATTACATACATATGCGTAAATTGTACAAACTACTATTTACTATTTATTTAAATGATAATGGTCGAAGGTGAGCCTCGTCACACCACATCCACATTACATAAAGTAAAGTACCTATATATTGCCGTATAATAGCAACATCATCTAGTATTACTTTGCAAGGGCAACGGGCATCGTTAGATAGATGGTAAATACCAAGATGATCATAGGTATAACGGTAGACCTTATGGATAGTCAGAGGGAACTCAAAGAACTAAGTATATATAACTATGAAATCAGACCACCCTCAGCTATTGAGTAGCTGAACTTTAATACATAAGAAAGACGGAAAGGAAAAATGCATTTACGGTAACCGTTACTGAACATACTGAAATTGCGCTGAATCTGACTGAAACTTACAACACACAGTTAGATTTCCATGCAATTAGAGAGCAATGTAAAATATTTCGTAATTACAAACACATTAGCCAAATAGTTCAAGCTATTGCAATCCAGAATGTTGATGATTCGCACCGTACATTACATTACATAGTACATTACTCTTCAACTAAATCCAAATTTACCTAAATGCTTTGATGGCACCTACGTGGGTTTGGGACATGAATATTTATATTTATCAAACGTTTAATACATTCACACCTATTTAATGACTAAGGAAAAAAAAAACATTTCAATTGCGTTATGAATACTTATGAAGAAAGCAATGTCAGTGCTTCTGTTCCAGAAGATTTCACACTCAATGTTATGCCTATGTTTAAATATAACAACACTTTTCTTTTTTTTTTTTATGGTGGGTGGAAAATCATCAAATGACCCCTCCCACTCTTGGGCAGAGCGAAAGGGAGTGTCAGACTTCTACTGACTAAAAACCACCCATGTTCCTTCTGGGCCCTTCATGTCGAGGCTGCGGTATCTCTTGCGAACACCCGCAGCCCCGACGGGACACCCGCAGCCCCGACGGGATATAACAACACTTTCGTTCACAATAATCCAATCATCATATTTCCTTACTTAAGCTGGACCAGGAACAGATCAAGAAGCCCTTGATCACTACCATATCAATATCGATAACTTTATAGCGACGTCAACAGTTAACATACTATCAGAATAAAGTTGCCATCGACACGCCAAGAATAAGATAACATCCGAATCGCCCATCGTATAATATCAATCTGTATCAACATCATAAAAAAATATTAAAATTACAGTATTCATCCACTTTGGCTCATAAAACTTCACTTTTCCGTAAATAAAGAACCCTCGTGTTTATGACATGTTACGAAACTCCGTATAAGGAACACTTTCTTTTAATTATTATGTTTTATTTTATAACTTCGTCCACTTATTGGTTGAAACATTTATTACTACTATATATTTCAGTTTATGTCAATAATTATAGCCAGATTATGCAAGTTTCGTAAAACAATATTTGCGTAATAATAAGGAAAATAACGAAAAATTGCCTCCTGCTAATTAACAAAGTTTTAGTGTTTCCTTGATGAATATTTATGACGACGTTAAAATAAGCTGATAATACCTAATCCTGGGCACTATCTGTTAAAAAAAAAAAAGATTTTGTATATAAACCCTCCTTACTACGCTATAAGGTAGCGTAGTAAGGAGGGCTGAAACATAACATCGAAAAAACATTCATGATCATTTCTTAACTTGTATTTTCTAAAACATCTTTAAAATTATAATCCTGAAAGAGGACCACCAAATCACCACTGGAACATGGGTTGGTGATACGGATTGTGACATTAGATACTGGAAAAG
Organism: Diarsia brunnea; assembly: GCA_949774965.1. Taxonomy (NCBI): domain Eukaryota; kingdom Metazoa; phylum Arthropoda; class Insecta; order Lepidoptera; family Noctuidae; genus Diarsia; species Diarsia brunnea. The sequence continues at coordinate 617,011 of OX459011.1, forward strand.
GCTAGCCTCTTGTTACAATAACTATCGAAACTGCAAGCATTGTCACTGTGGCGATAGTATAGTCACTTCTTCCAGAAAATAAAATAAATGAAAATCAAAACATAAAACAAGTAGGTAATCCTATAGATCACCGTCATATTCAACCATAAGTCAGATATCGTATCATCTTTCGTCTTGCACAATTTATTCACAATCCCGCGATCCCGCCACTTCCCGCCACTGCGGATCTATTGGAAGCGGAGATGCGCGCACGCAGTTTTATTTTTACGTCGCAGTTTCGGAGCGACCTGCCAAAAATGTGGCCCAGTGATCTTCTGAAATATAAAGCGCCTATTATTATTATACGACGTGATTGTGGATCAATTGCATGTAATAGGGTCAGGTTTTAATGTCAGTCGGGAAGAATGAGGAGTCTTCAGTAAGGAAGACAAGACTTTTTCTAGGAAGCTTTTCTCTTTTTTTTTTTTTTTTCCTAGCCTACTCTGTCCCACTCCAGGGCAAAGGCCTCCCTCCACTCTTTCCACTTTTCGCGAACCCGCGCGTCCTCCTTTCAGTTTTGACAGAACCGATCTAGTTCATCCCGCCATCTCCTTCGTGGCCTGCCGCGACCCCGTCTCGATTTTCTCTAAGGTGATAAAATGATTTGTAGGTTATTGGAGGTAATAACTTTGAATCTGACCTAGTTAACTTTGGATATTTTACTACACGACTTCCTATCTGAACACCAGTAAGATAACATACTGATATTTAGCTCCGTCTAGTTAGACTGTAAGTCTACTCTAATTTAGTTTTGAGCCTATTCAAGACAATTATTGGAGGCTATTTCGACGGCACATGAAGCTGACAGTAAGCTAATTCCATACTGCAAATACAGGGATATACAAATTCTTCATAAAGATAAAACGATAAGTAGGTAACCATGCAGAAACTCGGTATTTTAGCGCCCATCTGCAACATAACAGCGGCTTCACAAGTCATCACCCACAGATCACCCAAACATCTCAATCTGCGGCCAGCTGTAACAACTACTAAAGAAGATTATCTCATCTCGCTTTATTTTCTCAACTGAAGTATTCGCGAATAAAATAAAACGCGTGAAACATATTACAATATTCGCATTTCTAGACTCCCACGCTGTTCTGTCTGTAGGTAAATAAACTATCAAAACAGCTCGCTATCTTTTTAGACGGGGTATACAAACAAATCACAATAATCATAATATAAGTTAGAATGTTTTTATATAATAAAAATGTTTAGATAGAAAAACGAACAGCCATCTAACTGAAATTGAAGAAACAAAGACAGGGGTAAAGGAAATGGCTTTAGAATGAGTAGAGCTTGTAAATGAAGTGACGGGGAATATGAAGCAGAATTACCGTAAGCTGCAGGTGAAATTACAGACAAGAAACTTTCTACCGTTCCCTCTGAAAGCTTCAGATGTCTGCCGAGGGAACGATGCAACTACAACAAAACGAAATAATATCACACAATCAGACCGCGTCGGCTAATATTACACCCAATAAAACGGTTATTAGGTCATCAATACTTACAAACGATATGATTGCATTGTTCAACCACTAGCTAATAGATTCGGCGCCTCACAGACTAAACAAGGTCCCCAGTTCCTCACATCAAAGAGCCTGCCTGCTTGGCACGCGCTGTCAGAGGTGCAGATGACTGAGTCACGTCGATATCGCGTCCTATCACTGGTGTCAACGAACGCCCACGTATGCGTTGCTTTGTTTTGGATGCCAATCACTGAGTGATGATTGTTTCACTTCAGATATAGTTCAAGTCATTAGGAGGAAAGTTCTAGATTATATTCGAGTGGGAATCTCGACGAACAAACTGTTCTTCTGGCAAATATGAGAGCCTTAGCAAAGAACACTAAACGTGTCTTTATCCTTGAAACCCACTTTGTAAATTTCTAAATTCTTGTAATTCCTGTCCCCAACTGAAATAACTGCGACCAAAAATATCGGGAACACTTGCAGAGTATTAGTTTCATTGCATTCTTGTGCAAGGACACGAGACATTGTCCCTGCTGGAATTAGCCCGGGCGCACTGGCTGCGGGCTGCCGGCAGGAATGCAACAAGACCTAGTCCTCGGGCATCCGGGTCATTTGACCTGCTGACTCACGAGCTAAGTATAGCCCACTGACTGACAACACGGAGCAATTGGTAAATAGCTGGGAGACTGACACAGACGTGCGGGAGACGGTTCATGAGAAAATTAAGAAGAATCGGTTATGTTGGATTGGAGTTACAATATTTTTGTAGTCGTTCAAATCCGTTACTTGGACCCCTTCCTTTGTGACGTTATCCTTCCTTGATATATTCTTCTTACGACTGATTTGATTTTTATTCGTTTGTTACTGGAGAACATCATTAAAGCAACTACCTATTATACGTCATGATCTTACGATGAGGCGTTTGATAAAGTGAACTTCCCAGCATCAATTAAATATGTAGTAATCCATTTTGAAATCCCCTTCATCGAATTTAAATTTAACCGTACCTTTATGGCATAGCAGGCCATACTTAAATCATACAGAACGTTTCGTATTTTAAAGAATCCCTTAAACAAACCTAGTTTCAAAAACTCGTAAAAGCAAATGGAAAATTTCCTTCATAAATCAGCAGCAACGGAGCACTTATATCACCTTGTCAGGCAATTGATCATAACACGACACAATTAAGCTGCTCACTGCTGACGACAAATTGGCCAACATGGCGGCCACGCAACAGCTGACCGTCTTCCTGGTGCATCTAGTAAACACAACGGGCCTATCGCTGAAGACACCAGCACTAATATAGAACACGTCATAAGTTTAGTGTCTGGACGTAAAAGTGGTCAGTTCCGCGTTGGAGCGGCGCCCGCGCAGGATAAACACACGCTGTTCATCACCCGTGTCATAAAGTTTATTCATGAATATTATGTGTTACTTTTTGTAATTTATTTCATCATCGCTGCTCGCAAAACTGTGGAGGAAAACATCGTAAAGAACCCAGCTTGTGTGCTGAAAAATTCGAAGATAGCCCACTTAATAGTCCTTACTGGTTCAGCCTGTGTCCATGTTGTGCAAACAGGATAGGCCGATTATAACTTTCTTAAGTTACGTGTGGTTTGGAGATAGTTTCATTCTTAAAGCATACTGAAAGCTGCTTCAAATAGGTAGAAAATTGTCTTATACTTACCTTCAACTGCACCAGAACTAAAAACTCAGTGTTTAACCTTTTACCTCAATATATTACTTATCTGTTGGTGTTTTGCCAAATCACCACTTTTATTGAAAGCTCTTATATTATGCACTCCCATTTTAATGTAAATTCTTTTGTGCAGATCAGAAGCAACATTAATGCATTGGCTTTTTTTTCTTTAAATTCAGATATTCTAAGTGTTTGTTTTGCTGATAATTACCGATGCGCCATATTAATCAATCATTAAAGACAAGGTGCCCTACTCATGCCAAATTCAAGAGAAATGTGGAGAGATGAAGAATGCTAATCGACTCATGACAAAGAATACAATGACAGATAGAATCACAATCAGGTTACAATTATTTTTTTACCCTTTAAAGGTCGAAAGCACAAATCCACCCAATCCTAAACGTAGTGATATTTTTGAAGTTTTATAAGGTGGTTTTAAGTCATTTATAGAAATGGAAGAATTAGGCAAGTTTAAAACGTACTAGAAGTGTCAGTAGTTGAGCAAATATCTGTTCAGTTGAAAGAGATATTATTTTGTTTGCAAGCGCATGCCAAATAGCTGCATCATGTTTTTTTTAAGACTTCGATAAATCGTATGCGCTGCCGGCGCCGCGTCCTATTACATAACGTTTAGTTCGGTTTTATTTCCAGAGACAGCTGCACCTAGAGATATACTAACTACAAGCATGGTTATCACTGTTAGCTTAGAATTCTCTTGATGTATCATCCATAGCATTACGATGGTGTATGCCCAGCACACGTTACATACATCTCGGTCTCGGTCGGTTGGTGCGTTTCTTACATTATTTAATCTAAGACCACTGGGCATTAACGCTATTAACGCTAGGCTTAACCAAAAAACCTATGTTTAGCATTTACGAGATAATTCTGCGCAAAACTACAAACTACGTTAATGTAAACCTGGTTTATTTCAGGATTCTTGAAATAACTCGACGTTATGTGTACTATCACAACAAACTATTCACTGCAGATTATCTGATGATCTGAAAAATGCTACCGTTTTGTATGTGTGTGTGTGTGTATTGTTGCGCAAATCTCAGAAATAGACTATACAACTATTCAAGCGTTACATTGAAATACTACATTAGAACAAATAGGGTTGCTATTAGCAGTTAATAAAAATGAATAATCGGTTGGGTTGGTTCGTTTCGGATCCTCATTTTACAACAACTCTTACTGATCTTCAACCATTTCTCTACTACATGAGCCTCTAGCGTTTAATTGTAGTTTCTCGTTAATCCCTTCTCTAAAATTTTGAGCGTAACGAACGCTCAAAATTTGCACTTCCCGTTTATAAAATTACTATTTACACAACTATCTTTCCGCAATAAAACATCTGCTACTCATACGTAATGACGTCAATATCGCCATAAACTTTATGAACCACAAACGGACAGCCGGACAGCCCTGCCGTATGAATCTATCGCTCTCTGAAGGTCAACACAGAACGTATCTCTTTCGTGCACGGATATAATAGCTACTGGCTTCTATGTACCACATCTCTCCTGGTCAATGAATTTTAAAATTCTTAAACTTTTTATTTTATCCAGACATGTTGAAACAGCTGGGCTTTCTAGTAAAATATGTCGGGAACCACAGACGAAGTATTTAAGATGAAATTGAGATTGAAATGTGTATATTTCAGATACACTTATCTTGATGACATGATAAAAATTAAATAAGAGATCTTTAATGTGTTTTAATGTTAAAATGTAACGGAAACATGATGATAACTGTATATTAATCAGTTTTAATAATTTAGTAAATGCATCACGAACATCTGAGAAAATTCTGGGGTTTTTAGAAGCGCCCCATGACTAAATATAAACAAACGCATTTTTCACACTGAAAGAGCATTAGGTAAGCACTCATAATCCGCAATAGCAAACTGTCAACATGTCTAATACGAAAAGCTAATGATTCATTGACAGCAATGTAAATTAGCGGCGCCTGAGCAGGCAGCCTTTAACCAACTCTCCAGCAAGGTCAGGTCGAGCTATTTGTGAAGATGTCACTGTTATTAGGTGGAAATAACTTCGTTTAGCAATAGTGGAGAGTGGAGACATGGATCTAGTGTGAGTCACAGCTAGAAGGTCTTATAAAAATGTAACTGTCACTTTAGATCTGCTGGTTACCCTGAGAATATCATATTTAAAAATATTTTTACAATGGAACACTTTGAAAGACGAACGCATTTGTTGGGCGTAACGTTTGATTTCACAAGATCAAATACGACAACAATGAAAAGGTTATTTAATGCTGATTTCAAAGGTTGGCTCGTAAGATCAAATCAATTAAAAATTTGAATTAAGTTTGGCAAGCAATCGATCACTTTTCTTCTACCTTTTCCGCCGAAAGTCGTTTGTGTTGACAGCTAAACCATCACATAATAATGAACTTTTCTTTTTGTCCCTCAGGAGACAGTTCGCACAAGCAGCAGCACCGGCGGTGGCAAGGTCACCAGCTCGCAGACCAGGACCCTCGAGGACTTCGACGTAGACCAGTGCTGGGACGAGCGTCTTCTCAGGAAACTCGTGAGTTCATCATCACTTTTTAACCTTTCCTTTTGATGGTCCTTTATAAGGTTCTTGACATCACTGAGTAGAATCTCTTGCAGCACTCGGAAACAGTTCAATGCAGGGAGGTTGTTTATTTTCCGTTCTGTTCGTTGAAACCGTACTTTCTTCGATATTATAAGTTTAAATTGAATCCGATTAATGTCTGAGGTGTGTTAATGCGACGGCTAAACGTGATAGCTCGTCGTACCATGCGTTAAGAACAGGTAAGCTCAAAGAAAGCTGCTTGCTTTACGCGTCGGTCAATAACTTATGAGTATGACAAAGATGCCATAGATACAGAGTTAAAACTATTTAGTCATTTAAGCCAGCTAGGGTAAATATACTGGCTGTAAAAGCAAAGTCCTAAGTGAATTAAGCCGACAGCACGCAAGATACTCTCTAGTTTTTGTTAGTTCAGCTTTCATCACTGTGGGTAGATTGTATATTTATTCGTGCGAAACGCCGAACATATAATGTGATTAAGTTTTTTATCAAAGCCTGGCTCTTCATTACCCTTATTGCATCCCAATAAGTCCGACAGACTGAGTCACCTCTCCGATAGTTACGTACTAAGTACTGATCAGACCGGTCTCTCGTCTCCATTCATACGACTTTCATTCATTAGCTCTTAGCTGACTCATTCCGGTCCCGGGTCCGCCAGCCACCGGTTAATCGCGTTTCAAAACATTAACATTATCGGTTCGACTCCTGCGCCCGCGCCGCGCTTTATTGACTTGTCTTATTTGTTTATCAAGCGAATTTCCAAGAAGCTATGAAAGCTTGTAAGTTGTAAAAATCCGTTAGCAGTAGAAGTAGCAATTAAGCTTTTGTTAAACTGCAGCTCTGGTTTACGTTTGATGGGCTCATTATTTTTTCTGCTATTTCTAATTTTCATCTCAAAAAGGAGACTTAGATATACCTACATTATAGCAGCTAATATATAGCTTTACAAAAAGCCTAACAGCATTCATAAATATCGTCCAGTCATTCCGTGGAAAGTATCGGAGGAGGCTTTCGCGCCTCCCGCGCGCCGTTTGCCGCGGATTGACGACGACACGACGTCCACTCACGCGCAACGCCACGCGTGAAACTTGACGCGAACAACTGCGCGTGAGTTGACAGGCCTGTGGCACAATTGAACAGCGACCTAGCGACATAGCTTAGATCAATTGAGCGCGATATCAAGCGGTCAGTTGATCCTTGAAACTATGCTGTTGGATATAATAATCATGCAGATTTCTATTAAATTTAGTCTTTTATTAGCATAATCAGTCTGTTCCTACAACTGCTTTTTTTCTGCAAGAGGAAATTGGTCGTACCCGTAATGCATTACGCGATTCTTTATATTTTTTTCCTTTTACGTAGTGACTATTCGAAGCTATGCTAAAATAACATATAGAACATTAAAACTAAACTCGTAAATCGCTGGCCGCTTATGCCTTGTAACTGACCCGGTAATCACTTTCGCTGAGGCAGCACGGCAGCGTGGGAACCGCGTGTACTTGACACTGGACACTTGCAGCTCTGCCTACACCGCAGTGTTGTGAAATACTATCATGTCTTCACAGTGTCACTCTTCACACGGTGTGACACAATCACGTTGTTGACGCCAGCCGTGCTAGCGGGACAATCGTGATTGTTACCGAGTGCAGATTTTGGTTTTGTAAGAATACTGAGTAATTAGGTACATGTCTTATCGGGTTTGTAAGTGATTAATTTGACACGTGAGGTTATTGTGAAGGGCAGGCGTTTTGGAGAACTTGTCTTAACTAATTATTGACGTTCTAGAAGTTTTAACCCAAGTTAAAAAAACAAACTTTTGATTTCAGTTATGTAAGACTCTTTAAAATACGAGTTTATTAAAGACGACATCGTGATAATAGTGCACCATTAAAAAGCAAAATAAACGCGTTTAAAGAGTCAAAAACAAATATTCACACAATAGAAACTTTCACTGCGGTCAATGAGCAAATAAGTATCACCGATAATTACCTCAAACAAATTAAAATCAAATAAACCTCTATCATCACGACTCATCATTGTGACGGGGAACGAGCACATATTGTCAGATCATCGGGTCAACAACAAAGCCGTGTAATGAGGGCAGCACTCACTTCCGGTTTGCGGCTGCAGTGGGTACTTCCGGCAGGCCCGGCTCGGCACTCGAACCGGTTGCGCCCGCAATACAAACGTCACTTATTGACAACTTGACCACTCGTGCAGAAAGCTCTAGTTAGGCGCACTTTATACTGGGACATTTGTAGATATAATACTCGATCTATCATTTGTGAAATTGCACAACCAGCGACTTCACGTAAAATCCTCCTTTCTGTACAGTACCCGAATAATTGATTGAAAAAATCATAACTTTATGAGCCTTTGTATGAACCCTAATTCACTAAAGATTCATCACGATCTATAAGCTGCTCAAAATCTTTACCAAGATAATAAACGTTTATCTTTTCTTTGGAATAAATGAGTCATATCACAAAACTTGTAGTGAACCTAACAACCTGCCTCAGTTAAAACAATAAAAGAAAGATAACAGATCCATGAAAATACAGTCATTATTTGACAGCACTAAAATTCTTCCAACTTTACTCATCAACATGCAAACGTTCCAGTTTTCGCTTCTCCAGTGTAGACTCGGCCTTATCGGAGTAACCGCAGCGCAAATAATATAGGCGTAGAATACACAGTTACAGAGAGGTAGTGGACGAGGCAGCACTCCCGCGCATGCGCTGGTGACAAACATTACGTACTAAGTTAAATATTTGTATGTGTGACAAGTTCTGTCGCAATGTTTGGAGGATTTCAACGACTATGTGTGAGTTTTGTGTGACGAATTCAATTGTGTTTAGCGAAAATAACGGAAAATTGCGTAAAATGAAACAAGTTTCGGGAAACAAAATATTTTGATGAGCACTTTGCTCACCAAAAACAGAGGAATACTAACGATAGTTTTAACAGTTTACCGCTGAAAATACCTGTTGATCGTAGAGCGAGCTGTCCATGTCTAAAACATTTTAGCGTTCAAATTTCTACTTGAAACATCTAGTATACTCGTAATATCCTCCTGAGAAAATATTTTCTTCCAATAACTTGTTCATTTCATTCATTCCAGTTGGACGAGTGCAACGACTACGAGCAACGCCGACGGCTGCGCGCGCGCATACGAACACTAATGGCTGAACAAGAAGGTAAACTTCCACCACTACCTACCCACTAGCAGCTCGCTACTATACGAACATGGGACATGACCACTTTCCAGTTATTTACGTCTTGTAGTATGAGATTAAAATTAATTATTCTGTCACAGTATGTTTTAGTAAGAGAGTTCGAACAGATTACTACTACGAGTTTATTGGAAACTCATGCGTATTAAAATACAGCTTTAGCAGTTCAAATGAAGGAAAAAAGTAAACCAAGATTTATAAGCTATGTTCTATTTTCTTTGAATTGTTTTCTTTGGTAACCTTTATTTACAGAATTGACTAACTAATGCAGTTCTATAAGGTAATAATAATGCAATAGTAGACACAAGGAAACTCTTTACTTTGTGTTCTTCAGTCTTCGCACTCCATCTGTAAACAAGTTTGCACTCAACTTTACTTTTGACAGCTTATTTTTCACAGTTTTGTATTAGTAATAATAAACGTTCTAAGCTGATGTTAACTGTGTGCAGCATGCGCGAGCGCCGTGACGGAGGCACTGGCGGCGGCGGGCGAAGCCGACGGCGCTGATGGCGACACTCGCGGTGAGTCCCTCCTCCTACCGCTGCTGCAGGGCTTGCTGGGCGGCGGCGGCGAGCGCCTGCTGGCCGGGCTCGGCGCCGCGCCCGCCGACGTGGTGGCCGACGTGCGGCGCTCACTGGGCCGTCTGCGCGCCGCGCTGGCCCCGCCCACCGAGCACCCGCAGGCGCGCGCGCTGCTGTCGCTGGCCGACCGGCTGGAGGACGCGCTGGACGCCGCCGACCGGCTGGACGGCTGCCGCCGCAAGCCGCGCCGCCGCTCCCGTGCCGCCAGACACACCGTCGGCGTCACGCACGAGGAGCTGGAGGAGGCGCGGCGTCTGGTGGACCGCGACCAGCTCGCTCTCGGCGCTAAAGGCCCCGCGTCCTCGGGCGCCACCTCTACAGCATCTATGGCTACTAGCACAGACGAACCTTCCACCCCAGAACGCAAACAAAGTATTGACGAGAACGTCAGCTACCACGACGCAGTAGCGTCCCGACAGAAACCCACACCAATTGCACACTCAGTCAGCTACGAAGCTCCTCAGGTGAACAGGGACGCGCGCGTCGTCGTGGAGAAGCGCGCCCCGACCACTCGTAAACCCGACTTTTATCGGCACTCGGTCGCCGACGCGGGCGGCCAGCACTCCCAGTCCTACCAACAGCCGCAGCCCCTACAACAGCGCCAGCAGATGGCACCTCCCCCGCAGCCCGCGCCCGCGCCCCAGCCCGCCTTCCACCCGCAGCCAGTGCAGGCGCCGCACCTGTACCAGCCCCAGCCACTCCATCAACCGTACCAGCCGCAGCCGTTCCTTCAGTCGTATCAGTCGCAGCCACGAATGGACCGGCGCCCCTCCGACCCTAAGAGTAGCATAGCGGCCATCGCCAACAAGTTTGACAGAAACGCTCAGAAGGAGAACATACCTCGCCGCGCACCCGTAGAGCGCGCACCCGTGGAGCCCGCGCCTACAGAACAGAAAGAATATAAACACGAGGACCCCAAACGTGCACCACTATACGTGCCACTCCCGCCCACTTACAACTTCGCGGCACCTCCGACCGCCACTCAGGATGACTCTAAACCTTTCAGTAGATTCGGAAATAGCAATAACAAACGGTTACGCATGAAACGCGCCAACACTATCGACATAGGAAGGCCGCTCGCAGGGTACCGCATCGACAGCGACAACGATGACGAGACATCCCCGCGCCCCATCGTACCCGAGTTCAAGCCCCAGACCGAGAACGATAGGAAGTTTGTAGCGTTCATGAAGAAGAACGAAGCGGCCGACCGCGAGGCAGCCGCAACCGGCCCCGCCAACTGGAGCAGCAGGTTCGGAAACATTAAACACGCGTTCGAGAGTCGCGAGCGAGAGGACAACAGTATGACGAATAGTAGGTCATCGAGTGCGTCATCTGCACGACGCTTCTGGCGCACAGCAGACGAGACCACGGTGAACCCGGCCGCCGCGCGACCTAGGAAGTTCCTCAATGACAATAATACTGACGTAGTTAAGCCCCCGTGGGTGAACGAGCGCAGAGAGCATAATAATATGCGCGTGCACATCCCGCGACAAGTGCAGCACCCGCTCCCAGCGCCGGTAGCGCCGGTCGCGCCCGCTACCGCGCCCGCGTCCCTGCCCGCGTACCGTCCCGCGCACTTCACAGCGCCCGCGCATCGCCCTGCGCCCATCGCACAGCCGCCTTCTTCAGCGCCCATCCTCCCGCCGGCGCCCGCGCCGCCAGCTCTCACCGCGCCGCCAGCGCTCACCGCACAGGTCGCGCCACCATTGCACCCGCCGGTCCCGCAGTCTCCCACAAAGCCGATGGTCGTCAAACCATTCGTGGCGCGGCCTATACCCGTCAATCAGTTCTCTCACGCGCCTATGTCTGCGTTTAAGCCGCCAGCCAAAGTGACGTCACCGACAACGGCTCCTGCTTACATTTGGAGTCCCCCGTCCGTCTTGAACGTGACTTCCCCTACGGTAGACCATACTCCCGCTTTCCCGGTCAACCCAGTGCCCATTGCCCCAAGCCCGCCGATGCCAAGTAAGCCTTGGGCGACAGACGCAGACAAACCAAGGAGGGTGGTTGGCATGGCTGCCGCCAAGTTCGAGAGCAACAAGCCAGAGCCCGTGCCCGCCCCCTACCGGGAGAGACCGTCCGCGTTCAACCCACCCGCACCGCCGACTCACGCGCTCCCGCAAATACAAAACTATCCGGTGAAGAGCATCCCTAGTCAGAATGACCTTTCCGCTCCGGAACTCGTGAGGAAACTTGATGATACCAAACTCCCAGCGCAAGGCGCATATGTACCCAAGGTTGATGCACAAAAACTCCAAATAGAGTTTTACGAGAAACAAATTCGTGAAAAGAACCGGCGTGAGGGAGTTATGAATGGCCACAGTGACCCCACAGAACGGAAACCCCCCGCACCACCTGCCTATACCATCACTGACTACACGCCATCCGGTGGCATCTCCACTTTTGTCCCACTGCAGCGCACGCCTGACATAGAGAAAGCCCGCGCGCACAAGGTGGACTACCTGCCAGACGTTGTCACCAACGACACAGATCGCCTCCGGAGCGGCGCCTCCCCCCACCAGCCGCGCGCACCCACCAGCCCGTACTCACCGCGAGCCACCAACCCGATCGAGTCGCCCCACAACTACCAGAATGGTGACGTGCCTTACACGAATGGCGTAGAGGAAGGCGCTACGGAGCACAATAGCGTGGTGACTCGCGTGATGCGCGGCCCGGTGCGTGGCGCGGCTACCATCACGACCGGCGTGCGCACGCGCAATGACGAGGGTCGTCGAGGTTCAGCGGCCGACAGCTTGCGCGGCGCACTTGACAAGTTTTCGTCACCGAAAAACGACGTCATCGCGCAGATCGAAAGGAAAAAACGCGAGACGGCGAGGTCGCAGGTACGGGCCCCTGTAAATACCGGTCGCTCCCCCCTGCTCGCGCCCGCACCCCCGCACGCCCCCCAGTCCCCCGGCGCGCTCGCCGCGTCCCGCGAGTCCGTGCTGTCCAGCGAGTCGGCAGGCAGCTTCGGCTCCAACCCGCTCAGCAGGTCAGGCTCGTGGCACCAGATGGCCGGCAGCCCCAAGTCGGCCTCGCCGCGCCGAGTAGTCGCACGCGCCAAGTCCATGCACCTGCTAGCTATACCCAAGCTGTTCGAGGGTGGGATCGCCCGCGAGGAAGTGACTGAAAAGAAGCGAACGGTGGAAGCGTATTTCTCTGGACAGCAGCAACAACCGATGCGGCCAACGTCGGGCGCGGGTGCGGCGCGGCCGCGGGCGCTGCGGCAGTCGTACGCGCCGCCGCAGGCCTACTCGCTGGGCCGCAGCCGCACCATGCCCACGGTGTCGGAGCTGCAGTTCCTGGACGAGAGCAACACCGAGGACGCGTTCGAAGACCTGGTGTCGGCGCTCGCGTAGTAGCGTCGCAACATTCCACTAGTTAGGAGCGGGAGACGAGCGAGACGCGCGTGAGTCGTGTGTGTGTGGGTCTGTGCTTGTGCCCGCCCCGCATGCCCCCCGGCCCCCCGGCCCCCCTTCCGCCGCGCTATCACGTCGATGTACATATGTGCTCGTAACCTCCGTACCATCTTCATCCGCGCCCTCTGTAACCGTGTTATTTGACTAATAGCTTATAGGTTATCGTTGTACTGTCTTGCTGATTGTTTTCCAAGTGTTTCGAGTTAGTGTTAGATCTGTGTGTCCGTTTGTCGGGGACGGTTACTAATGTGCTCGTCTTGTTTGCAGAGGAAGAGGAAGTAACTGTGACATCGAGCGTGAGGAGGAACTCGACAGAGAAATCTGTTAGCAGTAGCACTACCACCACTAAAACATCTAAAGGTTAGTATTGTTAGCTAAGCAAGCATTATTGATATTTAAAAAGTAAATTTGATAAATCGAATGGTCTTAAATTGAAATTGTAATTGACAGTGATAGAGAGTATGACCAGGCCGGCACCCAAGCCCGTCTCGCCATTTGCCAAGTTCCGGCAGCTCGAGAAACAAAACTCAACCAACAGTCCCAAGTAAGTGTCATCCTCCTTTCTATCGTCACGTTAGACCACTCATCAACTTCAAACAATATCGTACATGAAATAAACGACCAATACATAAAACTCCTTACCATTCAAATACTATATTTTATGTATAAGATCCTTTCGCTTCATACGTAATGTAATGCAATATATTTTATTTATTTTTGGCAGCCATATCTGTGGATACGAATAAGGATTAGATACAAGTAAATATACAAGTTAATGATACGCATATAACATGTATATTAGTCGCTTAATACGATTATCATTTTTTTCCGAGAGCATATAAGGCTAAGTACATACGAGGCCTCTGTCAATAATCGCACGTGTGTACTTACCCTGTCATGAGAACATCAAGTATCGTTCATGAGACGCCCGGCTGAGCTTGCCATCTAGTTGACTGAGATCAGCACGCGTCCTTGTAAATAACCTGCGACCCCCATTTAATAGCACACGCGTTCCGTAGCACACGATGTGACACACGAACTAATAGTTTGTCGACGAGACTAACGCTCGGTCGCAGCCGTGACCACGTGACCGCGGTGACTAACATGCGTGCTGGTTGTAGCTCGCCCAAGACCCCGCAGAGCCCGGGCTCTCCGGCGCAGCCTTACTTCAAGTTCACGGACCCCGCGCTGCAAGCCAGCGCCGTCACTATTAAAGAACGATTGCTGCAGTGGTGTCGCGACAAGACCCGGGACTACGAGGTACTCCCCTCCCCTCCCCCAGCCCGCCCGTTACCCCGCACGCAACACCCCCACTGCGTATACTATGACGTCGGTTAAATGTACACGGGTTACTTAGCTGTACTGCACACCAAACCGCAATAATTTCTGTGTTTTCTTAGATGTTTATGGTTTCTTAGTATTTAGATACTGTAAATAGACGTATTGGGGAGGTTTCAAATGCGGTTAGAATAGGCAAATGCATATTTTTGTCGACTCCTCCACCTCGTGAAATCCAAACCGAAGTCGATATTTAAAAATGTGCATCTGCCTACAAGTCAGGGCGTTCGGATTTAACGGATTTAACCGCGTTATCGAGATGTAGCATGTTGATAGCGTTACGCTGCGCACGCGCACACCTAGCATTAACACACGCGTCACTGGTGACGTCACTACCACTCCCACCACTCATACTCCACGCTTGTCTTATCGCTTCATTCTGGCTGCTACTTTCTGTATATATTTTATACGTTTTGTATTTTCACAAGTTACTGTTTATTTATTCATCTGTGACCGTACGACCAAATCATATTGCTTTGGTTTCGATCTATCAGTGTAATAATATGTCTTTTCTTACACATATACATGGACTATGTATAGTTTTATTTAATTATTAAACATTGGGACGAAATTGTACCTATAAACTGGAATATGTTATTCGTGATTTTTATAACTAATTAAAAATGACTAATTGTATAATCAATTTTGAATTTAAAAGCATGGGTTTATAAAAGAAATACGTCAATCAAAGTGTGAATTTGACTTCCCAGGATTATGCATGATTTTGTGTTGTTAACTTTAGATAGAAATGTCCAAGTAAATGTGGGTATGAGTTGTAAATAAATTGGGTGAATCTGAACTATCCAAGTATGTTCACTGTGCCTCCACTGTGTACATAATATTCTTAGATTAGCATTTCCCGAGTCACACAAATGTATGTAGTTTATTACAATAGTTATAAGGAACCACTGCCATTGGATGGATGTTGCAACAGAAAATGACGCCCTCATTTTGAGAATTTTAAATCTGACAGTATTTTACGTGCACTAGAAATTTGACCGTGCACTTATATTTTCGACTGTCTGAAAAGATAATTATATCAGAATTACCAGTTCGCAGTTAATAAATTAAAAAAACTAACTAACTTTACAATACCCGTCCTAATTCGTCCTCATTCTCCACGAATTATAATGTTCCGCCTGTGTTTCCCCAGAATGTGAAGCTGGAGAACTTCTCCACGAGTTGGTCGGACGGGCTGGCGTTCTGCGCTCTGGTGCACCACTTCTTGCCGGATGCCTTCGACTACTCCAAGCTGTCGCCTGAGAAACGCCGACACAACTTCACGCTCGCCTTCAAAATTGCCGAGTGAGTATCCATCAATAGGATCTGCTGTTATGGGTGGACCTATATTGTATGTGTAATTTTGGGCTTCAATTATGTTCCAAATATAACTAAAACGGCAGACACTGTAGTCACCAATTCGGTGCCTATGTAAGTAGCATCCATAGAAATACTGGATGTTCTATCATTTTATTCTATCGTTCAAAGACCTCTTGAGATCAACGAATACTAATGAAGTTCAAGCAACAATAACTTAGTCGTATTGTAAACGTATGTTGTTGTTGTTTGTTTGCAGCGAGAAGGCGGGCATCTATCCCCTGCTAGACGTGGACGACATGGTGGCGATGCGCAAGCCGGACTGGAAGTGCGTGTTCACGTACGTGCAGTCCATCTACCGCCGGTTCAAGGACCAGGACTGACGCCACTGACGTCACACGTCGCCGGCCAACGAACGCGAACACTCCCTACTGTCGTACAAACAAGTTGAAGCCTCGAGGGGTAATTGATTAGACTACCTTTACGTCTAAGTTGGCGATTACTTTTAGAAGGCTCCAATGGTTTAGTCATTAGATTTCCCATTCATAAATTTGTTGGTCCATCCTTTTAGAAGGTTTTGTAGAGACAATAGCCGGTGTTCGCGTTCGCGGGGCTCAGGCGGCCGCGCCGAGTAGTCGATGTAGTCACAAATAGTTCGTTACGAAGTGTGTTATAAATCCAAAGAGCGCATGTTGTTGATTAGTTCGTTTGTTATAAATGTTTATATGTCAGTGTCCGCCCAACTCGTATCTCCAAGCGCTGTCTCGATACAGTCCTCCTATTTATTATAATCTCAAGATGTGATTTTTTCTACGTTAGCTTGTAAGTTTTAACTAACATTTATATATCGAGCGACTACGTAGCTGTTAGGTCATAGTGTATGAACCATGTAGTGTACGCACTGCTGAGGATCGCTTGCACTTATATACCCACATAAGAGAGTAGAATCCTTTAATATCAGTGTACATACAGTTTCACGATTACGTTTAACATATTATATAAATTTGACATTAATAATAAAAGCGGCTTGATGTATTCGCTACTGATTTTATGAAATTTGATATTACTATATGATTATTATGTTAATTTATATTGATAATGAAATAAATATTGATTAACAAAACATTGGGCTATTACTTATAATTTTATTTTATTTGAACATTGGCTTGATTTGACAGGAACCACAAAGTATGGTCTCAATCTACTCCACATCGAATCATAGCAAGTAGGCACAGTTACGTATAGTATCACTATCGAATAATTTCCATAGTAAAATTAAAAAATAAAGTATGCTAACAAACAACAAAAAAATAATTGTGGCTTCATAAATATTTATTACTAAGTCATTTAAAGAATGAAACATAAAGAAAGAATTGTAGATAGAAGGCATGACGTCTGCCATGCCCCCTTAGAGCACTCCACACTGGTTTCCTGAACTGATTGTGGGTTATCTTACATAGGAATTAAATTTTAAGTACGATTTTCAGATTCTATGAAAGCACCTGAGTCGTTTCTAATACGCCGTATTATTAATAAAGTCATTAAAACTATAAAACAAGCAGCAGTTGTGAGTGTAAAGCATACGAAAGAGAGCGACACCATAGCAGCCATCAGAACCAGTTCCTCAAAGTTAGCGTTTTCACACCACTTGGGTACTTCCAGACAATAATTTTTATTTCGCCGAAAATATTTCAATTTTTTTTCGCAATTTGTTATCTCAGGGTCCACCAATTAAACTTGCGAGATAAATGTACCTGTGGACAAAAAAAATACCGAATTATCTAGTTTCGTATCAGAAATCTATTGATAAAGATAAAGAATATTGACGAAGACGATAAACGCACTCCCTGACGTAATAACCTAAATTAGATGGAACGAGCAGTGGTGTGGTGGCCCCGTGGTGGCGGCTCCGACTTACGAACAGTGAGTCATGGGTTTGAACACTTTGAACCCAGTCAGGGGCATTACTTTGTGTAAGTAATTTATTGCATCACCACTGCTCTCAAAACGGTGAAGCAAAACATCGTGAGAAAACCGGCATGTCCTAGAACCAAACAATTCGAAGATATGTGACATCTACCAACCCACACTAGGCCCGCGTGGTGGATTATAGCCCATCCCTCTGCTAGAGAGGAGGCCTGTGTCCCTACAGTGGGAACATTATAGGCTGATGATGAGATGAATAACATGCACTTTCGGATTTTGCTGATGATCGATCGTCACAGGCGATCGTGAATATACATATATTTATTTTACACTTGAACTGATGACGTAAGTAGCTTCCGTAAAATATTGTGTGCTTCGTAGCGCCACAACAAATTAAAAGTAAAATTAACCCACTAAAAACAAAACTTGTAAAAAAAGCCAAGTCGCACTACTCAGTTCTTCTACCGTAAAAAGTAGTGAGATGCATGTAGTTAATTTATTCAGTTCCTACTTAAAGGACCTTCTATCTTAAGTTATTACGTAATAAAGCTAACCTAACTACATCTTATAGTGACCATATCAATATTTTTTTTTTGATGTTTTAAATAAATAGATTGACTTGGCCATCACATGGATCTCACTACTTTTTACGGTAAAATAACTGACTTGTGCGACTTGGCTTTTTTACAAGTTTGGTTTTAGTGGGATCTTATTTCTTTTTGTAGATACTTAATATTATAATGAATCAACAATACTAGATTTATTCGAACTTGGAGCAGTCTTAATCATCGATTTGAAGAACTGCTAAAGTACTCGACAAGCTGAATCAAACGAGTCCAAACTCGACGGGATTAAGTCGTTTATAACGGAATTTTAGTGGCCACCTTCCAGTTCCATCTTCAGATCCTGGACGCAATCTAAAGACAAAGTACTCGTCACAACGAATGAAACGAGTCCAAACTCGATGGGGTTATGACATTCTAAAATGGATTTCCTGTGGCCAATGTCCAGATCCATCATCAGACTCAGGACATAATCTAAAGACAAAGTAATGGTCAAGATAAATCAAACGAGTCCAAACTCGATGGGGTTATGACGTTCTAAAATGGATTTCCTATGGCCACTGTCCAGCTCCATCATCAGACCAGCTCCATGTCATAATAATATTGCATTGTTAGGCCATGTACATTTACGTGCAAAATTTCAGATCAATCGGTGAAATTCAACCGCTGAAAATGTAACTTTAACTTTGTAATCCTGTACATTTATATGGGATTACAAAGTTATTTATGCAGTTGGTGTATTTAGAAAACTAGACTGAAATTGCCTTTTTTTTTTTAGTTTTTCCTTGATTTATACACCAAACACTAATTGTATTCTAAAGAAGCTTCTGTGTCTGCTAGAAGTGCCTTAGACTTTTGATGATCTAACTAAGGAAAATAGGATGGTACGGCCCGTGCCACTTTTTTGCCCGACTTGGCGGGGGCACACGGCAGTGCCCCCAGACATGAAACTTCTATTCATTGTCTTTGTGTAAAGTTTGCATCGAAATGAAGAAACGCCTTTTGGGTGATTAAGTCATCCGCATCTTCCTCCTAACCTAACTTCTGTGTCCATTCGACTTAATTAAAACTGAATACGTGAACATTACATCTCTCCTGTAATTCCCATAGTGGTAGGTATACCGAATAGTGCACAAACATTTTGGTATCTTGAATCCATGGCAACTACTTATCTGGTGAGAAATCCCTGATGAAAAACCGAATAATACTTTTCCACACAGGAACTCATGATCATCAGAACCGCTTACGACCACAAAATCAACGAAGTTATCTACTAAATACAAAACAAAATAACCTCACGATTCAGGTAGATGGTATGGCAGTGAGACCATGAAAGGGTCAGCAACATTGGTGCTCCTGTCAGCTGTGGCGTTGCCATCCTCGTCGCCGACCACCGTGACGTCTGACGTGTGCGGCGTCAGCGAGTCGTCCTCATCGGCCAGCGTTACGTGCACGTGCAGCGTGCTGTCGCGCCACGCCTGCCACGACAGCTGGTGCTCCTGGATCTTCAACAGCATCCACGTCGTCAGCAGGCCGTTCAGCGCGCCTGGATTAAAAGACCCAGCAGTAATTACTTAGGGTGTATCTGAGACAATGAGACATTTCAGGAATGGCGAAAGGCCTATTTTGTACGGTTTCGAATAGTCTTTTGTTCTTAATCCTTGAATTCTGAAAATCTCGCTAAGCCTTTTAAAGCCAAACTGGTGCAGACAGATTGCAAACTAGTTCCGGACACCGGATAATGTTAGGTTCCTACTTTAGTACATGATCATCTGTCTGAGGTCCAAAGTCTAGTCTATCCATACCAGTTTGACCGAACCTTAATATTCATCATCTACTCACCGATAACTCCAATGAGCAGCGAGGAGAAGAGGTTGGCGGCGAGCGCGGCGCCCCCGCCCCGCCTTGCGCCCGCCTGCAGCACCGCGTCGCACGCGTGCAGCGCGCGCGCCGTGCCCAGCACGCTGGCCGTGCCCAGCGCCAGCGTGCGCCACATGTCAGCCGCCAGCGCGCGCCCGCGCCCCGACATCGCCCACTCTAACATCGAGCGCATCCACGACCATCTGGACGAAAGCACTCGTAATAGACTCCCGGAATGTTTGCCTTACCGTAGTTTATGTGTTATTTACACGAAAATCCTTAATTGTAATATTATAACAAAAAACTAAGAGAGCAGTGCACAGTGGTAGCCCTTAACTTACGAATAGTTAATAGTACTCCGGGCAGGCCTGATACTTTATATAATAAGTTTTTTTTACACTGCGATTTTAAATGGTGATGGAAAATATTGCGAGGAAACTTGCATGTCCTAGAACTAAACATTTCAAGACATGTGACATCTACCAACTCCCACTGGGCCCATCTTCTCACATGAAGGCCTGTGTTTCAACTATAGCTGTGGGGACATTATTATGCTACACTTAAACTATACAAATTTGCAAGAGCTTACTTGTGACTCCTGGTGACGACATAATGATGCCTGCACAGCTCGCAGTAGGAGGTAGCGGCTTGCAGCAACCAGCGCTCGAGGCAGGTGCGGTGCACTGCGGCGATGGTCCCCCGACAGGAGCAGGGCCGCACCAGCCGCTCCGCCGACTCGCCGCCGAAGCAGATGCGGCAAATGTTGTCCGAGCGGAGGCTACCGGTGAAGCTGGACACTTCTTTCGCAGCTTGCGACCCCTAATAACGATGTAGAGCGAAACTTTGACGAGATACATGTCGGCAATATGTCTTTGCATTAATTTTGACTAAATAGTCTCCAGGAAGATTTTTGATTTATCGTATTGTATAAATAATTACCTATCACTTGCTTCGGTGAAGGGAGTGAGGTAACCAGCATGTCTGAGAGATATCTCTCGACGGCATGTAAGATCAAGTCAGAGGCTCATGGACAGCATAAAAACTCCGAAACCAGGTTATGTACTAGAACCACACGATAAACATCGGCGTTGCAATAACAGCCCATAACCACTCCAGTTTGCTTACTGTGTAAGTTGTTAAAAATACGGTTCGACTTTCGTCTTAGACTGTGATTAAAGAAGTCTGTTGCCAAACACTAACTGCTAAGAGGTAATGATGAATATGACGATGATCACAACAAACGGTACCTGTTTATTGAGCAGCAGCGCGCACACAGAGCCGAGGATCGACATGGAGCGTCCGGAAGGCTGGAGCAGTGACGACGCGGGAGAGGAAAACGTCAGCGAGTCAGCTATACGCGCGCGTGTCTGACGCTGCCCATCCGTTTCATTTGGATTCCCTGACCAAGAAGATAATGATAACCAAGATAATCATATTAGAAGCTATAGGGCTATGTTCAATAGTATTTGTTATTTGCTAAATGATAACAACCGCACAGGTCAATCTTCTAGGTTAAGCATCGCTTGCTAGGGTTGGCTTAACCAACAAATTTATAAGCGTAAGTATGTACCTGGGGAAGTGACGCCGGAGCATCTACAACTTATTTCTGTTTGTTGGGCTGTGGAGCGCAACTCTCTGTCGCGAAGGGAGCTCGGAGCAGTCGTCTGTGTAGAAACAGTGCCAATTTTATATTTTGAGCAGCATTTAGGGTCGATCTTCAGTGTTAAACAAAGCTTACCAAAGTTGATCCACTCATGCATTTCATACCCAGGTGCCTCGAAAAGACGTCATGTTGTTGTTGGACCCGGTTAACATCTTTGAAGATGTTTGAGTAGGTAAACTTTAGGTTAACCACCAAACGGCTACAAGGATCTTCTGGCATTTTAATGACATTGAAAGGGGGGCGTTGTTGTAAAATTGTTTTAAGAAATTTTATTTTAAACCCATTTCACCCATAAGCCATAAGATCCATGTACACTAAGTTCTTGGGTACCTATATATGAAGTGCACTTACTGGTACATGTAAAGAGGTGCAGCTATCAGTGGACATGCTTATGGTCACTTTGCTGTCGGAGCACTCGTAGCCCCAGTACATCAACAAGGTATCACCCTCGCCAACATTACATTCCTGTATCAACACCATATTTGCCACAAAATATTAGTCTTATGAAGCAAGAATCTATTCATTTACGATCATGAAATTTTATGAAAGTGGTTTGTGGAAACCACAATCAGTGAATCAGATGAAGACTGGAGAAGCCAAATTAGTAAACCGAATTTTGTAATAGTATTTCTGGACCTAGGGTTTGAAGTCTAGAAATACTTAGTCTTTTTTTTTAAAGCTAATAGAGCTTCACCATTTCTTCATGTTCTACAGGTAGGTACTAGGTAGGTATGACGGTGATTCTCTAATTGTATCTAATCTTATCTTAAACTGAACTTCTTCTTTTTATCGTGTGGTTAGTGCCTAACCTGGTGACTTGGGTTTACATGTCCTCGAGAATTATCTCTCGGGCATGTCGGTTTCCTCACGATGTTTTTCTTTCACCGGAGCTAATAGGCACATGAATCCGAATAATTAGTGCGTGTCTTGGGTTAGAACTTGAGGCCTTGCAGTCCTGGGACGCCGTTGCCTCCTTCTGCGAAGCAGTGATGCTAGCGAAGGAGGTGGCGGAACGTGAGAGGGAGAGAACCTCTCGTCCCAGCCGCCGCGGGAGGCGCTCCGGGCGTCGGGGGCCACGTGATGGCTTCCGGCCACCGTAGACGCGGGCCTGTGGACGGTGAGTGATGGGCTAGCTCGCCGTCCGTCCGTCTTATGACGACGACAGGCCGCGTCGACGACGGCGCGTTCGCGTTCCACGCGCGCATCAAAGAGATGACAGCAACATGGAAGGGGACTGCAAGGGCCGACGCCCGTCAGGGCTGCGGGTTGTTCGCAAGAGATACCGCGGCCTCGACATGAAGGGCTAAGAAGGAACATGGGTGGTTTTTAGTCAGTAGAAGTCTGACACTCCCATTCGCTCTGCCCAAGGGCGGGAGGGGTTAGGTATGTGATGATTTCCCAACCCCAAAAAAAAAGGCCTTGCAGTCCGACGGTCACACGGTCACACCACTTGCACTAGACTATCCAAAGAGCATAATTATAATAAGGGAGAGGCTACCACTGCTTAAACTAAACTTACTACTATGGGATTAAGTTATAAACCGAATCGAAATAATGACCATCTGAGCATTCTGTTATGAGTCGGTGATTTTTTTACTAAATAATTACTAGGCATTATGTTATTAGTATTACCCGTAAAAGATTCGAGTAACTACAAGTCCTGTGATATTTGAAATTGATTCTTTGTAAAGCTTGTTGGATCTTCGGCGTATATGCGATTGGAGCAATCACAACCTGCCTCAGGTTTTGAATAACATCACTTGGGAACAGCTCTGTATTATTGCAATCTGCTAAACAATTCAGTATTAGGAATTTATGCATCTTTCGTCTTCATCGCGACTACATTTATACATACTTTTAATTTTGTAAAAAAAATCTAAATCGGACAAATTACTTAGTTTCATCCATTTTTATAGTTGATGTCAAATTTTTGGCAGAACTCATAGATTTTGTCAAATAATTATTAATTTCATAATTTTCATGGCCCCAAAAAGTTGCGATGCTGAACAGCACCCAGTCGATTTTTTTCTGAACGCAGTCATAGGGAGACTTTAAGAGAAAATGACGTAAAGCGTATTCCAGTATTTCCAGTTTAAAATTCCCTCGCATAAGAGTGAGAAGGCCTATATTCTTTATCTGTTAGAAAGACAGAGATACATAATACGAATGTTTGACAAATCGTCATTTAAAGTGGAACACAACAACAAGATAAAACTGTGAATATAGTTGTCAAACTGACGTAAATGTAACCACTAGAACGAACGAAGATCCCCTGTGTTTTTTCTTTTCTCCCACGTGAAGCTTTATTGTTGTGAAATACTTTGTAATTACAAGTAAAGTTTGAATAAGTCAAAATCATGGCAGTCCGCGTTCAATTCGAAAATAACAATGAGGTTGGAGTGTTTAGTAAATTGACAAATTCCTATTGCCTTGTCGCAATCGGTGGATCGGAGAACTTCTACAGCGTGTTCGAGGCAGAGTTGTCAGAGACCATCCCCGTGGTGCACATGAGCGTCGCGGGGTGCCGTATCATCGGCCGCATGACGGTGGGCAACAAAAATGGCCTTCTGGTTCCTTCATCGACAACAGATACAGAGTTGCAACACATTAGAAACAGTCTACCGGACACCATCAAAGTGCAGCGCGTGGAGGAACGCCTCAGCGCGCTCGGGAATGTGATCGCCTGCAACGACTATGTGGCGCTTGTGCACCCGGACCTGGACCGTGACACAGAGGAGATCCTCGCAGACACACTGGACGTGGAGGTGTTCAGACAGACGGTGGCGGGAAACGTTCTGGTGGGGTCTTACGCGGCGCTCAGTAATCGCGGCGGGCTCGTGCATCCCAAAACCACAATCCAAGACCAGGATGAGTTGTCATCCCTTCTCCAAGTACCTCTGGTAGCGGGCACAGTGAACAGAGGCAGCGATGTGATTGCTGCTGGTATGGTGGTCAACGACTGGTGCGCATTTTGTGGCCTGGACACTACATCAACAGAAATCTCAGTTATTGAAAGTGTATTCAAACTGAATGATGCCAAGCCCACAGCGATCACATCAACAATGCGAGCATCGCTCATCGACAGCATGTCGTAACATATGACTGCGGGAAGAGCAGACTGTTTGTGATATTATTTGTGTAACATACACACACAGTGCACAGAAAATTTAAGAAAACTTACTCTGTTGATCAGATTTCATACAAACCAATGAGTCTTGATAATATTATCTATGTTTTTGCAAACATAAGAAAATAAATTGTGAATATTATGAATATCTTTTGATTTAAAATTTCTAAATGAAAAACTTGATAATAAACAAAACTCCTGAATATTTTCTGTTTATTACCTGTATTTACTGCATAATTCCTACACTATACAATTATTACACTGTTTTTTGAAACAAGAACCATTAAAGTACTTTCCATAATGAGTGAAATGGAAGTTGTTAAGATAAAGGGTGTTTGAGTAAGAGAAACATGGTGCCACTTATAATACATTTTATTTATAAACATTGTTAGATACAATCCATCCTATCTACAGTTGCCACAAGTGTTTCTCTGGAAGTCAATCATTGCCAACACAACCATATTTAAATTAACACACTATTATGCCAAGCAGTTTCCTAAAAATAAACATAAGTTTACATAATTTCCTACAATTCTGACCAGTTGAATGTAGTGTACGAGTCGAAGGGATGTTGATTTCCCTTTTTTTATAATTTGTTACTTCCATACAAATTGATGCAGTAGATATTTCATTAGTTCACCAGTAAGGAGAATTATGTTTCAATTATAGAAGTACCTGTTCAATATTTTTTTTCTTAGTATTGCATCTCTGCCCTTTTATTGTCTTGCTATTGCCCACTTATTCCTTACCCTATACACTACATTCCAAAAATCAGAAAAAGCAAACACTTAATTTAAACAAAGAATCAGCCATGAGTCATATTTACAAAAGCTTTCAATTTGAAATGTTGCGCAACATAGAATTGTGCTATTTCTGTGACTTACAGTTGCTCCTGAGATGATTCAAATAGCAGCAAAATTTTGTTACATATAATATTTTGCATTAGCATTAATTTTCTGATAAACTACTGCAAGAAACATTTTGACATGGAATGTATTCAGGTCATAAAACAGACTTTCTTGCACAAGTTGTTACAATAAGTGTGAAAACAAAATATTGATTAATTTGTTGTGCAAGCAGGCGAAAACCATCCTTAATTTATTTATTTTCCAAGAAGTTATTGAATCAAAGTAAAACCCTAATTAGGAACCCCAAGCTGGTTGTGTCTTAGATGAGTGTCTTTACATGATTTCACAATATTCTTGCAATCTATGACTCATGCTGAGTAGGCTCAAAAAAAGGCGGGAATTAAAAATAATTTCTACCAAAATAAAATTGTATCTACTAAGCAAATTTCATTAAACATTTTTATTTTTCTAAACAACAAACATAATTATGCAATTTTTAACTTTAATGTTTTACTATTTTTTTAGATTATTTCTTTAGCAACGTATTTTACAAATAATATAACCTAATATTCGTTTAAAACTAAAATATACAGAAGTACAAATGATAGAATACATTATTTCTGTAAACGGATTGTGCTAATACATACACATATTTTAGCCAACTATTTCAGGATTTACAAGTCGCGCCGAACGAACTAAAGCAAGTATAAGCAAATTAAAAGCATGAATATGGCAACAAAATAAGATTCACACAAATAATCAACTCTAACGTTCGTACCACTGAATCGCATCGAGCCTCGAATGTCAGAACATAATAAATAACATCTAAAGATGCGATAACGATATAAAATGGCAACACTGCTCAGTCATTGTCACAAATGGCCACAATTTAGGCACCAATACTCCCTGCCCTCCCTCCCTCTCCCTTAGCCTCCAAAAAACGTTAAATGTTACAAAACGAGTTTTATAATTCGAAAATTAGATTTTCAAGATAATCGTTACAACAATAGTATAGTATTATGTACAGGAAGGACAAGTGGATAAGTCAATTGTATAAAATAAATGCATAAGTAAGTACTTCCTAAGTGGAGCGGTAGGTCACAGTTGTAGATAACTTTATCACTGGTAATCAAATGAATGGGTGCCGTTTCCCGCGCCCTAACCTAAGCGATCGGTCACGTATTTTCGCGATGGTCGTATTCATATATCGCGTTTTTGTTCCGAAAACTATAAGACGGCCTTCGCTCCGACACGACCATACGGTCGGGTTCGCTGAACGAAATGAACGCCGTGGTCGCCAACTCCCACGACGTTCGCTTTACGCTGTACGTTCGCACAGGACGCGGGCTTTCACGCCCTTTTCTCAGGTGGGTAGACAGAAACTAAATGGTACGATACCTGCAGAAATCTTTTCATTCTTTTAAATAGTTGTAAAGATGAGATGTATAGCAGTAAATCAATGCACCTCCAGTTTGTTTTACCCACATACTTCTCTAAGAGCAGATTCGCGACAACCACTGAAATATCGGCAGATTTTAAAATAAAATGATTACGTTAGTATTGTGACCTGCCGCTTAAAGATAAAATGCGTAGTAATTCATGATATACATCTAAGGTACATCAAATACAGGATTGGACGACTAATACAATAATTTAAATGTAATTACAGTCAATACACAAATGTTTTTAGTCAATAGTTACAATAATTAACTTTGGATCGGCTACCAATACATTTTAATTTGGTTACACACAGGCTAATCTTTCATGTAGACCTGCACAAATACGAATTACAATAACTTCATCTCCATCGAAATAAGGTTCAAAATGCTCGTTATTGCTGTTCTACAACATTTATATAATTTATTTTCGACCTTATTCCAATTTCATTAAGTTGACAACCATTTGGGAAGCCAATTTCGAGCCAGTTGACCGACACAAATAAATATTGTACTACTTAAAGTACACAGAGAAGCGAAAGCTAAAATATCACTTAAATTCATGGCACACTATGTTCGAGACTATACCATACTAGGCGACCAAGATTATAAAGCTCTATGAAAATTAAACTAATTCTTATGACGTTGACACAATTTCATAAAACACGTTATCACCTTATCACAGTCGCTTATATGAATAGGCACATTAATTCATACGCATAAAGTACGGTCAGCAACAGGAGTAGCTTAACATTGCGGAATTTTAATTATTTGATGTACAGCTATTATATTTAATGTTTCAGAAGATTTTTCTTTAAAATATTCCTTACTCCTCAATAACTTTTTAGTAACGAGTAATATGTCACAAGTTTTTATTGAATAAACCTGCTTTGTTTCAGTAGTGTTAAGATATTCTACTACTACTTCTGTTGCTGACCGTACAACCTGAAATGCATGCTAACAAAACATTGACAGCGCCTTTGTGTAGTATGCAGGCGGTTTTCGCAATTCATCTATTTTTAGCAGAAGAAAACCATTGTTTATAATCTTGGTCGGCTAGTACAAATACAACATTATATATAGTGATTGCTACAAATCTATTTCTACTGCGTTGTTTGATACACTAGAGTTGTTATAAAAACGTGTCGGTACCAGGCAGTGACATAACTCGGTTTTAACTTCAACTTTCGGCACAAGATATAACTTGCATCCCTTGCTAGCTTAGAACATAAACGCCGAACACCCCCAGCCCTTATTTAATTAGTAAACAACTTAACTACACAGTCAAATATTTCATTTAATCAGTAATATGAAACACAGATTTTATATGTAAGCTCCTACATTACACCCAGATAACATTTAAATAGTGTTTCAATGAAGAGGGTGCCTTCTAAAGAACAAACTCTAACTTGTGTAGATTTGTACGAAAAGGTAATAAAAGATAGAACACTGAAGACATCGGGCGAGTGGAAAAATAGACTCTTCCTAAAGATACCTAGGCTAGGAACGTAGCGTGCCGGGATCTAACACACAGAGCATAAGTGAACTACACACAGAGAGTTGAATTTCGAGTGGCAAGTGCGCGCCAGACAGGTGAAGACTACTGAGAGCGCAAAAATGGTCTTCCAATGAGAATTGAGTCTAATAGGATAAAAATGAATAGGAATTACATATTTGTAAACGCACCCACGATACAGGAGAAATTCCTAGTGTGGGGCAAAAAGTAGAACGTTATAAGAAGCAACAGGAAGGAATGAAGGTAGCGGAAATTAATGTATTTGTCAGAATCAAACCCCGCTACAGTTACAAATATAATCCAGTCATGTTATTCGTTCTGACGCGCATTAGCCAATTTCGAGAGCTACGTGAATCTTATTATAATTGTCATGACATCCATGGCTACAATAGGAACTACCCCAGCACACTACGTATGAGTCCAAAGCTAACACGAGACCTTTACGATATGTAGATTATTATGCAAGACAATGTATCTAATTTTAGAATTTAGAAAAAGTTTTAATATTGCACACTGGCATCACTTGGATCGTTTTTGAAATAAACATAGCGATTAAAGAAAAATATTTAGTTTCAAGGCTTAGAGCCAAACTTGAAGCATTTTCCAAATGATGTGCTCGCCAGTGTACGTTAAACATTTAAATTTCAAAAAACAGACTTAAAAGTAATACTGATTGAATGCAAAAATGAGCGTTTTGAATTAGTAGTAATTAATAAATAGTGTGTGAGTGAATTTGTACAATTGATAAGGTGACACAGCCAAAATGTAAAATTTTAAACTTTATTTCATAGTTCGAATTCGATTTTTTTGGGGATTTCAACGCTAATGATGAGTTTAACTGGTTTTTGTCCTTTTTGAGAAATTATAGTTTCAAATACAAACATTTGGTATGTAAGCAAACATGTATTTATTAATGATATTGATCCTATGTTAAAATTAAAAAACAAAACAAACAAACAACAGCAGAACAACAAAACTACAGCAGATAAGAGGAGGATCCAATTAGAAACATCCCCTACCTCTTTTTACTGGTCATAGTTGTCCCTCCTCACCCTATCATCAGTCTAAAATGGATAATTGGATATATGTACATGTGCATAGTTTTCAAGTTTTAACAAAACAGTTTGGTATGCTACAGCATAATCATAAATATATTGAAGCAAGGTGACCTTGAGCTGTCCTAGAATCGTACGGAATTCAATAGAGTATGAGGTTGGCTTACCCCGATTGTCATACATGTGGCCATATACCAATCTTTAACTTTAAAATTGAAACTATATTTTCTCGAAAGTGAAAAACCGAAATCCGCGATATCACGTAACCGTTCGATTTTGTCCGCATGATGATAACAACTACCCTTGCTTACAATGGAGTCGCTAAACTGGATATAGTCGAGAGCGATACCCTGGTGTCCGGCAGTGCCCGGGTCTAGAAGTGGTGCGAGTTGGTGGAGGCCGACATGGCGGGGTGGTGCCGCACGCGCTCGTAGAACAGCATGTAGGCGGAGCAGCGCAGCACTTCCTGCAGCGACACCTCGTGCACCAGCGTGTCTGATGTGTACCACCATCTGGGGGACAATGTAGTTTGTTCATTCATTTTTAACCGACTTCCAAAAAGGAGGAGGTTCTCTAGTCGTGTGTATGTATTTTTTTTTATGTATGTCCGTGCATATCTCCGTCAATTGTGGACCGATTTTCAAAATTCTTTTTGTGTTTGAAAGAATATACACCCATTGTCACTAAGTCAGGATCTGATGATGGGAACCCGAAGAAATCAAGGGTAACCCTCAAATTTTATTTACATATTTTATTTTTATTTTATTAATTTTAAGAAAACTTACAGCCAAAACATTTCACATAGGCACATACTACGTTTTCCATATATTTTCTGAAATTGTTCAAGTATTTGCGTCTGATAATGACAGTAGTTGCAACCAAGAGACTCAGGGTTGAAAACAATGTTACCACGAAATTGTCTCGGATAGAGTTCAGAGCGCCATTGTAAAGATAACATTAGCAATATTGTAAAAGTAACTGTGAAACATTATTTCATAGGTATGTTGTCGTTTTGTTTGCAATATAATTTCAATTAGAGCTATATTTTATCTTTTTATGAAACTATGCAGTTTACACTCATAAGCAACGTGAGCGGATCGCCTCAGGATCGGGATAATAATAAACATAAGGTGAGCTGATACTGATCTGGAAAATTTGAGTTAAAAGTTTACCTCCTGGCTTCAAAGCCGTTCCCCCGGCGGTAGGTGGCGAAGTGGCCAGACCTGGGCCCCCCCACGTGCACCACCACGCCGGTGACGCGGTACAGCGCCGCGCCCTCGTCCGCGCCGCCGTGCGCGTTGACTGCGCTCAGCCCGGACCGCAGTCGCCCCGACCCCACCAGCGACACCAGGTCCATCTGCTGGAGAACAAACAAGGCTCAACATTATCTACCGCACAGCGAGATCTGCTGGGTTTTCAGATCGGATCCATTACATACTGACACCCGTCGTGTCTCGAATAACATGTTAAACCGTTGGTCTCTTTGTCGGTTTAACAATAAGGATGTTTCCTGAATAAACAAAATATGATTCGGTTTGTACTTGTATATTTATTTACCAACATAATCTGTTAGATTATCGAAAAATATTGGTAACATGCTTTTTGTTTTATCAAATTAATAAAACGAGTCTAAAATCATGAGTGCGCCCACTCATGATTTTGAGCACTTGTGACTTCACTTCGTGGTAAAAAATGTACCAAACTGTGACTTCACGCTACTTTTCGAAGCACTGAATCGTATTTATTTTTGTTTACGTGAAAAAATATATGTCCATTTTTTTTTTAAATCTACCCGACGGGCTAATTAGTTTTTTTTGTCAACTACCTTATCGTTACGGATAATCAGAAGCCCGAACTTCTGGTAACCAGATTTACCAAGGAACATCGTGTTACCCAGCCCAGTATCTAAGTTGTAAAGTCAAAATAGGCATTCCTAGTAAAATACTCGTAATTCAGCTGTAACCAGTTTAAAACAATTCGATGAACCGATGTTTTAAAGATGTCTATGTCCAAAAGTTTGTGCGACCTCTGCTCAATTAGTCCAGGTGCTAGATCCTGCCAGACATGATACCTTGGGTTGCTGCACGGCAGTGTAGGGCGCCATGGACAGAGACTCAGGGAAGGCCACGAACTCGCCGCGCTTGTTGAGCGCTCCGCCCAGCCACTCCACGCGCCCGATGTGCAGGCACAGGCAGTACGGCAGCTGAGAACGATACGCAGCTATTACTCCTAGATCATCCAAGGAAGGAGACTACTACCCCATAAACCACATAACACTAAGTTTTCAATCCGACCCCCACTTTGAGCTAGATTGGACTTTCGTCAAAGAGCACGGGATCCTCATCGTTATTTCAGTCCCAATTTAACCGTAAACAAAAAAATTGCAAAAACGATTAAAACAATTACCATAAAAAAAAAGTAACAGATATATTCAACGTAATACTCCATAAATTACAGAAAACTATTATCATCATCATTTCAGCCAAAAGACGTCCACTGCTGGACATATGCCTCCCCCAGGTGTCGCCACATTGGCCGGTCCCGTGCGTCTCGCATCCAGCGGATCATCCTGGTGAAGGTTGCGCTTCACCAGGTCATCGGTCCAGCTAGTGGGAGCCAACGCAACCTCTTCAGGTTCATGGTCGCCACTCCACAACTCTTTGGTCCCATCGGCCAACTGTTTTGCGAACAATGTGCCATTGCTAATTAAGTTTGGCAATTGTTCGGACAGAAAACTTTGCTCCGATCGTATTTAAAATCTCGCTATTTTACAACAGTTTCGGACTACTGTTAGTCTACAGGTTTAGCGTATAAAACGCCCAATTTCAATACTGTACGATGTTTATCTAGTCTACGTAAGCTAAAATTTCATATTTACGCACAAAATAATGCACTAAAACTTGTTTACATCTTACACAACACTACTTCTTATTTCCGTGATTCAATAACACCTATTTTGAATAAGTCACAAAACTATTGAAAGTAAAACGAATGTGAAGTATAGTAGTAATTAAATAAGATTATAGTATTGTACCTTCCCGAAGCTGACGGTGCGTATGTGCTTGGTGTATGCGCTGGGCGGCGCGGGCTGCGCGAGCGGCTCGCTGGGCTCGGGGCAGCACTTGCTGCAGCGCACGCCCTTCACCATCTCAGGTGCTGTGAACGCGCGGAGCAGCCCTACGGAACCAAGGAAAGCCTGGGTGTTAGGCAGTGTCCATACTTATCAAAGCCATGTAAGTGGAAGCGGCTTGAGACGGTCAGGTGTCGAGTGAGACACGCCAGTCTGTATCCCCCTATCGGTAACCGGCGAAGCTACATTTAAACTGATGTTCGAGATCTAGTATAAATTATATCACCACGCGCATACTATCACGGAACAGTTGTAACGTGGGGCAATTTATCACAGTGCAGTTCAAAGTACTTTTTTTTTCTACTGACTAAAAACCACCCATGTTCCTTCTTAGCCCTTCATGTCGAGGCCGCGGTATCTCTTGCGAACAACCCGCAGCCCCGACGGGAGTTCAGTATGTACTTCAAAGTAGCATTTAAACCGTCCGTGTAAGCGATCAAAGTAGGGTCGAAATCAAGGGACAAAGGGAGCTACAAAACAAATATTTCTGTAAGTTCAGGATTATTTTCTTCTACAATTTTCGTCAGCTCATGCTCAACTTCGTACTAAAACAACATTTACCTATACACAGGTACAGAAGACCGCACGTAACTGGTAACAAAACTTGTTTAAGTTGACCTCTGTGTCTATTGAAACTCCGTCCCACACTAGGCCAACGCAAGGACAAAGTGTAACCCAGTCGTGTGGTCGTATGTACAAATAATAATGAGTTTATTAAACGTAGTCTGATAATAATTAATAGTTGGTGGTTTGTGGCGAAAACATACTTGTTATAGATTAACGAAAAGTGATTTTTTATCATGTGTTTATTACATAGACGGTAGACCTAGTTATCGCTTCGATAACGATGGAACTATGTTATTACTTTCTCGCGTGTCCACAGTGCCCTAATACTTGGCTTTAATAATTGTAACATAGTTGACCCGCTTTGTTTGTGAAGGCTTAGGTTTCTCTTTTATTCGAGGTTCTGGCTTGCGAGTCCCAGAATGTGGCTACAAGTATTTTTAGAACCCGTCGGGGCTGCGGGTTGTTCACAAGAGATACCGCGGCCTCGACATGAAGGGCTAAGAAGGAACATGGGTGGTTTTTAGTCAGTAGAAGTCTGACAATCCCTTTCGCTCTGCCCAAGAGCGGGACGGGTTATTTGATGATTATCCATCCGCCAAAAAAAAAAGTATTTTTAGAAAGTAGCCATTATTTGATAGAACAAAAAATTTAAATCTTCGTCAACTCCGCTCGATAGACTCTGAAGGAAAACGGGATCACAAACATTATTAGTCTGTAGAGCCTGGTGATGGATTCACTTGTCTCCCAATATCCTAGTTGCGTATAATAATGCCTTGATCTTCCACCATTCTTATCCAGTCACCCTATAAAGTTCCTCGTTCCACCCATTGGTGGGCCAGACTGGAATAATCCGGTTTGTTTATGCCATTCAGTCCTCTGTCAATAAACTGAACTTGAGGAAAGGTCGTCAATGGCAGATAGTTAACTGTAAGGAAACCGCATATGAACTCTGTCTAAGTTAATGGACAAGCTTCTCTTTTATTTAACTCCCTAAATATGAACTTTGGACGGCAGAAAATAAACACTCAAATCAGTTTGCTAAATATTTTATGTAAATCAGTAATTAAAGGTCCGATGGTACGTGGGTACTCACCTGAGAGGCTGAAGGAGCCGGTGAGTCCAACGCTGGCGTTTGTCATCGACAGAGAGATGCTGTCGAACTTGTCGTAGCGGATCGGACTCTGTTGGAACAAGCCATATTTACATTTCTAGGTCCACGCTTGCTTTGCTAAGAAATCCAAGAATCTGAGCCCTAAGCTAAGTGTTGTCTACGACTAAGCTATGAGTACTTAGGTTCGTGATACGCACTGATGTGTGCTAGGCAAACAAATGAACCGCACAACACCCAGCTTAAACCTCTTTCATCAAAAACTGTACCAGAATTAAATATAGACAGAGTTTGCAGTTTATAAGACTTTCATTGACACACCAAGGACTCATACGTACAGACCAAATATGAAAAGACAAGCAGGCAAGTATACCTAACTATTCTGTATTCATCCTACCTTATGTGAGCACACAGTGCACTGCAACCTGGACGCCAGGGTCCCGCGGAATGGCGGCGCTGGTGGAGGGCGGGCGGCGGCCGGCGTGTGCCAGCGCCGCCCCACCGAGCTCAGGTGGCACAGCGACCGGGAGACACCCTTCGTAAGGCGGGGAGCTTCCATTATTGGTTCTGAGAGACATACAATATCATGAAATGTAGGTCCATCGTTACACCTCTATGTGACCGTTCCACGAAAACATGGACGTTATGTTATACATGTAAGCAGTATCCTGTGTTTTGATAAAACGATTTGCTAGGGTTCACAACTTCAATTGGCAAATGTATGACAAAGTGACATCTGTTGCAGTTTGCTATTCCTCGCTCAGACGACTAAACAGGTAAGTGCAGTCTGTTCATATCCAATCACAAGAAAATCATATGTTTAGATACCCAACACTCGCAGTTTCTCTAGCTAATTTCAATTATGTTACCTGGCTCCACAAGATCGGGTTCATCAGTGGGAGCGGCGGAGGCCGGTCGCACGGACAGGCCGGACGGCGTCGGCGGGGTGGAGTCCGCGCGCGCCGGGTGCAGGGCTGCGGGCGGGGACGCGGGCGACGCCAGCGCAGACCAGGCGCGGCTGCCGCCCAGACCCAGCGCGTCGGATAGGCAGCCCGGCTGGACGGAAACAATGTTTTTTTTAAACGTTGGCCCACACTAGGAATTTCTCCTGTATCGTGGGTGCGTTTACAGACACTTAAACTCACAAATACAAATATCCAGAAACAATATCACTACTATAAAGATGAGAGGGACATGGGGACTTCAAAATAAGTGAAAAGTCATAGAGTACACCCATGTACTCTATGACTTTTATTGAGATTTCTGTACTACAAATAAATTGAGACAAGTAAAATTCTAATTACTTGTCTCAATTTGTTTATTTTTGTTTCATAACATACAGGTGGTATTTTGCCTGAAATAAAACAGCATAGGAAAACAATAATTATGTCATCCGTAATAGGTAAATGCAGATAGGGAAGACTATGACAAGATAGATGGCATGACTGGTACCATCTGTGGTAAATAACATCACTACCTGACTCAGGGTTTTCTCTGGGATTCGGGAGGAAATTACTATCTTATTGCCGTTTTATATAGGGTGTAAAAGTACCCTTAACGCAAACTAAGGGCACTTGTTCTTCCCACCACTGCGATCATTTTTTTGTTCTAGACCATACCTGGGAACCCCCTAGTTACGGAGATATTGGGGGTCAAAGTTCCAAATTTTTCACAGCTGTTTTTGTAAATACTAGTATTTCAGGTTTTAACTTTACTTAAACTACCTCTATGACCCGTTGACTATTCAAAGCATCCAATAGCATAATGTTTTAAGAGTGCTACATTGAGTTTTACCGTAAAATGTGATTTTTGACCCCAAAAAAAAAAATCGTTTCCCAGCAAAAATTTTTGCGTAGGGGTACTTAGTTTGATGTACAGAATGCTTCGTTTGGTTGATGGGTTGATTTACACCCTGTATACATAATCATATTATTCACTTTTACTCGATCTCTTTTAGCCAATCTTGATCCGAATTTCTTAGGGTTATTAAAGGGGCCGATTATGTGGCTAGAAATTGACCTTAGGTCCCACACCACGAATAACGTAAAAACCTGTAGGTATTTCAATAAAGACCCACCTTCTTGGACATGCTCGTGGTCTCCTCCTCAATACAAGACAGTAGAACATGGAGCAGCTCGTGGGCATCCTGCTGGTCTGCGGGCACCACCCAGCCGGCCGCGCGGAGAGACTGCAGCACGCCCAGGGGGCAGACTGGGGTGCCGCGCGCTGACTCGTGGGTGCCGTTCACAACTGATGACGATAAGGAATTTTAAATTAGATGAGAATTTGGTAACATGATTAAGTCAAAGGAAAGGCCAAAGCAATTATTTCAATTCTATCACTACCTAACAGCACATTTCTAACATGAATATTGATGATAATGTATCTATGAGAAATAAGGTATAATTACAGCATCTTTGTGTATAATTTGAGTTCTGGTAAGAATACCAGCATTTCAGTGATGCATATGATGAGTCAGGAAGCTGTCACCCTCCGCACCGTTTAGTGCCTACAATTGTAGACCCTACATCAGCCACCTTCACACTTCCACAAATAGACCAATGAAGTTCCGGGTTGTCACAGGTTGCTTTCAAAAGAAAGCTCTGTTGTAAGGTGGCTTTCCAATACAATCTCTCAAGTATCTAAATTTTCTAGATATTTATACCTACCATATACAAAATCAAATGTAAATTTTCTAAACCTAACTCGGGCAATATTTTGATTGATTGTGGCCAGTAGTTATCACTTGTTCACATATTCATAGTATATTGTAGACATCTAATATTGCATCACTCTTACTACATCATAAAGATAAGGTACATTTTGTCAAAACCTATACTTTTATTATTCACAAAAAGTAGTATTTTGTACAATATGTACATCCAAAAGACTTTGCTGTTTTTTCATTATTGAAAGCATTGATTGTGGAAAGTTTGGGAATCCATATAACTTGAGAAAGGTAGTAAATACAATGACTTGACTCTATTAAACCAAACATGATATTACAATTCCCGGTCAGTGGGTCGTCTTAGGGGCGGATCCCAGCTTGAGCTACAAACTTATTCTATTAATATTTAACATAGTTCATAAAACATGGCTGTTTTTAAAATAATATATATGGTAGCCATGAAATTATATAATAAACAGTTGATTTATGTTAAGACTGTGGCTTATAAGTGATCTTCAACTCAACAGGTATTTATTTATTTATTAAGGTAGCTCATTTTATTGAACAAAGAACTTAGGACAATGGATCACTTTTTTAAAAACTTGTGAATTTATAAGGAACACTTTGTTAACTCGCCCCTAAGACGACCCACTGACCAACAACTCCAGTTACGTCATGTTTTAAATATTTAAAACAATACTATTTTTTCCTGCTGATAATCACTGATGATTCCAATGTAATTTATTGTAGAATGTGCCTACCTATGTAATTAATACCTATTTTATTATTTTAATAACAAAAATAATGTTACCTATTTTGTATTATCTCACCTATTAGAAATTAAACCTTTTAGGTAGGTACTCCCTTTGAAGAAATTATTCAGAAGAAGAATTACCTTCAATAACTGTATACAATGTAGTGATCATACTGTTGTGGCCGTCTGCTTTAGCATACTTTTTGAGCCAGTCGATGAAAACAGGACAGGCTGCAAGCGCCTGCAGCAGCGTGTTGAGGAAACAGGTCCTGCCCAAGTTTTGGAGCCCGGCGATCTGCCCGCGTCTCTTGCGCACCTTCGGAGCCCCACCGGGACCCCACAGCACGAAGGCTCCGACCACCACAGCGGCTGTCAACCCCGCAGCCACTAAAATCCTGTCTCCACTATCCATCGTCCTAAATTTATGAATGAACCTCGAACTATACTTCACATACTAACATTTTTTTGTGTTCGAAAGACCATAGCAATTAATTACGCGACCCTTTGGCAGCTAATGCGTTTTTTCGAAAAATCCATGAAAAAAGAAAACCTGCTTTTGACGTCTGCGTTCTGACATTTTGACTTTTTCCGTAGCCGGTAGCGCTGACGCGCAGATTCAAAACGCTGTTATCAGAAACACATTGTTTTGATTGATTTCATTTATCATCGAAGCAAATTAAAATAGTCATGTGGAATTGCTACGGATTGTTAATGTGATCGCGATGCACCATGCAGGAGATGCACCTAATGCATCTCAATGTATCAAAATATTAAACAATTAAGGGAAATTACCAGTTGTGGACTTGTCTAGTCAGTGTTGCACTTAGCTACTGAATAATAATGCGTGAGACGAACCGCCTACGCTAACTGTCAAATTGGAATGACAACTGTCTGTCAAGTTGTGCAAGGCAAGGCAACCTCAAAAAAACAAACTCAGTCAAAATAAACAAGCGATTTGGATTGTTGTAATTATTTTATTGTGAAAAAATATGTCTTAAATTAGTTAACTATGTTTTGTTCACAGTTCACAAACTAGGTTTCCTCCTGTGATGGTTGCTGAAAGGCATCGTGTGCTAAAAATTGATCATGTGACAATTTATAATATTAATTTTATTGTTTGATAAAAACTTAATTTATTGATAATGATACCGTCGAACACAATATGCGTGTCCCAGGAGGGGCCTGCAAACGCTTTGGCTCTAAATAAAGACTGCTCACAAGTGGTCATAGCTGGGCGCAATGGTAAATAAAATCAAATAATAATAAATTTGCATAAAATGGCTTGATAGGACTGGTAAGTTAAATGTTAATTTTTTGTTACAGTATTCAAAGTGTTTTCCATTGGCGAAAATGAATTTTCGGAAGTCTGTAATTTAAGGGTTGGAAAAAACTTGAATTTGAATTTCTCTTCTATTGATGTTGCCTGGAGTACTATTGAAGGTAAAAACTGTTAAGCTATAATTTTTATAAAATAATAAATCTTTTCAACTTTGTAGGCCTACCTGCATACAATGTTGTGCGATTAGCTTTAAGTTCCCATTGAACCAAATACACCTTTACATTTAAATTAATTACTTAATGTGAAGATACTATAATATTTATGTATTAGCAACAGTATTTAATTTGCTACAATAAACGTAAATGGACTGTAATGAACACATCTCTATTATTATAGTGTGTAAATTAAAAATTATTCTCAATTGTCATTATCTAATTAAGTTCTAAATCATTATAGCATTTAATGATTTTATAAATTAATAGTATTTTCTCTGTATCACTACCATACCAATCTAACAAGATTCCTACAAGTATCAACATTTTTGTGTCTTATAGAAAACACCCTAGCCACAGCAGCAACCAATGGCGCCGTTGTGGTGTGGAACCTGGGCAGGTCCGGCCGGTCCAAACAGGAACATGTGTTCTCTGACCATAAGAGAACTGTTAACAAGGTAACATTACATCATGTTTGTAATCCCCAAAGATTTAGGCAGAGGTCGAGGTGTACCATGCTACCGTCCTTTCACAAGAAAGCCGTTAAGTGCAAAAAGTAGTTTCCAAGATAATGGCGAAAACTGCGCATATTGTTGTTTCTAAAAAATCAGATAACTTATTTTTAGTTAAGTAAAAGACAATTTAAGCACAAGGTATATTTATCGAAGAAGTGTGGGTTAGACGCTTTCAAGAGCTGGAATCATCATAAATTCTGATATTATATCATAGCTGAATTTTGGGCCAAAACGATTTGATCGTGTAGAAATTTGCCATTGACATGCTAAGAAGAAGATCATAAATTCTGATATTAAATGGCTTGTAAAGTTTTTATATGTCTGGAACTATTCATATTGTAAAAATATTTATTAGACAGCTTTCAGCTTTACAAATAGTAATTTACCATTTGTGGGTTAACTACTTCTGGCTTCTGGTGGCTTTCTAGTTATAGGACGGCAGCATAGTACATCCACATTTCCTCAGTTTAAGTCCCATGTAATAGAGGATGCCTATTCCCATCAACCGGGCACAAATCCAGACTCCATAGCTCCTGCTGAGAAATTACAAGGTAAATGAAGCCTATTATTGATAACCATGCAGATTGTGTTTGTAATTAATTCTGTTGATAAAATCTGTATTTAGCACAATGACCTGTGAAATATCTCTTTTAAACTGTAACCTATTTGGGGTCACCCAAATAGGTTACAGTTTAAAAGAGATATTTAGCATACTTCAAATAAAATTATTATTGCCACAGATTCTAATTAAAAGGAATTGTCTGCAGCAAAATGTAACAAATTCAAAATTATTCTTGGTAACTCAAGCAATTTGACACAAACTAAAAAAAGTCTTTTAAATATTCACGCTTATTATTTGTTTGGATACAGGTTAGCTTCCACCTGACAGAGCCAGCTCTCCTCATCTCTGGGTCTCAGGATGGCATGATGAAGTGTTTTGATCTTCGTATGAAAGAAGTTGCTAGGACGTTCATAAGGTGAGTGACAATTAATCATACTTCTGCTATGCAGTGTCTTACCAACCAACTGTAACCCAGTGGCGTAGCGTTTGTTAATAGGGCCGTGTACCCAATTTTTTGAGGGCTTTACATACCTACATACATAAACTCACGCCTCTTTCCCATGCGGGTAGGCAGAAACCACAAAATGCCACCTGCCACGATCCTTACATACTCCTTTTGCCTCGTCCACATTCATACATCTGGTCATGCTTTTTGGACCCGGGATCCCTATAAACAAGATATGTAGCCAAAATCGACGAGACGTGTGGTGTGTGTCCATTGATGCGGCAATTTCGGCATGCTTTGTTATTAGGGTTCCGTAGTCAATATGAAACCCTTATAGTTTCGCCATGTCCGTCTGTCTGTCCGTCCGCACTATATCTCAAAGACTCTTGATACTGTAATTTTACATGGATATTCAAATAAGTTCAAAGTGCTAAAGTAAAATATTGAATTATTATTTTTTTTAGGTTATGTCCAGTACACATTAAAGTGGGAATGATTTTTTTTTCTTGCGAAGTCCACTGTGTAGGGTGTCGTTGGATAGTTCTTTAAAAAATATTGCAAGTTTGCTCAAACAGTTTTTCGATCAAGAGATTTGTTTGTGAAATTAAGTTTTCAATTTTTGTTAGACTCAAGTCTAGCAACCTAAACCTTGTGTTTGGGTGTGTGAAAATATTCATGGTTGTAGCATATTATATGTAAAACTAAAATAGAAGGAAAACTATCAC
The DNA here is from genome assembly GCA_949774965.1 of Diarsia brunnea. Classification (NCBI taxonomy): domain Eukaryota; kingdom Metazoa; phylum Arthropoda; class Insecta; order Lepidoptera; family Noctuidae; genus Diarsia; species Diarsia brunnea. Next base: position 658,650 of record OX459011.1, read on the forward strand.
AGCTAAGTAGGCTTTACAAGTTTGTGAGTAATAGGCGACCAACTTATAAAATGTACTTGTGTGAAATATTTTCCTATACAGTATGGGAGCGCAGGTCTCAAAACTGCAAATGTAAGTTTGTTTTATTTTTAACCGACTTCCAAAAAGGAGGAGGTTCTCAATTCCAAATTCATCTGTACCTATGTTTTTTTTGTATGTTTGTTATCGCATATCTCCGTCATTAATGAACCGATTTTCAAAATTCTTTTTGTGTTCGAAAAGGTATACTCCCGAGGTGGTCCCATTGTCACCAAATCAGGATCTGATGATGGGATCCCAGGGAAATCCAGGGCAACCCTCAAATTCTATAGGCGCATATGATGTTTTTCATATAATTTCTAAAGCTGTTTAAGTATTTGCGTCTGACATCATAATACCATGTGAATTCGCTGATGATGATGGAAGGTTCAACTCCTCAACGGTTAGAAGTTGAAAGAAAATTCTTTCTTATTTATACTCACTTATGGAGCGATAATTGTACTCTTTCAGGGTATCAGGTTGACCCGAGGTGGTCCCATTATCACCAAGTCAGGATCTGATGATGGGATCCCAGGGAAATCGTGGGCAGCCCTCCAACTATATAGGCACTTCTGACGTTTTCTATATATTTTCTAACCTGTTCAACTATTTTCGTGTGGGCATCATAATATCATGTGGATTCACTGATGATGATGGAAGGTACAACTCCTCAACGGTTAGGAGTTGATAGAAAATTCTTTCAAAACTATACGTAGGTACTTATGAAGTGATAGTTGTATTCTTTCAGGGTTAGGTTGCCCTGATGATAGAAGATAAATCTCATTAACCGACTTTAAAAAAGGAGGTTCTCAATCTTTTTTTATGTATATTCACCGATTACTCTGAGACACCTGAACCGATATAGAAAATCCTTTTTTTGTTGAAAAGGACATATTCCAAGGGTGGTACCATGATAAGAATATCAGGATCTGATTATGGCATCCCAGAGAAATCGAGGGCAACCCTCAAATTGTATAGGCACGTATTACGTGTTTCGTGCCTTTTCTAAAGTTTTTTAAGTATTTGCATCTAGCAGTCATCACTTCATGTTGATGAGCTGATGATGGAAGGTATAACTCATCAACGGTTAGGAGTTGGAGCATAATTATTTAGTAAAATATTATGGGGACATATATATGATTGTATTCTTTCAGGTTCTCTAGGTAAGCTGATTATGGAAGGTACTACTCCTAAACGGTTAGGAGTTGAAAGCAATAATAAGGGAATCTTGAAGGTTAAGGGTTAGGGTTCTTGGTTGAATGTTAAAATAAATGTATAGTAAATATTTGTATAGGATATTATAACAAAAAATTGTAAAACAAAATAACTTTTTTGCAAAAAAAAAACCGACTTCAAAAACACAAAAAAAAGTGAAAAACACAATTTTTTTGTGTTTTTGAAGTCGGTTTTTTTTTTGCAAAAAAGTTTTTACAATAAAAATCATCGTTCGGAACAGGTAGGTAGGATATTTTGATGGGCAACTACGGAACCCTACATTCTGCGTGGTCCGACATGCACTTGGCCGGGTCTTTATATCACTCGACGTTGACGACATCATTTGAAGTCATCAGAGAAAGGAGGAACAACCAATAAGCAAATGAAATAGATTCTATTTTATTTGACTCCTGTAACAATTATGTTCCCTCAGCAACACAGAGTCGATCCGCGACGTCCAGTTCAGCCCGCACCAGGCGCACACGTTCGCCGCCGTCTCCGAGAACGGCAACGTCCAGCTGTGGGACGTGAGGAGACACGAGCGATGCCTGCTGCAGTTCACCGCACACTCTGGACCAGTGTTCGCCTGCGACTGGCACCCTGAGATGCCCTGGCTGGCTACTGCCTCCAGGGACAAGACTATCAAGGTGAGTGTGGGTCTATTGCCCAGCTGTGGAACATGCGGAGACACGAGCGGTGCCGGCTGCAGTTCAAAGCACTCCGGCCTCTGACTGGCCACTGCTTTGAGAAACAATACTATCAAAGTAACACTTTTAAGAATAACACTGATTTGCGCAACTGTATCTAAGTTATTCCAAGAGGCCATGATGAGAGGCACATGCTTTTGTCATGCGATTGCATAAGTAAAAGATGCAGATTGCAGTCGAACGACGCCTACCTAGTATTACTGATCCCTCAAAATAAATTTAACTGGTTTTCGATATCATAATTCAACCACAACCTAGTTTCATTTTAAGGGCTAAGTATATAAAATTATCGGTCTACAATTCGAATTAGCGACATACAGTCAAAAGTCTCAAGAATTTCGCAGTAAATAATTTAAATATTTAGCAGGTAAATAACATTGAACAAGGGGTTACGCGCCTGAGTTATCAGCTATTAGATAAACAACTGGGTCACCGATAGCTCGCGTCTATTGCTCATATTATTGTAATATTAGCTCATTACATGATAATCGCAATGTTATTTTTTAGACCAGTAATTGTCCTGTTACATCAAATACTTAATTATTTAAGGTAATACGGGACAGATGTTAGGGCTTCTTTCATCATTTGTGAGTTAATTAACTAGTGATCTGATAACTCCCAGTCCAAACCCTATTTTCAGAGTTATTGTCCCATTATAGACTTCTTAATTACATCATACATGCCTTGATATTAATATGTAAATTACGAACGTTGACCCAATGTTTCCAAAGTCCATAATATGAACAAAAAGTAATCTATAAATAGATAAAATCCAATCAAACTCCTAGACACGTTTTGATACTACAAATTCGATTTTGCAAAACAAATACCTACGTGAATAGAAAAACACGTAAAAATGCTTAAACAAACATCTCACTCTCAGCGAGGGGTCAATTTACATACACACATAATTAATTGAGTAATAAAGTGATTTTCCTCTTCAATCGTTACTTAAGCAACGTTTAGCGTTTCCCTACGACCCTAACTGACGAGACATTGTGACACTTCTACGATGAATTACATAATTATTGTGTCTAGCTGTTATCAGAGTGGCGCGCGTTTGAATGTAATGGTACAATGCTAAGTTATTGCGTCTGAGAGGACACTGGTAAAGATTATAGTGCACTCTTTTGAGATACGTCAATCTACGTATGATTATCAGATGCTTACCTATGCGTCTGGATATCCTACGGCTACAGTATTTGGTAGATCTTGTAGATTTTCTATCAGGTACTTTTTAACCGACTTCAAAAAAGGAGGAGGTTATATGTTCGTGTGTATGTTTTTTTTTTTTTTTTTTTTTTTTTTTTATGTATGTTACCTGATTTCTCCTCCATTTGTGAACCGATTCTCAAAATTCTTTTTTTATTTGAAAGAGTATACTCCTGGGGTGGTCCCATTTAAATTTGGTGAAGATCTGATCTTGATCTTCGGAGATATACAATAGAACTCTTCAAAAATAGACGGCAAATCTGTCGTGATTGCTGCAATCGCTTGGATGTTTATTGTTTATACAACATCATGACGTAACATCACGCCTGTATGATCTGAGGGGGTACGCAGATGTGTACACCCAGATTTGGACAGTAAGATATTGTGTAATGTTCCATTTATTGGGGATAAATAAAACCTATTATTTGTTTGGGAACAACTAAAAATGGAAAAATAAAAACTTTTTTGCAAAAAATAAAACCGACTTCAAAAACACAAAAAAGTGAAAAACACAAAAAAGTGAAAAATAAACTTCACAAGAAAAAGCAGCTTCTGAAGTCGGTGGCAAACAAAACGAAATCAAACAAACGAAATGTCACCGACTTCAGAAGCTGCTTTTTCTTGTGAAGTTTATTTTTCACTTTTTTGTGTTTTTCACTTTTTTGTGTTTTTGAAGTCGGTTTTATTTTTTGCAAAAAAGTTTTTTAAAATAACAGTTCGATATTTATTTGTATAGATTTACATATTTCACTTAATATTTTGGAACACAAAGATAATATAGATTAATTTCCAGGTTTGGGACATCTATGGGAAGCCTAACTTGGAGCACACCATTTACACCATAGCTTCAGTCGGGCACGTGAAATGGAGACCGCAGAAGAAGTAAGTGCAAATTACTAGATTTTCAGCTGTATAATAAGTCTTATTTGTTTTTGACCCATCCTTTCTACAAGGAACAACTTTCTAAAGCGAACAAGGAAGCAGATAGATCACTAGCCTCTAGCACTAGGAATTTCTCCTGTATCGTGGGTGCGTTTACAAACATTTAAACTCACATACACAAACACACCCAGACCCGAAACAACTATCTGTAGGCCATATAAATATTTGTTCCGTGCGGGGATCGAACCCGCGACATGCAGCGCAGCAGTCCAATCTCTCAGCCACTGCGCCAACCGTGCCGTCTCTTGGTGAACCATTGTCGACAAAGGCCTGAAAGCGCGTTTAAATTACCACCATCTACAACCCTGCACAGATTAGCCTCCCGTCAGGATAAATGCTGCTGAGCCAGTCCCCAAATAAGTTGATAATATGCCAGGAAGAACTTGAATGTTTAAATACCATACTACCATGATCGTTACCAAAAAACTTGTTCCTTATCAGATACCAAGTAGCATCCTGTGCCCTAGTGCTGGACTGTGCAGTCCACGTGTGGGATGTGCGTCGTCCACATGTCCCACTGGCAACATTCGCGGAACATCGTGACGTCACCACCGCCATCGCGTGGCTGGCTGAGCCTCACACGTTCTTGTCCACTAGCAGGGTAAGTCTTTTTAGGTCGAGGTAGTATCTAACTTGGATTTCTCATATTTCGCACGCGTGCGGTACCTAATCTTTTTTTCCGCAACCAAGTGCGGGAAAGAAAATTACCACAGATAACTATACCTTATATTATGTCCAAATCGATTAAAACATAGGAAATTTAAAAAAAAAATCACCACCGACTATAGAGCCGGCAGAGTTTTTTTTTTTAATTTCGTCATTTTGATTTGCGCCTTAACAGCATAAATATTTTTTGAATATTAAATTATGTTTGTAAAAAGAATACTATAAATAAACATGATTATTTTAAAGAATTATTTACTTTTATGAACAAGTAAACATTTGTTTGTGTTCTTAATTAAAAAATATTTGAATTTTATATTTTTCCTATGAGGCTGTTTAGCGGCTTCATACCTTTTTAAAAAAAGCAAATTAAATCATAGTCTCCTAAAAATTGAAGACAAAAATACATAAGTATCGTTATTAGTTAATTTCTTCGAAAGTGTATTGAAAAACGTCGTTTGATACACGTGGGAATTTATTATTGCATTTCTCGATCCCATGAACACCCTCGCCTTACGGCTCGGGTGTTCAATCCGCCTCGAATGCAATAACAAACTTTCCGTACTTGTATCAAAATGTACTATTATTCAACAGTTTTGTGTATTCCTTCGTAGAGTTCAGGCGTGATATACTTTGTTTCCGTGGTCCAGGACTGCTCGCTGTACCGGCACCGGTTCAGCGAGGCGGCGCACCCGGTGCTGTGGGCCAACCCGCACGGCGTGTGCTTGTCGGCGCGCGGCGAGGTGCTGCACGCCGCGCCCGAGCGTCCATTGCCCGCGCTGCCCGCCATGCCCGCCATACCCGACCGACATGTGCCCGGACTCGGGTGAGTTAACGGTCCAAACTCTAAACTAACCATGTATTTCAATAATGCATTTTGCGATCAAATGCTAATTCAAAAATCAACGATATGCCTGTATGACATCTATAAAAGGTCTGTAAGACAACCATCATCGGTTAATTTTGCATAATTGAGTCAAATCATCAATGTTATCCAAGAACAGATATCGACCCAAAATCGGACCTTGAGGAACGCCAAATGTCATTTCGGACCCATTGGGTTTATACCGTGTACTTGAACTGTAATCTGTCTATATTTCGGGTATGATTTTAGGAAACGAAAAATAAATTACTAATTTCACAATGCTCCATTTTCATCAGAAGTATTTTATGGTTTATGCAATCGAATGCCTTTGGGATGTCGCAAAAAATATCAGTGGTGTCCTATACTTTTCCCACACGTTAAAATGTTCGTTAGTATAGTGATACCGGCGTCAGATGTACTATAGAGTCGTCACCTATTTCTTGGGAATTAAATATAATTGGCGAAATGTGGGTTTAGTGTAGATGCACTTCTGACAAACCCTTGGGGGCCACAGTCATGATGTTGTGTGTGATGTGACATATTTAAAGCGACTAGTCGCCTGGTTGACAAGGCTCATGCTTATAATAAGCCAATATTTCCTGAAAGCAATATTGTTGGTTCTTCGTGTCTCAGTCGCAAGCAGCCAACAGCGGGCTCCCTATCGCCGAGCGCGCAGGCCGCACTGGAGCGCGCGTTCCCGGGCGGCGCGGCGTCCACGCTGTCGCGCTACTGGGCGCCCGCCTGCACGCGCACGCGCGCCGTGCTGGCGTGCGCGCAGCAGTACAAGATGCGCGGCGCGCCGCCGCACGACCTGGCGCAGCACAACGCGGACGTGGCGCGCGCTAACAACCGGCACATGGTACCTATAGCTTGCTTTCATTCTATACTATAATTTCAACTCTGTTGGATTAACAGTCGGCTAGCTAAATCTCTTTGACTATTTTGCAGTTCTTAGGTTTTTTGACATGTCGAATATGTCAGTAGTAGTAACAGTGAGTGCAACAATCGTCAATTATGCATTTGTTATACGAAAGGCTCAATATTGTCCCCCAGGTGTGCCACGTGTGGGACGTGGTGCGCTGCGTGTACGGCGCGGGCGCTGGCGGGCGCGGCACGCCGGCCCCGGCCGCGGCGCAGGACCGCGAGCTGCCCCGCCCCGAGCCGCCGCCCTTGCCGCCATACACGCACACCTACCAGAGGTAACTTATAGCGATGTCACATGCGGACATTCCAAACAAGTAGCCGACAAGTGAACCCAAAAAAAAAATATATTTCTGCAAGATCTTTTAAGACAATTTTTTCAGTTTTTGTTGTTTCTTAAAACTAAATGACATTTCTCATTAATCCCTTAAACGAAATGCTGATGAATAGAAATATACGAATCTAATAATGTACAGGCTTGTGTGAGAGAGAATAGGTTAATAAGTAATTTATATACTTAATATTATAAAGCTGAAGAGTTTGTTTGTTTGTTTGAACGCGGTAAACTCAGAGACTACTGGTTGGAATACAAAAAATATTTTTGTGTTGAATATTCCATTTATCGAGGAAGGCTTTAGGCTACATGACATCACGTTACGACCAATAGGAGCGTAGCATAAATGAAAAATGTTGCAAAAACGGGAAAAAATATTCCTTTTTGAGAGCTTCCGTTGCGTGCGCTGCTTAAACGGTTTAAGTTACACAAATGTATGATGGAATTGTACCTCTTTAAAAGTTTTACAAAAAATTCCGCGGCAGCATATTTCTATCTTTTAAGATTGATTCACTAAAACCTTTTTTTACTAATACTTTTACTTTTGTAAAAATATCCGCGCGGCAAAATAATTACACGCGCGGCACTCATTCGGTCCGGTGCGGTAGGTACGTGGGGATTCTGGCCTCCGGGGGCTCCTAAGAAATTCAAATTCAAAATATATACTGCACCATAACGTTTACAAGTACAATGTGTTACTGTATATTAAACAGTAAGAGATACCTATAGTAATAGGCATGACGACAGTATCAAAAAATCGACGATTTAATGATTTTAGGGGAAAATTCATATTAAAAAAAAATCTAATACTGGTTTAGTTTTATTAAAAAATAAAAGATTATTAAGATTTTCAATAAAATAAAACATTAAAATACTGCAAGCGGTCATTTTGAGTGATACACCAATCACAGCGCATGACGTCACGCCTAGGTAAACACCGCTGCAGTGTTGCCGTTTTAGTGACTTTGTCGCTAGATCTAGTGAGTTTTTGAGGTTTATGGTGACTTTTTTTCACGATTTAGTGACAAAAAAAAGTCTGGTGACTTCTAGCGACTTTTTCATGATCGACACAACATTACATAATTATTTATCCTGTTGATGCAATCCATATTTAATTAGACAGAAAATTGTGTATACTTACTAGTACTAATACAAAAATGCTGCAAGTATTACTATTAACGAGATTTAGCCATTACAGTTTTGTCGCTGCCACACTCGAACGCAGAATTAGAGCGGACGTTCAGTTTAATGAACATTGTTAAATCGAAACTACGAAATAGATTAGCAACAACAACTCTGAATTTAATACTGATGATACGGAATCAGCTAAAATGTTTAAAAAAACCTGCAAAAGTTATGTTTTACCAAGTGAAGTCTTGTCCCAAATGACGAAAACCGTTAAAAACATAAATAAGAATGTACTGTGCCATCTACTTTCATATTACAAGCGCAAGCTTCGACTTCCACGGCAACTACAGAGCCGTCCACTTCCACCATGCTGGACGAAGATAATGCAGTGATAAGATAATAGATGAAGATTTAATGCAACTAAATAATTTTTAAACAGTGTTTTTGGTTAATTCAAATTATTGTTCGTTATTTTTCATGTTTTTTAAGTTACTTCTAATCAGTAAATTTAGTGACTTCTAGTGACTTTTTGAATTTAATTTTTCACCTAATCTAGTGACATTTTAGTAGGAGTTTGGTGACTTTATTTTTCCCTAAGCGGCAACACTGCACCGCTGTCAATCTGTCATTCACTGTGTTTTGTTGTTGTGAATACTACTGATTACGCATTTGGATTGTTTTTTTATTCTTTTACGTGTGATTTATCGACTCCACTCTACTGTAACAATGGAACCAAGCTTTGTTAAGGCAAATAACTCAAATTTGCCCAGGATTGATGTATTAATGTTGGGCGATTTCTTCGCAACAACTAAAGAATTTTGCTCGTCTGAGTATAGAAACGTGAAAACTTCCTTGTAAGTAAATTTGCTATTTATCTTTACCCTTTATAATCAAACTCGTTTTGAATTTGAACTCACGCGAGTTTATTTTACTTTCTCTTACAATAAACTTGTCATTGTTTATTTTTGAGGTTAGCGCCCTCCAGCTTGGAAGTTGTTATTATAAAGTTACTACTATGTTAATACCCGATAATACGAGTAAATTTCTTATTATTTTCTTGTTTGGAATATAAACAAACACTTTGTTGGGTGTTGTTAGTGATGTGTTTTTACACTGCGGTACTGAACACCACTTATAAACTTTGGAATTCATTTTTATCACACTAATTAATTTAATGTTCTGTTTACTTTCGTCGCTACGCTTAGACACAATGACTGTTTACCTAGGTGTGACGTCAGACCGACGCCATGACGTCTGCGAGCTGTTTTCGCGCACTATTGAAAAAATATTAGAAAAATGGCTTTAAACTTCGTTAAACTTAAGTTTATTACTGAAATAAAGGTTTTTTCGTAAATAGTAAATGTGTACCCACATTATGGAAGAGGATTTCAAAATCTTTCGTCACGCCTAGTCAATCTGAACTAATAGGTATATTATAGAGGAAAGGTAACATTTTTTTTTTGTTACGAGTACGATTTATTTAACTCAATTTAATATGTTGGGTAGTCGATTTATAGAGGAAGGTTATAAACTATCAAATAAATGCTAACACCGTCGTGGTGACGACGATACGACAATAAACTACCTAAATGTCTTTGCCAAATTCCTTTGTTACATTGTATTTTCATACGTATATCGGTGCAAATTATTCCTAAGGTTAGTAAACCAATATTTGTTTATAAATTGTAAATGTATTTCGTTAACAGTTTTATGCTACTTAGTTTTATTGTTTTTTTTTTTTATTTTGCTGTGAAAATTTATTTGATAGTTTAATAATGTTCCTATGAACTAGAACTACCAGTAGTTTCATTTATTGTCGTATGGTCTGCACCACTCTGTATAAGGTGACGCAGACGAAGTTGCGTGGGTCAGCTAGCCTAATACTCGTATAATATGAAAAAGGAAGACGTAAAGATGTGAGTAAGTCAATGTCATTTCTGGATCAATCTCAACCGCTGCATGCAACCACATAGTACCTTATGCACTAACTTGATTAATTTATTTTTAGCCTCGACACTGAATGTCTAACACAATTTTAAGGGTATTCCTAACCGCGGGCCTATGGACGGTGAGTAATGGGCTAGCTCACCGTCCGTCCGTCTTATGACGACGACAGGCCGTGTCGACGGCGCGTTCGTGTTCCACGCGCGCCTCAAAGATATGTCAGCGACATGGAAGGGGCTCGCAAGGGGCTGCGGGTTGTTCGAAAGAGATACCGCAGCCTCGGCACAAAGGGCTAAGAAGGAGCATGGGTGGTTTTTAGTCAGTAGAAGTCTGACACTCCCTTCCGAGCTGTCCAAGAGAGGGAGGGGTTATTTGATGATATCCCTCCCCCAAAAAAAAACGTACTTGTAACCAATTATGTCCCTTTTGGGAAGAAAATACTTATATAATGTAGTATTATCTTCATTTATGTTAGTCTTATCTAAATAAATACTTTTGATACCAGTAATGCAGTAGAAGAGGAACCGGAAGAAGTGGAAGATTGGGCGGAGACCCAGTTCCACAACAGTGGCGTTCTGGGCAAGCCCACGCTCAGCATCTACATACCGCCAGCCAAGCAACCCAAACATGTGAGAACTGACGGTGAGGGACATGGAATTATAATTATAAATAATAACGACTTTGGCATTTAGCTTCTGGGAGCTTTGAACTGAAACTTAATGCATTCATTTCAATTAAACCATTTACGATTTTGCAGACATTTTTTAATTGCCCAAGAGTTGTAAACAATTTTTTTTAGCTTGGGTATGTAAATCACCTGCTAGCAAAAATATGTACAAGTTGCTATCATGCGACACTTACATATATTTATATTTGTCACTACTTGCGGCCTACCATTGCACACTGACATCTTCAGATGTTGGCTTGATAACCGCTCGGGATTTCGGACGCGAGGGTTGTGCTTTACTTAAATCAATCATTTTTATTTCATACTCGTACGTTGTTAATAATATGATAATTGTTAGTAAAATGATGTAGAACGTTGAAATGGTATGGTTTTTTGCGAAGTAACGCCTGATTCCATATGAAATGAAATGAAATGAGCTTTATTTGCTAGAATTGTAGTACAATATTGATGGTCAGGTTTTAGTAACAGAAGCTCACACAATTCGCTAAAACTAGCATGCAAAATTAAATAATAGGTACATTAGAAGTAAACATAATAATATTGGCATGTTTTAAAATTAAAAATGTCAATACAATAGTAAAAATATAAGTTTTTAAACAGCGGCGAAATATCGTAATGATAATATCATAAGTATGTGTACAGAGCCAGCGGCGGGCGCGGGCTGGGTGTCGGCGGCGTCGGCGCACTACGTGGACACGGACTGCGCCGACTGGACGCTGCCCGAGGAGGCCTTCCCGCTGCGCAGCGCGCCGCAGCCGCAGCACCACGCGCCCGAGCTGCTGCACCAGAGACACGACGAGAAGGACCATAACGGTGACTCTATTGCATGAATTTACCTTTATTGACTTTCTAAAACACATTACTTTCATTTTGTAAAATATACCTTACCTTAAGCCCCTAGCACACGGCGCCGACGACGCGCGTTTTCGCCTTTTGTATAGATACAAACGAGCGTTCGAAACTCGTTTGAAGCGGTTTGAAAGGGTCGGCTTGGGATCGCTGTACCTGCGCGTATACACGCAGTGGACGTACGTTTCACGATTGCCCCGTGTGCTAAGGGTACAACAAGGTTGCGTTCAAATCTCGTTTGAAGCGCGTATACGTGCTTCATCTGCGCGTTAAAAATACGCCGTGTGCGGAACTCGAAGTTTTGGTTTTGTTTAATTTCGTGTCACCAACTTTTTGAAAAGAATGAAATATATTTGTTTATTGTGCGTGTTACATTAAGCCGTTAAGTGTATGTACGAATGCCACCAATCAAATATCTGACAACCCGTATTCATTAGCATTGCATCTGGTTAAACGGGAAGCCGACACCAGCTTAGTTACGCAGATGATGATGATAGCTGTGTTGTTTCCGCAGCATCTCACCGCGGCAGTGGAGGTGGTGGTACGTCCCCAGGAGGCAGTTCCTCTCCCGGCAGTGGCTCCAGCGGCTCCGCCTGCACCGCGCCGCCCAACCTCGAACACTCCGGGTATCATCACAATAATATGCATGTGAGTTTTCTTCTGCTTCATTCATTAGCTTTACGGCTGGATGCTTTGCTGCCACATTGTTGGGGATTAGAGAAACGAGTTTGTGACAAAAATATCTTGTCTGCCACCGTGTGCGCTTTCGGGCGTGGCTATGCGTCGACTGGAACTTGCGCGTGCGACAGACTAACAAACCGCTGCGCGCCAACACGCGCCCGCGCTCTAACCGGCCCGCGCTTTTCTTATATCGGTTTGTTCTACCAGTTCCCGTAATAGTAATTTTAAAATAATAGTGACTCTTTACTACTGTTTACCGTGAACGTGATTAAACGACATTTTATGTTACACAAGCGTTTGACTTCCCAATCCGCTTCGATCCAAAATGAACACAGTACGAAAGATGGCGCCCCACTTTTTATATTTTCAATGATCAACGAGTAAGGGCTAGCTTTAATAAAAAACTGGACTTCTTTCACCACGCAAATGCAACATCGCACGGTGAGTTACTTTGACTGAATGGCGCTCCTTTTATGACTGTCCCCGCTGGCTTCAATGGCCGACTTTTATATAAACTTGCTTACAATACTTGATACTTGACATCCCTCAGATGGACGAAGGCGAGGGTGGCGACTCCGGGCTGGCCGTGCGCGTGGGAGAGGCCAAGAGTCCTCAGCTAGAAGTAGCGCCCCTACTGGCTGCTGCACTGAAGCTGCACGCCGAGCTGGGAGACGTGCAGACTGCGGCCGTGGTCATGTTGGTGCTGCAGGAGCACAGGTGAGGATGTAATCCTGTCATCATCATCAGCCTATAATGTTCCCACTGCTGGGACACAGGCCTCCTCTTGGGAATTTTAGGCTATAATCTACCACGTGGGCCCAGTGCGAGCTGGTAGATGGCACATGTCTTCGAATTTTTGGTTCTAGGACATGCTGGTTTTCTCACGATGTTTTCAGAGCAATGGTGATGAAATTAATAACACAAAGTAATGCTGCTGCCTGGGTTCGTACCCACGATTTACTGCTCGTACGTCGGGGCCGCCACCACTGGGCTACTGCTGCTTATGGGACACAATCGAGCTATGGAAACTGTCACACAGCTGAACTTTGTGTAAACCATGATATTATGCTCGTTTTACTTAGATTGATTTTATTAATATTTGTTGTGTTCTTTGTCAGGAGTGACTTGTTCCCGTACATTGAGGAAAGTTTACAAGAGCATTGGCTTTTGGGATACATCGAGCTGTTGCAGAGACACAAACTGTGGAATGTGGCTACCGAGGTATTATTCTTTCGGCAAACTGTCGTAATAAGCTAAATTTTTTAAAGCAGGGCAATTACACTGGGAAAATGACGCCGACGACGAAAATGGGCGCGGTATCTCCCGCAGCCCGGGGGCAGGCTTGCCTTAACCTCACCCTGCTCCATCCCCAGGTGGTGCGCTGCGCCTGGCTCAACAGCGTGTGGGTGATGTCGCAGCAGTCCACCAGCGTGGCGGTGTGCTGCGGGCGCTGCGGCCGCCGCACGCGCCCGCATGCTGCCTGCGACTCCTGCCACCCGCACCTGCGGCACCTGCCCGACTTGTGCGCTGTTTGCCACCAGGTATGCTGCATACCAGGGCATTCATCCATCAGGGTCATTATAAAGACTGTTTAATTCGAAGTTAAAATTGTTGGAGCTTCCTTTTGAGATGCTTTCCCGCTCGCAGGTGGTACGCGGTCTGTACGCCTGGTGCCAGGGCTGCTCGCACGGCGGACACCTGCAGCACATGCGCCAGTGGATGGACGCGCACCAGCTGTGCCCGGCCGGCTGCGGCCACCAGTGCCAGCTCGCGTGACTCCCCACTGCTGGACCTGACGCCTGCACCAGTTGCTTCTCAAGGTTAAATACCGCATTTATGTCGAGCGGCAAATAGAAATACCAGCCACATTAGATACGGCTAGTTAGATCCTAGTCTTCACGTCATAAAGACACTAATACCGTTTTCGGTAATATTACAACTGGCTGTAAATTCAGTATCGCCTCGTGTTACGGAAACAGCCATAACTTCAGCTGGTGCAAACGTATTTCAACTTCATGTTTTCAATTTAATGTTCAGCAACGTTGATTATTAATTATTATACTTAAGTTGAAGCCAGAGTAATACGTTGCTGTATTCATTACTGTTCCGTATTAACAAGAACATCCGTTGCAGCAAGTTAAAGCTTTTATAAATCCCTTCTATTTATTGGCAACTCATTGTAGACAATGACATATAGGAAATTTTACTTTCTATAAATCTTTTTGTAAGGGCCACTTGCAAGAAACCACTGCGTCTAATACTAGTCGTATTTAAAGCCTTCTTAGATTTGGTCTCGCTAGTTAGTTCCTGGGCACAAGTCATCTATAGCTACGTATAGCGACGTCTGGGAGACGGGCTGTGGGCACACAAACGAATTATTGTTCGACCCATATACTGGATTGGCACTAAAAGTGTTAGAACATCATTCGGTCCCTGTCAATTTCAAACAATTGACAAAGAGATGTTTAACGTAAAACGGGATAGTGATTTGGTGGTCAAGTGGTCCTAAGAGTTGCGTCTATAAACTTAAGTAATAATATAATTTGCTACAGATGCTAAGTAAAGAATCATTACGTGAATATTTTTTTAATATATTTTAATAATAAGAACGCTTAAAGTGTAAACAACTAAAGCAATGTAAATAGTAATAGTAGGACTAATTGTGTATTCATAGACTGAATTAAGGGTACATTTTGTAAGAGATATTTTGTATAAATAAAAGTGCACAAGTATATAATACAATTGTTTTATTATAATATAATTATTTACAGATATATTCGTATTAATCGAGTTACTAGGTAGTAGCTGGTATTGGCAAGATAGCCTATAACATCGTCACAGTGAAAGTGACCTAACCCAGGTTTCTAGAATTTTCTGAGATGTAACTAATAAATTATTAAGCTAGTTAGCAGAACTCGACAGACGGGGTACACATAATAAATATGTAAACATAATTTGAAACGTGACAAAATCATCATCATTTTGCTGCCATTATCCCATAGTATTTTGATATAAGAGCAGTATGTCTTCTCTTCTACTTACTCATACTCAAAAAGCATGATTTTTGTTTGTTGGGTCGATGACTGGACACAGTTTAATTTTATTTTGTTAAGTAAGAAACCATCACGTGTGTCGAGTTTCGTTAACGTATTCAACCCTATATTTTTATAGTCGCCCAAATCTGTAATTAGGCCACTTTTGCTGTGACAACACAATACAGTTTCGATGATTGGCACAAGCAGGGCTTATGAGATTGAGCGAGCAGTTCTTATAATATCACAACTAGATAAATATCTACTTTCAACTGACACGAAGTGACGACGATATAAATAATGAATAGATGGCGCCACTACTGAATGGGCTTTTAATAATCAGTCCTTGTTCGGAATGTAACGAAAAGTTTCATAAAAATGCAGTTCTACATAACATAACATACCGCCTAGCAATCCCCACAAGGATACGTTATAGCACACACGCATTATTGCTAAATAGAGAACCTCCTCCTTTTTGAAAGTCGGTTAAAAATACTGTAGTTTTTGGAAGAAAATTGATATCTCTCATAATATACATCGGTTAGTGGCATGAGATTAACTTTAAATGTTATTTATACTATACACTTTAGACCAGTTCAATAAATTACTATTAATATAGCACTACTCTTAGATCAAATCAGTTATCTTTACAAAATACCGCGAGTTATGCTATATAATGGCACTTTTATAGGAAAAGTGACATTTCAAAGACTTGTATAATATAGAAAAAGTGGCAGTGCTCATTTTGTTTGATATTTGAACGTAGCCCACGCTTATATTATTAGGTAAAGTTTTAGCTAGAGCAGTCTTCACAGGTATCAGTTGGACAGTGTGACCAATACCCGTGTGTTGATTGTTTGATATGAACGAGGTAGCTGCGGTTCACCTTACCTAGCTGCATATTTTAGTTGAAAGCACAGAGACCGTGAAACCTGCAAGAGGTATATCTTTCCTGTGGCTACGTCCGTTCCAGTGACACATTACAGATACAGGTACAGATTCGTTCGGTTCCATAAACTGAGCGGAAACAAGTGCACGTAGACATATCTTACACAAATTGTGTTTCTAAACTTAATATTGTTATCATTACCGACCTCACCTTTTCCCAACTGTGTTACAGGGATAGATAGGCTACTTTTTACCCCTAGAATAGGTTCCCATGGGTTGCGGGAACGGGATCAAAATTTCATGATTACTATTGGTCGCGATAACCGACATTATACATTTTCATCATCATCATCATCATCATTTGAGCAATAAGACGTCCACTGCTGGACATAGGCCTCCCCCAGATGGGGGAATTTGCCATAATCGCTACGCTTGGCAGGCGGGTTGGCGATCGCAGTATGGTTGTTACGAAAGCACAGAGAACGCTGCTGCCCATTCTCTGGTAAGTCCCTTATACATTTTCACTTAGCGACAATGCCTAAACATTGTGCTGTTAAAAGTAGGACTCTCCCTAATGCCTATAAAGTGCGTCCGCCTGTTTCCGCTGATTGTTTAGATGGAGCCGACTTCCTGTACCAGTTTTCTTTCTCCGTATGTGTTCAGTCGAGTACAGTGAGTGTTTCCAGCTAGCACATGACGCAGCAAGGTCCTCGCTTCTTGACTTCTTCCTCTTCCTCATCAGCCGCCAGTCCCTTCTTGATGCGCGACATCTGCCGGATTAGTGTCAGGAACGCCTGCAGGTACAATCACCAATTAAGAGTAACATTCGTAAGGCACGCGGCGGTACTTACGTCTCACAGTCCTTTCACAGTTATTTCATCTCTGAGTGCGTCACTCTCAAAATCACACAAACAAAACAATGACGTTTGTAATCTCCGTAAAGTTATGCGGAGGTGTACGTCCATGTTTTAGTTCCATGTAATAAAGGACGGGTTTCTTGTTGTCAACTGAGCAAAAATTCAAACTCAAAGTTACAGTGATATAGGTAATTATACACCGTGAAATCTAAATCGTTGTTTTCCCGCAGCGAAATGGTTTTGTCTTGGTAATACAATCGTTTTATAAACAAATAAAAGTTTTCAATCAGCTGATAACTAATTCTTGATAATAATAAGCTTTAACCCTACAAGTTATTCCAATTTTCTCTTCATACTTTTACGTGCGATTCGAGTACTACCTACAAGTTACGTTTAGTGTTACTATTGATTCTCACGTTTTCGAGTTGATGAATATTTTTTTAATTATTTTAAAAACAAAACTATCCTTATTTTTTTACTTTACTACATCCTTCACAAGTAGTCCTTATGGCAAGTTGTTCGGCTACGGGAAAACAACTATTTAAATTTCACGGTGTATTCTCGTTATTCAAACTCTGGGGTTACTAACAAGTCTGTCAGGATTACAATCATCTTTATTATAGCTACCATGAGGGTACTGCTGACAGAGATCCAGCCACTGTGTCAGGACTTGTAAAATAAAAGCGAATTAAGAAAAAAAATAACTTACGTAAAAGTCAACTGTAAAAACAAGTGCGGTAGGTTGTTTTCAGAATATTACAAAGTTTAAAAAAAAATATTATTCTAGTCTATATTTCAGTTGCACTAAGGTTTATTTTCAAAGAACCGCTAGATATACTTGTGATCTACAGATAAAAGTAACATGCTCTAGTTAAAAATAACCTAAGTATTACCTGGTTGTTATTTAGTGCTGAATTATTCGTTAAATTGAATACTTACCTAACTAAGATAGATTATTAGTCCGGAATATTATTATTTGGTGCAATATGAAGGTAGTTGTAGTTAAGCGTTCTACTGTCGTCATGATTATTATCTTCTCCCTCTAACGGAGGTTCAGTCGAACCAGTACGGCATTATTGTTAACCGGGTTCGGATTCCGGACACCGAATTCCGATATGTCAGTAGGTACAGTCAGAGTACGATGCCTACTCCTTCATTTGTCTACCGGTTTAACCAAACCTTGATGTTAAAATAATACACTTAATTTTGCAAATCTGTATATTTCCTGCTTTATATCAATCATTTTGTTCCTGTGACTTCGATATACATTTAACATACGTCATACACGTAGGTACATAATCCATACATTTGTGAACTAAAATAACTAGCCTATAGAAAATTACAATTACATTTAGGAATATATAAGTTTGAAAACACCGCCATCTGTCGACAGTAACTGTGAAACACGATAATATAAAAGTTTAAGCCTATACTTGACAATTTCTATCGACATTTGACGTATTTTATAGGAGAGATATTATGGAATAGATATCCTATAAATTAAGGATTGCTATTTTTACACGACTGCCCCAAAAAAAAGAGTGTTATGTTTTTTTGCGAATGGACTTATAAGATTACTTCATCTTGGCAGTTGGGGGCCATCTAAAGATATACACAAGTGGCCCCGTATAATAGTATATTATGCTAACATGTCATTGCTACGCGTGCATAACACTATGTGGACAAATATATCGTAATGGCATTACAATGTAATCTACGTTCTCGTTGACTGATCATCTGAGAACGTTAGAAGTGCTCACGCACACGAGTTTACCATGTTCGGGTCGGCCTATTTCGTCACATTCGGGCGGCAAAATATACAGTCGATTGTGCCGACCCGTCTATTGTGAATCATGCCTAGTCAGGCTGACACGACCACGTGAGTTACTTACTCGCCGTCATAGTGAAACACCTCCATTCAACGTAAAGTCTAGTTTATGTAAAACCGATCATCTCAGTTAGATTTCCTATTTGAACATGATCATTTTGTCTTTCTCAGTAACCACTATCAAGTTCCACCATATTATGTATGTTTGAAGTGATTCCGAGAAGTTGTTAGTAAACAAGTTTCAAAGTGAGGCAAACGGCCTGTAATGGCAGATCAACGGCCAAGTATATAAAAAACGTAAATCGTGAAGATTTAAAAATATCAGACTTTATTGCATACAAAACTTAGCATTACATAGAAGTTGGTTTGGTTGCCTGACTGCCACTCTCAGTGTGCAGTACTCCAAGAAGATACATGTAAATGAATAAATTAATTTTTTATTCAAAATTTTGCACTGGAAACGCTTTACTGCGAGAAATAAGAATGCCCGACTTATGCCCGTAGACGCTGCTGAATAAAAGCGCGCCGAGTGTTGAAATTCCAACACTGCGTGTTTATTTTATGTGCTGCTTAGTATTAGTGAAAATCGGGCATTAGTTCTTAAGAGTGGCAGTCAGACAGCTAAACCTGTTAACATACAAGACATGACAACTATCGGCTAGCCCGTGAAGCGAACCTACACATACCGGCGCACACATCACATGTTCACTGAAATAGTATTTGTAGGAAGCCTATAAAATATAATGAGCTACTTCCTTATAAAAAACTACGGTGAGCATGACGTTATAATAAAGTAAAGGGTGCTGCACATATGTTTGGATCAGCTTGATTCGGCAAAGTCAGGCGGCAAATTCGAATCTATGTAGGTAAGATATACATTCGAAAACACGCTCGAACTGTGCCAGGCGAACTTTAACATGAATTAGCAATGGTAGATGCAGAACGGAGTTTGCAGATCACCACAAACTGGACAACACCTGAATATGTGTAGTGATTGTTTCTGGTCGGCTTTCTTGTGTAACAATTAACGTTTCGAATGTGCCGAACCGAACAAATGTGTAGCACCCCTTAAACTTTTGTAAATTAAACAAATTCTTAGAAAAATCTAAAGATTCTATTCCCGCGAGATTTTGACCAAACAACTCGATTTTTTGAAACATGAACATTGACTAGTCCTTGTACCGCTCCTCCAATAAACACTATTTCGGCAAACACGTACAACCGTACATACGAACAAACAGTTCCCGCTCAACGTTACACATACATTAGCACTTACACATAGAAATAAATACAAAACTTACGCTACGACCATGCGTGTGTGTGTGAGTACGACTATGTCGTTCATATTATACGCCTTTCATTCGTTTGAGGTTAAGCAGAGGTATAGCTATAGGACACCCACATTTATAAGTTCCACGTAGTAGGAGGCGTATAAAAAAATCATTTCATGTGCCCATATTAACACTATAAAATATTTTATTTATTAGGCCTCTTTATTAAGACCTACGAAGTAGGAGTCAAAGGGATAGTTAGGTAATCAGACTAAATCTTGGATGTAATCATTTTGACAAGATTCTTCTTATTTTATCTCGTGAGAACTGGAATCGTGCGAAAAAGAGATAATTCCATATCTTTCTTACATTGGTAAAATCGTGGATCTAACGTATAATAAGCCGCATAACACTTCGAATTCGAGCTGGCCTAGTATTGAACAGAATTCCAACGAGTATCTAGACCAGGTTAAACTGGTCTACAGGGCCTACCGGAAAGTTTCTGACGTTTTTGTGTTGTGTGCCAAAAGGCTTGTGTCTAGACGTATAATACGAACAACATGTAACCATAGACTTATTGTCAATGTATACCTACACTTTGCAGAGCGACGCCGCCCCACAGGATGTGACGTCACTCACATACAATACAACGCGATGCACTAAGCTTTGATACAATAATAATAATTAATTAATCCATAAAAAACTTATGGAATTCTGTTTGTAATCAATTGGATCAAAATATTTCATTAAATGGGACTTTTGTGGACATTTTTGTGGAGATTCATATAATTATTATTCAGTACTTATGAACATAAGTCAATGACCTCTTTTTGTTTATCATTTTACAGTCTCTAAATAAGTAAACATAAACACATATTTCTTAATGAAGTTTTAGTCAGAACACTGTAAACTACAGATATCAGGAGGATTATTTATTTTTGACGGCATCATTACAAACAGTATTCAATAAATGCAAGCACCAAAGTGGGCGAAATATATTAAAATTTACAATAGCCTGCTTACACCTAGTACGTGTGAGCGTGCTAGTGACGCCTGACACGCGATTGTCGACCTTCACGTCATCGGCAAACAGTTCACAATACAATACACGAATTTACAAGATGTGTGTCTGAGTAGTGGAGTTGATGTATGTGATAATTGTTGGTATGTAATTATAAGAGAATAAATAAATATAATTGTTTGATCAAGTCAAACAGTTTATTGCATTGCAGATTATTATGTTTGCTACATAAGACAAGTATCACATACACAACTATGTATCCGTGGCACAACACAGCAGACGATATCACTGACAAGCCAAGCGGACCACACGCGGACACTGCCGGACACTACACACGGCAACTAAACGTTCTACTGACACCGTATATTTACACCCTGAGCATACAAAGAACCCCATAGACTGGCGTCTATTAATATCAAATCATTTGAGATCGCGTGTCGTCATATCCGTTTGTCGGCGCCTACAAGATGGCGCACTTGATTTTCCTCCGCTTCTTGCCCTTCGGGTCCCCGTTGGTGGCGCGGCTGTCGTCCGTCTTGCGCGACCGGATCTCGCGCATCAGGTCAAAGAACACCTGCGGACGACCCACCATCACACCATCACACACCGGACATCGCACACATAAGCTGTACCCGCACACTTCCCCCACCACCCACATTCACCTATCTTCTGGTTTAAAGGAGTATTAGCTGTGTGTTTCACGTCAATACTCCTTTAAACCAGGTTTTAAATCTGGTTTTACGGTAACGCAGGCCAAATTTCACCAATGAAGCAGGACGCAAACTTCACTCCTAAACCACGTTTTTCCACTTTCAGTGCCATTTATTTCACGGAACAAATCCTCGATTTAGAAATGCGGATTGCATTCTGTATCGTTGGTGAAATTCCCCCTTAGTGGCAGTTTAGCAGGACCGTATTATGAATCAGTAGCGACGCAAGAAATGCCACCAACTCACTAACGTAAAACCAGTTTATACGGAATGCTAATAAACGGGCAGAACTTGAATCTGCCAAAACTCGGTCAAGTTTAGGTCATTATCGAGATTTTGTGATTGAATTTTGATGAGTTGCACCGCGCACTGCCTGGACTAAAACCTAACGCTTTGACAATAATCCTATGATAGAAGAACTTGCTGAAACACTGTCATTAATAACGTGTGTAGTGTATGTTTGTGTGTGAAGTGATAGACAAGCGTCAGGCGATGCGTCAGCGATGCGCAGCGCAACTGTACCAAGCCAGCCGGAGCCGCACTGCTACCTGCGACACAGGGTTACCATCTGGCCAACAACAGGCTTTATACTCCTGTCCCAAAAGGGGATTTACGAGAGAAAAAACAGTTAAAAGAAAGACTACAGTTTTTGTAAAAATCAGGATTGAAACGGGTGTTTTTAAGTTATGGTTTTTAAAATGTCGAAATGGTAACCCCAATCGGGTGCGGTTCTATCGAGTCAACGCGGTTAAAAGCGTGCAAAGCTCAGGCTTGGCTCGGGTGGGTCATAGAGGAAGAAGAATAGATAACTTATACTATAGACTACGGCGCTGAGGGGGGGAGAGGCTGCAACGTGTTGGTTATTAAAGCTTGACACTTAATCTGGTTTAGGTCTTGTCGAGAGCTTGAGGTCTTAAGGTAGCTCGCACACTACGCAGCCGCGAGGTCGTCTAATTGGGGGATGGCTCACAATCTTACCCGCAGACACTTCGACCAAGAACTAGTTCAGCCACACGAGTTGCAGAATTTTTTTTTTGGATTGCGAACAGACGTTCGACTAGTCGTGGTCGTAACCGCGTAGTGCGCGAGATTACTAACGCTTCTGTTCCTTTTTGTCTTTCCTGAACACAACATTAATGAAAAGTGAACGTGGAATTAATAAACACGTTCACTCGCGTGCATCACTAACTCGAGCGACGCACATTTGTTGAAGACATATCCTAGTTATTGCTCTAGACAAGAAATAATCTTTCCCTATATACCACAGCGCCAGCCCTCCCCCTCCCTGCCAGTCCCCCACGTACCTTGTCCACGTTGTCCCGTGTCTTGGCGGAGGTCTCGACGTAGGGCACCTGCCAGTGCTGCGCGCGCTCGCGACACGCGTCCAGCGGCACGCGGCGCTTGTCTGCCAAGTCTGACTTGTTGCCCACCAGCAGGAACGGGATGTTCTCGTCGTTCTTCACGCGGAGGATCTGTTCTCTGGAAAGAAACACAATACTCTGAATGATCTACACAAAATGTAACACACACCGCGAGTAGAATCAATTTCACTCCTGTAATCTACGAAGTGGTAATTAAAGGTGTACCCTACATTTCGCCAGTTTAATTTAAATCCCATGTAGTAGGGGGCGACCTTATTGCCATCAACTGGGCACAAATCCAGACTCCGTGGCTGCTACTGAGAAATTCTTGATGGAGATACCCAATAACACATTGCCCAACCTGGGTATCGAACCTCATGCACAGCAGCCACTACATACTTAGGTATATGGTTGTTGAATTTTAATATAGTTCTATTTTTGCACCAGCAACATACAACATTGATATGGCGCATTTGCTTGGATACCGTTGGCGTGAAATAACTCGTACCTACTACAAAACATTGTAATGTTTGGTGGCGGAAAACTACGGCGTTTTTTTTGTTAGCTTATACTTTCAGTGCACAGCAGAAGAAATGCCCCGACCAAATTCTTTAAAAATAAAGAGCTCCGCTACTGAAATATCTGTACATACAAAGCCGTAGTCACGGTAATACAAGGATAAAACATGATGAATCTACCTGAACTCCTGTGTAGCGTCGAAGCTCTCAGGCTCAGTAATGGAGAAGACGCAGAGGAAGCCCTCCCCGGAGCGGAAGTAATTATCGCGGATGGCGGCGTAGTCCTCTTGCCCAGCTGTGTCCAGGATGTCGATCTGTACCTCTTCGCCGTCTAGTACCACCTGGGAATTGCAAGGTTTTGGACTTCTAACAGAGCGCCTTCAACAAGCGCTTTTTGGTTCAATTTCTTTCTCCGCCTTCGAAAAATATAAACGAGGCGTCATTCCATTCGGAATAGCGTGTTGGTATTTTTTTGAAAATATCATGAGCCACTTGCAAAAATTGCAAAATTGAATGACTCCTCGTTCATACATTTCAGAGGCGGAGAAAATTGACCCAAAAAGCACTTGTTGACTAGACTACAAGATGAATAAGCTTTAAAGATTGGGAGAAGGTCGAATGCAGATAAAGGTATGTGCGGTTTCCCAGCATCTTCCTGGTCGCGTGTGCTAGTCAGGTTTACATTCTGCATTACTTTTATCTAAACATAAATATTACTTTCATAGTCAGACTAGCACCTATCAATATTATCTATGTAATGACAAAACTATTGCAAAACATACTGATATTTTAAATGCGAAAGTAACTCTTTCTGCAGTACCTATAATGTCTATTTGTTACAAGAGTGCAATTTTATCTCATTAACTACGATGACCCGCCAACATTATTATTCTCACTGCAATTTACGAAACCTTGAAGCAAATGTACGATCGTCTCATTTAGCTGCATCGCATACATCACTGTGTACAGATCTTTATACTAATAGCTCTAAGTTGAGTTGCTGCTTCGTGAGCACGAATCTTAATGAATTGCAGTCGTAAGTTATTTGCCTATGTAAATGGTCACGTAGCTTGCATTAAGCTGAAAGATTGATGTCAAAGAACGCATAAAAATAATATATCAAAATGGTGTATCTTTTACGCATTTATATGAGTCAATGATTACGATACATAAGTATGTTGACTACGTTCGAGGGCAGTGATCGTTGTAGGTTCGTAGTACGTCCACACTTACGCCGCGAACGACGAAGCCGAGAACGGTTCCGCTCGTGCTCGGCTCATGCTCGGCTCGCCTAGCGTCGACACAGCTCTAGAAAATCACCTGCGAAGCCTTTTCCTAGCTATGTTGGGGTCGATTAAAAACCTGACTAGATGCCTCCAATGCCATTATTTTACAAGGAGCAACGGCCTATCTGACATCCAGGCTTCACAAGTCACAACCCAGTTACTAGATAACACCTCGATAAGGCCTCGGTAAGATTCTGGATCCACCGACTCCCTGTAACGACTGTCAGAGATCTACAAACAAATAACAATCTGGATCAACATCTTAACACATCTGGAATGATGGAACTCATGCAATACACGTATAACTATAATTTTTGTAGTAACAGTTCCCTTCGGTGAAATGGCAATCCGCAGATAACTCTACGAGCTCCATTCCAACATGCAAAGATGTTTCACAATGCCGAGTGCCGATTCTCACGTCAATCTCATCGGTACAATTGAACCACTTCAGTAATGTCTTATCTCGGTTTCTCCCTAATCGTGAGAGTAGATCTTTCTGCATATCAACTAGAAACTCTCAGGAACGGCAAATGCGCTGCGTATGATCAGATATTGAGCCTCAATTTGAGTATCATGAACAATGTATGGGAGACTAGTTAGTCATTGGCTATTTCTAGATAAAAACATGTTCAACGTAATATTACTTAGTATTTTATTGACATTTCGACTTAAACAGTCAATTTACTCAAAGTCAATCTTTTTATCAATGACTCAGATACTATAATGACTCGTCTCGGCTCTCCCTATAATTATCATCGTTTTTTAGACAAAAAAGGTCGATGCAGCAGACGATGACGATGTTACGTAAAGTTTTGACCACGTAGATCCTCACCTTCTTCCTATAACTGTCAGCCTTGGTAGGCTCGTAGTCCTCCACGAACTCGTCGTACATGAACTGCAGCGTGAGCGCGGACTTGCCCACGCCTCCCGAGCCCACCATGATGACTTTGTGCAGCGTCGGCTGCGCGGCCGGCTTCTTCGACATGGTGCGGCACTTCACTCGCGGCTCCAGGCACGAACACTGGAACAGATGGTAATGTTTATAAGTAAACATAATTAATATAACCATTATCCACCATACCGCACTGGGCCCACATAGAAGACCTGTGTCCCGTCTGTGGAACGTTGTGGCCAATCTCTTCATAATGTTGATGGCTCGCGACGGGCACCAAAGAAAAGATGGTTTAATGTGTTCGGGCGCGGCTTGATATGAATGAAAAATAAGGTTGTCAGTTGGAGAATGGAAGAAAACATTTTCCGCTAACCCCAAGTAACTTCGGACAAGGGCACTTATTTCATTATTATCAAACCTTCTTTTGGATTGGCAGATTATTTTTATTCTAGTTTGATCTTGCGGTAGCGAAGGCCTATTTAAAGTGTGGGTGTCGATAAAATTAAACGAGTCTTTTAACCGTATATTAATACCTCATCATAAGAAGAAATATTGCCTATACACAGATGAACTGAGATCTCTATTTACATGTAACGTAAGCGACGCAAATCTTGCAGCCTGTGGCATTCACGAATACCAAGTTATTTTAAGAATCACGATTCTGTCGTGTGATTTGTCTCAATTTGCTCCGCGGAATTTTACAAATCTCCGGAATGACAATAAAAACGTCTAAATAAGACAATTCATTGATGTGGGCGCCAGGCCTCGAAACAATTCGGCGGCATTGTCCAAGCTTGGTCCTCCGATACATAAAAATATTTATATTAGGTGTCGCCACGAGGCGGCCGCGTATGGCAATGGAGACATTGAACTTGACTGAGCACCTGCAGAACCTTGAACGTGTTTATGACACACGGTATGCGATTGCCAAACCTTGTTTAAAGGCGGTTAGGAACTAAACTGTCCATCTCCTAGGCACACTATCGAACCAGTACAGTAAGTACCTATATCATGAAGATAGTGATGAAAACTGTCCAAGAGCCCGTTCTTCGCCAAAGAGGTCTAAGTTTTTGGAACTGATCTAACAAGCTGACTAACTTCTTAACAATTAAAAAGTGTGTTTCTTTAAGTTTCAGTTGATTAGCTGGGCAGAATGTTTTCCGTTTACTATTTTATCAAAAACTTCGAAATTTATTTCTGGACGCGGTTGAAGCCTTCGGGGATAGGATAATTTGGCTCTTTTTTCGCCGTGCCTATCGGAGGATTCTCGAGGGGTTGTAGTGAAATATGAACAGCGACAGACCCTGCCCTAATCTGATTTACATACAGATGACATACAGGATACGTTTCGGAATTACTGGAGGAATTTTGTTATTTTTCTCAATTTTAATTTAGCTTTGCACGATTAATATTGTTTGTGTTATATAATATACAAGTCACGTTACCGAAAGTATAACATTTTTACGGCCGATAAAGAATGCCGCATAGCCTATCGGTCAGCTATTGAACCGATGACAACAACAACAAGTATGTTAGTTAGTTTTACCCGATAAGCTAACGATATCCTATCAAATCGGTCAGCAGTAATTATGGGAGAGATAACGTCTAATTCTATTGAGTGCATTGCTGTCTGTTTTGAATGGTACTCGTAGTATCATTACTGTTGATGATTCACGCGAAGCGCTACTTAGCGTCATTTCTATCGACAATTTTGTACACAATCATGTACAAAAGATGTAGGTGTCTTGTCATTCAAACAAATAAACATTTTATGTGGATAGCAATTGTTTACATAGCCGGCAAAAGCTTTCTCCAATAGTTTAGCTATACAGTAAGTAACTAACAAATTATTTCTAATTGCTACCTTTTGGCGCTTTTCGATCGCCACGGTTCGCCCAGGCACGAGCTCTTTTTCTTCACAGCCATATGGTAAAACTAATATCTGGACAACAAAACATGATGATAAGCAGCTAGGTGCCTTATCAAGTTATCACCAATCCCGTGCGTTATTAAAGCAATGAATGCTAATGAGCTTTTCTTGTTATCGCTCGACCGCCATTCAATCTGCATTGAAATCTAATCTAACTGACTTAATTGAAACTGGTGCTAAAAGTCGTAGACACTGACGTCACAGCTGGGGCACACTACACGCCCCTCAATCGTCAAGTAATATTGGTGGTGGTAAACAGGAGGATCGATTTCCTTTAATTGATGGCTTTTAACCGACAAAGAGGGACGAGGATTGATAACTATGTAAACAGTAGTCCCACATTACCTGGAAATGTGTAAACGTATGGCCTGAATACATGCAAAATGTGGTACCTTTACTGCCTATTTTGGAAACGACTAATCTGAACAGTTCAAAGATATGTAAGTCAAATTAATTACCAGGTAGTTTTATTACTCGACTAATTGTTCTTTTGACAAACAGGCTAAAGGTCCTTAGGGTAAACATTCACCTGTCGATCGATCTTTCGACCAACAGTTCATCCGACAAACGATTATTCGAACGTTCTTCTGACAAGTCAGTTTCGGCCTTTCGGGTAGTTCGTTCTGGTTCTTTCCGCAGAAAAAAAACAGCAGTTGCAACGACACGGAGCCTTCTACTTAATATCCAAAGTACAGTATGAGTGTGTCTAGTAGTTTCCGAGTTAATTGAATATGAACAAAGACTGATGTCTGCTTGAGACAGGGAGCCAGCAGACTGATCGTGAGACAAAGTTAGCCGTGAATAGAATTGGTAATGAGGTAGTACTATTGTGTACGTTTTCCTGTCATTTGGGAGAAGTGTAGTCACTAATGGTGCTATTATGAATTGGATGAACTTGAAGGATGGAACTAGTAATCTTGAAGCTATGCCAAATAGGAGTCTTAAAATTAGGCTAAATAAGATGTGTAAAAAATTATGTGAAACAGCAGTGATGCCGAATTATAAGAGTCCCTGAATATATACCTCTAGCAGCGGTAATATGGTGTGTATGAGAAAAATCAAATGCTGTAACGATGACAAGCATTTATGCGGCTAGGAAAAATTGCTTAAGTCAAGGATGACTCATCGACATCACACATGATGCGAGCCTTAAACCAGAACTTTCGGTTTATTGAAATCGAAAGCGAACTTCCAGAATATCCCTGTTCAAACAAAAAGTTCAACATCAACCAATCACAACCCTGCCTTTTACTTCCGCAAACAAAATCTATATTCCGCCGAATATTTGACTGAAAGCCGCAACTCTTCCGACAGTGTACAAACAATAGAACTTCGTGACACACATACTGAGTGGAAGATCATTGACAAGCGACACACGTATGGACCACCAGTTCAGTTATCAAACATTACTGTTTGTAGCCTGCTTCATTGCAACGGGATCCAGTCACATGTTAGAGAGGTATGGTTAACAGTTCCTAGCGAAGTCCCTAAACGTTAGAAAATCAGTGTCCTGTTGTCTGCATGTTACAAGAGATGGTGGGCGCTACTGATGAAGGTGCCAAACTGTAGGGTCATTCAATGTAGAATGCAAATACTCAGGAACAGTGAAACCGTTATAGCAGGCTAAAGTTACGAAGATAGCGAATTTGTATGATACCTCTAACCACAAAAACAGAGTAACTTTGTTTTTCATTAAGAAACTATGAAAAATTTAACTTTGCTGTTGAGTGTAAATTGACTTAATTGACCTATGAATAAGCGTAAACATATTGTTTTTATATTGTTTGATGCTACGGTAGTTACGGTACCCTTTGTACGAGAATCAAACTCGCACTTGGCCTGTTTTCTAAATAAGCCCGACCTTTTTTACGACTTCGTGCAATATCGATCTATTATGATTTCTCTTTCTTTCATTATTCAAATATTGTTTGTGTCTCTTACCAATCTTAGTTACAAACGTGACTGACATATCGGGCAGAAAAGTTTCTACGTGATATGTGGAGCAAGATTTATGAATGGAAGGCAAGGCGGAAAGGCATTCGAATTTCTCTGCGAGTTGGATAATCGACAAGATAATTGTTTCGCACCGTCCATGCTCTTCAAACTCTGAATACAAGAAGATAAGATAAAGTAGGCTTATCTTCTCAGATCGGGGAGAAGTCAGAGAGCGTCGCTAGACTGCGTCAGCGGCGCCTACGCCGACAAAAATAACTAATTTCCTTTAATTAAAACTGCAGATCTGGGGCGGATACGTCCGCGGTTTATGTTCCTCTTTCATCTTTACGTTGTTCAGCTCCTTCGTCGAAGTAATCGCTAGAGACGCTATTTTTATAGTTTGTTCGTTCATTTTTAGTCTGTTTGGGCATAAGGAAACATTTCAGCTATTATTTTGTTTACACTCCATTAAAATCTTTTTTAACAATGGAGGAAAATGGGTTAGTGTCGAGAGTTATCCTCAAATTTACGTTGAGGTTTGGCTATTGTTTCTTATTTCTAAATGAAGAGCTTGAGTCATCCTTCAAGTAGTTGTCAAAAGTGGTGATATGGATGACATCAAGTAGATAGGTGTGGTGGTACTTAGGTTTTGGCAACTAAAAGTAGATATGCGTCAAGAGCAACACACACAAACGTTGATAAGAAGAGGGATCAGTTTGAGGTGGAACCAGAATTAATTAGGGCTAGTCATTTACTTACACTGCAGACAGATACAAGTACTACAGCTAATTGCAGTTACGTTTTATTATTTGCACTTGCACATTGCACTAAGCGCCGAGATACGAAGCCCTGGCAGTACCTAGTTAATAGGATTTAATAACTACCAGCCTCGGTCCACCGCCAGTGAAATTGAGATAAACACAAACAATAGGCGACCTTGAAACGCTTGACTCATAAAAATGACTCATTACCGGCGATTAGATGTGAATCAACAAGTACTTACACAAAACAAACGAGGCATCACACGGATATAATAAAACTATTTTTATTCGGACACGGAGAGCAGAGGAACTCACAAATGAAACACACACGACTGCTCGCAACACACTATAAAGGAAAATTAAAGTTTTCGTATGGTTTCCCCCACCATGACTGAATGTGTCAAAGGGCAACCGTGATGACATAGATGATGTTCATTGTCTAATTAGTCTAGTTGTATCGTGTGGCTTCCACTCAATGTGGAACTAGTCGGTGCGAATGCACGCACGTCGACTGAAGATATTGAATGATTCGAATTTACACGTAACACCACGCCTGTAATCCCGGAAGGGTTAGACTGAAGTGTAGCTACAATTCCCCCAAATTACGACTTTTATCTCTAAATGTCATGTGTGATGCGAGCCTATTGACACCAAGCGGACAAGGCTCCGTGGATGCTACTGACAAATGCCAAATAGAAAGGCCAGGAGCACTTGGACCTCTTGCTGAGCAGTCTTGCTATGGTCAACCAACGAGGCACATTGGATTTTTGTCAGAAAAATTGTTCATTCTAATGAATATTGCCTGATAAACACAGGAAAGCACGCTCCTTATCACATGGGATGTTTCATGGCCATTGGCTAAATATAGTCGAGACAAACCACAGCCGAACCTTTGCGAATTATACGCATGACGTTATTTATTACGCAGAACGTAGGATATTCAGCTAAGTTCGTAAGCAGAGGGTGTCCACCCACGCGTATCGTGCATCATTCATAATAGTGCAGTGAAATGGCGAAGTGAGTTATAAATATAGCAATGAAAAGTAATTATGTCTATCAAAGTTAGCGAAGTATACATAATTATGTAAGACGTGTAATATTTCTCTGGATTGATGTAAGCACATTTAAGGGCAAACGTGGGAGGTACCGAGGTAGGTATCCGATCTAACTTCCTCGCTGGGAGAACCGAACGAGGTTCATCAAGTATTCAAGTTGCTACTCCAAATATCGAGCTATAGCCGCTATAGGTCTTTGACAACAATTTTTTTTCTAAGGTGCTGGTGTGCAGTTACCGAAAACCCCCACAGAAAACGACATTGCGGCAGGACTAGAAAATAGCTAATGAACTGAACTCGTACCAAAGGGCTGGTTCCAGATGTTAGTAGATAGACAAATGTGAAAAGGAGAAAGGCTTTGACCTGTAGTGGGACGCTATAGACTATAAATAAATGTGAAAAGTCTAAAAAGAAACATGACAGTGGTACGAAAATGGCATAAAGAATGTGAACCACGTTTATTACCTATGAACGCCCCCTTCAGATCTGCAATATCCAAGAGCGATCTTGTCTCACTAATTGGTACGTCTGTCTTAGTTAGGGCAACGACCCGCTATTCTGTATTGATTTATATGGAGCCGAGGTTGGCAATCCAGACGAACGCAAGAGCGGCAGGGCAATGAAGAAAGCCATTTCGGCATTTTATTGCATATCGACGTCAAAACAAACGGATGGGGAAAATATTTTTGGAGTAAATTGGAAACATAATTTGTATGAACAAAATAACTCACAGAAAGCTAGCGTTTTAGCTGGATATGGCAAAGGTCTGGTTTCAATTTAAAGACATTGCGGACACAACTAAATACTTAACAGTCAGACAAACTGGTACGAACGACTAGCCAAACGACTGCGGATACTTGACTGCTTCAGTAAAATGAAAAGAAAAGCGAATCTGTCCGTGTCTCCGCCGCCGCATCCTCAACATGGTAGATGCAGGTTGACTGAGCACAAAAGTGCTGTAACTTGAACGAAACAGACATTTATCTAGCCGTTCTTTTAGATTGATTAACTAGATTAGACTGAAAATCTAATAAACCGGCAAGTGAAAGTAATTCTTCCATTACATAAACAGAGTTAGCAATGAACTAGCCGTTATTCATAACAAGCGGGCAGCATGCGCACTTGCGCAGGCGCATCAGTTCGTTACAGCTGCCAGTGTTGCCACAGATGCGATAACGATCTAACCGCTGTGTTTGTACTTGTAAATTGGTGTGACGAATTAAATGAATTCTTTTGATGGCCACTCGGGTTGCGTCATTGTTTCAGCTTAGTTTGTAGGAGTTTCTGCCTAGTTTGTGTGGGCGGACTTATAGAGTAACAGTGTTTTTTCAACTATTCTGCCGGTATTTTAGTTTCCCTTGTATGATTTTTGCTAAAAGACAAACCGAACGACTTTTTCCCGAATTAATTCTTTCATTTTTCTGACCGTTTGTGCCCAACTCTGCGAGCAACATCACATCACATCTACAATATCCCATTTCAACCTTTTGGGCTAATTTGATATCCGCTGGACAATGTTGCATGCTTTTCAAAACCGAGAACAATAATAATTACAATAAATATAGGGGATTATCAAAATAATCGGTTAAACTAACATTCAGGAAGGCTATTTTTTTTTAAACCTTGCCCCACACTAGGAATTTCTCCTGTATCGTGGGTGCATTTACAAACATTTAAACTCACTTACACAAATACCCAGACCCGAAACAACTATCTGTAGGTCATACAAATATTTGTTCCGTGCGGGAATCGAACCCGCGACACGCAGCGCAGCAGTTCAATCGCTCAGCCACTGCGCCAACCGTGCCGTCATTATTTCATTATCAACATTAGGTTCAGCGATAAAATAAATACATAGCAAGGTATAACTTTAGATACGCGAACTGTCGATTGGAACCAGTCAGCTCGTGGTACGGCTGTAACTCAACAACAAACAAAACGAAGATACATTGGGAAACAACACGACAACTCTCTTTTGGAGATGTTGCACCAGTTTTGTAAATAAAATATAACTGCAATCGCAAAATAATATGGCTACGATTTTGAAGGCCTAACTTTAGTATGGGAAGACATGAAAATATACATACATAGCTTCTTTACTATGCTACACTCATTTAAGATAAATAGATAGTACCCAGATGACGTTTTTCACATCTCAGAGATATATTGAAGAACTACTGATATAATATGCCAGGTCTAGCTTCACCATTACTAACACAAAAATAATCTAGGTCAGTTTCCACTCCTAATAGATGCTAAATGCTATCGGTATCTGGGCTATTTTACACGAATCGATTGCTACCTCAACCGCCTGACCTCCACAACTCAATTATGAAGTTTAAATATCCGAAAGTTCTGCTTGCTACGTTTTTAATATAACAATAGTTATTCTTAGCCGTATTATGAAACTCAATCAAGCAAGAACAAAGAGATAGCTTGGGTAAACCTAATAAGTACCACAATAAATAAAATGGTTGAACTGATTATTTTCTTAAGTACGATGTTATGTGGAATAGAGCCTTCACTTATTAGGAGAGACAGGAGAAGACGTGTTGGTTGACCAGCAGTCAGATGGGTGGATCATTTTACACTATTTTTTTTTTTCATTAACATTCAGAAGATCGGGGGGAACACCTGGTCGAGAAAACATGGCACAAAAAATTGGCAAAAAGGCTTAGAAAGCTTCTTTCTTCACTCAGTATTCTTAGCCAATATCTATTCAATAATGTGCCGGTAACATATTGGCAGATTTTCAATAACGATGTACCTAGCCATTTATTGAATTTCTAAGACAAATTGATGTCAAAGCGCGTTTGATTGATAACCGCGCCGCACCTCACAACACCGCGCTGGGCAAATCTGCATCAATCATAATTACTCGTACTATGATGATCACGCATCCGCTATGACAGATTGACAGGTGCAACATATGCGTCTGCGTCGCAAAAAATGTGCGTATTATTAATGTATCCTTGCCCCTTACGACCTGCGCCATAATGTAAGGAATGCTGCATGGCCACTTATTAACACCTGCATTACTTTGTGTTGCAACACTTGCAACGCAGATAGACCGAAATTGTTCAACAGGCGCGGTTTCCAAATTCAGAATCGATTGTGAATTTGGAGAGATAAACCGGGTTAAATGGTATTCTTGGCTACTTGTATTGTAAGACACTTGAAATATTTAATTTAAAAGCCCCAGTTACATCTTTGCCACATGAGTCCCATATTTAATAAAAATATTAGTTTATTTCCTTTGAGAATGTGTTAAAACCTGTAGATTGATGTTTGCGAGCATGTGACTTGCAGTGTAGGCTCTCGGTGATGAGAAACTTCAGACAGGTCCATGAAAATGTGCAACTACAGAAGCACATGAATTCAGCAGTCAATGCATATGGAATAGTTTCAATGTATTTATTACAAAAATGGTAAATGCGTAAGCGTCGTCTGCAATGCTCGTAAGTGCATTTACCGCTAATTACCCGCAAACATCCAATCAGCGTCTCTTAACCAATAAATCAATTATGTTCATCTGAATGATGTAAGAGGTTTCCCTTAGACATCGCGTGAGCCATGTACCCGTACATAATAGCTGGTAATTTTGTAAAAACCTCACGTTAACAGCAATGGCACTGGTGCGGAAAAAGTTCATCGCTTTCCACAAGACTTGGCGCGAAATAGAAACTTGTGTGACAATGCACTGTGTGAAGAGATGCAGTAAGACAACTTGCAACAACATCAGAGTATTAAAAGGGAGCTGTGACGAATGGGATTCCCGAAGTCCCAGTGCCTACTGATAATGTTTATTCTGGTCACACAAGAGCGTAGGCAGCCCACGAGTCTGGAGGTCCTTGATCAGAGTGGCCGGCAAGAGTTATTATAATATTATATGTATATGCGGATGGCCCAGGACAGTGTAACGCAATGGAAAAGATCTACACTAAGCTTTGGGTGGTCACGGGATGAATAATATATAATTTGAAAACAGGTTGTATTGGATACATAAGTAAATAAACAGGGACTTACATTTTGCCTGATGATCTATTTCCCAGACTTCATTTAGAGCTCTTTGTCAGGTAAGAACCACTACACAAAAATGTGAAGCGAACAAGGCAGTTAATCCAGTGGAAACAAGATCAGAACAAACCGGCGATAAAAACACTGGATACCATTATTCGCATAAAAATGTTTAAAAGGCACTGTTATCGCGGATATGCAAATCAACAGAGTGAAACATACTGAGTCGAATACATACAAAGATAAAATGTAATTGTGCGACTGAGTCATAAATACGTCACTGATTCACTGAAACAGGCTCTACATCACTAGCCGGAAGATAATAAACAATGACATGAACGATTGTGCAAAATGCTACAAATGGATAATTCCACGAATAAAAAACTCTGATCGAAAAATGTTTCGCAATAATGCCGATATCGATTGTCTTAAAAAATGGAACAGATCGGTTTAAACTGAACGCATTTTGTCGTGCAGTACTTTTTTTTGTATCAAAATGTATATTGATAGAAAGTAAATGTAAGTTACTATCGGCGATAAATTGCAAATTATTACAGCGGTTTAAAGAAAGCCGACGGATTCGAAAAGAGACATTATAAAATCAATAAATCAACGTGGATTAGAGCACATTCTGAACAACTTTTTAATAGAATCACTATCGCGAAATCTGACGTTTCACATTTGGCCGCTTTTTGCTAAAAATATGCATTTGTGTTCATTCATCACGTTTCGCATACCGACACAAGTTTATTCCGAAGCTTTCATCGCTGTTCAGATAAGATCGGCTAAACATGTACTTTGTATGCTTACATTTAGAGACAGGTGTTTAAGCACTTAGAAATGCGAATATTATTCAGATTTTGGTCTAGACTTGTGGTTCACAGCTGATTAATAATATAATTGGCACTGATTTGCACTGTAATAAAGAGCAAAATGTAACCTGAGGTACTTCATTAACTGTGCTGAAAGACGAATCCTGCAATTGGCAAGGAAATGAAGGTATCTACCCACAGTACAACGTTCGACGTTCACTACAGTGTTATAAATAATCAATGTGTTTAGGAGATTATTTGTCGTCATGGGGGTCCGACACGTTTAGTAGATAAGGGGACTGAACCGACGCTTAAATTATAACTAAGCGGACGGGTTTACATTGTAAACAATCGCTACAGATTTTATATAGGGAAATAACTCCTAACCTCCTGATGAAGAACGATGAAAAATAGTTTAAGATGTTTTTCAAGCCCGGATGAATACCAATAACATTCTGGAGCTACTAGCGCGCCCAAACGAAAGGTAGTGGGTGGTTTTAATCATTAAGAATCTGACAGACACTTGTCAGGACCAACTTAAAAAGGTCGTTTGCCCTTCCTCAAAAAAATAAAATGACCCAATTTCCACATTCTAACCGGTATGACGCACATACCTTATCACATGTTTAACTATTCACCAGCCCAGACAAACGACCGAAAGTTAATGTAATTAGCAGCTAGGTCACATTAAACTATGGGACATGGTGTCACAGTTAGGTAGTCACGGACGAGTGGCCCACTTGCTTCGCGTGGATATGGCTTAATTGTGTGCTATTGTAGGCTTATTTACAGTTACCATGATGGATATTTAGATAGAGCTGATAAGTTATTAAATAAACGCGTGAGAGCGCACAGTCGCTCACGCACTATAAAGAGAAATAAAGTCGTGTATTCTTTTTTCACAGGTTTGCATTTACCTTTAGCATACCAATTATAATAGGATTTTCAAAGATATTCCTAAAGATCAAAGATTTTTATTCAACCTGAGAGGTTGAATAAAAACTTCAGCAATGTAAATAATGAAATGCTAAATGTTATTAAACTGACAAAATGAAAGGCATTGCTATTGTAAAATTAAATGTGTTACTCTATTACCTCGCATGTCACTCAATGCGAGGATGTACAGAGAAAATTCCATTTAACCGCACCCATTACTGAGGAGATGGAAAGTATTACACATCACATATATTATTATATAACAAACTAATATCTTCAGGATAAATATATATGTTGTTTGACATTCGGGCAAATAGACAAATAGTATATGTACGAGAATCATTAATCATATTGCTAGGTAACTTTTGGTAGAGTGTAAGCAAGCAGTCTATTTTCGTACACCCACAGTTCATCAATGGAACTACATATTTATCCCAAGCGGAAGGTCACGAACATACCACAGTTAGAAAAAACCTTGGCTTGTCTCACTGCTTCGCCCGCGCTGTGGCATGCTATAATAAATTGATCATTGAATATTGATCACCGTGTGGAATAGAAACCGCTTATTGTTTAAAACTATTCCGTCAATCAGGAGCACTAATATACGCAACTTGCGCGTGTGTAGCGACTTTTAAAAGTGATTTTCCCTCACCATTTCGATTGTAATTTTATTACATTTTGGAATCCATACTATTATGCAAAAATTTGCAAAATTGCAAAATCCCAGGAGAAAATTGTTTTTGAATTTTGCTATATTAGCGGTCGTGACTGTACGTCTGTACCTGTAGTCTGGACCGCTTTCACGTATTCAGGTGTTATCATTTACACAACGTGATTCTCTATGGTTTCACCAGGCGCCGGCATGCGCCATGGGAGAGAAAGTGTTTCTGTTGTTGAAAAGCAATGAGGGCTCAATGAATGTAGGTATCTACGTCACAAACTATGATAAGCAGGTACTAAATGTACAGTTACAAATGAAATTAGCAGAATCAAGTCGCACTTCTTCAGTTCAGGTATGAATTAGCGAGTTTTCACGAAGGGTATTCAAATATATTTACTGTAGGCTATCGCACGAGCCATCAGTCGTTCTTATCAAGATCGTTATCGCAAATAACTAAAAAAGCGCTACTTTGACATTCCTGCATGCCATACCTGTCGATGATAAAATCACTAGGAGCATTACGTATTGAAAATAAAACTTGTGCGCGAGAAATGTAGTGAACAGTCAGATTTTTTAAAATAAATTGATATTCTGGAAATAAATAGAAATGTGGATTAAGTACTATTTGAGTTGCACAAACCTGTATAGGATTTAGGACTCAAAAGATTTTCTGAAAATCTGAACTAACAAATAAGATAAAATTATCATCTTTTTCAGTTTCAAGAATAGCTTGTTTACAATTTAATGTGGAACCACGAAAGCGGATTCTAGTGGTTTATAAAATAGTAGCGGTTGCATCATCAACAGTGTTATCAGATTGTTCAGATAATCTAATAATGCCTTATCACTTTTGTGTCGTAATTTTCTCCTTAATATAACAGTTCACAAGATAAAAGTTCATACGATACATTCAATAACCAATCTAATACTGATAATTTTAACAAGTTATATTGATTTCAAGCGATTGTTAAAAGCAATTAACAATGTGATAAATAAAAGAAGATTATGGATATCCGTATTTTTGATAATATCATAAAAAGATAAAAATGATAAGGAAATCCTATTTAAAAGAATTATGACTCCATTTAATCGGTATGTAAATATAAATCCAATCAGTATGAAACAATAGTTTTATTTGTCAGTTAAAGTTGAGAGTTGAGATTGCAAAGATTTAACTTAACCTTGAACTATGAACGTAAGGTCACTTCCAGTAGTTACAGTACCATCTCTTTTAGTGAAAGGATTACCAAAAAAAAACCCTGATTATATAGATATAGATTCTCTACTGAGAATCTATATTTATACAATATATAAAAAAAAACTAGTAAGTATTTTGTATTAAAAGGGATGTGACAAGAAAAGTGAAATGTCTGAATAATGATGATTCAAAAAATGGATGGGTTTCAGTTTTTATTTCAATGGCATCTTGCAGTTCAACCTATGAGGCTGAATTCTACTTAACCAAACTATCTTGTGGGGTGCCTTGGGAGTAAGGCAGGAGGAGATAACTTATAAACTAAAAGACTGCACACTATGAGCACCCCCTGCGGAGCACAAGCCTCGGCTTAGGGCTTTGTTAGGGGAGAGCAGCAAGGGAACAGCCTGACAACTGGCTCAGCATCACCAGCTGGCTAAATAAATAAATGAGGGGCCATGGAAAGGGACGTTGTGACAGGTCTCATTTAACCATGAATATGGGATATACCTATACGTCTGGGTAACCCTTTACGAATTACAGGAGTGAACTTAAGTAATTAAGGAGCAAAACAAAATTTTATCTAGTTTTAGCTTAGAATAGAAGAAACTGGCTTAGAATCATACATATTAGTAATAAGTTAGGATGGCTATTGGCACAGTCATTAAAAACACATTAGCTGTTATGATTATATCTACATGGTAATTACAAGGAACCACTGATAAATATAGCATGCTCTCGGGTAGATGACAGTTTGGCAGTTTGGAAAATGTAAGTAATTTAATTATGAACAAATGACCACAAACTAATGAAACCTGGGAAGCTAGCTGCATGGTTCAAATTGGTTGATTCCTATGGAAAACCACTAGCAAGAAACTCCATCAGAGAAATATTTTTGTCAGACAACCATCAAACAATGACATCTATAACAATAGGGTATAATCATACATAAAGTTAATTTCCTATTATTCTACAGCATCTGATTCAATCAAATATTTAATGTAGGATTGTTAGTAACCTTTAAAACTATTGACTATCAACAAGTTTATGGTATAAATGAATAAACAGTAATTAATTCAATCCATTGTTTATGTAGCCCATTATTTATGAGCCTCATAGAGAAATTCATTCTATAGTAGATGTGTGAAAGTCATGTGAATTATAATTTGTTGCTATTATACTAGGGCAGAATAAATAAATGTATTGAGCACAAAGGGAAAGGGATGCCTTTGTGAGTCCTTGTGTCTTTACATATTCACTATTAGAATGGTCACTACATTCAAAACAACATTCTTGTTGTTAAGACAAAAGCCACAGACGTAAGAATGAAGTTCGAAGATTCTTCATAGACTTGTATGGAACTCATATGGTAGTACAGGATTTTTATGGTCAACAAACAAGAATGCTGTATTGAAATAACTTTTGTTTGTCTAATCATTTTGATACTGCAGTACATCAATAATTCATTCTCACCTTCTGCTCTTCCAGAAACTTTGTAGATAACTGGTAGGCTAGGGCCGAGAACATCACTGGGGGCTCAACACAGTCTCCACAGCGCGGGAGACGGGAGAGAGGGCCCCAACAATACCATGATACACACACTGCGCCCGACGCAACTCGACAATAAACGATTAACGGCTGATTATCATTAGCGCCAACGGCTAATTCCGAGGAAAATCCGCGGAAAATCAATCACAAAACGATCAAGTGAGTCACAAACGTCCGCTACGACGCCTTATGGAAACTTATACAAACACTTGACTGTAGCACACACCGCCGAACCACAATACAGTAGTATTCGACCAGCTAACCGGGTCGGGAAAAGTGCATTAACACGTGAGAACTGTAAGACAATGCGCGTGAAACTGTGGGAGAAGTCGAGGCGTTGCCATTGTAGTAAACATTCATCACGTCATTGACCTACACAGCTCCGCCGCCGATCCGCCCGCCGCTACACTTTCTGAACGACACTCTGCACGAATTCTAGAACTTACCTCAATTAATAAGATTCCGACGGTTTATCCTTCGTTTTAGTGTTTCGGTGTAAATTGGTTTCACTTATTTCGTCAATGGTCACTCACTTTACGCGACTGTCAAAAAGGGTTGATGTCTTGATGATCGGTGACGATGTCGTAGGTAGCGACCTCTTTAGGGCGGTACTCCAAATTGAAATAAACATTTCCTTTTTTGTAGGGAGATTTTGTTTACGTTATGATCTGTATGGCTAATAATAGTTTTAACATTTATTTTGGAATATTTAGTAGATATTCTGATGTAATTAAGTCAGCGATAACGTGGGCGAAAAATATTATTTGTAAAAATATTTGTGATGTATGTATGATATAATTAAGTACGCGTAAGCTACTTAGAATTAAGCAGCGACATAAAAATGTATTGGTCTAGTTATACTTTATTAAGATAGGAGAAAGTATAAGTTGGCAAATCTAAATATAAATGAATTATCCAATATTCATCTTTTATTCGTTGCAGCACAGCAGTAGCTTCAGTTCAGATATGAACGGAAGCTACTGCTGTAAAAAGTAATTAGAAGGAGCCTTGTGAACTTGGTTACAATGATTTAAATTTATAATAACAAGTTTTCGAATGTTTCCGGTCACAGTGTTTTATCAAAAGTATTAATTTAAAATAATATTCGCAGCGAGTGATTGCTTGAAAAGTGGATATTCTGACTTTCATTGCGGCAACACCATTCATGTGACATTCAAATTCACGTTCAAAAATGGTAAACATTTGAAAACGTTTTGTTATTCCTAAAGACTGATTCACGTTTGTTTTCAAATTGCATGAATTAAACGTGTTTATTATAGTGACAGAACAAAACGTTTCAAACGTCAAAAGACTCAAAAGTCAAAACATTATTCATGAAAGTTGCGTACTTACCTGCAAAACAAACATGAATAATAATTGAAAAATTCAGAAAACGTGTAAAGTAAAAATACAATGATGTCAGGTGTTAAATTGGAAGTCCTTTGGTCGCCAATACACCACGATAAATTTATAGTATGGGGTCCAGACATAACCTTATACGAGGTTTCTAGGATAAAGGAAATCGAGAAAAAAACAACATGTACGTACAAAACTACACATTCGTTCCGTATATAGTGAAAGTGGGAACAGCTCTGCATCTCCCTTATTTACGTTAAAAATAGTCAAGAACAAAATTCCGTAATGTATTGAAGTCCTTGTTATCTTGTTGTTGTTATCAATATTAGAGCCAAAGTTTATAAATATATTTAGCACGTAGCATGCTCATTAGTAGACTAATGAGGTACCATTGTAGGGGCATTTTAGCGCCGGTTTTTATACTAAATGGAGTAAGAATAAAGTTAGCTCTCAACATGCAAGTGAAGCTATATTTTATAGCAGTATATTGGGTTTTTAGGTGGCCCTCTCGGTCTTCCGTTTTATTACTACATACACCCTACTAATATGAAATGCTTGTGCCATTTGATAGCAGCACACAGGAAATCCTTAGCCTAATAATTACTTTTATAAGACTAGGGGGCAATATAGGAAGCCTATCATGGATGTCTTAAACACACTCACAATTAGGAATTCAATAAGATTCTGATTTGTTTAAAAAAGTTATAGGTCCCACCACCATCCAACAAGATAGGTACAGTTGAGTATAGAGACCATAAATAGAGAAAAGCAACTTTTGTTTCATCATGTGCTTAGCTTATTCCCAAATGTCGGGGTCTATCCAGATGCAGCCAAATATCAGTATCTTACGTGGACTGACTGCCTATCTGACCTGTAAAACCCAGTTACTACCAGCCTGAGTAAAATGTAACCCCTTGATAAGACTGATTGTTTGAATTTTCAACCACTACCTACCGGCTGTCATTTGTAATGTCTAAGCTTTACAAATGACAGCCGGGAGCACTTCTAGGACACGGAAGAAACTCATATAGTGAATTGTCACCCATCCACCGACCAACCTAGGCAAGCGTGGCTTAACCTTGAAGGTCGACCTGTGCGGCTCTTATTATGTAGCCATGAACTCATCTCAAATAACACCGTGTACTC
The DNA here is from genome assembly GCA_949774965.1 of Diarsia brunnea. Taxonomy (NCBI): domain Eukaryota; kingdom Metazoa; phylum Arthropoda; class Insecta; order Lepidoptera; family Noctuidae; genus Diarsia; species Diarsia brunnea. The sequence continues at coordinate 701,872 of OX459011.1, forward strand.
CTTTACCTATGTCTCACAAAAAAAGATTTTTGAATTTTGAATTTTGAAAAAAAAATTGGTTATTAAGGTAATATTTAACTTTATTCCAGTCACTCCAATATCTTCAACTCGTGGTGCAACTGTCCTTGCCTCACAAAGTGCTAGTGGTGTCCGTTGTGCAGATATCAGCGCTATCCCGGAGCAGCCGGAGCCACTGCTAGCACTGGGTTATGCCAGTGGACGAATTGCACTAACTACACTGAAACAGACATATGACCCTCTGGGACTTGTGGGGAGAGAGTTTTGTAAGTATCAGTGTCAGACATCCTCAATAAGAACCTAGCCTACCTTACTCTAACTGGGCCTGTCTTTCTGTGAGCGTTTGCCAATATCCTTTGCAAAATGCTGTATTTAGGTTCAAAAGGGTGGCCACGTGACGGCTTCCGGCCACCGTAGACCTGTGGATGGTGAGTAATGGGCTAGCTCGCCGTCCGTCCGTCCTATGACGAAGACAGGCCGTGTCGACGGCGCGTTCGTGTTCCACGCGCGCCTCAAAGAGATGTCAGCAACATGGAAGGGGGCCGCAAGGGCCGACGCCCGTCGGGGCTGCGGGCTGTTCGAAAGAGATACCGCGGCCTCGGCACAAGGGCTAAGAAGGAACATGGGTGGTTTTTAGTCAGTAGAAGTCTGACACTCCTATCCGCTCTGCCCAAAAGCGGAAGGGGTTATTTGATGATTTCCCACACCCCAAAAAAAAATTAAAAAAGTAAAGATCCAAAAGGGGGCAGATAAAAAGTACCTGGAAGGGCTCCTCCAGGAGGGCTTTGCCTAGCCCTGGGCCAGCAAAACCTTAGAAATTGCAGTTTAATTTATCATGTCCACCAAATAGCTAGTCATTCAATCAAATTATTTATTTCACATAGGCCTAGATGGGTATTTATAAAAAGTCCATGGTACATTTACATTGTTGTGATATTGTCCACAGCACCCCGCTACTCTCGTCTCTGCAACTCAGTGTCATGGAGTCACATGGAGACCAACATGCTGGCAGTGGCCATGGAGAAGCACCGCAGCGACCACTGCATCCTGCTGTGGGATGTGTACCGGGGCTCCTCGCTGTCTGAAGAGGCTAAACGTAAGTTAATTTATTTATATCAGCTAATAACACTCTTTTTTTTGGGGCAGTCGTGTAAAAATAACCAACACTTCGTTAGAAACAAGGCATATTTTGTAATTTTCTGATTCTAAATATTATTTAATAATGTGATGTAATTTTAATTGCAATTTATGACATTAATTTATAGTTTTTAATTTTATTATTTTTGACATTATCATTTTTTATTACTTTTATTTTTATTATTGACTTTTGGCTTTAAATTTTTGAAATTCCTTTGATCGTTTCTGACTATAATGTTACTTTGAGTTTTGATTGTAATTTTTGTTTTTTTTTTTAAATTAATTTTCGAATTTTATTATAATTCTTAATAGGTACGGAATAGCCCTGTTAACTCAGATTTATATTTCATTGTGCATGCTGTGGTCTCCTGTAAGTGAAGGAGTACACTTACTTGATACTTTTGTCATCCCTTATGTATTTAACATGGTCTGTGTATATCCTTTGTTGGAGATCCTAAATAAATAAATAAATAAATATCGTACATCCAGAGCAAGTACACTAATAGCATGAGTCCAACGCGTTGGGAAGCATTTCATACCTTCAATCAAACATGATTGATGACCCACAATTCACCCTAGGCCGCATTATCGCTTCATATCATTTGAGTTGCGGCCAAACGCAAGCCTTTCTATTTCGTGAAAAAATACAATGTACCCTGGCTTAAACTATGCGTAAGGGCACAGAGTGATTGTCATGGCGTCAAAACGTGACTATTTGGTTTTTATTATTTCGTGGCAGACTATACAATAGGGATGTTTACTGACTAAAAAAAATATGATTCTAATTAGTCCGTCTTTTAGATTATCGAAAAATATTGGATACGTATTTTTTGTTTTATCAAATCAATCAAAATTGACGAAGATAAAGCGCGTCAAAGATTTGGGTGGGCGGTTGTGACGTCACTCACCGGTAAAAAATGTCATACTAATGTCTTAGAATATGACGTCACACGAGTTTTCAAAGCACTGTATCGTCTTCAAAAAAAATTTATTTTTATTAATTTATTTATTTTTTCATTGTTTGTTTACGTGAAAAAAGAAAAACTACGTGTCCAATATTTTTTGGAAATTTGTTAACTACCCTATCGAATGCTAACAAATCATCCAAGTGCTGCTTCCCCAACCCCGACAGCTACAGACTCGGCGTCATCGTCATCAGCGACGGAGGCCCCGCGCCCCCTGGCGGAGATGGGGCTCTCGGAGACGGCACACTGCGTCACATGGGCCAACTTCTCCAGCAGGACCCTCATCGCCTCCATGAACCTCAAGTACATCAAGATATTCGATCTTAGAGGTGAGTAGACAATATTATGAAGTAAATAACATTTTGTTCAGAGACTGCGTGACGTGGTGTTCAACGAGATAGAAATGATCATCGTTAGTTGAACTCTTGGATCTGGCAACATCGCAGGCTGTAACTTTACATAAGCATTCAAAGACAAACACTAAAAAAGCTTGTTTGGGCAAGTAATATAAGATCCTACTTTAGTTTTTTTTTTACTAGTCAAAGGGACCTCCTCTTTTTCCTTTCATAACTCTCTTTCTGTTTGGTCATAAGTCCAATAAAAGTATTTTGAACAAATGAATGAATGAATTAAGGAAGAATTTCAATCACAGCATACTCATTATTTCCGTGCTGCATAATAGCATAGTCTGGTAGTATCTCCAAGGTCAGCACGATGTCTTAGACCGCACCACGGCTGCGGTCACCTATTTCTTGTGCTGACACAAATTCCTGACAGTGACGAATAACTGAATGACGCAAAAATATACAACCATTACGTCTGCAATTTCAGAGGTTTAAATTCTAAGAATAATACTAACTAATGGGTAAACTGTTGATTTCCCCTTAATTTTTGGTTTCTATTGTTCATGTTCCTTGTAGTTTCTTGTTGTATTTATGAGGTTATCATTATTAACCAGGTATTTTTATACTGGTATGTTTTATGTATACTTTTGACTAATCGATCATTAAGGGGTCACACTTATCAACGTGGAATCGGCTTGAGCCGGTCAGAAAGAGGTTTATTTCCATGCAATCAAAACTAATAATCTCACGCAGTGTCAAGAAATTAAAGTCGAATCCAAAGTAATGAAAAATCAATGTTTTCGATTTTATTGCATGGTGATCTTGGAAAACTCGTCCTGATCTGCACTAGCTCGTTTCGGGTCAATAAGTGTGGTCACTCCTAAATAAACAATTTGTTCCAGACCTTTCCAACAAGGCGGTAAGTATGACAACGACCCGCTACTGCTACGGCGTGGTGGCGGAGCCCCGCGGGGGGTACCAGATAGCGTCGCGCGGGGAGGGCGTGGCGTGCGTGTGGGACGCGCGCGCTCTGCAGCGCCCCCTGCTCACCATGCAGCACCCCAAGCATCTGGCGCAGCTGCAGTGGTGTCCTACTAGGTATGTCTATCAAGCTACTACTTAGCTAAATACTTGAAATATCACTTTTTCTTAATTCTTCAAACTAACACAGCTATTTGGTATGATAATGTGTGAAAGGAGAGCTAAAAATATACGACTCCCTGATAACGACAAAATTACAGCTGACCGGGCCAAATAAAAGAGGAAAGCTAACTCTAAGCACCATACCTAAAGACAGCGGCTATTTTGGTCCAAAAAGTAGGCACAGGTTTTTCGAACCTAAGTTAGCCCAAGGTGTAAGTCCGATAGTACATATCTTTCAGATCTTTCTTTCTTTTAACGTCATTGTTTCTTGTCCAAGACGTAATTTACTGGTGTCGCTGCAGCGTGACTCAAGCACTCTTCGCATCCACGACATACAGCAAGCGAATAGTGATAACAAAGTCAACATTTCAGACAGCATGGTGAGTTCAAATCTGAATACAGTATTTTTTGCATTTTCTTTCAAGCGAAACTTTCTTAATACATAGTAAACATGTACGTGGGATGCAAAATTTGTCAGAGAATATGAAGTTTCGCACAGTGCACCCACTATAGACCCCTGTGGCATTCCATTTAGGAGTGTCTCTCTTTTTGTAACATAAATGAAAGTACGCTTGCTGTTCAGTGTCGGACAATGTCGTATGGGTAAATCCATAATTATTTGTCACTCTAAATTAATTTTTGATTAATTTCGGGGTTAGTTAAGAATGCTAAGACAATCAAATGCCTTACTCAAATCACTTACAATTATTTTGTTTGCTTACGGTCCATATGTACTGCTGCAGATGGCTGCCCCAGCAGTGGAAGCCGAGCTGGAAGAGCAATACTCTCGTGGGCCTAGTGTGATAGAGCGAGATGTGTGTGTAAGCAGCGCGCCTGCCTCTCCAATCGTCGCCTTCACCTGGCATCCCACACATGAGGGAAGAATGTTGGCTGTTTGTGCTACCGGTAAGTAAGCACGAGTAAGTTTGAGATGAAGATGTCGATAATGACCACGGCAATAATAATGTCAATAACTATACATATTTTTATTTTTTGGCACTTTTTGTGCGTCAAAGTCTAAGTTAAGTCAAAGTTTTAGATGAAACGAAGAACTGGTGTAACAAACTAGATAGTAGTAGTAGTTACAAGATCTGATAACAATAAGTTAAAAAAATTGCAACGTTTCCAACACCATTTCTGTTTCTCTAGGAGCCCTAGTAGACTACACAGTATGCGAGCGAGTGACAGTCTCGTGGGGTGGCGGGGGGTCTCTGGTGTGGACGGGCGGGGGCGGAGCCCTGCGCTTGATGAACGACGACTTCTACGCCGCCATCAAGGACATCTCCTACGTCATGAAGAAGAGGGCACAGACTGACTATGGACTTAAGGTCAGTGTCATTAGACCCCAATGTCCAAAAGGACATAAAAGTATTTTTGTCTGTAAAAATATTTAAAAAAAATCTTTGTTCACTTGAAAATAATTGATGTTTTAAAACTAGATGAGGTAGGTTCACTCGGGGGAATCTTAACCAAGTAATCTGAAACGAAACACCGATACAGACTCAGAAGTCACAGTTCCTATTAAAGACATATTTTACACGCGCTTTTCCTACATTAAAAGCATTGTTTTTTCTGTGCCGAATTCGACTGTAACTTTGAGGTTGACGTTACTGTGTTCTTTGTTTTGATGCGCGTGCGAATAATTTGTTAACTCGTCTATGTTTTCCTTTACTATTTGGTTTCAGCCAGATTTATGGCAGAACGCAGACTTAGCAGATGACGCCTCACTCAGTGGTCTCTGGCATTTCCTGGCACTCAGCAAGTCACTTGTTGAAGATGGTAAGTTTTTATGTTTTCACTTTGCTCGTTTCAATTGACAATCCTTTTTTCTGTCCATTTGGCGTTTCTAGCTTCCATTCCAAAATGTCTATGTATTATAACTTACGAACTATAACTAAAGAAGAAGACGAACATACCATTATTTTCATTCTAAATTTCTTCTCTCCTCTATCTATCTCAACTGTTTTAAAATGGATAATGTGAGAAAGTTTTGAGTATGAAAGGAAATTTGCCTACTAATAAGATGACTAATTCAGAAGCATGAAAGAAAAATTAATTCTGCACCGACCCCAAATAAATAGGTGTGAGGGTCAAGAATAACGATGGTATTGTCATCAGGTTGTATCCGCAACAGTCCGTGGAAGCACCCCGGGGTGCGCACGGTGCTGCGCTCGGTGGGCGACGGCGGGTACCGCTCAGAGATCGTGCCCTCGCTGCTGCCCGACCTGCCCAACAGGAGGGTCACTATCTACAGGTAGGTGATGACATGCTGGCTCGTTGTGACAGTCTCTACTTATTTGTTTTTGGTTAGCGAGGGAAATCCTTTGTAGATTCATAGATGGTTCCATTTTTCTACCTTTTTCTATTTATCTTGTTTAAATTGTTTCTTAAGTATCTAATCTGGCATCAGATTTTTGTTTATTCGATGGTTTGGTGATTTCGTGTGTTTCTTGTGTCAGGAGCGCGGAGCGAACACGCGCGCTGCAGCTGTGTGGCTGGGGCTGGGGCTGGGAGAACGCGCTGGCCGGCGTGGAGCGCGCGGAGGCCGAGGGCACCCCGTGCCGCGCCGCAGCGCTGGCGGCCTTCCAGCTGCGCGTGCGCGCCGCGCTCGACGTGCTGGCGCGCGCGCACGAGCCCATGCTGCGCGTCGTGGCGCTCGCGCTCGCAGGTACGCCTACCTCGGGCAGACAGTTGACAGGTGACGTAGACTGTTGACCAGTGTCTCCCACCCCTCAGGGCTGTCGGACGAGCGGCTGTGGCGCGAGGCGCTGACGGGCGCGGCCGCAGCACTACCGGACCCGTACCTGCGCGCACTGCTGCGGTTCCTGGCGGCGTCAGCGCCCGCACACCCGCACCACCACCCGCCGCCCACACACCACCCCGACCTGGCGGCTGTGCTTGTGAGTACACGTACTACAACTTCCTACCTTAGACTCGACTTATAATTTTGCACACTAGGAATTTCTTTTGGTATCGTGACTGCGTTTACAAACATTTGTTCCGTGTGGGAATCAAAACCGCGAGCGTAACAGTTAATCACTCAGACACTGAGCCAACCATGCGGTTGCGTTGAATTTAAGAAAAGAGAAAAATATTTCTAATTTGAGCGGGGCTACTGCAATTTTGAATCTTTAGTAATCCCTAAGAATACAGTTTCCGCTATAAAATCAAGTTTTAAGCCGTCAAGATTTAATTTAGACCATCCTGTGGTACATTTGGTAAAGATAACACAACCAAAACAAAAAAAAGGAAAAAAAAAAAGAAAAAGAAAAGAAAAAAAAAAATCAGTAAAAGATTGTTAGAGCAGCTGCGAACGATTACGAGGGAACAGTTAGACTTTGGTTGACATGTGAGATCCGTATATTTTCAATTATACTCATCATTCAAGTGTCATCAGCAATTAATAGAACTATATCCGATAATTTAACCATCATATGAATGAGATCATGAATATAAACAGGAAAGGGCCGAGAATTGAACCTGGGGCACGCCAATCTTGACTAGAGACCCGGACGACGTCGCCCCAATAACAATTACTTTTTGCTGCCTGTATGATGAAGGGTATTATAATAAACCGAGCTACTGATGTTTTTTTTGACCACGTGATCAAACTTCTAATTTTATAACTCAGCCACGGGAAAATGAGATAGCCTCTAATGAACTAATTCCTCTTTTTTACAATGCCAATTAAATATCTTACAGAAAACGTCAATTATCCCAACTTGCCCTTGTTATTTATACATAGCCTCCTAATTTACTAACTCAGCCACGGAATTTATATCTCATCACCATATTACCTTAAAAAAAATCAATTCAAGCGAGCATATCATTTATTATAACTTGGTATGTAAAATAATACATCATATTCTTTTATCGTGAAAATAGCAGCTGCAAGACATGGCGCGAGCGTGCGAGACGATAGCGACCGGCCATTTGCACCAATCAGAGAGCGAATGGCGCTCTCTGATTGGTGATTCATGTACTGACGAGTTGGTCACGTGTATTTACTTTTATCGTTCACGCGTTCACACAATTGTTTCGGGTACATATTTACCTAAAACACACAAAAAACCCTAAACCCCCCCCCCCTAAAACTGTTATACCCAAGTTCAAAATGTCAACTTTTAATACACTTTAGATTATTATATTTACGTTAAAAATACCTACTAGTTACAGAAATGTTTTTACCATTGTCTAATTGACAGTCACAGGCAAATTGTATGATTCGTCCTTAAAAACTGAACTGAAGTGATAAAACTGTGCCGCGGCAGCGGCCGGCGAGCGCTACTTCCTAGTTGCTCGCAGAAATATTTTCACCATTGTCTAATTATCCGATAAAAAGAAAGTTTTGCAGCGGTTCTGTCGGAAACTTTAGTAGCACAACATTTAAATAAATATCGATCTTTAGGACATTCGATACTCTGAACTTCGATATTTAGGTCATTAGATACTCTGAACATCGATGTTTAAGCCTTTCGATGTCGTGACAGTAGTTTCTACGTACTATTAACAGTAGTTTCTCGTTACATTTTAAACATATAGAGTTAAAAAATTAGAAGCTATCGAATATCTTTTCTGATGCCAAATGTTAATATTTTAGAAGTTTACTGCTTGAATGCATGTTACAAATTTAGATGCTAAAAAATAACCACCATGCCGAGTTATATTTAATGTGGCTAAGATAGTAATATTTAGACGCTCGTTAATAGTGGCTGACTTAGTCATTTAGAAGGCAATTTAATTTTTTTTAGAGGCGAGTAATTCTATTAAAAAGAAGCCGGTTTAATTAGCACCCTTTGATAAATAGGAATCCACAAGGTGAGCAGCTTGTCCACGAATTCCGTAGTGGTGTAATTTACAAATCGGTGTGTTGTGATCGACGGAGTCGAACGCTTTTGAGAGATCACAGAAAATACCAATGGCATCTTGGGACTTCTCCCAGGATTCCAAAATGTTACTGATAAGTTTTACCCCCGCGTCCGTTGTCGGCCTACCCTCCGTGAAAGGAAACTGTTGACTGTGCAGAATCCCATTTGAGTTGAAGAGAGACAACATCTTAGAGAGGAGGCCTGAGTGAGTCCCTGCAATGGGAACATTATAGGCTCTGGTTATCTGGTCCAGCATGATATTTTCATAGATTTTACTCAATGCTGGAAGCACGGATTCAATTGAATGTGTTATAGCAAATAATTTGGTTGTTCATTGTAAATTAACCCTGTTATGTAATAAAGAATAAATGGTTGTCAAAAAAAGTGTATTAGGGCGATGTTCGGTTTGAAATGCACAGACACTTGTAAACCATATTTTATTCAGTATAAAATACTGACATTGCCATCTCTGTACATATTTGAGGTTGCGGTATTTGTGAAAACCAACCCAAAATTATTTCCTAAGCTATCTGACTTAAATAACCGAAGTAGACGACACCCCAATATGTTATGTGCAAGACAGTCTAAGACAGCTCTGATGCATAAGAGTGTCTTCTGCATGGCACCAATTGTATATGATCACATACCAGAATCGATCAAAATCTTAAATGTTAATTTATTTAAAAAACATCTAAAAAACCTTCTGATAAGTAAATCATATTATAATATTTCGGAGTTCCTATCGGAAAAAAAACTGTGGGACCTAAGTTAAATCTAAATATCAATGTTTGCTGCAATATTTAATGACTTTGGTGGACTCTTGGTATTAATTTTTCGTTATTATTATTATTTATTATTTTTTAATTATTCCTGACATTTAAATTGACATGCTTGTATGTTTCCATTGACATTATTCATATTTTTAGCCATTGACATTATGATGTAATTTTAGGACATTTTATTTTATTGTAATTCAGATAATTTGACATTAATTCCTATTTGAAATAATATTAATTAATTATGTTTTGCATGCCCATGTGATGGTAGAACATGGAGAACTTATTACTGTCACAACATCTGTTATTATTTACCCATGTTTGCAAACAAATAAATGATTTGAATGATTTGATTTGGTTCTGTGTTATTCGTACTGTTAGTTTTTCCAATAAATAAAATAAAAGGTTCTTATTTACAGAACGAGACTGAAATGCGGCTAGAGGACCGCGTGGCGTTTGCGTGCATCTTCCTCTCTGACGCGAAACTGCACGAGTACATCCGACAGACGTGCGACTCTCTCGTCGAACAGGGGGACCTGTCGGGGATACTACTTACTGGTCAGCAAATGAAACTAAATATTCGGGACCAAGGGCATAGAGAGGAAATTCGTAGAGGTCAAAAGGTACCCTAGGTAGAAGATCAGGCGCATAAACCTCCCTCTCTTTCCTCCTACTGATGAGCGACAATGCGCAACCGTGGTGCTTTTTGATCTTTGGGAAAGATTTACATGTCATGTTGATGTACAGCGTTGGCCCTGATCCTGTGACCCACAACCAGATTAGCGGCTTTTCCCCCTTCGTCTTACGCGGTCTGTTAGTTTGAGTCTCAAAATCCTGCACTTCATGGGTCGCTGGCAAATCGCGAGTGAGGACTTTTATGTTGATTTGTCAAAAACCGTGTTCGTACATTATTCTCAAGGATGAAAGGATGCAAACGTTCATGAACTTTTGGGGGACTGTAGACTGGATGTAAAGTTCTTTATCCCCTTCAAAAAAGAAAGGATTCCACCTACCAGACGGGTGTGTGTTTGGTAGGTTTGGCTAGGCGGGCTTCATATGAGTCATAGATGGCGCTGTAGTACATTTTGTGTTATGATGCTGTAGTACTTTTTGAACTTTTTTGAAGTGTTACGTGTTGATGATTTTTGTTAACTGTTGTATCAAAGCTGATATGTTCTGCAGGTGCCAGTACGGAAGGCATAGCGCTGCTGCAGCGCTGGGTGGAGAACACGGGTGACGTGCAGTCCGTGGCGCTGCTGTCCGCGCGCTGCTTCACCGCCGAGCTGCTGCGGGATCCTCGCGCCAGGAACTGGCTCGACAGGTACCACAGCAGTATCATAGCCCTGCTGCAGCGCTGGGTGGAGAACTCGGCGACGGTACCACAGCAGTATTATCATCTGCCTAGCCTTTACATTGTGTTAAACCCGGCTTCCTTTCTAACCAGCCAATGACCTGTATTTTACATGGAGCGGCTGCCTTTTTAACCTACACAATTTAGTAACTAGGTAAAATGATACCCTGTGCCTGTGACTGGTTGTCAGACATTAGGACTGTTAGACTGGACTGGTCTGAACTGTCAGAGATCTTGTACAGCTAGCTGATAAACGTTAAATGAAAGCCCGCGGGGACAAGTAGATTAGAAGATCTGAGCTAAGGTGTTCCCAAAATAGTCCAAAACCTGCATGACATTTGAGACTTCATCTCAAAAACTGCCTTATGTGAATGTGTGAAGATACAGCAGGTAATTAATGTTTCAGAATATCAACGAATGAAAGATTATGCCGGCCGGTTTTGATTACAAAATACTTCTAAAAGGGAAATAATTAGTCGAGCCACAAATTTTTTTATTGGCCACGTGATCAAATTTCTTATTTTATAACTAAGCCACGGGAAAATGAGATAGCCCTTTTTTTGGAGGGTGGAAAATCATTGAATAACCCCTCCCGCTCTTGGGCAGAGCGAAAGGGAGTGTCAGACTTCTACTGACTAAAAACCACCCATGTTCCTTCTTAGCCCTTTATGTCGAGGCCGCGGTATCTCTTGAAAACAATCCGCAACCCCGTCGGGAAATGAGATAGCCTCTCGTCTTTTTTACAACGGTGAGCCCTACTTCCGAGCTACTCGCAGAAACGTTTTCACCATTGTCTAATTATCCGATAAAAATAAATTTTCGCAGCGATTCTGTCGATAACTTTTGTAGCACAACAAAATAAAAATAAATAAATATCGATCTTTAGGACATTCGAGCCACTGGACTTTGATATTTAGGTCGTGAGATACTCTGAACTTCGATATTTAAGCCTTTCGATGTCACGACAGTAGTTTCTACGTACTGTTGGTGGCTATTATTTACTATTTGATGACAATTTTAGAAAAAAATTGACGATGAATTAATTGGGGATGAGTTACATTTCAAACATACTGAGTTAAAAAAATTAGAAGCTATTGAATATCTTTTTAATAGGAATAACCTACCACCACCTATTAGAATGATCAGCACAATAGATTCTTTCAGAAGACGTTTACGGCAGTTTCTGATAAAATCACAAAGAAAGTTGAATATGGTCGCACTGAATTTCTCAATTATAGAATGCAAAAAAAAATTCTACGTACCTATCTAGTGAACTTGATCACGGTACAGTTTTTTTACAACTAATTGCTACACATAAGTTTTAAAAGATGATAAAAACAAATTGTCACGTTCATGCTCACGCTCGGCTGATTGAGGATTATGTCACTTGTGTTTTTAGCCGGAGGGTGCTGTAGCGTTTTCCGCGGCGCCGCCGCCGTCGCAACGACATGTCGCATTTTGTGAGACCTGTGGTATAAAAATAGCACACTAAAATAACCACCTATTTTTTATTTATTTTTTTATTCACTTAATATGCTTTGTAACAACGCATGCGCACGTCCTTACCCGAAATGCCTGGCCCACTTGCACGCGACGACTGTAACAAAACGGTGGAGCGGCGTCGGGATGGCTTCCTCACTCATATCCATTTGTTCGTCATAAGCATAACGCTGTGGTATGTACTCGGTCCCGAGTCTTGTTACCTATAAATACAAAAATCGATTAAGAATAACAAAGGTAGGTAGTTTTTTCATCTATAAATAGCACCTTCATAATATTAACCTTTAAACTAGCTTACCTTTTTTTATATTTTATGCGTTTATCCACGTTTGATTAATTTTAGCTCCACTCCCGTCGTAATGTACTATTATACGTACGTATGTTATGTATGTACCCACACATCTAATTCTGCAATATTTTCCGTTGAAATCTAACCAAATTATTGTGAGTAATTAGTCCATCGCGCTCGGCTGCCTGCAGCGTATTGAGCGATGAGGTGCATGGATTCATAATTCATAATAGTGCGTTTAGAAGTTGAAAGTGTGCGAAACAGGTTTGTTTCAATGCGCCCGTTTCATTTATTTGGATGCCTTAGTTTCTCTGTTTTGTTTTAGCTTACACTTTTTATCATATTTTTATCTTTATTACTAAGTATTCTCATTAGTATATACACCTATTTCACATAATTATATAAGTACTTACTCATACACACACATAATTATAAACACAAAGTACAAAACTGTTTCACATTCGTCACTTCACCATGTCAGGGCCAGTTGAAAACCAGCGTCGGGCACTACTGCTCGGCTTTTTGCTGAACTGGTCCTATTTGGCGCAGCCGTGAGATGCACACACTGTTTCAGTTTAGATTGTTAGTTTCTTTTTATATTTTTTATTGTCTGTTCTGTGCACTTGTGGCTTGTGCTAAATAAATATGTTTTCTTTCTTTCTTTTCTTTCTTTTTTGATGCGAAAAGTTAAATATTTTAGAAGTTACAGCTTGCATGCATGTAACCAATTTAGATGCCAAAAAATAACCACCTTGCTGAGTTATATTTAGAGTGGCTCAGATAGAAGATAACTATTGGCTAAGATAGTAATATTTAGACGCTCGTAAATTGTGGCTGACTTAGCAATTTAGAAGGCAAAGTCGATTTTTAGAGGCGAATAATGCTATTAAAAAGAAGCCGATTTAATTGACAACCCTTCTAAAATAACATCAAAATATTCTATCAATGTAAATCAGATGTTAAATTTCGCGTCAAAATGTAAGGGGTAGCGTGGCCGAGCGGTCTAAGGCGCTGGTTTAAGGCACCAGTCTCTTCGGAGGCGTGGGTTCGAATCCCACCGCTGCCACATAACTTTTAGACAAAAGTACAATCGTATTTAAGGTAAATGCGACAAGGTAACCCGCGAAATTCGATTATTAGAAGGTTTTTTGCAATTTACCGTTCAGTGTCACACCGGCAAATTGCAAAAAACGTAAGAAAAATCGAATTTCGCCTGCTACCTTGTCGCATGTAAATCGGAATGTCGACAATCAAGAATAATATTGAAACGCTGCACATTGTTATCTAAGTTGATAAACTCGTGTTATTTATAACTTTTTATACTATCAATAAGCTTTTGCCTACGGCTTCGCCTGTGCGAAGATAACCATGATGAGATCATCATCATTCTCCTGCCCTTATCTCAATATATTTGGGGTCGGCGCAACATGTCTTCTTCTTCCATACTTCTCTATTTCTCGTCATCTCAGCAGTCACCTCCTTTCTAGCCATGTCAACCTTCACACAGTCCATCCATCGTTTCTTTGGTCTTCCTCTACTCTTATAGCCATCCACATTCATACTCAACATTTTTCTCACAACATTTTCTAAATTCCTTCGCATCACATGTCCATACCACGACAATCGATTACCTCACAACTTTTCAAGCATAAGCATGATGAGATGAGAAGATTATTTTTAAACAAAAGGGTTGCGGCAAAATCCTTTTGTTAAATCATTCATTCATACCAAGTTTACTTTTGTCAGCCCTAGTAGCGTGTTTTAGTTTGCACCCGGTAGGCGGGTGCTGGGCATGGTCACACGCCAACAATAGCTATCTATATGTACGACTCGGTAGTCGGGTTGTGGGCACACCAACGAATTATTTTGGACTCGGGAGTCGGGTGCTGGGCACTGAATGTGTCTAACTGCGTAAGAATGTGGGTTATTTAAAATACGACGTTGCTACCTACCGGTCATTTTAAAAGAGTAACCATGGAGTTTCTTGTCGGTTCTTCTCCATGGGGAACGACCAACCCGAACCGTGCACCTTTTGTTGCCGTTTGATAAGTGCCCGTTGTATTTAATGTCAACCAGTCAGTAGGTACTTTTCAGTCATCTTCGCCGACGTTTTTTGAAAAGTGACGATTCCGTCAGAATTCCATCTTTATCCGAAAAAACCGTGGGTTTAAATAGCAACAACAACTTCTAGATAACTTTTTTAATATTAAAATTTCTCCCATGTTTCCTAGCGAGCTGCTAATTGGAGCATATCAGATAGGGGTAGCGTGGCCGAGCGGTCTAAGGCGCTGGTTTAAGGCACCAGTCTCTTCGGAGGCGTGGGTTCGAATCCCACCGCTGCCAGATTCTCTTTTTGTTGTTGCCCGATATATCTTTAGTAATAAACGTTATCCCAACCAATATTTACTAGCTAAATCTACTCGAATTTGGGTCAAAGCTTCTTGTTCAGTTTCTAAAGGCTATTTAATAATATATTATTTATCTATATTTATCGGATAATTAGTTATCTATTCAAGTATGTAGTATGAAACAAAGTCGCGTTTCGGTTTTCTTATTCATTGTGACCTTCATTCAAATGAATTAGGGTTGAGTTTCCAAATATTTTAAGACTAATTACTTTATTACGCTGCAACTTCAAACATACTAGTCATTCTGAAGTAATCTTAATTTACAACATTATAAAGTTGATAGTGGTTAAAGTGAAGATTTAAAAATGCAATAAATGTGGTTGCAGCTACCGCTGTATCCTGGACAGCTGGCAACTGTGGTGGGCGCGATGTGCACTCGACACGTGGGTGTGCGGCGCGGAGGGCGGGGCCGAGTGGGGCGGGGCGGCTGGGGGCGGGGCGGGGGGCGGGGCCGTGCCGCGCCACGTGTGCGTTGCGTGTACGTACTGCGGCAAGTCCGTGGCGGCACCGCCCGGGCATAACCGGCCGCGTGTCGCCTTCCAGAGGTTGCCGCCGCCTGCTGCTAAGATGAAGGTAGGTTCAAGGTTTCTTATCACAACATCCCGACACCCACTATCTCATCATCAACCTCAGCTCAACTTTACCCAATTGCTGGGTATAAGCCTCTCTGTTTGTACCAAACTCCACGCTTTTGTGCATTTACACAACTCGAAACTTACTAAATATTGCACAATTGAAATTTTAACTGTCTAAGACAGCCGAGCGCTGTAAACGAACATTTCTACAGACATAAACTGAACTGTGAAAAAATAAATAGTGTTACTGGAAAAAGCTCTCGGCTCTGCGAGAAACACTGAATTACTCTCCATCCATGAGTCAAACAAATTACTTCCTTTAATTAATTGAAGCGTCCCAAAACCTGCGATATTTAAACCAACAAACTGTCGCACTAAAACCATTTCCGAAGTGTCATGCCTACTCTTTGTTTTCTCCACACACTCGTCCAGCAAATCTCATCGTGTCCGAACTGCCGCAAGCCCCTCCCCCGCTGCGGCGTGTGCTCGCTGCACGTGGGCACGGGCGCGGGGGGGGCGGGGGGCGCGGGCGCGGGGGCTGCGGGCGCGGCCTTCAGCGCCTGGTTCAGCTGGTGCGTGGCCTGCAGGCATGGCGGACATGCACAGCATCTTATTAACTGGTTCAAGTTAGTAGCCTTTATTTTTGGAGGGTGGGAAATCATCAAAAGACTCCTACCGAGCAGAGCAGTAGGGAGTGTCAGTCTTCTACTGACTTAAAACCACCCGTGTTCTTTCTTAGCCCTTTGTGTCGAGGCCGCGGAATCTCTTTCGAATAACCCGCAGCCCCGACGGGTGTAAGCTAGTAGCCTTATTCTCAACGTCAGTATGTTAGGTTAGGTTTAGCCGGGGATCACGGAAGACACACTAGTTCTCGGTCCAAGCGTGTAAAGAAAATATTAGGATGGTTTAGTCAGTTAAATATTAGGATGGTTTAGTCAGTTACGAGTCTGACAGACCCTTCTGCTCACCCAGGGCATAAGAAATCCATGAGGATTTGCGAAGCGGAAACAAAAAAAAAGTTAAGTTAGGTTAGCCATAATAGTAGCGTAGCCATAATTTAAGCTCCAAATAATCCTTGCAACGATCATTCGGTACTTCAATGACAGACCTGAAAAGCAAACATTTCTGATGTGTCTTATCAACTGCCTAGCTATCAACTATGTTGGTGTCAACTTCTAACCAAGACCTCCTTGTTGTGTAAGTGTAGCTGTCTGTGGAAATTATATTGAAAAAACAATATGATAGCGCCGTAGCGGTGGCTATCTCTAAACATGACCAGGCGTCAAAAAAATGTATTAAACTATAATTATCATCTATATTTTGCCTTTACCTTTGTCGTGTGTATTCTATTTCAACTATTCGATCAATATAAACAAACGCATGAGATAAAATTTAATTTTTCAAACTCTAGGGAGCACACAGAGTGTCCAGTCAGCTCGTGTAACTGTCACTGCGCAACACTAGACCCGCCCGACAGACACTAGCCGAACTTAGCCGAGCGTTGCCGAACCGAGCCGAGTTCAGCCGAACTGTAACTCCGGACCCAGGTTGACCGCAGCAAAGAAAACTTACTGAGGTGGAGATTTGTAAATGACTATGTACTGAAGTTCCAATGTGGTGCTGTTCCATAAATAATGGGGCACTTAATATCGTCTGTCCTGTTGTTTGTTTCCTATAGGAACTGATCGACGGTACCGAAAGCGCCAAACTAGTACAGTACCCGGCGATAAATATTGCATATACATCGACCTTTGGAAAGAGACAATCGGCTAATTTCGGCTTCGTAGAGCGTTATCTCTGTCGCACGAACTACAAACAGTCCGGTATCTATTAGGAGCTGTTAAAACAATTATGATTTGCTTATTTTGATAATTATTTTTATTCTTTGTATAAAATACACCAATTTCCAAAGTTCGATGTGCAATATTTATCGCCGGGTACTGTAGCTCAGACCTGTGCCGACACAATTTAGATTGCCATCGAAACGCTTAGAAAAAGAAGACCTATTATAACTACACAGATAAAACTGTTGCATTTATAATTATAAGCTTGATACTATTATTTTGTAAAAAAAACTATTACGAATGTTTTAACTTTCCCTCAACTTGACTTGAATTAAATAATATTGAGTCAAGAAACCACACATGAGGACTAAAGCCGTAGCCCAGCGAAATACGAGTATGTCCACTTTCTAGCTGCGAGTCATTAAATTTCCAAAGGAATTGAATTTTGTTTTCTTTTATGGCTACGGCAAAAAATAAAGTTAAAATCCTTTCCAATCTATTTGGATCACTTTATTAGCGAACAGTTTGTCAAGTCTATGATGAGGGCGCCACTTAGAAGTTTACGCAGAAATAAACATTAGGAATATGGCACCTTATAGTAGGAAGTTATTTTGCTATCGGCGTGATTATTTCGATGCAAGCTTGTGATGACCATAGCTATAAGTTAATTTAGGCTTTTCAAACAGATTTGACTTTCTATAGTGTAAAATAAGCGCATACTAGACTAAGGGATAATTTCTCCAACGAAATTAATCGCGATCAGCATATTGAAGCCGCGTTCAAGAGCTGCCACTATTGCTATGGAAAAGAGATAAAACCGATGTGGCATATCGACATGCCCGCCATTTTAATTTTTTTTGGAAATCGCAGCCCACGATAAAAGTGGTATGTATGGATAGAGGACATGTAGATGAACAAAAAATATCCAGTAACATGGTACCCCAAAGTGTCACGTTACCGAGATATTTGAAGGTAAAGATCGACACACACACGACAAAATGCCGGTGAGTCGATATGCCAGCTTCCGTAAAAAAAGTATAAACCCCTTTGGCACTATCGCAGCCCTTAGACGCCGTTTACATATAATTATGCTGATTGTGTACGGATTCGTTGGGGTAATTTGTGCTAAAACTAAGTCAGTACCAACGGCATTTTGTTTGAGTTCCAACGTCAGTCAGCTAGGTTAGGCCAACTATGTCAACTTATAATATTATCATGTATTTTTGTAAGTATTTGTGTTCATAGTGTAAGTCAGAATGTGTCGCGTATATTTTTCTATTTAGCAGTAAGAGATGGCTTATTTTTGTACACTACCTACTTTACTTTAGATAATTATATTACGTGTAATTATGTTATTTTATAAAGTAATCATTTTGTTATTGTTCAAAAATTATAGAGCAGTTTTTCAATAGGTTAGTTGTATTCTGTTGAATGGCTTGTCTTCATCTAGTTCATTATTGTATTATACTTACGTTGATCTGCTGAGTGTTGTATAAAGTACTTATGATTATCCATATTCGTTGTTTCATTTATCAGTCTCTTGTATGGTCTACCAGATGAAAGTAGGACAATGGAGGAACTGGACTAGAATCTTGTCAAATAGAAAAAAAATCAAAATGTTAGAACTGGAGACTATATTAGTGGGCAACAAGGGAAACGAAGGATTTTAAGGTAATGTAAAATAATACAGCGAAATGAATAGAAATAAAATTTCTTTTATATTTCCAAATATATATATAATATATATACATTTATTAAATAATCATTTCATCTTTATTCCAATTTAACAATAAAATTCTCAAAGACACAACATTTGTTTAACTCTGTTTATCGTACAAGGATCCCATCCCGTAGGTACGTTGTATACACACAGACAGCCGTCATACAAAAATATATCATTAGAGGATGCGACGAACGCAGGACAAGTAGTCGGCTATAGTCAACAAGTTCCACAATCCAGAAACATCTCATATTCTGCTATTTAAATATACCATTCTCATATAAACATTTACATCTGACTTAACGTACATCTAACTTACAAGTATCGCCGCGGCGACGTCATCACATAGTGAAAATATTAAATCAACACAGATACACAACATCTTCCTCTCCGCACTCTACTGTGCGGAGGTAATTTATAGAAATTCATTGTTTCAATAGTTTCTTGTGGACATTATGTCCAAATTCTAATTCGTTTCATATGAAGTTATCACACGTTACAAAAAGTGGGAGCGCCCAACGACAACGACAAGTACTGAAGTACTAACAAGTAACAAGCAAGTGTTACCTTGCAACACAGCGACTCGCACTGACTGCACTACTGCACGCGCAGCGCGGCTGTAAACACGAGACACGATAACCACGCAGCCACCTTACAATGTACACGTGGCCTACGTATGACAGGGACACATATACAAATATTTTATATTCATCATAAAAATTTACTTTACTTTACAACAATAGATTTGCACAATTTCCTTTATATACACATTGAATAAATACTTTTTGTAACATCAGAATTTGAAACAATCTTTGGTATAGTAGATCGCATCGACATGAGCGTCACAGCGTCGGGCGTATCGCGGACTGTTCACTACGCACTACGCAGTACGCACTACGCACCTCGATCGTCACGTCATCATAGTTCACTACACGTTAAAGCTCTCGACTGCAGAGACACGACACTCGGCACGCGCACAGCTTCGAGTTCGTCTCAGTCCACGCTACTAACGGCTAACTACCGGAACCGGAATGTTGAAGTGTGGCGGAGGCCTACCGGCGCCCGCTCACTTGCCCTCGTCCTGCTCCATCGGCTCCTCTGACACCGAGCGGGAGCTCTCCGCAGACCTGCAACACACAGCCAGTAAGTACACGTACACACAGCACGACAGCGCTCCAGCACAGCGACACCCACCTGTGCGCGGGCTCGGGCTGCGCCTGCTGCATGCTGAGCGTGGCCATCGCCTGGCACGTGTCGGCCGCGTCGCGCTCCGTCTGCAGCCGCCCCAGGCGCAGCGCGGCCACCGCCGGCGCCGCGTCCAGCGCCGACAGCTGCACCAGCTCGGCGCCGCGCTTGAGGCCGCGCCAGTGCTGCGCGTGCACGGCGATGGTGGCGCGCAGTGCGTCCTGCGCGCGCGGGTGCGGCACGCGCGCCAGCTCGTGCAGCGCGGGCGGGCTGGCGCGCTCGCCCAGCAGCGCGCGCACGCACTCCTGCGCGCAGTCGCACATGGCGGGCAGGTCGTAGCCGCCCTCCAGCGCCAGCACCAGCTTGCCGCCGGCCAGCTGCGACAGCTCGCGCGTCATGTGCGCGAAGCAGGCCGCGGACACGTTGTAGCCGCCCAGCGGCGCGGGGTGACCTGCCGCCGCGTCGAACCCGCACGACACTAGCACTATCTCTGGGTCGTACTCCTGTACACAACATACGCAGCGTGTTATTGATGCGCGCCCAAAATAATAACATTTCAATTAACAGGGATCATAAGTAAGAGTAATCAACATCTAAGGAACAGACAGGCTGTTCAAAATTATCTTAAAATCTTACAAATAGTTTTGTACGCGCTGCTGAAAAATCACGGATAACCAAAGATGATTGTTAATTGACTTTATTTAACTACCACGAAACTAACAAGCGGAAGGTGAGCGGAAAAGTGCTGATACATTACTCGCACAAGTTTTATTAACTAAAAACAGTAAAAATAAGCAGTTGCGTAGAATTACCTTAGCAATAGGCATGATAACAGATCGGAAGGCGGCGAGGTACTCGGCGTCGGCCAGCGGCGGGTTGGTGCCGCCGCACCAGGCCACGTTGACGGTGTAGCCGAGCCCGCCAGCCGCGCCCGCCTCGCTGGCGGCGCCGGTGCCGGGGAAGAAGTTCCCGTCGTCGTGTCGGTGGATGGACATGTACAGCACGTGCGGGTCCGAGTAGAAGATCTGCTGCGTGCCGTTGCCGTGGTGCACGTCCTGGAGAGGGGACATGACATATTAATCATGACGCATCCGAAGTGACCTGAGCTCTCTTACAAATGAAAAAGTAAAGTGCATAATATATACAGTTTTGTATCACTATTGTTTGTACAAGATATGAAATACTTGCCCGTCGGGGCTGCGGGTTGTTCAAAAGAGATACCGCGGTCTCGGCGCAAGGGCTAAGAAGAAACATGGGTGGTTTTTAATCAGAAGAAGTCTGACACTCCCTTTCGCTCTGCCCAAGAGCGGGAGGGGTTATTTGATAATTTTCCACCCGCCAAAAAAAAGTATGAAATACTTTATTATTGACTAAATATTAATATTACTTTAGAGAATAGATATTTGTGAAAAAAAATGTGACAAATTAACAAAATAGTGGTATGTAGATTCTAAAACACACAAACATCAAGCCAATATCTTTTAGTTGCAACCCTATTGCCGTTAATTGGGTAGTACCTACTGAGCCGATGATCCCGAATTCGGTCTGCTACTAAGAAATTCCTGACGAAAAACCCAACTAACCATACATAGTAAGTAAGTTTTTTAAGTATGTATGTACTTGTTTCCATTCAATCTGTTTTTGGAGCTTGGATAGCTTAAGATTTTTTTGTCAAATTGTACATGTTACATCCTCAAATAAACAAATAGTAGAAAAAGAAATAATAGTTATATGTACGTACCCAGTCCACAATAAGTATCCTCTGCAGACGATGCCTCGTGTGCAGGATGCGTGCGGCGACGGCCACGGAGTTGAAGAAACAGAAACCCATCGCCTGGTTGGGTTCCGCGTGGTGGCCTGGTGGACGGACTACTGCGAACCTGGGGGGAGAGGCGCTTGGATAACGAATGGAACATTTGGGTAAAAAGTAAAAAAAGAAAATTGATTACAAAATAGGGATGTGTCCTGACTAAAAAAACTATGATTCTGCTTAGTCCGTCAGTTAGATTATCGAAAAATATTGGATACGTGTTTTTTGTTTTATGAAATTAATAAAAAATTACGAAGATAAAACACGATAAAGATCATGAGTGGGGGGATTGAAACGTCACTTTTTGGTAGAAAATGCCATGCAAAATGACGTCACGCGAGTATTCAAAGCACTGTATCTTCTTCATTGTTTGTTTAAGTGTAAAAAAAAATCGGAAATCTATTTGGAAATCTATCTAACCAACTAATTGGATTTATTTTTGGCAACTACCCTATTGTTTTTTTATTGTCAATAGAAAATTCTAGATCCACCTGGGTTGAATATTTTTGTTGGTTATAAGAAAGAAGGCAGCTGTTTCATACATTTTGACCTTATTTTGTATTGGCAGTTAAAAACGGCAGAATAATGTCGTCGTTGGTGATCTAGAATCAGTTGATAAATAACCGGTTTAAATGCCAGCGCCAACTAAAAGATAGGCCAGTAAGACTCACCCATTCCGGAGGTCCCCCTTAGCGGTGCGCACGGCCAGGTCCAGCACGGCGCCGGCCGCCGCCCGCGCCGCGCCCGGCGTGTGCGCGTCGGACCACGCCGTGTCGGAGTCCACGCCGAGCCCGCCGCACGCCAGCCGCACGAGCTGCCGCACGCCGCCGCCGCTCTCGCGCCCGCGCCCGCCGAACAACGCCACGTGGGACTCCGAGTGCACCGACTGACAGAATTATTAATATTTCAGGGTTTTTCTTTTCAAAAATGTCAGTAATTTAAGAATCAACTGTAAGTAGAAAAAAACATTGTATAAAAGTGGTTTAAACTATGATTTCTCTTCTTTTTGTTTGTTTTGGGTATGAGGAACAGAGTTAAAGTTCCTCATCCCACATAGAAAAGGGAGGATCATCCCACATAGAAAAGGGAGGATCCTCCGACCCGATGGGTGTTGTGTCTGGTGGGCTAACTGCCCGACATAATAGATAAGTCGGGATCTTCTATATGAGCTACGGTAACTTTGCTTGCGCGATGTAGGACATGTCATTTAGTTCACATGTGTTGCGATAGATGTCGCTGTCGCCACAAATCCTTCATGTACTATAAAATAAAAAAAAAAATTGTATTCAATTATCAGTTAACCAAATAAGTGTGTGTCGTTTAGTCATCGTATTCTTTAGTGATGTATAATAATATGCTGTTGCGGCTGAAATCTGCAATTGCAGTCGTTTTGGAAATTATTCAAAAACATTTTCAGTTATATTCAGTAGTAAAGATACATATTAGCACAGTATTCTTGTACTTCGATATACCAATCCTCAAACCGATTTATCCAAACACAAAGTAAAATTTAGAAATAAAAAGACGTCGAAAAACCATGGTTTAAACAGACCTCTTAAATGAAAAGAAAAATATTAATATTGATCTTAGCTATGATAACTCCGCATACCTGTAGCTCCTCGAAGGTGGCCTTCCTGGGCCGCGTCCGCTCGGCCCTGGCCACCAGCCCCGTCTCGCACAGCCGCGCCCACACGGACTGCAGGCGCCCGCCGTGCTCCGGGTGCGTCGGGGCGTGCGCGCCGCACGCGCAGCTGGAAACAACACACGCACAGTTACGACTACTACACAAAAGTTCAACTCGCTTGCAACAGGTTGCGACCAATGAGGCGGTATTTTAGGATCAGAAGATTCAGAGTTTAAGAATCTCCAACCTAATAAAAGCACGGTATCAGAGAGCCATTATGAGAGATGAAAAAGTCATTATCATGATGGTGTTCGTGACTTACCCGTGTTTAAGCATAAGCGCGTCGTACGCTAATCCTGTAGCCGGCGTGCGCGCACCCACTAGTGGAGAACTTAGTGCGCGCGCCAGTGGGGCTGGCTCGCACGGCGGGGTGGGGCCGGCAGGGGCTGCGGGGCCCACCGGGGCTGCGGGGCCCGCGGGACTGCAGGCCGCCGGGGCCGCGGGGGCCCGTCGGGCGGTGAGGTCGATAACCTCGCCCTCTTCCTCTCGCAGTTGTGCCGCAGCGGCGTCGTGCGCACGAGTTAACACCTGGTGGTGGGAGATGGTTACTTGGCATTCTAATGACGAAAAGTGTTTGTTGTTTTGGTAAAGATTTTGGTGAAATCAGCCGGACGCAAGACATCGTTTGTTGTGGTGATGCTTGGTCTTAGAGACTTATGAATGAATAGCTTTTGCCCGCGGCTTCGCCCGCGTGGATGTCGGTAATTTCAAGAATGACGATTTTCCACACAAATTTTAATCCCCTGTTTTACCCCCTTGGGGTTGAATTTTGAAAAATCCTTCCATAGTGGCTGCCTACGTCATAAGAGGAACACGTGTGCGAAATTTTCAGTTTCAGCCCTAAGGGCCTGTGCGTTGTAGCGGCGATCGGCGGCGGCGACCTCTCGCGTCCGGCCCGCCCGCAAGCCATGGTCCGGGGCGAGGAGGAATGGGACGTTGTCGCCTCCTTCTGCGAAGCAGTGATGCTAGCGAAGGTGGTGGTGGAACGTGAGAGTAAGAGAACCTCTCGTCCCAGCCGCCGCGGGAGGCGATCCGGGTGTCGGGGGCCACGTGATGGCTTCCGGCCACCGTAGACGTGGGCCTGTGGACGGTGAGTGATGGGTAAGATCGCCGTCCGTCCGTCTTAAGACGACGACAAGCCGTGTCGACGGCGCGTTCGTGTTCCACGCGCGCCTCAAAGAGATGCAGCAGATGCAGCTCAGCAACATGGTGTGATGTAGTGTGTAAGTGTACTATATTCTGCTTGTGTGAGTACATATAAGATGTATCAATGCACCAAATATACTCCGTGTTTACTCAGCGTTCCAATGTTTCATTTCCCTTAAAGTCCCGTCCTTATATGGCGACCCTGCCACTTGAGCGGACATTTGTTAATCATGTGCGCATTAAGTCTTAATCGTTCTCAGAGCGAGTGTCATCGAGTCAAAAACTTATTAGAAAAATTATATCATCATGTGTCAATCTAAAGTGCAGAATGAAGAGATTTTTTTTAAACCAAAACAGTGCCTTCGGAAGCCACAATTCAGCCACGGTGGAGGAGTTTAAATTTCACATTTCCACAATAAGCATTGTGCTTATGGTCATATGTATGCTGCTGTTTCTCGGAGTGGCCTATATTTTGTACAGGCTATACAAAAAGTGCCACAATCCTTGGATGAGGGAACAATTGACGCGACACATTTTGCGGCGATCATCTAATCGACCCAGGAACTGCCGAGATCTTCAGGTTGCATGTGAGGGGTGCAACTACCGGTCAAACGACGACACCAGCAAGGACATTCCGAAAAAGTAGGAAATATAGCTGAATCTATCAAATAACATCAAGTGAGTACAAGTGCGTGTAATCGAAAAGTGATGTGCATGTGCTTGCATAAGTGTCTATCAAAGGTAATTGTGATAATCCTCTCTTCACTGTTATGAACTGTAATGTATGAACATTTATTCCATTTAAATAGTGAGCTTTGTTAAGCTATCTAGCTATCTTGTTAGATAAGAACATATTTAGTGAAAATTGGGCCAAGTAGGCGACAGGGTGAAATTGTATTGAGGAAAATTAAAGAAGCTGATAATTTAGTAAATCTCTTTAACACTAGTTTGGAAAAGTTAGAACAATTGAGACCTAGCTTAAAAGAGGATGAATGTCTAAAAATTAAACAGTTGATTACATCTTTTTTTAGTTTATATGACAGTATATTAGATTTATGCCCCGTCCTTATAATGGAAGGGGCCCGCAAGGGCCAACGCCTGTCGAGGCTGCGGGTTGTTCGCAAGGGATACCGCGGCCTCGACATGAAGGGCTAAGAAGGAACATGGGTGGTTTTTAGTAAGTAGAAGTCTGACACTCCCTTTCGCTCTACCCAAGAGCGGGAGGGCTTATTTGATGATTTCCCACCCCCCCCCAAAAAAAAAAGGGCCTGTGCGTTGATCCTCAGTCAGTCAGCTTTGCCTTTTATATATATAAATAGATGTTTACTGTTGCAATCACAGGAGGGACGCTAGGTTGATTTCGGCCTATTTAGGGGATTCGATCGATTCCCGTAAATATTTAGTTCGCTCGTCTCTGTGTTGGTGATGTACTCACAGTCTTCCGTATCTGGTCGCGCAGATAGTGGTGTGCTGTGGGCGGCGTGAGGGCCGGGTCCCCGAGCGGCAGCGGCGCGGAGTGCGTGCGGCCCAGCGGCCGCTTGCACAGCCGCGCGCTGCCCAGCGCTGACCAGCCCTCCGCCTCCGACACCGGCGGGAGAGACGATACCACCTGATACACATCAACTACTTATACACTGGATTCAATATTATGAAAAATGCAGTATTCTCATAAGACTGGCTTGCTGTGCTTCCAGTTTTTCTTCTTTGTGTCGCCGACACAGTAATATTTCGGATTTGATTGACCCAAATAATGCCACCTCCACGACGTCGTCGGTGACAAGATGCAGGTCATTTTGACTATGTTATTAAGGCTCAGAAGGTAGCACAGAAGGTGAAACAAAGTTTGCGGCGTAACTCCATTCAGTTGACAGAATACCTATCTAGCTGTTGTTGATAAATCATTTGAGCTTCCTAGTTGTAGCTTGGTTTGATCAAATGCGTAGTAAATAGTTTTAACATACCGGAGGGTGTGGATGTGGATGCGGGTGGGGATGCGGCTGCGGCGGCGGCGGCTGGTGCGGGCGGCCCAAACTGATGTTGGGCATGGAGGGCGAGGAGAACAGCAGCTCGGCAGCGCGGCCGCAGCCCTCCTCCTCCTCGCGGATGGGTGCGCTGGTGCCGCCGGGGGGGGAGCCGCGCGGGGAGGCACCCTCGCAGTCTGCGGACCAACCACAACCTTCACACACCACCATACAACACTACCCGCTACTAAAGGTTCGGTGACGGCTTACGTCAGGCTCTGTTCTTTGCGACGACCATTTCTCTAGTGTGGTCACAGTCACACTGGTCAATAGGCCAATGTTCTCTCTTGAATCTAAGTATTTGTAAAATAATACGTTTCAATATTTTTATTGACAGGTGAAGTGATTTATAACAGAAAGATTGAGTGCTTTTCAAAAGTGAAAGGGTTCTAAGTTGAGAAATAGTGATAGTAAAACGATTTTACGTTGATAAAAAATATGAATAATTCATGGGGTGATAGAATTACTCAGGTGGTCATAGAACATGTTTCAATGTCATATTTATTTAAAAAAATGTCTTACTTTTCGAAAAACAAAAAAGTCATTCAAATGCAAAAACGTCAACATAAAAAAACAGCATTCCATGTAGGTACTCACTGCGATGCTTGACGCGCGTCTTGAAGGGTCGGCGCGCGAGTGGCGACGCGCGGCGCTCGATGACGCGCGCCTTCAGACGCACCTTCAGCATGTTGGGCTCGGACGCTGCGGGTTAGTGCACGCGCATGCTCACGTTAACGGGTTAACACACACCTCACGACATCTATATTATACCACATGGAACTTTTGGCGCCGAATTCACGACAACATCTTTATTTTCCAATATAGTTTCCGCAGAAACTTTTGTCACTGTCATTCAAGTGCCAAAAGAACCATGCAGCACTGTCATTTTATTTAGCTTCATGGTTTTAAAGTCAAGTTAAACTTCAGGGTGCATGGTATGAAATGCTACACCCATCACAGGTCCAGGGTATGAGAGAGATGGAGCTATACAAGACAAATTAGCACCATCTCATTTTCACAACGGGCCGAAAGTAGTTTTTATACTTGATAGTATGTCCCCTGAATACCTTGGTATCTTGATCGCGCGTTGTTACGCGTTTCATCGATCTAATGTACAGCAGTCGTACCACATTTTCATCGTATAGACGTAAATGGTTATAGTCATTCTCAAACTCACTTCACATCTCTTACTGTGACTTCGCACGAGCGAAACATTCACAATGAATATGTTGAAAACTCAATTTATCTATATCTCTCTTCTGTTCGCTGAGATTTTTTATCTTCTATCAACCTTTATTTACGTGAAAGTTTCGCCAGTACAAATGCACAGTTGGACAGCGTTATCAAACAACAAATCAAGCGACAGTTTCATAAAAACCAATTAGTTAAACCTATACAACCAGCGTTCAAGTTCCATTCTTTAAGTAAGTCGCTTGACAGTTTGTTCGTAAACGTCGTCTCGTTAGGCTAGGTCCACACAACACGGATGCATCACTCGGAAGCTAGAAACACATACCGGTCTTGCGCAGAGGGTAGTCGGGCGAGGGTTGCGGCGGTGCGGCGTTGAGCGCCAGCGGCAGTGGAGCCGCCAACCGGTAGGGGTGCGTCGCCGTCGCGCCCGTCGATGTTATCGACTCGCCCGATGATGACTTCACTATACCCCTGTGGAAGACATGGCCACATTGAAAACTAGTGGCTAAAAGAAAAGTCGAAAAGTTATGGAGATGTTTGAAGGAAAACTTACCAATTTCTATAAGACGAACCAGGTCCTGTTCCATTGATATTCGCTTGTTTCTTTTTTAAGAATTGCTGGGAAAAAGAAAACATTACGTTAAAATTTTAGCTAAATAATTTGGATTCTTACAGCTTTAAGCTCTAACAAAATTATACTAACCTTCAGAGTAATTAGTGAATTTTTTTTTTTGAGTTTTGTTTTTTTGTTTTTCGAGAGACGAGTCGCCATAACATTCACAATAATGTAATGAGTATTGTGGTTCTCACCTGCAGCTTCTGCTTGACCTCTGTAGACGCGTTGGCGCTGTGCTCATGCTTGTCCTTCTTGCGCAGGAGTTCCACGCGGTCTCGCTCGTGCCTCTCCCGCGCCTCGCGAGCCTCTAGCGCCTCCCGCGCCTCGCGCCTCGCGGCCTCCTCCATGGCCTTCTGCTGTTCCCACAACTGGAACGTTAGTCCTGCCATTATTGTTGCTAACAGACCCCTCTTAAGGAGGGTCTAAAATAATAAATTTGGCGGTTTTGCAGTCAATTCAGATTGGGATCCAAGATTTTTAACCCCTGACGCAAAAACGACGGGGTGTTATAAGTTTTTGAACAATTTCACTAGTTTGGTGATTGTTGACGTAAACACATAATTTTCGTCCGTTTCTGACCACTTTATAGGGTTAGGCTAAGGGAACACTTCTATCTGTCCAAATGCTTATCACGATAAATCTGGATTGCTACCTGAATTGATTGTGTACTGCCTTTCATTGGTGTTGTTAAGAATCCAATGGGGTGTTGAATTGAGTCGGATTCTTGTATTTAGTGCACGTTTCTTTACAATGAGCAGTATCTACTAAATAATCAAAATTAAATATCATAATAGCAGGTTGTATTTCTGCGAAACTGCAATGATGGAAACAAAGTTCATTTTCAATCAGAAATTAAATAAGTGGCTGATAATTAAGTTTGCTGCGTCACGGTGACTCGCAAGTTTTTTAATGCGGCTTTGAATGTTTGTGTTTTGCTTTTCGTTATTCACGATACTAATTCCGTGATGTCATATTTTTGTTCCGATTACCTAAATATTAAGTGTCGCCCTACTATTGGGGTTTTGCAATCAGGCGACGCGACTGCCCTGTGATGTCGTTCGCTAATCATCAGCTAATTCGTTTGCATCATGATTAAAGTTCATATCCGCAAAAACAAGCTTCAAAATAAATGATACCGTCAATTACCTAACTGTCAGCAGGGTGTGGCAATTATTATAATACTTCTGCAGTTTTCCTCAAGCATTGCTCCGAAAATACAAAAAGGAACTAATGTTCTTAGATTTGTATTACGATTTACGTTAAATCTAAAATTTATTCAATCACTTTAAAGGATCTTTGTAAAACTATCCTCTTTTCTAAAGGGCCATCCTTTAAGAGATGGGATGAAAGGGAGACAGGTCTCAGACATACCAGTATAGTGACTTAGAAAACTATAGATACGCAATCATCGAATGATGATAACATAAACAAAAATAATCAAAACAGCAGCTTCAAAGGAATGCACATTATTTACTTCAGTCCACATTCCGAACACTTTCGCAGTGAGTCAGAGGACCTCGATCTGTCAAACTAGTTAATGATACTAGCACAAACATTGAACGAATGATTCGGGAGTGAGTAAGAGGTGCGTCACGGATGCCATTCCCGTTAAACACGGAATCATCAGATCATTGGGCGCCTGCGCATACTTTCCAAATAAACACTGTTTACATGTTTTGCCAATGTTACAATGTCATCATACTATTTACTGCAGTAATTTTTATTGTGAAAGTATTTTGGAAGCTTGTTTTTGTTGAAACAATTTCTCTTTTTGAATCAAATTCTTTAAGCAAGAAACAACATGTTTGAATAAACTTCGCCTTTATGTAGAACCAAGTTCTGAAAAAACTTCTTTGCTTACGTGTTAAAGTGCCTCAATGAATGATTAAAGTTATATCTAATGAATATAGATCCTCAATTAACTCACTCATGAGACGCACTGGCTGAACTGCTGGATCCAAAGGCTTTTCTTTAAAAATTCACAGGATGTTTCCCCGTGCAAGAGTTATTTAGGGAACGAAAGGTTGTGTAGAAGTTTTTTTCTATTTTCCAACAGGATATCCCTTCGAGCAGACGGCTCGTTCTATTTATAAAGTTGACAGTTATTTTTACTGCAAATGAATCGATTCCGAGTAATCACAGCTTATCCAGCCATCGGTGTACTTTCACGACTCGATAGCTTATCGCACCTGTTTGTATTGTGATGTAAAACCAAACGCGTGTTTATGTTCGCGGTTCTACTAATATTATCATTAATGAGTGGAAAACTTCATTCATTGTTAGAATTATAGAAAAGCTTTTATAATATTTGTGTGAAAGCCTGTAATTGAAAGTGTCCGACCTTTTGTTGTGGCGTCAATTATTATACTGTGAATTTAGATTGATTGTTGGTACAGCATGGTTGAATCTTTTCTGTACGACACTATAACAAAAACTTTTCTTCAATAATATTGCCAGAATCATTGTTTACAGGTAGTTAACATAACCATGTTACTAAATCCTACAACACATTCCATTGTCATTCCACAGCCCTACAGAACAACTAGGAATGTATTACAAACGGATATCCATACTGCACCTGCATATCTACAGTAACAACAACACAGGGTAATGGCGAACTATAGTCGCCTCGTCACCTATAACGTAGCACCGATGGGAGTGGCAGAAGTACGCCGGAGGTGAACACAATCACACAAAGTACTAGCAAGTATGAATGATGTAATTACTAGCAGTTGTGCAGTTGAGCAGTTCATTCATGACTATTAATAGGGCGGTGTCGAGCTGTGTGCCACATTCCAGCCAGGAGTACTGTTCGAGCGTTTGTTTTTATAGATTTATGGCGAATCAAGAGGAATGCTATTCCGAATTGAGGTTATTTCAGTTGTGAATGCATTTGCCAAGTGTTCCTTTACACGGTGCATACTTTACACCGTTGCGTTGTGTTGTGTGTCGATATCCTTTACCTCGTACAGTAGATCAAAGCTTGTGGGTCAAGAAGTGGATTTAACAGTACTTAGCCTAAAAGTTTATATATAGTGTCACTATAGTATAGTGTTATCCTTGTGAAGAATTAATTTAGCGGTTCCGAACTCTTTTAAAAAGAACGATTCATTTGTATTATCAAATACTATTCGTAGCCCAGAAGAGGTAATATCACCATTGATTGTGAACAAGTAAGCAATTGTGATGAACTGCAACAGCAAGCAACATGGAAACCAAAACTGATAGAGGTTTTCCACCTGAAGTGGTAAGAATACTCTTAGCTTATTATTTCCCTAATTGAATTGACCTATCTAGATCTATCAATCAGTTCAAGACCACGAGGTTCCCAGTAACCCCAAGCGCGTGATCTCGCAGCAATCACGGTCGTACATCTGCGTGTACGAAATAAAGTAATTACAGTCGTTCACGTTTCGCCGACCGGTCACATGACTCGTGTGACGGGTTCTTAAGGTGAGCTTGAAAAAAACTTTATTGCTTGTTTTGTTGATGACTATTTATAAACATGATGTTTGATTGAAGGTTGATAAAACTGCGTACTTTATAGCATTCTTGCTATAAAGTACAAGTTTCAATTTTGGTTACAGAAAAATATTGCATCAGCCACTTATCCCTATTCTGAAGCATCGGTAAATACTGCTCACGAAAACTAAGTGTCATAAAAGAAATAAAAAGAAACTTAAATTAACTATGATCTAATAAATAAAGTGTTCGATTTATATTTACCTGCAACATATTTACCTTCAAATGGTGCATCAGCTGCTGCTCATGCTCTTGCGCAAGCTGCTGCCGTTGCTGCTGGAAGTGCTGCAGGAGGATCTCTTGCTGCAGCTGTTGCTGTTTCTTCAACTGCAAAAGTTATCCATACAATTAGTTTAGGCGTCCCTCAGGGATCGATCTTTGGTTTAGTACTGGGTGAGGCATTTGACACACTTGATGATTACATTGTTTGACACTCGGTGATATTGAATGGAATTTGTTGTTTATTTTTCTCCATCATCAGTAGTACCAGTTAAAGACATAATTTTACTGTCAATAAAACAGTAAAAAGATTGGAATTTTATTAGAAAGTTAATCTATCGCAATAGCGATATACCGCTTTCCTTATTTTATTAGGTGTTTCGCAATATCTACTCATTGTGCTAGAACAATATAAAGTATTTTACAATCAAAATTACACAAAAATGCTTATCGCTTGTACGACTATTAATTTGATCACCCTTTACACCACTCCCAGTTAATGTTATTGTTGAATTAGGCAAAACCTGTGTCATATTCAATTACTTCATCATGTGTTTGATTCACTAGTCACAAGTACAGTAAGTGTATATTAATAGACATGACACTATGTTGATCATCATGTCCAAATGTATGTTTCCATTCATTTTATTTTTAAAATGTGATTTTATTTTTATATTGTTAGGTTTGTTACGAGATGACAGGCGGGTGGTTTCACTGAATTCATTATTAAGGCTTAAGAAATACCTCAATTTTTTTATGATTTAATAAGACAGATGACTGAGGCTGAATGATCCACAATTTATGGCATGAAAGTTTGGCGAGTACTCAAATATGTTTAGAACAACATTTGGACATGTTCATTGAATACGACACATTGAACACTGTTGACTGTACAATATTATTGTAATTTGAACTCACTTGCAGTAGGAAACTACTCTCTAATGTCTGTTTCGCCCGCTCAGCAATATGGTTCTTTCTTGGGTTCTGATTCTGACAACGAGAGATGAAATACATGTAGGACACCAGTCGACCACGACCGTGGGGGGGACCTATTAGTTCTAGGGGACGGACCAAACAAGGAGCACCAATACTTCACCTAGCTTTACTGTCGGCATTTAATAGTTGAAATGAACAAAGTATTTAAAAATAAAAACATGCTGCTTTCTTCTTAATTATAGCAGTTCTTAACAAAATAGACGTGCTCCTTGGTTGGCGAAACTTCTATGTAATATACATCTGAAAAACGTTAAGTTATATTCCCTTCACAGTAGGTATTACAGCCAAACCATATATGTATATCTATTGACCAGACAATGCAACCTTGCATCGCGCGCGGGTCGGAAGTGTGCCATTTACAAAAAATACATCAAAAGGCAAACCGAGGTGCGCGTGCGCGTATTTCTGGCGACGCGCGCATTATTTTTGTTCGATGGGGAAAATGGCGGGTGGTCGGAATGCGCCGCGAATAGATCGCGCGAACGGATGTTTTGCGCAGCCGCGTGGGCGGGGCCAGTATTGTCGTGCTTCGGGGAGCCCGGGCCTTCGCCACTCACTATTAACTTCCCTCTTATGTGTAAGAATGTGGTCAGGAAGTTGTGACAGATTCCGCAGTTATTAATGACTTGTGGTTCAATCGTTACTTTTCTCTTAACGAGCAGAAGATAGGTTGATTACAACCTATGACTGATGATTAAATGATTTCAGTTTCTCTCTGTAATTTATACCAAATGCACGGGATTTTACTTCCCTTTAACAGCTCAAGATATTCAAGCTGTCGTACCCTTTTTTTTACAAAATAATTCTTAAACGAACATAGCCACTAGTTAAAGCAGCTAGAAGTACTAGCACTACACGCTTTGCAGGTAACTTGTTTATTTAATAGTTTGACGTCAATCTACTTCGTTAAGTTGTTTATCTTAAAAGCTAACTCTAAAATAAGAAACCATTTTGCATACTAATACACTATCAACGGCTGGTTACAATACAAATGCTCCTGCACTATCTAACACGCGAATTATTTTTTTATTCAATTAAATAACATCAGAACTACAGGCAAATATATTCTTGAAGCACGCAGAAAGGGGCCGCAAATAATTTCATATCTAAATTTAATCTGTATAATACGCATATAATCATAACATATGCAGACGTTACACACATACATACACACGAACGTATACGTGGTATTAATAGTGCGCGCGCGCCGGTCGGTATAAATATCGCGTAAAAATAATATGTATACGGCGAGCGTTCGCTATATTTCGGGAAAAGGTCACGGTAATCTGCGGGCTTCGCTCCTTCACCTGCATTCTGTTATCTTTGCGGAGTCTTCTTATTTAAACGCTGACGGGTACAAGTCAGATATAAACAGAAGTCTGAATGTTCGAAGTAGTTCTAAAGCTGAGGTCAAGATTAAGGAGAAAATAAATGTCAAGCATACAAGGGAACTAAAAGAAGAACAAAGGAATGACATAGCTAGTTAACTATTAACGAATTCGGCAAACGGTAGAGCTAGTAAGTCACCAATATTTAAATGTTTTATTAGAAAATAGATAGGTTTTTAAAATCAACTAGTCTGTTGGAATTAATATAGAAAAGTGCTACATTTACTCAAAACTTTTGGCTGTCTTCACTTTCTATTTTAGCTTTCGCGGAATTGATATTTTTATATCTCGTTATATCGGCAGAAGATAGGGCGCTCCAAGAAATAAACAAGTTATTATTAGACCTGACATGAATAAATACATCAACTACAAATCTGTCAGCAAATCTGTTATTTCTGTCAGCTAAATATAAAACTCTGCCGTTGTCTCGAATTATATTTGAAATCTATTCATAAATATTGTTTGCTTTGTCTGCGATGCTATTACCAGATTTTACAATTTCGTCAACTGCTTGCCGGCCACATTTATCAACACACGCGTCATAATCACAAGTGATATCATCTATAGATATGACTTTATAAGAAAAAAAGGCTATTTTCAATTATCATTAAATCGGCTTGCTATTTATAGCTGTCGTAATCAAAGAGATATAAATCGTTATCTAAATTAGGTACTTTACCTAGATAGTCAAGAATACCAATAACGTTATATTGAGCTGTTTTTATTGACAAAGTAGTAAAGACTTGTTGTACGTATGAGATGTAATCGGGCCTACCGCCCACTCGCATCAGTGCTGTGTTTACAAACACTACATTATCTAATAAAAGAATGAGCTATGTAATAGCTGGGGGACCTTGTTTGTATCTGTGAGTCATTATTGTGACTGAAACGTATGGTAAGCTTTGAAATGAGGACTGGCTACAAAATAATATGTAGAGGATAGCTTTTGAATAGCTGAAAAGTCCGAAGGACAGGAATCACTAGAAAAGGGAGAAACTGAGAAAGACATAAAAGGCTACAGAAATAGAGCAACCCAGGACAAATATAATACAAAGACATTGAAAAAAGATAATAATAACATAGAAGTTTTCAAGAATAATAAAAAGACAAAGATAAATCAAGATTAAAATATAGAGGGAAGTCTTAACAAAGAGTAACTTTAACAGGTCTATATAAGTATTGATGCTAACCTGCATGATCTGCTGATGGAAGCTGGTGTCAGCGAGGGGCAGCCGCGGCGCGTGCGGAGGGGAGGGGGTGTGCTGTGGCGATCCATCTGCGCCCCCACCGCTCTCATGCGCCATCTCTGCTGCAAAAGAGAGAGACTACGGTTAGTATGGAAGATGTAGAGAATGAAGGTGAAAATGATGATGAAAACGACTTTAAGAAGACAAAATTACGCAGCCTAGAGAATGTATTTGATGGCGAATGGCTCGTTCTAATGCTCCAATAGTTTCTGCATTTTGATAAGGCTGACTACTACAACTCAACTACCGTTGAAGAATTAACGGCGTAATGTGACTTACAGTAATTATTTAAGTCCCAGTACTTATTGTTTAAGATCATAAATATTACAATCTTCCCGTAGCATGTGCTAAGAGTTCAAACTAAAGATGTTCAGCTAAGAATTAGGAAGTCAAACTAGAACTTTACTCCCACATGTAAGAGGAAAAAGATTGATGATAATAACTGTCAAATTCATAAATCCAGTCATAAAGCTGCACCTAAAATACCGTATAAATAAACGATAAATCATAGCTATTATGATTAAAAACCAGTTTAATACACGTGAGGATAATCCGAATGTTTTGCAATATATCGCGGGCGATGAGCGTAAGAAAGTCATATCCGTAAACATTTCCGTTGCAACCATATTGTTGTTGGAAGTGGAACATCCATCCTTGTCAGTATTCATTGGAGAATAAATCTTTGAAAAGCTTTGTAGTTTCCTCCTTTCACAAATTGTTACAAAATAATCTATCTGTCCTCTCCGTCTGCTTCGTTAATTATTATTGAGATCACGGATGTTACTATAACCAAAGAATTTAGCTAAGTATTTCTTGTCATTAGTCGTAAAATTTGAAAGTGGCACCTGTTACAGAAAAATTGAAAGGAAGTCGTTTATCTTGGTATGGTTATGTAATGAGGAGGGATGAAACGGATGTGACTAAAAAAGTGATTGATATAAATATTGATGGATGGAGAGGGAGAGGAAGGCCAAAGAAAAGATGGATGGATTGTGTGAGGAATGATATGAATGAGAAAGGAATAAATGCCACCTTGACGTGTAACAGGGAAGAATGGAAGAAGAAAACGTGTTGCGCCGATCCCAAATGGAATGGGATAAAGGCAGGAAGATGATGATGAGTCGCAAAATTGTCAACTTCAAGTCCAAGATATACCTCGTCATGTTCAAATATGTCAGTCATAATGTGGGCGCAGCGGACTTTTTCGCAGCCTTCGGAATTTACTCGCGGAGTTTTCCATATCCTCTCCTTGGTTTCTCGAATTATTATTTACTTATTTACAAGGCTGTTTATGTAGCAATGGTACGCTACATAAACAGCCTTGTAAATAAGTCACTCTGGTACCGCCAACAAAAATGGTCACAATGAAACACGTCAAAGACCATCGACTAGGATAAAAGCACACAAGTCCGGAACAACATTGCAGGCACGACAGGTCTGTACGCCGCCGTACGTACGCGACCTTATGTCTGTGACCTAAATAACCTAGCCTAGATGGAAGGGGGTACCTAACGTACCTAGGTACTGCTTGAGACATTGTTACTTTTATTCTAGTGTACAGTTGTAAAAGGTTTGAATCCTCTTTGCTACTTTTATTGTTCGAGACTTTCAAGTGGTGCTCTTCAAAAACGCGAGTGTTTACGTCTTGTGTACTTGTAAAGGCCGCCTTTAGGGGATGGTTGGAGGGTGTAAGGGGGGATAACATATATTCTCGTAACCTTTGTTATTTTCCTCCACGCCTTTGCTGTTACCGATTTCTGAAGTGTTATCGAAAGGCTTCTACGTTTATGATGTTATTTTTGTGGTTTCACGTTTTTATTTCCTAATTGAAATGCGGTGAGTCATTTCCTTTCGAAAATTCTTTAGATATTTATCATACAAGACTTTAAAGTGTTTTGAATTTGAATGAGTAAATTCCACTTTCAATTCCAGTGTTAAAACGGATAGAAAAAGAAGTAAAACGTATGGTCCAGTGTGAAACAGCTGCAACCGAGCCGCATTCGCACTCATCGTATTGACTTGATCTTCCAGGACTGCATACTGCATAAGCGATGTTCCGAGTCCCGATGCGACCTGCTTCGCCCCTTCCAATGTAGGTCGTTGGGGGACTGCGGCGACGCCTGCGGGCGGCCCCGGCGCCCCAAGGGGACGGGGGTGGGGTACAAGGGAGACAGTTATTTTTGGCTCTGGATATATTTAGAAGAGCTGGCCGCCCGGGACCGAGGACTTGGGGTCC
This sequence comes from Diarsia brunnea, assembly GCA_949774965.1. Lineage (NCBI taxonomy): Eukaryota > Metazoa > Arthropoda > Insecta > Lepidoptera > Noctuidae > Diarsia > Diarsia brunnea. The sequence continues at coordinate 740,011 of OX459011.1, forward strand.
GAGCTGGAGGTCACGGAGCCCTTACTAATAGCTTAGTGAAGATCGGCGTGAAAGGTTCATTCTTATTTTTAGATCGCCTTGAGAGTTTTGGGGATACATGTGTTTTTGGGTTTTTTTTTGTCAACGACATTTTAAGAATTTTTGTTAATTACGTAATTTTTATTATGATGTTTTTTTTGTGTCTAGTCTGTGTCTCTGGGATCGTAAGAGGTGCTTTAGCCAAGGTCGGTAGGCGCAACGCAATCTCTTGGGTAACCCACGCATTTGTTGTGACATTATAATACATATAAAGATATGTAAGATCCAAAATCGATTCAAAACGTGTAACCTTTAACCGAGACACATTCTTTTCTATTAAAGGTGTATATTTCGTCACAAAGCCGGTTTTATGGTGTTTACCGGATCGTGCAACGAACCGGATTACGCATCTTACAGATATTTACCATTGTAAAAAACTAAGCAAACGAAACGTAAGTAAACAGTACACAGAGTGTGGGATGGCCGCGTTACATGACCTTAGTCAAACTACTTTAAATGATTGTTCTGTATACGTAATGGATACGGTTACTTCATACATAAATTATAACATTACATAGACTAATTTATCATAGTTACTGGTTGGTAACAAGCCTTTATATTTGTTTTTGGAGGGTGGGAAGTCATCAAATGACTCAGACTTCTACTGACTAAAAACCACCCATGTTCCTTCTTAGCCCTTTATATCGAGGCCGCGGTATCTCTTTTAAACAACCAGCAGCCCCGACAGGTTGGTAACAGTCCTGGCGTTGCAGATTTTAAAGTACTATAAATTCAAAAATCATAATTTTCATTACCGTTCTGTTTCAAAATCTCGACAAAAACTAAAATATCTCCATCAAGATCCCAGTCTCGATATAAACCTTTCTCATCTGTCACCCTAGTTCTAATTGAAAGACCTAATTTATTTTGAGTGACCTAACATAGCCTCCCCTTTAATTATTCCGTTTTGACCCACTTTCTGAGGAGATCCGAAGACATGGACACATACTACTGGGTTAAGTAGACAGAATTAGGCATCGGTGATTGGTCTATTTTGGTTGGAGTCTGATTTTAAATGGATTTGGAAATAGTCCCCTGGGAAAAGTTTTGTGGAATGATTTCTGAATAAATAATTAATTAATTGTTGAACGAGAATATCTTCGGACCAATAGCTGCTGCATAAATAAAAACAATACGTGATAGATTTTCATTGGACGACGATTCTTAAAATACTAGTAGGCAAAAATGCAAATGACTAAAAGAATTCGTAGCGCTACGAATAGATCTACGGGAGATGGTAGCTTGCTACGAGCGGGACGCACTACGGCGTAGCACTTTCTACGCTACGTCCGGCTACGCGCCTGCCTAGCGTAGCGGTAGTTTTTAACCCTCGGATGTAAAGGGTGTTTTATTTAAACCTTGTTAGATTTTTTTTATGGCTACATAGTACACTTTATATGGATAAATATAACGTGCCTATTATATTCTTGCAATTTGATTAAATACATTAAATTTTTAATATAAATAGGTAGCCAATACTTTCTAAAAATACATATTTTGGTTTGAAACTCAGATCAGCTCGGAAGCACGTGCACAATGTGTATATTCTATGTGCTCTATTCTTATTCACAAGTATCAATACTAAAATAGTAACAGTTGCTTATAACCAGTCAACCGTAAGGATTCTTTACTACGTATAATTGAATTATATACTCTTTCCTCCCCGATTAGTACAATATATAAACACGTATGTTAGCTTTGCAAGGAATATTTACGACAGTGTAATTCTTGAAATTCATAATGATAGCGTTACATGGAAATATGTTTCGCTCGTCACTGAAAAATAAAATAACGTGTGTCCTCCAGAAATACACTAACTTTGAGGTTGTTCAACTGAACGCACGCTTTTGTATCTAAATACATTTGAAGTCTGAATTTTTTGTCGAGTTTTTTTACTCATTTCAATAAAGGTTAATTTGAATGATACTTTAATCGTCATTAGGTGTTATGACTTTACGAGTATCTCGTATCCGGCTCGAAGGTTGATCGCGACTTTGTTCGGACCTTGGCCAGGCCTCCTAAGTCATTAAAAAAAAACAGAGTATTATAATGGTAGGAGTACAACAAAGCTAGATCAACAAAGCCGGTCGCCGCCCGCGCACCTCACCCTCCCCGTTGTTATATTTAGAACACCTGGCAACGCGGCGCGCGACAAGTGAAGGACGCGCCCCGCCCGCGCCTCTCTGTCTCCCTCTCGCTCGCACACACTCAGCACAATGCTTGAGGAAACGAGAAGCAGCACAATACATAGCGAAATTATTGAGTTTTAAAAATAGAACTTACACGCGAGCTACGAAACGTGACACAGTCGAATTATTTGATAAATTCGCGGAAATTGCTCGGAGTAGTGGCGCACTCCGCGCGACACGCGACTTCGTCTGCAATGCATCACAACGCGTTACTGTTGTTGTGTTGTCGCTTGTCGCCCTCGCAACCTCACACTCATGTAACGAATGTTTTCAAACACAGAAAATTGTGTTTTGTTATTTGCCACACCTAGTTGATTGTTGTATTTTTTGCAGCTTTGCAATGTTTTATTTAATTATAGGAACGATGCACATTTTTACAGTCACCTTGTTTGCACCGAATAAATGACTATAATTTTTATTTACTGAAAATATGTTAAGAAAAACATGTTGCAAATGAATATCGCCCAACATTCATGTAAATATTGAATTAGAATTATACGTAGGTATGACAATATGAATACCAAACTTGTTATGCGCGTCTGTGTAATCAAATGACGTAGTGACATATTACCGACCGAGTTCCCATTAATACGCCTTCGAATTGCAAAATAAATATCGTTCACCAACGAAGTAACAACAATTTAAAAGTCAAGTAGTTTAGCATTAGCATAATTATTCTTTAATGTTCCCAAATCTTGGAGGCTTTCTCGTTATGAGAGTGCCAAAGATTTGATTTAATTCTGCTACCCTAAATGATTCCTTTTAATAAACATCAGCCTGTATTCAACTAAGCTACCTTAAAGTATTTTTATTTCGAAAACGTCGTTTTCCCATTCGCTGTTGGTAAAGTCAGACAAATACGCAAACTTGACAAACAATTAATTGTATATAGTTTTTGAGATATTTTGAAGATATATTGAAGTTTAATTTTAAGTTGCGAAACGGCAGTTAACCGTAGACAGTAGAAACATTTTGGCGCATTACCTTGACTACAGGATGAAATATTTAGTTTAGATTACAAAACAATATTTGATAGGATTACGCACTTCATCCGGTTGTTAAACTTGCGAATTAAAACTTGATTTATGATGTAGGCTGATCGAGCTTACGTAAGCGTCTATCTTTCACCATAACACATATTATACGCTAAGGCAATATTGGGCAAAGACAACGTTAAGATAATTAATATTCTATTAACACGTGTAACCGACTACATAATCACCTAAATCACCGCACGTATTCAATAGACAAATTATTACGCGCGTGTTTTGCATGTTTAATTAGACCATTTCGTTTTTATTGCTACATACTACACTTTTATCTTTCTATTCACTTTCAGCTAGATCCTCTATCACAACATTAAAAAGTTTCGCTAGAGACCGCCTATATGGAAGAAGAAAATGCGATACCTTTTTTAAATCCTCATCAATGTCCTAGCCCTTGGGGACGGCGGAGGGATCTGGCAGACTCTTACTCATTAAATCCACACGCTGTTCCTTGTCGTCCCTTCTTGCTGGAGTCCAAATGGGTCCCATTTGCAATCTCCCCGGCAGTGAAAACGCGATCCCCCCACCAACTTTGAACCACACGAAATACCACATCCCATTTCCCCACAATTCCTTACTCCTAAACAGACGGCTCCACCAAAAATAGCTGTCCATAAAAGCCAAGTGTTCACCCGTTCCACATCCAGAAGCGAACTGGTCTATTTCGGTGAGTGTAAACAGTTTGTTACAAGTATTCGTGTGCGAGCCGCTCCGTCCGTTGCTATTTTCAAACGGCTATATGCAGCAGCCACCGGAAAGATTAGAAATGGATTTTGGGATGGTGTCTTTATTGATGTTCGGTTTCGGTTTTATAGTTAAATTGTGCCAAGAATCAGGGGTTATGGCGTATTCGAATAGGGAATACTGTTGGCTTTATACTCGAAGAATATGGGACCCCTCGTTATTGTTTACGACGAGTTACGACACTTACGACCAGATTTTAATGGGGAAAATTATTGTACTTAGTCTATGCCTTTTTTGATCAATCACTATTTTTTACCAGACTGCAAGGAAGGGGTTATGTTTTTGACAGCAGCATTTCCGCTCAGGGGCTTAGGAGATCTAAAAAACCTGATGAAAGCGTAGTAAATAGTAAACATTGAAAGCCAGGAAGGATATCTTAGACATTCGGTGTTTTATGGCTATAATTTAGTTTGTTAGTAGACGATAAGTAATGACTTTACCAGCCATTGCTAAAATGTAAGCACTACTAAAACACTTGCGGGTGGTATTAAAATGATTTACTGTGCCTTATATTAAACAACGTGTATATTAGAATGATATATTTGAACAATGTCTTACAGTGTGTAATACGTTGCTAGCTTACAGACTGGCCTACATTTAACAGTTCATTTTGAAAATAAATATAATATAAGGTTTAATATTCTGAAGGCCAAACATAAAACAAAGTATATTTTAAAACATCTTTTTGACAGAAAATTAGCATATAATAAGTATAAAAATTACATAATTTATTTAAAACATTATTCAAGAAAACCTAAACGCGCAGTGGGACAGACGAGGCTAATAAAAAAACCTAATAAAGAAAATAAAAAAACTAAACGAATGCGAAAAAGGTGGTCGTGCCCAAAACACACAGACTAAAAATATATGTTGCTGTAAAAATAACTTGACAGCATCGTTTGCGTCGCGACTCATGCGCGTATACTAACGGGAGCGTACGGTGTGCGCGTGCGACGCTATCCATTGATCGCAGAGGAGACATTATGGCGGAGGACTACCTCCGAAACACTAGTTTCATGACGTACTGAAATGTTTTTGTTTAGTTGATGCTTCGCTCATTAGTGCAATGGTTCCGGTAGGCGGAGGGTAAATGGGAACTTTTGTTAGCAAGATAGTTCTCCATTCATGAGTAGTCTCCGAATCAATTAAGAGGTGAACGCGGAAAAAGCAAAAAGGGGTATTGTAGCAGTTCTTCTTGTTCTTGCCATTCTTCTCGATGGAGATCTAGGAATGGGATTCTTTGGAATGGGTAACTAAATTAAAGGTGTCTGTAATGGCAAATTAATATAAATGCTTTGAGTTAGAGTTCTATAGTTTTCGCCTACCCCCATGAGAAAAGGACGTGTGTGTATTCATGCAAGTATGCTATAATATCACGTCCACAAACTTATGGTACAGCCATTCCACATAAACAAAACAGTCATAACCAATAGTCAGAGACATGATTGCTTCAACAATTAGTTCGATTCTAATAGCACATCGTCAGGGGCTAAATAAAGCCACTTATAAATAACAATTAAGTATGAAATATGCAAGTGTTAACTACGGTTAGTTGAGGACCAGCCTTTACCGTTGAACTAAACCTTGAGGTAAAAATAGAAAAGTACCGTCGATCGTTTCATTGGAAACTTGAATTTATCGAGTTTCTCAGAAGTCGTCGCTAGCAATTTAACTTGATTATATTCTTAGTGCCTCCTTTATTTATTTTTATGTATGTCAGGGACTTGCAAACTCTCTTTCTGGATTTAAAGGGTGTTTTTTCCTAGTGTTTGCAAGGTCTCTTTAAAGAATTCTTAAAACATAACTTCATCCGATTCTATAGCCTCATAAATAGGTTTACATGGTAAATAAACATTACAAAAATACTAGGTTTTTCCTGTATCGTATGAGCTCGTAAACATAACATAGAGAAACATTTACAAAACGAAAAACATCGTACAAATATTTGGAAATTCGTAATTTCCAAATATTGCCAAAACAAGATGAAGGTTTGTTAAAAACCCCATTAGTTTTAGTTATTTCAGTAGTATTTCCAATTTCAAAGCATATGGACGATTTGGGTTTCTTAGTAGCAGTGTTGACGTACGGCCGGTTAGTGCAATAGACCCTTATGGCGGGGGACTTAAACATGTGGCGAAATGTGGTTGTACTACCGGTGTACCTCAGCCTTGTCTTTCAGCGATTACTAGCTGTGATGATGTTATTGACAATGATGACTATCCTCTACTATTGACTTCTTTATCTTTAAGAGAAAAAGAGGCCGTATTCTGAACTAGTGGCCATTCTGAATGCACTTTTTCAGCAGCCGGCGTTTACTCTCAAAATAAGTTGACGTGTATCACGTTGCTGTAGTTACTCTCATTTCTGTGAACGCGCACTGAGCGAGCGTCCGGCCCGACTTTTATAATAACACCTCGATGTACGAATATATTAAATACATAAATAGAATATACGTGTATTATATATACGGTATAGGTACAAATGCAGCACGCGGCAGGCGCGTGGCGCAATGCAAATACTGAACCGAATCCAACGCTGATTGATCATCAAAACATTAGCTTTATTTGTGTATCGAATGTCTAATACAAATTAGTCTGCATTTTTTTAACCTACCTATTCTAAAACCTACGGCATCTCTGCTGCAGAAAATGTTACTCAACTAGATATCTATGAACAAGTTCTATTTGATGAACTGGTTTGGAAACCATTATGTTAATAATAAAAAAGTTTTTACCAATTGTTTCTATCTCTTTCACTTTGTTAAACACAACATTGCACAAAATTCGGCCTACAAATTGCAATATCATTATCAAAAGTACTACAGTACGCCCACTTGCGAGTGTTTCTAACATACGTTCATCTGGTCCTGTGACGTAGGCAGCATCACTTATAGAATAACACGAAACGAATCGGCGTGTTTACATCGCGATTCAGACGATATACAAGTAGCTGCGACTATTGATGTTAATAGAAAAACTTCCAAAGAAACATTGCCTCTCGTTCTTGAACATGGAATAAGTGATTACGATTAATATTCCGCAAAAGAAACCAGTTTAAATATTACATCACAGAAGTAACTCTCATATATTTATTCTAGGCTTAATTAACATTACCTACATAAAAAAGTAACACGTTAGTTTGAGCTAAATAAAACGAGAAATAATTTAAGCTACTTATTTAGCAATGAAAAGCGACTATCGCTACATAACAAGCTTTTTTGACCAAGCGTCTCTATCTCTTGAAGTGGAGAATAATAGCTTTTATTTTTAATTCAAGTTATAATCTTAAGCACCGTGGAAAACTGTGTTATAATCACGAGATTATCCAATTGATGATGATAAGGACGTAAATAATGAATTCTGAAAACAACAAATAACTAAGCAAAGCTCTATTATATTCAGCATCACTTGCACAGTTCATCATTACAGATACTATCGCATCAACACTAAGTTTCCCTAAACACGACCACAACCAAATGTCCGATCTATTTACAGACAAAACAGACCAAAACTCATTTGACACATGTGTAAAAAAATAGGCCATGTAGGCACATGCAAGCAATAATTCACGCCTAATAACGCAGACGTAGTGGGCAGGAGTGAATCACGTCTATATTTAGCCGGTTTATAATTAGTACGCCATACAAAGACTAGTCATATTAAGGATCTGATTGAATCATGTGTGAATAACTGAACACTCTTTGTTTGAGATCAACGTATGGGGAAGATTTTCATGTTACGAAACTTGCGAGCGAAGTGGTTTTTTTTAAAGGTGAAGCAATAACTCCTTTTAAAATAAGTTATGAGCACAGACCACGGTGCTAGGTATGTTGTTGATTATAAATTCAACGGGTTTCGTTTATGCAATCAAATCCAAAATAAGGCGAAAAGTGAGAGGACGCCAATTGTATTAGGATCTGATAAAAATCATTTTTGTTATGTGTCATAATAAGTCTATGCGAAATATCAAAATGTCAAACAATCACCATTCGGCTGCATGCTGTGCCTCCTCTATGATTATATCACTTGTCTATCACAGCTCGTTCCGTACACGTCACACCTCGCTAAACACCCCTGACACACTTCACTTGTTTCAACCCTCTCATTCACTTGTCACTGAACAAGTTAAATTTTTTGTCAACCTGTCGGGACCTGTCCCCCATACTCACACAAATAGACTAGTAAATCTCCCCCGCTTGCTCTATAAACAGATGGGCGCATTCCGTCCTGAGTTATTTTTAGTTGTACTAATTCGGGAATCACCGACTCTTGGCGAGTTTTTTTAAACATCAAGTTTTTATAGATGAAGCGGTTATGATTGAGTTCCATTTGGGTTGGAGGAAAATAGTTTTCTGTTAGTGTTGGTTTTAATTTGTTTGGATTCAGCGCTAGAATTGGCAATGGATGCTCCAAATAAAAGGTTCAAAGTTGTTTGTAGTTCGCAAACGAAAATAGCAGAGGACCGATGAACCTTTGGTTATACCAATTCTATTCATTCTTTAACCGAAAACACGTTGAACATACACCATATATGTACTTCTATTCATAAGATTGATGTTCTTTACCTGATTATCATATTTATTTTAATAACCATACGTCGTCTGCATACTATATAATTTTTTTTTGTATACCTTTTTAACGAATCCTACACAACCAAGCGTAAAGGTAATATAAAAGATAATTTTAGCTCATGAATCATTCTTAAACAACATTAAGTTACGCCTCATCAGTGATGCATACAGTCAAATGCCTTACTAAAGTCGGTACAACGAAACCGTACTGCTACCAAAAATAAGTCCAGTGTAACTCTCCAGCCATGGCGGGCAGTAGGGGGAGAGGTTGCATGGTTATTTTGAACCAACAAAGAGTGGAACAAGTTAGCTCGCAGGCACTAATAATAACCCAGTCGATACTTTCCCACTACGTTTATTCCCAGGCTTGGTTATACAAGGAGCTATTTTGGGACCCGTATTGTTCGAGTTAGATCGAGCAACAAATACCAAGTTTTTGTGTTTCTTTGCTTCAGAAAATTGTGATGTTAATTTAAGAATAATTTTGCTGTTGTTATTAAATGTTCAGTCGACGTAACCTTGGATGGATTCGTTAACACTTTTGTAAAATTGCTGAGGTGTTGACTTTTCAAGTCACGTTTTAAGTGGACTCGTTGAGGATTAACTGCATGTATTGTTTATACATAAGTTGCAAAACAGCAGTAATTTCAGACGTCTGGCGATTGGAAATTTAAAATTAAGCTTATTCATTTGCCTCGGTTTATTTTTAGTAAATTAGTCCCCAGCCGGAAGTAACTTATTAATGCCATGTTCAAGCATATGTTTATTATAAAAGGCCCATAACGTAAGCAGGTCATGTGCACGTGGTAACAGACCATTAGCTTGCACACCATGGCGACCCATTTCCCACTAACATTTGACCGTGGGAAGTGTGTTACGGTCTCCTGTTAGTGATGTAGTTGGCAAGTCATTCATGTTTTACCATAAACCTTCTAGATCCTTTTGCTGAGATGGCAGAAGGAGAGAAGAAGACCTGGCTAAGACTCGCACAGACCAGGGAAGCATGGATCAGAAGGGAGGAGGCCTGTACTAAGCAGTTCGTGGAACAAAGGTGCCCAGGATGTTCTCGTATCTGTTTGTGCCTGGAAATGCATTAATTGAGTTCTAAAGATATATATATGTCGGAGGAGACGCTATTCTTCATGATGATGACGATAAGACAGGATGGATATCTCAAAATAACACTACAACGGTTCTTCAGTACAACGGTCTACATTGGTAATCACACCTCGGTTACAAAATCATAACGGATGCTCATGACAAACAATCAAATCAACCACATGGAATGCAGTGAGGTTAGTAGGAAACACGACCACGACCAACCGCAGCGCCGTCCGCCATCGAAGCCCTGCCGCTGGCTCCGACTCTCTAAATTGACGAGCGCTTCTGTCATTCATCACCTGACAGTTGTCGTTGTTAATCGTGCCAGAACTAAACACACCCAAGCACAACTAAAGAGGTTGAACTTAACGACAATAGTTGCTTGACATTCCAGTAGTTCTGATTCTATCCACGTTCAGAGACTGCAGTCTCCGACACGGCCAGAACTGACAATCACACGTCCTCGTGTGGTGGTGATATGGTACCTGTACCAACGAGAACACAAACTTAAACTAGACTGTCGACTCGGCCTACCTGACCAAGATTAATGTCTCTGTCAATAGAGTCGTAAAATCATGAAAGTAAAACCAATTCAAAGGTCCAATCGCATTAATTCAAAACAATCAAAAACTCGCGTCGTACTGTGTATAAGCAAACAAAGCAATACTACACTAATTGCACACACTCTTGTAACCCAGCTGCCCCAGGCAGCTTATTCTAGTGACACTGTCACCCGGGGTTGACCAAGCCCAAATTCACAGTCTAGTGGCACGTGCCACCCAGGGCTGACCAAGCCCTTAACACAAAGTCTAGTGACACCTGTCACCCTAGGTTGACCAAACCCAAACATACAGTCTAGTGGCACATGCCACCCTGGGCTGACCAAACCCTTAACACACGGTCTAGTGACACATGCCACCCAGGGTTGACCAAGCCCTTAACACACACAGTCTAGTGACACATGCCACCCAGGGTTGACCAAACCCAAGCACACAGTCTAGTGACCCATGTCACCCAGGGCTAACCAGGCCCAAACACTAACAATCTAGTGGCATATGTCACCCAGGGCTCACCAGGCCCAAAAACTCACAGTCTAGTGGCATATGTCACCCTGGGCCAACCAAGCCCTTCATAAAGTCTCCATGACTTCCTGGTCACTCCAAGTCGACCAAACATTATAGTCTCTACGAGACCCTGGCCCCCGCCACAACGTCTTCCTCCGCTCACCGCCACTGACCAGCTTCGAACTGCAGCTACAGATATTACGACAAGACGTGCAGTGCGGCCAAATAGTTACAAGTGTGCATACAATCAAATAAAAGAGATTTCATTAATCTTCATCGCTCTCGCTAATAGGATTAAGCTCGGAGGGAACTCTACTTTGAGGCATTTTTCGAATACGGTCATGAGCGTACTTGTACGTTCTATTCCCTGTTAGTGATTTTAAAACATAGCGATCATTTTCAAGCGACTCTACTACTTTGAAAGGACCTTTAAATTTGGGTTCTAATTTGGTTTGGTTTCTCTCTCCATTTTTGATTAATACCAAATTATCAGCTCTGAAATTAACCACTTTGGCCTTATTTTTGTACGAGGTCAACTCTTTCTTGACAAAGCAATGACCTTGATCAGCGATAATAGTGCAAACAAAATAGAGCAACACTGGAACTCAAAGCTTTAATAGTGCAGGCTGCATTGAGACGTAGACTATACTACAAACTTCGTAAACGCGTCTATGAAAACTATCACATTCTATTTCACGTAATTTTTCTCACTCAACTTTCCTGAGTAATCAACATGCACCGGGTGCCATAGGATATTCACTTTTGAGATTGGATGCAACTCAGCTTGCACCAGACCGGAAGAAGACTTTGAGACACTACATCTAATACAATTTTCCACGAACTTTGTGACATATTTGGACATGACTTATATGCTCGAACCAATAACTTTCATAGAGCTTCTCCAAACTCTTTTCCCAACCAAGATGCATGAGAGCTTCATGAACATGATTCACCGACCAACGAAAAGCTCACGGTATAATAAAAGAACGGAACTTTACGAAGTATAACACACCTTTACGTAACTCGTAAGTTTTCACTACTTCCACTGAAAGCTAGCAGTTTTTGAACTTAGAGACAAAGTCCTGAATTTCTGAGTCTTGGAACTGTTCAGCCAAAAGCCAATTTTCAGATAGAATCGCGATCTCTTCACGCCTTTCCTCTGTCTTTTGGATGAGAGCTTTAACGGGAGTCTTGTTAGGCTCAGCAAAATGGTTTCGTGACAACAAGTCAACATGACTTATATGCCTACACTGTCGATACTCAATGTCGAAATCGAAAGTCTGAAGGAAAGCCCACCAACCAGCGTGGACTCTCAGTGTCATGTCCACTTTGTTACGTAAAGCCTACAAGGAGTTACAGTTCGTAGCAACAGTAAAACAATAACCTTGTAGGTAATGTCGAAAGTGATTCTCAGCGTTCACGACTGCTAGAGTTACCAATTCGTAAGAATGGTACTTTGACTTCGGTCGTGGTTCGCCTGCTGAAATAATTGACAACGTACAATTTACCATCGAGATCGAACTTTGGAAAGTATCACCATAACCCTCAGCGTTTGCGTCAGTATGAAGTTCGATTGGAAGCTCTGGACAGGTTTACTCGTTATAATCGAAATCACACGGTCTGACTACTTCTTGCTCAGTTTTCCATTCAAACTTTTTACTGTTGATGAGAATGAACCATGGAGCATTTGAACACGTCTTATTCTTGACAAATCTGTCAAGATCTGAACTTAGATTCGCCACAGCAGACCCATCCCCCATTGAGCACCACTTAAACACCAAATCCACAAAGTACTCTTGAGCTGAATGAGACGAAATACAAAACATGCATCAAACGCACACTATGCAAGCAAGTACATCACAAGCCGAACGATTACATCGCCGGTAAAAACGCTTGGTTCAATGTCAGTAGCGCTCCACAAGGACAAGGGGGCCCAAATTGATAGCACGAAATAGGCAGAAGAAAGAAGAAGATTGAACAACCATCCCCGCAATGCATAAACTCAAACTCTCCCGTATTATACACTCACACAGCCGATATTGTATGAGCACCATGTACCAGAAACACATACTTCCCCAGAATCCCATATCAACTTTAATTTGACTTGTATACGCCCCGGCGACCGGGCGCGTTATGCTCATGAACGGGTGCCGTCAGTTGCGACCGGCCACCTCCCAGCTGCCACGACCCGCTCGAATCATTACTCCATTCTTTGAATTGTTGCTCCCGACTTCACCATGGACACTTCCATCGTGCACAATAAACCATCTCAACATGAATAATGCAACCAAGGTTCCGCAACAACACTCTGATCCAAAAGAGCACCCATAGAGCCTCCTGCCCATTCCTCTCCACAGAGCATTTTGAAGATTCCAAAGAAAAGCCTGCCTTTGTGAACGCCTCAAGAACTTCCTGCAACCGGGTCAGACTTTCCTCTTATCACGTGACCGAATGAAACTATGAACATGACCAAGTTCACCTAGCGCTTTAGACACGGCACGCTGAAATACGCTCGGAGCGTTACGAAGACCAGACATCATCGCTAGTACTGCCAGTGAGAGGTAACGAATGCAGTAGTCATACAATCTTCACTGATGGGACTCTGATAAAAGCCACTCACGCAATCAAGTAACACGTAATAGTTAACACCTGACAATCGAGCAATCGCCCATCAACGACAGAGGGAATCGATCAGACACTATGTTAAGATTTAATTCATGGTAGTCTTCACATCTACGCTTGTCTCCGTCCTTCTTAACACCCAATAAAATAAATGATTTTAGCTCTCAATATCTCGCCGACTTTCTCGCGTGCAATTTGCTGTTCACCTTACCGTACGAGCTGGATTCACTAATCAGTTGTTTAATTCACCAGTAGTCATTCAAGTTAGCGGTAAACCATCGATAAAAGTATTCGAAAACTCACTCAGAAGAGACGTCGAACAGTATTTATTTTCGTTTGTAATATCAGAATCAACATTGTAAAATAATCAAATAAAGGAAGTAAATCGGAACAATTTACATTTTGAAGTGACGAAATAAGTACCTAGTGTAGATTCAGTTAAATGTACCGTATAGCCAAATGGCCAAAAGTCGCATGCGATTATAACATCGTATTTCATATAGTCGTCAGGTAGTACGTAAAATAAAATCGTCATTTCGTTATTTATTATCAATCACAACAACGCTAAGAATTTGTTCAGTGCTATAAATAAACATTCGAGTTATTATCGATACCAATTACTTGCACGGTTGAAAGATACGTTTGCCCGAGTATTTAGAAGCTACACTGTTTAACAACAGAACACTCTACGCCAGAATCAAACAACATGAGTACGACTCACCGGATTGTTGTAGCTGTCCAAGAACGCCGCAAACTTCACAGCTGTCCACACGTCGGGCTTTTTGCAATACTTACCCAATAATGGATTTGGTTGTGTACCCAATAATGGATTTGATTGTGTATGTGTACCCTTAAAGCGTTTCACGTCTGTAATAGCGTGATGATCTTCCATGTGCTTTCGTTTCAATTAAATCAATGACTTCAATGATTTGGCTTGATGACATGCGATACTTGCGACAACCAGGTCGACGCGATACCTTTCAGCGCCTTGCTTAGGGCAATGATTAGGGCTCCGCCTTTCAATGGCTGCTCAGTCAAACATATGTCGACAGTTGAGCACCAAGCACGTGGATATGGTTCTATCCCACACTTCTGATGTCGGAGGAGACGCTATTCTTCATGATGATGACGATAAGACAGGATGGATATCTCAAAATAACACTACAACGGTTCTTCAGTACAACGGTCTACATTGGTAATCACACCTCGGTTACAAAATCATAACGGATGCTCATGACAAACAATCAAATCAACCACATGGAATGCAGTGAGGTTAGTAGGAAACACGACCACGACCAACCGCAGCGCCGTCCGCCATCGAAGCCCTGCCGCTGGCTCCGACTCTCTAAATTGACGAGCGCTTCTGTCATTCATCACCTGACAGTTGTCGTTGTTAATCGTGCCAGAACTAAACACACCCAAGCACAACTAAAGAGGTTGAACTTAACGACAATAGTTGCTTGACATTCCAGTAGTTCTGATTCTATCCACGTTCAGAGACTGCAGTCTCCGACATATAGTTATATGTAGTGAGATGTAAATAGCACTATGTTATTCGTATTCAACCAGTAACAGGTGACCTTAACCTAAACTTAAATAAAACTAAAAAAACCTGTTCAAACAACACAGACCACTTTGTTTCCACTCACACACGCACACGTATTAATATTATTTGTACAACCATCAACATATTGCATATATTCAAGTATATACTGTGTATACTTGGTAGTTTTATTTTACCTGGAGTATACGCAAATAATGGGTTCGTTAACCAAAACCCATAATTAACTCCATTGTCTTAATGCACGCACGTCGTACAATTTTGAAGTTTTCCAGTTAACGTAATGTTGGGTAATCGAGTTAAATTGGGCGTAATCACGTAACTGTTAAGTTAAAGTAAGTCGTGAATGTAGTTGGTTCAAGCAAACTTTTCTGAGAAATTCAATGTACCTAACTGAGTTTACTGGGGAAAAAGTTATTTTAAAAATACAAGATATAAGTATAAGGCGCGTTTGCAACAGTAATCCGTAAATACCTTTAGCGGTAAACGTATTTAAAACTTCGTTCTATTTTTGACATAAAGTTGACAGAGATAGGATGTTTGAATATATTAACGTAAGATCAATAAGAAACCCAATTAATAATACTATCTAACATAAGATTCTTAAATAGACGAAATACCTGTTGTCACAACACACCCATTGTATATCAACATCTGTTCACACTCCAACTTCAACGCGATGCTTGCCAGATATTTCAGTGATAGTTACAAGATAATTGTATTCACTTCTAATTCTTCTCTATCACGTGGAGCCCTGCCGATCCCGTCCCCAATGGCAACCGCAAAGGTTATCGCGATAGAAATATGAAATAAAATAAAAAGTAGCCCGTCTATATACAGGCTATACTATACACACAGTTGCACGAGTTCGGCGCGTGATTGAAGCCGGGGTCTATAAATAGCCGACGAGTTATAGCCGACGTATCGACGAGTGCGAGGGCGAGCCAAACAAACAATCAAATGCTTTTGATTGAAAAAGCGATGCGTTGTAACAAGGTTTCCTTTACGAAGGGTTGAAAAGGAATCAAGTATCGCTATATACCCCCTTCCCGAATCAATAGTAACAGACCCCTATGGAAAAGAACTGCCATGGAGTCACCATTTCATCAAGTTGTTAACAGTGTTTACAGTTAAATTGTTTTTGTGACTGAGACAACTATTCTCTTGTGTGCTAACCTCATTAGCTAGTTTTTTTACAACCGTATCATGTACAAACAAGATTATTGTGATCAGATGCTAATCAATGACAGTATAACGGATATTTCCATAAAATTCCTACACACACAATGCTGCAAAACTGAATAAAAAAAAAGAGCTTCATTGAAAGCAATAATAGGAAAATAGCCGTTTAATAATAGATGACAATGGATGTTAACTGCATGTTGAAAGGGAGTCGCGTTTTTATGCGCACGCGACTGCGTTTATCAGCATAGAAGTTGAAGTGTAAACCATTATCATTAGTCATCAAGTAGTATGGCTGGAATATTTACACAGCGAACCATCTATGTGAAGCAGACAATAGGGTATTTTACCAAAAAAATCTAATTAGTCCGTCAGATAGATTTCCAAAAAATAATGGACACGTATTTTTTCTGTTTTCACGTTATCAAATGATGAAGACGATACAGTGCTTCGAAAAGTCTTTTCAAGTCGTGTGACGTCACAAGGTTAGTACTTTTTTACCAACAAGCCCCCACTCATGATCTTTGAAACGTTTTATTTTCGCCAATTTTTATTAATTTGATAAAACAAAAAACACGTATCCAATATTTTTCGATTATCTAACAGACGGACTAATTTTTTTTGGTGAAATACCCTATTCGCATTGCATTGATGACTGGCTAAATAATATTCAGTCAAGTTGCATTTCACTTAACCAGCCTTCATTGCACAGACTGTAGCTGAAACTAGAGGATATGCAGCACACGTTATCTGGCAGAAAACTACTCAGGAGTACATGGTGATGCTGCATAAAAAGCACATACAGTTAAGAAGACCAAATTATTAGACAGACGAGCAAAGGATGTTCACACTAATTAGGTAAGGTGAAGGTTGTGCATACATGTAGTAGTTTCAGTAATGTCCTGCCTGTACTGTTGCTTGTACAGGAATTGATGAACTTGATGAACTGAAAGTGCCAACTGAATCCCCAAATGTTCAGTTGCCATCGACACGATAAGAAAGACGTAAACAGGGCATTTTACCTTTCAACCACTTGTCATTTCCCACAAGTTATGACTGCGTATAATTTGAGTTAGTATGGCAGTAGTAGACGCTGCACTATTTATGTTCAATTGTAAAGATTTTAGTGCGCCACGTGCATTTTATGGCGACGGCCATTGACTGAGGTGACGCGTAAATAGCCGTTTGGCTCAGTTAGGTGAGTATTAAATAATATGGCATGGTTATAATTTATTAATTAGCACGATGAAGGGATGAGCCCGGTACGAACTTGAGGACGGGACACCACATTTGGACAGGTAAATTATTGAAATATCAGTCAGTATCCCGGGTCGACTAAACGTACCGGTTAAATGTGTTACTGTTCACTGTTAACCATTACGATAACTGCATACGCGTAAGCGTTAATTTTTCGCAGATAACGATGCTGTGGTCGAATCCTCTAAGTGTAAGTTAGTGATATTTGAGGGTTGTGTAGATCTGTAATCTGTTTACTATTATACTATGTCGTCATTGTAACGGAATTGTTATCACAAATTGTTGACGTAAGATTGGGTAATATTTTGGCTTATTAAAATTATGATATTTGATTTTTATACTAAACTTAATAGTTATATTATACATTATGCTAACGTGTGCATCAAATACGAATATAATGCTAATATAGTTAGTACCGACTATAATATTAAGAACTGGTTGAACAGCAATAAATCAGCGAGCCAAGTTCGCATATTCAGACATTTAATTCTATTTATTTTTGTAACAATACACTGAGGAAGGAAGTAAAAACGTGCTCTATCATAACTACGTTGCAGGACAAGAATAGACGTTACTGAAATAAACGCTAATTACTTCAGCTAATAAAATGTGCTGTATCAGCGATCGGGAAACGTGTCTACGTATATTTATAAAAAAATGCGTTGTTGTCCACCGGAACACAGTGAAGTTTTAAAAAATAACATGAACTTTTAAAGGCATTTGTGGACAAACATTATCATATACTTTCTTTCTAAGAGCATTTTAGTATTTTATTGGTATCATAAAAACTATTTTAAATTAATAAAAGCTTTTAAAATAAAATCTGGTCATATTAATTCAAGTTTCTGGTAATGTATAAAAAAACATTTCTAAATTCGTGCTACGATGCGATAACTGTGTCTACTCTCCAAATCCTAGACACATACATTTCGAGATTTTCTAAAGCAATAAACGGTCCATAAGTTGCACCCGCAGGCCGCATGGAGAATCACCGCCGTACCTCTCACAACTGTGTCCCAGCTGTGGCCACACTCTTGTCTTATTTTATTAGGTACCAATAACGGGAAGCAACATAGCCGTATCAAATATAAATCCAAGAACATACCTATATGTAGTGCAATAACTTAATTTCCGACGTGTTAGTCTACGTATATAACACGTTATATACGAGCCGCCTTATGTATCAGCTCGACAAAGCGATTGTCGCCAACTAGCACATATAAGTCGCCACTAAAGTTATTTATATCGCGAACATAATCCAAACAATGGATGCTATTTTTACACAATATATTACCAACACTTTTCCTGTCAATGTGTCGTATTTATAGCGGCCGCGCTGTTGCTATTTCTGTTTTTATCACCGAACAACAACTCTGTTATGTGAATGTTCACAATTTACATTTTTAGATGGGATTCTACTAAAATAGGTGCTGTTGTGCAACGGCGGCACTTTTGTGCATTACCAAATAGGTTATTTACTCCACCCTTATCGAAAGGGTGAAGGAAAACGTCGTGAAGAAATCAGCACATTCTAGAACAAAACTAGGTATCCGTGTGGACGATGATTGTCCACTGCCTCACGTAGACAGGAGGGCCTGTGCCCCAGCAGTGGGCACGTTAGAGGTTGATTATGATTGTGCTGTTGTTCTGATTTTCCTATAGGGAAGTCAATAACAAATGGCGGCAAACTTAGGAACTGTGTTAGTCATAGCTGATGTGTCATTTCAAGCTCTACGAGTACCATAAAAGGGTGTTTTACAGGTGAATTTATAGCTAAATACGTAAAAGGATATTTTGACAATATAGTTTAGTAGAATAAATTTTTGTTCAGAGTAACTGGTGGACATACAAACTAGGTAAGTAGTGACATACGTCAATCAACTTAATCAGGTCTTCAACTTAATTAAGTGCCTTTTAAGGTTCTTCTTTCTTCGGTACCTACAGTATGGGTAGTAGTGGTGGTGGTGGTGTGGTATTGGGTATATAGTGTGCACTGTGCAGTCCTGCTAACTCACTATCAAAACCGCACCATAATCATTTCCGTATACAGAAATAGCTCAGTGAAACCATGGTGTAATCAGTGAGGGCGATAGGGCCGGAGCTATTTATACACGGTCAAATAACGGCTAAACGTGACACTATTGACAATAAATGAGGAAAAACTCACAACTATACAATATTAATTTTAAAGCAACCAACAAAACTCTTCTGGTTTTAGTGCAAATTTTCCTTAACGAGTGAGCGAGGGCACGACATACCTACCTACATATATTTGATTCAAGTTTTCATTGTTTTTCTATTTTCCAAAATTAATTTTGTGTTTATTAGGCTGCTCTTATTATGCCTTCGAGAAACACGGGTGACGCTTTGTTTATGTAGATACTAATGGCTTGGCTAAATCAGGCTTTTTTCATAACCAAGTAGTTTTTAAAGCTCTACTGAATAGTCAACCACTTTCACATTTTTATCTTTACGACTATATACTTTCACATTATGTTTTATTTATTATATTTATAACCATATTATTATATTTAAAACACAGCCTAAGTTGTTTATCTAAAGCTTAACCCCACCCTAGAACAAGAATGTCTCTAAACCAACCTAACTTATAAAGCTAACTACCGCAGGACAATTACTTCAAATTGTGCAATAATAATGACAGCACCTACAGTAACATTAAAACTATTTATTTTCCTCCATTCACTTTTACAAGGCGGAATGACAAGCAGCTCATGATGTTCAGTTGTTTGTCGTCGCAAACATAGCTTGTTTGCTATGTTTGCTATGTCAGGAATGTTAATAATATGCCGCAGACATTCCTGCGCAAACACTCCTTCTTTAGCTAAACGTGCTTACATTTGTATAGTTACTAGGTAAATATTAAGTACTATAATCAGATAAAGTGGCTCAAATTGTAGTAGCAACTAGCAAGTGATTGTATTTGCAATATTGCTGCTACATTTTTTTTAATAGAATTACAGGTCGAAAATGGTTTGTTTTTTGATCAAAGGATAAATAGGCATTACCTTGTTTACATTATGAAGTATTCTATTTGTACAGTTATTATGTACATAAATATAGCAGCTTGCTATTCGCTTGTGCAGGGGGCGCTCTCGACGATAATAGACAATTACAATATACCGATATGTGCATATTAAATTATCTCATGAATATGTAAACATGTTGTTACGCGCATTTGGCTTACGAATCTGTTTGCAAGCATTTCTTCGTATCACAGTCAATTTATAGTTCTGTTGTATTGATAACGAATACTCAGAAATTAGTATGTAATGTACCAATTTTATGCAGATCGAGTGCCTTGCAGTCTAGACCACAAACAAATGGGAAATTCCAAATACAAGATGATGAGTATCGCACCATTCTTAGCAACATCACCTAAATATTCAACAGGATTTTAGTCTGGCGGTCACACAAGTCACGCACACCTACACAATTACTAAACTCAGCTTAGGAGCACTAAGAACCAGTCTAATAGCTAAACCATACAACAGACTAACATTAAACATGTTAATGTATGCCGCCGGCAAACAGAGCATACGCTAAAAATAGCACACACTTAATGTCACATCACGCGGCTAAGTTCTTCTACTGGGACAAAAAAAACTTGGTTAGTGAATAATCAAGTTCTATAATTAGAGAGATCATTAATTTTATCTTGGTTAAGTCAGGGGTCATTTCAAAGTTGTTGGTGGACATTTTTTGTTAAGTTTGCGACTTAATATGTAGATGTTATTTGGCGTGTTGCTAGCTTGCATTGTTTGACCATCAGACGCGGTCACGGCTTATGCATTAAATTGATTGTGTTGGACTTATCATGTTGCAGTGGTTAGTTACATTTGGCCAATGAAAAGGTTCAGCCAAACACCAGAAAGTCACACAAGCAAGGGGAATTAATTCAGTGACTTGGTTGTGGAGGTCCTTCAGCTGCATGCTGCATCCTATTAGGCAGGAAACTGACCGCGACATAGTTCGGAGAAGGCTAAGCAGATGATGAAAATGTGTTAGCTTGATTTGAAGACTGATTTACAGTAGGTAATTTACAAGGATCTTAACCTTAGGTATACAGGTGTTGGTCAAGCTAGATAAGGAAGTTTAAAAATAAAAGGTACCTTGTATTTCCCCCGGTACAACTAGAGTCACCGTCAGGTAGGTGCCAAGTTTTCCTCAACTTATAAACTAATAAATGATGGTTTTTAATTGGCCATCCTTGTTTACAACTTCAATGTAATTCTAAGCACAAGTTGAAATGTTTACTGGTTATTTGACGACGTGTTTACGACAAAATAACGTACCTAAGTTGTTGTTTATTGTTTTGTGCGGAAATAGGTTACTTAATTATTAATTATATAATTAATTTCATCATAATTGTGAGTGTATCTTCCAATAGTTTTTGTTTTTTTAATGCCACTATTATGGCAATAGGTTCAGCCCCTATTACATGGGGCATACAGTCGTAACGTTTAGCGTGATTAAAACAATAATGGCTAATGAATTGATTATATTACAAAACATTTACACACGACACATCCTTCTGACATAATCTGCCACCAACACATGTTAAAAACATCTAATTTAAACTCCCATGACCATAACAAGAATCACGGAACATTTCCATAAGCGAACCCAACCGGGTCACTATAAGCACCGCCATTTTGTTTCGTCACTGTTTTAAATATAGAACACTAAAACAATATACTTGTAATCAGCGTAACCAGCCATGTTGGTCGTTGCATACTCCGCGAATGGTAAACGGTTCTAAAAATAGCACATTGAAAATGGTCATGTGTCGAAATCATGAGCTGTTATGTCGATTTTATGAGGCAACTGTATTTTGGCTTATTTGTGTGGGTTGGATTGTAGGGGTATCGTGATTGAATGGCTGCTTCCATTATGTATGAATGACATTTTTATAGGACACGTTGTGGTGTTTTGTATGTTATGGAGGTTTTCCAATTTTCTTTTTCGGTCATGAATCGTAACAATTTCACTCGAAGGAGATAAAATGTAGCAAATATTTGCGTTGCAGTAAAAAATATTCTGGTTAACATTTTGCGTTTGGTATGGCTCTATCATGTGGTGCTAAGAGACGGACGTAAGGTACTTTATAAAGCCCACTGTTTCATGAAGATACTTACTTATGTCTTTCATTGATTTAAGACAGTTCTTTATTAACATTCATATATTCCATATTAAATAAAACCTGGTTTATCAGATATGATTGTACTATATTAGTATTGAATTCAAGTGGAACTTGATTAGTTATAAATAAACTGTTTAAAAGCCAATCTAAATATACTTGAGAACACAACCTTGAGATGTTCACGTAGTACAGAAAACGGCAAATATTTCCACTAAACCCACAATATTAGCTCCATATGTTATGGTTCCGCATCTACGTGGGATGTCTGAAAATAACCGCACACTTATAGACAATGCGATAACTGCAGTCATTGCAGATAATTATAATAGTGATTGCGGACCGATTTATTGCGTCATTAGTAAGTAATATCTGAACGAATGTTATGAGGGTGTCATTCGTTTTATCTGATTATCAAAATGGCTTTCCGGTGGATTTGTTTTATCTAGTTTTCAACATTATGGCATACAAATGATTCGTCATAATCATAACATAAAGCTATTAGCTTTCATAAGGAAATACCTAATAGACACAGGACATGGGTGCCTTTTCAGGGATGACTTCTTCTCCGGGGCTACGGTTTGTTCGAAAGAGGTACCGCCGTCCCGGACACAAAAGGGTAAGAAGTAACATGGGTGGTTTTTAGTCAGTAGAATTATGACTCTCCCTTCCGCTCCGCCCAGAGTAGGAGGAATCATTTGACAATTTCCCACACACCAAAAAAAAAACAAAATATGATGACTTGACACTACTCCTTCGTCGTATCTTTTTCGACCACTCTCTGCTTAAATCAATGGCGTTTATTACAAACGGTTGGTAGCGGTCCCTCAATGTGCAAACGAAGTGATATCCTAAACTGATAACAAAACTGCAAGACGAGCAGTCTATTGCTTCAGTATCCCCACAGTTCTGCTACAAGCACGATAAGACGCACTTTGATGCCCTCTGACAGCTGCGCACTACCTACCCGCATTTAATCAGTAAATAATATGAATCACGTTATGTGCAGCTTATCTCTGTCTAAATATAGATTGAAATATGTGGTGGGTAGTGGGTACGATATTACGATACCTATCACTGTAGCGGCGAACACTTCAGTTTGTTCGATGTGACTCAGGCTTACCTGTAAAAGAAAGATTAGGTTTAGAAAAGGGTTAGCGACATCATATTCGGGAAATTACATAGTGACAAGACAAAGATATAGGTATGAAACAGGTGGAAAAACGTCATCGTGCCCTTTCATTCGTTTATCTATTTGTTTATGGTACAGTAATATCATAGCGAAAGAATACGTTCGTTGCAGTTGGCTTTCTGTACTTTCTGCCACCTCCGTGGAAAAAGGTCTAACGTATGTAAGTATGCATGTAAAATGTAAAGTCGTATAACGCGTCCGAGAACCAAATTAGGAATCTCCATTAGACAATTTATATAGCCGTTCAGTTCATGAGAGGCTGCTCAATATAGCCGGCAATAAAATTTCTATTTAATTCCGATAGTGTAAGTGTTGCCCGTCGACTGGCGCGCTAAAATCGTTCACGTTCCGAGCGGCCGTTGTCGCTAATTTCTATTTCCGCGAGCGAGTTTTTATTTTACATACATTCTATTTGTAACTGCCGTGTTGCTTCACACCTACGTTGTCGCTAGGGTTGATTGCGAACATTTTACGATTCCTATCGTCATCAAATTTACTGATAATGTTTTTGTCACAATATTGCAAAGCTACGTTTTTTTTATTTTTAAATGTGAAACCATTATCCGTTTTTATTATGATCTCGCTACGAATGTGTTGTAGTGAAATCGCTGAAATGTGAGTTCATTTCCAGCGTCAAGCTGATTGTGAAAATTATAAAACTGAAATACAGCGTCTAGACGCGAAACGTTAACGTTTTAAACACAAACGTTCTTTTCTTGGCAAGTAAACATGTTGTAATCAATCATTGTATTTGTGAATGATGTCTGCATGCGCGTCACAACGCGGAATAGATCTGTTAGAAGTCAGTTTAAAATATGCATTGATTGACACGCCTCTCGTTATAAAACATGAAACGAAGCGATATCATAAACATTTCAGTTTTTTGTCAACCCTACAGCTCCTCTAAAATAAACCTAATGCGTGTGAGTGCGACATGTCGTGGTCGTATCGTCCCCGTGCGGGGGCCGGGCGGGCCGCGCGGGCTAGCCGTGAACTTGGGCCATCACCCACTATGGCCGATCGATTCCATTCAACACGAGCCAGCGACATCATACGCTAGAAGGTAGCGGCCGGCTTACGACACGAGGCAACGATTTGAATGGAATATGAGCTGTAAAGTGGACTTCAATTGGTAGTTAAATATTTATAACAATCTAAGGGGTTTATCGGGATGACGGATTGCTTACGATAATAGTATAAGCAGCAATCGCATGTTTCAAAGATGCATCAATTTGAGAGACAGAATGCAAGACAATGATAATTGATAAGGATGATTTATGTAGGGAAGTTCCCGCTAAAAATAAATATATCTACATAAAAAAGATAATAACTCCCTTTAAAAAATATAATCTACCTAAGTATATTCATTTCTAAAAGAAGAAACTAAGTTAATGTTATAAATTCTTTTTTAAATATTTCACAGTCGTTCAAAAATGCTCCCAATAGCTATTAACTGCATTTATTTAAATAGTGTTTCCAAAACTACGTCAGTAGGTGCCCAATTAATATTTTTTAAATAGATTTATTTGGATAGTCGAATATAATGCGAATTATTGAGTAGTAAAATAAAATTTATGTTAATCGATGGTTTGACTTACTGAAACACAACTTGAAATGTTCGGGTAGTAACCCAATCCCAGTAATTTGCTGCCAAACAAACACATTTAAATACATAATGATAAACGAAACGCCAAGAATAAAATCTTAATATTTAATCAATAAGGGTGCTGTTGATACAAGTATTAAGGAGTCTGCCTACTACACCGTATCATGTCATGACGATGCTATGAACGTATCGGGTACGGAAAGAAAAATGGCACGGGTTACTATCCCCACTAAAACGTATCAACAGCTTATCATCATAACCCGTTCATAACAAATTTAGAATAGTCTCAAACGTTCTGTTAAACCCTATATTTTCTTGATAACCTTTCAATCATGCCTTTTTTTTTTTAGGCGGGTGGAAAATCATCGAATAACCCCTCCCGCTCTTGGGCAGAGCGAAAGGGAGTGTCAGACTTCTACTGACTAAAAACCACCCATGTTCCTTCTTAGCCCTTCATGTCGAGGCCGCGGTATCTCTTGCGAACAACCCGCAGCCCCTTTCAATTATGCCTTAAATCTCTTACACATACACAGAACATAATAACTCGTGTAATAGGTACTTAGAACCAGCACGTGGGTAGAATAGCACGTAACTACATTCGGAGAAATCCAAAACCACCCCGTGATTTACTAATAGTATATTAATTATCGATGTATCATTGTATTTCTGAATAGTTACCTAATAGACTGACAAAACAGAATAATAAAAGTAACTAATAAGAAATCGCTATATTTCCTGAGGCATGACAAAGCATACGACACATTCTGGAACAAGGAAAACCACAACACACCTTAGCGTTAGAATTGATTCAGTAATTTAACTTGTATACGAGGCAAGGTAACAAAGACTATTGCATACAAGGAACAAACGAAACGCTCCGAAACCATGACCATGCTCGACGAAGCGGCTAAAGGATGCGGATGTGGAACTATAATGTAAACTAAGCCCCACCTGGTTCCCTGCACTCCGTGCCAGGGAAAAGTTTAAAGCTTTGTGTCAAAGAAGAAGACCGGTACAAACAGTCAGTTACATTCACACACTTCTAACTTTACTGCAATCTCGAAGAGAAAGTAATTGAGACAAAAATGATAACAAATATAAGTAAACACTACATATAGGACATTAACATCCTCGTCGTGGGACACAGACACAGCTAGTCCTTGATAACTGCTGGTACCGAGAAGTGGGTGTGGGATGAGTAGCGTGGTGTATCCAGCTGATAAGGCTTCCGGCGAGGTCGTCGCCCTTCCGCCGATAACGGTCAGCTGGGAGCTACTACTGACATTGCGGGAACACTTTCTCACTTAACAACAAGTTAAGAAATTACTTGAAAGTATACGGAGAGTTTGATATGTTGTGGTTATAGAGAGTACTAATACTGGAGATGCTAAATATCATCAATGTTTAGATTAGGCTGCGTCAAAATGACGTGATCATCATCTTCCTGCAGCTTATCCCTAGAAATAAGACCCAGTAAACGCCCGTCAAGTGACGGAACAACCTCACCAGCAAAAATGCTTGTCCAATTCATGTTTTATCCCTATTCAAGATATTGAAAAAAAGGTCATCAATAATACTATCTCATAAAAAGATTGAATTGCAGTAGTTCATTGCAATATCCATTACTTTAATGTGGAATTCATTAAATGGTATTTCCTTGATTTCATCTTACTGTATTCAATAGGATAACGTAGGCGGCAAATCAGTCTGAGATTATTATTATGGCTTGAATTTAGAGAATATAGTTATCCTAGGAACTCTATTACCGCTATTCAATAACTCATCATCATAATAATTCATTCATTTGATGGAAAATTGTAGATGCATTTTATATCTAGCAAGTTTATCATGTTAATCAAAGGATGCTATACTAATAATGTTATACTTAGATAACTTTCTTCAAATTATATTATTAATCGTTGTACAAGAGGAAAAACGAAGAAGTACATACAAGCTTCAAAGCGTTCAAAGCAAAACCAACTTTCTTATTCGCAGTCAGAGTTTCAATTCAGTTGTATAGTAGTAATAAGGTTGGAAAAAGCCTAAGGTAATGTGAGTCAGAGGTCAAAACCACACATCACATACCATTAGTCCTCCAATCTATTTCAACTCCCGCCAACAATGGAAACTTCACCGGCTGTGGTACGGCTGCGCGCGCGCTGGTGATTTTCCTACAATTAACGCACTCACCGATACGATAGCACGGGAGTTTCCTCTGACACACTTGTAAGCAACCAGCGTGCAGCGTTCAGCGTCTTGGCCTCGACGATACATTCCATTCATTGATATGAAGCATGTGTGATGCTATCATAAATAGGGTCAGTAGACCTATGGGTATAGTATCATTTGTTTAATTTATGACACCAGTTTGCCTTTACATCCTGCCTAGTGCCTTACCATCGTATACTTTGACTGCAATTTCTTCATGATTTTGTTTGTTAGTTTTAACTAGTACAAAACTAGCATCGACATCATGTAAGTGTTCTCAGTCTATTTTATCTTTGTATCCAACAGGGTCCAAAAAGATCTCATTGTATTTTAAGTGGCCTAAGTACTCATTGTGGAATGCAATATTTATGTATGATTGAGTTTATCAACCCATTCATTCAAATTAAATGTGTTGCATAACCAGTCCGGGATTACACAAGTGATGTTGTTTTATATGTTCATTCAAGTAACAGAACTTTATCAAAACCTCAATGTTTGGCCGCGAATCGTCGATCACTTCACTGTCAATTTTTAATACTACTGTCACATTTTCCTTACTTTCTCTCAAGTGATTACAGTTGTTTACTTTCGCAGTGATCTAACGCTCGTAACATCATCGACATCTGACCCGTGACGTCACGGCCACGAATATCTTCCTTATCACCGTGTTTATGTTTATCTTGCTCAAACACTCGCTGTTTATGTCGCACTGTTTTGTCTATTTTTTTGTTGTAGAATGTTATTGTTTGGCCATAGTTAGCCTGTAACGCTTTCGCAGCTGGGACACCGTCTCCTTCTCTGTGACAAGGAGTGGATTAACAACCAACGTGGGTCCAGTGTGAACTGTGGATTGTTGAAAGTCACATATTGTTTCCTATTTGAATTTTTGGTACTAGGATTTGTTAATTTCCTTATAAAATTGTCCTTCTTCGTTTAGAGAGCAGTGCTAAGCGAGCCAGCCGGAGTCGAATTCACGAGCTACAGTTCGGTAAATCAGGGCTGTTACCACTGAGCTAGCACCGATATGTGCTCTGTTTATATTACGTCCAATTAATCAGTCACAGCTATCACATTCGTCGATGTCCTATTGTAGATCGCCTACATAAATAACGTGTACAATTAAGATATGATTTAGTTCTTCATTAATTAATTAATATTATTTGTGTTCACGGTAAGTAAATGTGACGAGTAGCTACGTGAGAGTCGCAGTCTAAAGTTCACGAACGAATATATGTCACCTAATTAGATCATCGTGGTATATAATATGTTGTAGGTACTGTATTTCCCACATGACTACCCTTGGTACCTACAAAAAATATTGTAGGTAAAAGGTATACTTAATTCTTTTTCCATCCAGACTATTCTATTTGTCATTCACATTAGCTGGTTGGACATAATAACAATACCTAACTAACAAGTCTGAGTGACTTCTGCTGCGTCTTCTGTGGTAAATTGGCTACCTAGAGGATGTACCAGAAGTTTCAGGTGAACAATGTTTAAATGACTGTCCAGCCATGGACATGAAAAACAATAACTTAGCCGTGAAACTACGCTGTAGATCTGTTCCACTCTCGCTAATAAGAGTGTGAAATTCTCATAAATGTTCTTTGACCCGTCCCAAATTCTGTGGCAGCGTCTGGCCGGTCCGTTCTCCCGCTTCCCTATTAGTTGCCAGGCCAGTTGGCGCCCGCACCCTCCCATCCATCACGCGGTGTGATTGGCAAGCGTGCCACTTATCACACCGACTGTGATGTGATGTGATAAGACTGCTGATGGGATTGGCAAATAGTTTGCGGAAAACGGAAGGAGTATGTGAGAATGTAATTATCGCACTTTTTTGGCTTAGAGTCAGATTATTTACGTGCTTGGAATATGATTGTCGTTTTTTTTTTTTGTAGAAGTAAAGATACAGTATATACGGGCATTTGATGAGTTAGAAACATAATCCGAGAATGTCCGTTCATGTTTCACAATCTAGCTGGATCCAGCAAAACATGTTTTAGCACTTTTCATTTGTCAGTTCAAAAAGAACTGCGAACGTTTGATTACGATAAATCATTTTGGTTTCAATATTTCAAAGTGTCTAATTTTCTCTAGAATACTATCCCACTCCTGGGCAAAGTTCTCCCTCCACTTCTTCCATCTTTTGCGAGACCAAGCGTTTCCAGTTTGATGTCAACCAGCCTGCCATCTCCTTATTATTTTGTCCATTATGTTCAGCCTGACTGCTTATAAAAATACACCGAACAACCATCAATCAGCTGACCATGGCTGTTCCCTACAACTCCTCGGTACATGTAATAGCACCGAAGTGGGTCACAGCGCCCGCTGACTAGTGACCAGCTGTTAATTCGGTGGGACCTTGGCCCGGCGGGGTGCGTTGCACAACGAACTATTCTGATGCATCACCTTGCCCGTCTTACAACATTGCAGGCAGGGATACGGGATTAGGGGATCGCTTTATGTGGACTGAACGTGTTCTTTAAGCTAAACGCAGTATGAACGGCGAAGTCTGGGCGATTTTTTCCCTTTTTTGGCCATACAAAGAAATCGAAAATAAAACTGACTTATTCAGAAATATATCAATCATCATTGGTCCTATCCTAATTTATTTGATGTCGTGGCAGCATGTTTCCTTTTACACTTATTTACTCGTCATGTCAGCAGTCACCTATCATCTTTCACACAGTCCGTGTACCGTTGTTTTCGTCTTCCCCTACTCTTATCATTATGAATTCTGTCACGTTTATGAACCGCTTAATAATAGCTAATACCAATTAATTAAGAAACTAGCACGCAGAGCTGTGTCCCCAATACCGTGAAACAGGTAAATAACACCAGGATGCTGAGAGTATTTATACTCACAATTGATAGCCAACAACCGCAATAACTCCGACCACAAATAGAACTGTGGAATTATAATTATCGTACTTTAATTATAGCTGTCTAAATACGGACTTAATTATCACAGTAACACAAATATCCGCGGACAGGAAAATGTACACAGGATAAAATTTCAATACTACTAAATTAAGTTAGTGTTTGCTCTAATTCGTAATAGTTGATCGTTAAATAATTTTCCACAGTAATTAGAGCATTTGTAGTAATCTGGGGGCGATAAGTGCGGGCGGTGGTATGCGCGCGCGCAGGGGGAGGTGAGCGGTGGGGGGCGCGTGCTTGCGGCGACCCACAGTCTGCCGCATCGCGGTCAAGGCGCTGCATCGCTACATAGATGCACTCGTTACACTTTGGACCTGTCGTGTTAATAGCCACTAGGAACTGGGAAAACGTCGTCGTCAAAGTATTTCGTCTCGTTGAATAGGTTGGTAGAGAAGAATTGGCGATTCTCACTGTACCAATCCCCTGCTTGTAAGGAAACCATCGTTTGGGAGATATATCACAAGAAAAGATATTTAGTTAACGATTCAATCAAATGTTTATCATCAGCTCTCTGAAGAGTGAAAGTTCGTGACAATAAATCATTGCCAAAATCAAACATCACATTATTTATCAATCACTTTTAAACAAAAACCGTTGATACTCTCGGCTGCGCCCACGCATACCATACGCCATAAATCACAAAGGTTAGTCGCAGTTAACGCCCGATTAACATGCCCACCGCGCGTACTTCATTATAATTATTTTAAATTTACTCGCAGAGTCACGCCGAGCCACCCAATTATAAAACTAGGTGTTAACTACGTTTTACCGTGCAACCGGCCGCTGAATCCAAAGCAAATGTTTAAAACAAACTTGTGAAATATTTCTTTGTATATTACAGCTCGGTTTTACATCTCACTTTTCAAATGTTTGAACAAGAATGTGACTGATATCGTGGGTTTGTAAAGCATTTCTGGTGTGGCTTTGAGTTTTTTATTATGCTCTTGTTGACAGCTGGCAGAAGCCATGAAGATGCCTAAATATCCGAAGATACCATTTTTTTTGGGGGGTGGGAAATCATCTAATAACCCCTCCCGCTGTTGGGCAGAGCGAAAGGGAGTGTCAGACTTCTACTGACTAAAAACCACCCATGTTTCTTCTTAGCACTTCCTGTCGAGGCCGCGGTATCTCTTGCGAACAACCCGCAGCCCCGACGGGCATCCGAAGATACCATTCAGCATTGATCCCGAAACAAAGAGATATCTAAATAGTTTTTCGCACATACATTATATGTAAACGCACGGTGGCTCAGCTGTCATGTCGCACATCAAACGGGAGCTCAGCGGTGATAAAGTGAGTGCCAAACATCCATCAGTGATGACACGAGATTTGTCCACGTGAGCAATGTTGGGAGAAGTCGTCCCTTCGAAAGTAAAACATTCAATTGTGAAGAGGTTCCAAAAATAGTAAGTCCAATTACCACAGAATTAAGAGATATAATTTTGTAGTGCCAAGCGGCTCGTGTAGTCGGTCTCGGTAGTCCACACCTCTGAGAGGATAAATCACGGTGGCACGGCCATGCCAAACTTGCGGTCCGGCTGCTCTACAATATGATATAATTGTTTTAGATTGGACAATGATTCAGTAATGTTTTCAGCCAATTCACGTTACATACTGTTTGTAAATAGTCATGTGTTTTGGTCACGCTTTTTAGGGTTCCGTAGTCAACTAGGAACCCTTATAGTTTCGCCATGTCTGTCTGTCTGTCCGTCCTCGCTTAATCTCTGTGACCGTTAGCACTAGAAAGCTGAAATTTGGGACCAATATGTGTATCAATCACGCCGACAAAGTGCTAAAATAAAAATTGGAAAAAAATGTTTTATTAGGGTAGCCCCCCTATATGTAAAGTGGGAAGTGTTTTTTTTTTTAATTTTAACCCTAATGTGTGATATATTGTTGGAAAGGTATTTAAAAATGAATAGGGGTTTACTAAAATCATTTTTTGATAATGTCAATAATTTCGGAAATAATCGCTCCAAAAGTAAAAAACAAAGCGTCCCCCCCCCCTCTAACTTTTGAACCATAAGTTTAGAAAATACGAAAAAAATCTGAAAAGTAGAACTTTATAAGGACTTTCTAGGAAAATTATTTTGAACTTGGATGGAAACAACAGATGGAAACTGCAGTTAACCAATATAATTTGGTCCCTGAATCGTATGAGCGCCTATACAATCCAGAGGTCAAGTTTCATTTGCCCGTATTTTTTTTTTAACTTCGTTTACATAATATTTTATTATCTACGGAACCCTACACTGAGCGTGGCCCGACACGCTCTTGGCCGGTTTTTTGACTCGTGATTGAGTTCAAACACCGAACTGTTTCATTCGAAATTAGATCAAATCAAGAAATCAAAGATACCATCTAAACTACGCTTCATATACCAAATTCGTATCAAAACAAAGCCACATCACAGATGACGAAACGCCTCATAACCCAGTTCGCGTGTAACATGCAGTTTCCCCGACCCGGCAGCCGGGATCCGCCGAGATCCGTTGGCATCCGGAGCGGCGACCTCGAGCGTGCTTGTGGACGCCAACTAAAACAAAATCCGATGACACGACACGCCTCCCCACATAAATATAACGTGTAGTAGGAGTAGTAGGACATACATTATGTGGTGAACACGTGAAGGTTTCCTACTGACCTGGTTTGGTATTAACATGTTACTCGAACTTTAAAGACCGAATTGGAGTAAAAGGTGGACTTGATGAACCAGAATGTCGAAATCTTTTTTTTTTATTTGGGATAAAATAACAGCAAGCAAGTCAATGGCCAATGATGGATGGATAGATAAAATGCTTTTTTTTAACTTTCGATCACATAATATTTTGGATTGCGAGAGCACCGATTAGTCGGTGTCATCAAAACAAAGCTCAGCTTTATCCACTTTCTTTTCCGCATCTTTCCAAAAATCTAAAATTAATCGTTTTAATTTTTTGAATGGTACCAGAAAAAAACCAACATCAATTTTCATTTCACTAAAATTTTATTTGCCGTGCGTGACCGAAGAAAATACTTGAAATTGAATTGGAATAAATCGTATTAACTATAGCAGTCTGGTTCGGCAAGAAGGGAAATTTCCCGTGATGCTTTTACTGTGGCAACGTCAGACTGAGACCGCCACCAAGTTGTTGCGACAGACTCAGACTAACCTCATTATACACAGTACCACAGCAAGAGTAAATTTGTAGATAGAATTCTCTTGTAGATGTGAACGAATGCAGCTATACAATAGTCGTAATGCCTCACGGAAGAAATCAATCAATGAGCCAATATACTCCGGCATTGCACTGCCACGCATGCAAGAATCCCAAGATGCCCAACATCGCTGGCCACTCGCACTTGACCAGTACCATTATAGTCATAGTTGACACTCGAGTCCTGAGCGAACATAACGAGGTCTATATCTGGCCACCATCCAATCAGGTGCGAAGCGTTATGTTCGGGAGTCGCGCGGCCATGCTAATAATACCCAGTCGAAGCGACGCCATTTATAGCCTAACCAGAATAGCCAGCCAAACATATAGACGCAGCGATAGATATGTCCTATGTCGAGACAGATTTAGAAGGCGATGGGAACGCCATTTACGGAATACTTATAATAGAAACGGCTTTCAGTCGAAGTTAAACGGTGCTTGAATAAGGATCAAAGGCCGAAGCGAAAGGCGTGTGCATTAGTGCTGTAAGAGCGGATCCGGAGTTCAAGGAATTAATAAGGCGGTTTAGTTTCAAATCGATTTCTTCTTTATTTACAAATGAGAAGTACCTTATTTGTAAATAAAAAAGAAATCGATTATTGTTTATCAATTACGAATGAGGAGTTCAAAATGATCGCTAACGTTAGCATCACAAATAAAATCAGACGTAAGATTTTCTTAAATGTGGCGCAATACTCTCCGAAAAGCATTCTTCGAATGATATCTTAAAGTGTTCCAGAAAATCGCTCCGAGATTCTGCATGAAATACGGTTCCTGGCACATCTGAAACTATAAAGTTTTCAGTGGGAGCGCCATTCAGCCGAGTAAGTACGAGAGCGCTAACGAGCCAAAATCACTGGCAGCCAACTCTGGCAACGCTGGCCGCGCGTCATTTCCGGTGGTGCATTATTTAGAGTCCGAACCCTTTTAGATTTCCGGTAGGCCCGCCTTCTTGTGAAGAGTTCACACTAAAATTAGATTTAGGTTCCGAATCTATTTAATCGAAGACTACTATTAACCTAACATGAAACATTTCTGTACATAATTTGTGGTCTCCTATAGACGTTTTTGCAACTCGTTGTTTTGTCTATTCTTGCTTCTCCGTCGTTCTTAACGAAACAGTTCCCATCATCAATTACCGACATGTGCTCGAGACAGACGCGCAGTGGTCGTGCAGATAAATATAGACGTTACCGCATAAGCCCAAGTTTCTGGTCAACACTAATTGATATCGCCTAGCCAATAGACATTGTTGAGCAGGCCCATGTCACTGCCGTTTTTAAACAGAAAATATTTTGGTTGCAAAACAAGTAGGGTATTGTTCAGAAACGAAACAAAACAGACATTTTAAACGATATATCTGACACGTGTAACGAGTTGTTTCTGGCTAAATAAACCGGTGAAAACCTTTAGCTCAAGGTATAAATAGTCACAAATACAAACAAATATATCAAAATTTCGAACTTATCGTACCGACGAAACCACTCGATAACACGTGTACTAAAATCTGTTATTTGTTATGTCACTGTTTACATAAATATTTATTTCACAATGTTATGTAAATTATTTGGCAGACATTTTGACGGAAAACCCTGACTCTTCATTCACGATTTACTTTCTTGAACAATTTATTTAAAATCTAAATTCATTAACACACATTATATCATCAATGAATACACTGACCTATTGGATAGCACTCCTAATTTGTATGCCACTGATTAATTGGCAGCTAAGCCATTGGAAAATTACGAGTTTTAACAATGTCATCAACGTTTCAGGTATCAGCATTTGGATAGTGTTAGTGACGAAGAACTTAGTGCTGCTAAAGAAAACATAGCAACAAACAAAACTATAGTAGAACGATTAGACAGAAATGTTCTAAATGACAAGTTTTACGAAAAAGCTGAATCAGACGATACAGGTAAAGTGGCATCACCACCTGTTGTTATGTTTACAGCCGCAGCCGGGACCTTGCGGGACATCCCGGCGTCGCGTGCGGTAGGTCGCGGCGACCCAGCGGAAGCTGACAGCTTACTAAGTACCCAGGCTTGCTGATTGGCGTTCTCATAGTTCCGTGTTACGAATAATTTACTGCTACTAATGTTCATAGATTCTTGTACTGAATATTGACAAAACGTTGACCATGCAAACCGCCAATCTTCGGACTTTCCCATGGATAGAAACTTTGGAATGACGAACGAAATATGAATTCTAACGGTTACTATTCTAAGGAATTATATTGATTTTTTTATTAAAACGATTGCGTTGATCAATAGTGGATTGCCACTATTGATAAAACCAAAGAACTGACGATGAATATGGTATCAAGAAACACAAACATCTATTTTCACACGCAATCTCGTCTAATCTTGAACTGTACAGTTAAATGGATATCGACAATTTGGCAGGGGTGCATGCGGAAACTTCCTACATTTGTGCACTAGATGCGCAAACTATACGTACTGCGGACCGCATACATTATACAGAATATGATGTTTGTATTTGTGAATCAAACCACGTAACAACGAAGAATTTGATGGATGGATATGATGTCCACTGAGTCCACGACATGTTTAGTGGTCCCAAAGTGAATAATGATAGAGGAATGTATTGATTTGTGAACGAAAATATTTGCAGTAACAAACTATAACGAAATTGAGAGACCAATAATTTGCTAATTTGGGAGTTGAGATAGGCATCAATCATGTAACGAAAGCCTACTCGCCATAAAACGGGTTAACAAAAAAAGTTTTACGATCATGAGAAAACACAAAAAAATAAAGCTATCAAACTAACCATGAGTCTTGGAACATGGTTGTTAATTTGTAGAACAAGTTCGATGACCTGTGCTGGGTGTAGAGTATCAAGCCTTCTCAACTGAATGCCAATGACATCATCTCGGCCAAATGTTTTGTACCACAAGCATGAAGGAGACTAGAAGGTAACATGAACAATGAATTAAAAATAAATCTAGGTATATCCTTGGGATTATTTCAACTTCTGTAACGTTAATCAAAAGCAAATGTAATACAATTCCAATCAATCACGTTTATTATTATCCCATAAATTATTCTTAATTTAAACCTACTTCAAACAATACATTCAAAAATACAATAACACTCTTAGACGATATGAATGAAAACCACACAACGACATGTCAACAATTTATTCAATGACCCGACCTCTAAGACACGTGTTACGCGAGCATTATTCAATGAAGAGTACTTGTCGCGTCTAGTACTCTCTGGTACCAAGCTACCGGGCCATTCGACACCAATACGCCAACGTGGTGACTTAAGGAGGATACATTGGAGCCAACGTTGGCGAAAACCGGCAGGTGGTGGTCTACTCCAGTCAATTTGGGAGTTTGATCCGCTGACACTGTGTTATTACCGCTTCCTGCCCACGACTGCAACGAGGCCAATTGACGTGAACCTTTGCGTCTATAAATGTAACCACTTAATTCCTTGTGCTCTAGAATGCTAATACTATTCAAGATGGTATGATGTAGGTGTGTGTGATGTATAACACAAGGATCATTATCACAGCACTAAAAACGTCGTGTTTTTGCAATGAACTACACACAACAATAGCTAATGGGGTATGTTTGCTAATAAATGCAGAATTCATGACCAAGGAAAATTTAAATAAAAAAACAACGTTAAACCAAAAGTCCTTCAACAAACGTTTAACTAACTTGAAAACTAATTATAACTTAACCTTTACGATGCCTGAAAACAAAACACCAGACGATGGGGCTATAGACGAACATTTTAAAATGTATAAGGTTAAATTGGCCGATAGGAGTAGTGGCTACAAAAGTGTTTATGACGTCCGCCAGTGTCCGTTGTGTAATTTGCGGTTTCTCTGATCGACAAAACTATATTAATAAAAATGAAGATTTCAGAAACGATAAAACTAACGATTAAAATAATTTGAATGTGGACATCACTGAACATCATTGCCCATATCCTTTTGTTCGCTCCTATCGCTTTTACGAAGTCCTAATTTAAGTTCTTCGCCATAAGTACGTATAATTATGAACGTTTCTCCGAGTGAATCATGCGCTTATTCCGTTCGTAAGAGTTTAATTGAAAGAAACGAGTCGCATTATGTTCGTAAAGTTATACTGGTGTTTTCATCTTACAGTTGTGTGAAAATACTAAAAGTCGACAGGAAGTAAAACTGAGATTAAAATTAACTTCAACTTTGATATGTCAGCTTGCGCAAAAAGGAATTGCAGTGATTGTAATAAAATTAAAGCATCAATAGACTTGATGAAAATGATGAAACTTCAATCAAAAATTAATACCATGTCTAAGTTTAGAAACAACAATCAAATAGCTGCGCATTTAAAAGATTGCGAAATATAATTTTGAAGTTGAGACACCAAAACATATTGAGTGTTGCGTCACCTTTTCAAAAAGAGGTCTACATGCCTTGGTACTTTCACTTTGTAACACGCAGAAACAAAAAATGGTTACGCATTAAACTTTTCAAAATTGAAAGGCAGTCACTGCCTTGCTGTTATACAGTTATAAGTACATGAGATTAAGTAGCGTTATTTATAAATAGGCTTCTCTAGATGTGTTGTTTTTAAAGCCACGTTTAGCCACGCGACTAATATTTCTCGAACTAATCAGAATTATTCCAAATAATTATTTTTGTTATTAACTCCTTGTTTACAGACTTGTAAGATTCCTTATCTAAAAGAAGACCCATTTTAATAATTAAGACTATCACTACTGAACTGAAATGATAATGCAGCATACAGAAACAAATTCCCATTAGTCTTATTTGTTAAATCCCACTAGTTACTTGACATTTATATTGGATGACTAAGTTTGGTGGGAACTTGCTAAGGCTGGCAGGTGTGTCGAGCAGGATTGGTAGTCGGTAACTACTTCACTATAAATAGGGAATAATTACGGGGTGAGTGAGAGTGGAGACGTATGATACGACATACCGTTAGATACAGTCGTGAAAACGAACCAAATACTAGCTGGGTATTGGGTATAGTATGAAAGTGGACTTAACGATGAATATAAAGTTATAACAATGTTAAACGGGAAAAAAAGAGAACGAATAAGTTGAAATCCTTTCTTTCTATATTTACAGACATAAATCTAATAAGTCGACAAACCTGAAAGAACGTACTACTTTAACAAAATTGTTACAGAAACGTTATCAATGTATAGTAGAAGTAACGAAAACAGCAGACAACCCAAATACTGATACTACATATATTATGTAGTTAATGACAAAATGAAAATAGATAAAAAAGTTAATTTTTCAAACATTCATCCAGTCCACATTTCGTTCACCGATAGAGATAAGGGACTTCATGAGATATTGGTGAGCACTTCGTGAATGAACAGACAAGAAGAGGACACAATAGAAAATAAATTATTTTGGTGGAAATTTAAAAAACGCTAAAGCCCATGTCGGTAAAGTGAATAAAAATTGTAAAATTCAAGTTAATATTAGCTCGAGTCTAGACATATAAATGTTGAGTTTCGCATATCTAAAAATAACACACCTACTGAACACACGATTATGATGTCATGTTCTTTTTAAACCTTTCGGAGGTTGCTGACATAAAGTTTAAAGGTACCTCATAGCCATACAGCCTGATAGCACATAAATCTTCATTGCAGCTACGTCAATCGTTTCAACAACGCGACGTAAACACACACGTTTATTTCGTTATTAATTTAGCAGATTACATGTTATTAAGCTATAATTACGGTTTGTATGCGCGGCGGTCACAAAAGGTGTCGGAATGAACTGAAAATATTTAAATAACATATTCGAAACAATTAGATAAGACTGTTTCATTCTTTTGATAACGTTGCATTGGCGTAAACAACAGAAAACCTTGATGCAAAGTTCTTTCATAAATAAACGAACTCAATCGCTGATGTTATTTAAGTGCATTCCTAGCGTGTAGCGACAAGACTAGAGTCCCTAGTCAGTCTCAGAAGCAAATCGAGAGAAATAAGCTATTCCCAAGTTTTCCCTCATAAATAAACGAAATCGTATATAATATATCTCATAAAGATACAATTAACTTAGTACATTTTTTCGTGAGTTGTGAGGTAAACACGCCGCCCACTCCCACGCCGCT
The DNA here is from genome assembly GCA_949774965.1 of Diarsia brunnea. NCBI lineage: Eukaryota > Metazoa > Arthropoda > Insecta > Lepidoptera > Noctuidae > Diarsia > Diarsia brunnea. Next base: position 779,853 of record OX459011.1, read on the forward strand.
ACGCCAAAGGTCAAGGAGTAATGTCAGCACCTACACACAGTTCCGAATCAAATCAAAGATATTCTCTTTGGATTACATTATCTTAGAGCCCACGCAGTAGTGGGTAGTGCTATTTGAACAAAGTTCTGATATGTTTTGTGAAAAATTGCAAACAAATTAACACAAGTTTTCGCTAGTCAGTTTGTTGAACTTGTAATTAATTATCAAGGAATACAAACAGAAGCAGTATAAATAGTACAAAAATATATGCCGTTAGCCGGTACCCTGAGGTAATGCCTACACCGTTAATCGATTATTTTTTATAGTCCCGACTCAAATCACAATCATGGTCAAATCCTAGTAAATATAATATAAATCACTGTCCAACTTCTTACTCCGATGGTTTTCTTACGGAAGACAATATTTGATGAAGAAAAAACTCTTGATTCGATTTTACAGTTGACTGGATTGAAATTGACTTCCATTTAATCACAATCGACTTCCTCGGAAGAGTTTTTGGCAGACAATCAGTAGCTAATAACGTTGTGTCTTGTTTCATGTTTGGACAAGAATAACATAATCCTCTTAGATGACGAAGTTTTACAATTCATCTTCTCTACAAATTTTACAATAAGAATCAAAATACGAGTAAATGTGGACGAATCAAAAACAAAGAACATACTATGAGAGAGCTACTAGTCGAAATATAAGACTTCTTACAAATAAGTTGTTTACCCTTAGATAAAACACATTTAGCCATAGAAAAGTAAACTGCAATAATTCACTGAAAGAAAACAAACTTGTTCTTTGGTTGTACATGCGGAAACCGAAAACACGGAAACCTGAAGTTTTACAAGTAACTAACACAAAAGTTTTCAAGGCTCGAGGTTTTTGTACGCAGTGTCACGGTCCATCAATATGATGTAGCAAGAACCACGCAAATAGACGCAGCCATGCATTGACGAACGCACTATAAGTGCTAACACCAATAAACATCAATTAACAGTAAACAAATAAGGAAGCAAACAATACACCAACAAACTAACTGATTTCAACAGTAAACAGTTAATTCACGACGCTATAAAGGCTTTCCTAAAAGTGGGACGAATTCATGGAACAGAAGATTGTTAAAGAAATAAACACAATGTTTCACAAAGGTCGAACTGCTTTCTTAGAAGACACTATAACCTTTAAAGGTAATTTTGCTATACACGACACAAAAAAACCATTCACAGATGTAACAATCATCGAAATACACAAACATATTTGATAAAATAAACCTTTACAACTTCTGTGCATGAAACCTATAATTTATACTTACAGCTTAAACTCATTAAAGACTGCCCTAACGGTTTATATTTCCAATAAATATCCCCTTGCAGTGAATCATCAAGATAAACACAAAAATATTTTCCTGTTACACGACCGCATTGGTGATGTGGCCCATTCACTAATCCAGAATGACCTCTTTGAACCACAACAATAGTAATTAGACTAGTGATTTTTATTTAGAAGCAGTTTGATCTGTCCACAGGAACTTGGTAATAACCGGTAATGATATCTAATAACTACAAAGCCGGATATTCTTATTGAGTTAGAAACAGACTTACAGAGGTTATTTTTTATAACGACATGGCACTAGTAATATTTAGTTTTTGTTAAATAGCATTGCACAATGGTGTGACTCCAATGACGATTAACCACAAGCTACACACAACAGGATAATAAATGAATAACATCGAAAGCAAACAAATGGGAATACTGCTATGAATCAGGAAATACTGACGTTTCATTGCGCTAAAAACACACACAGCTTTTTATGTGGTGATTGCAAGTTAACTTGTATGCAAAATATTTTCATTTTTTTTTCTTTATTCCAATGTTTCAATTGCAATTGAAAATTGTCTATTACCAAATATTTGAAATATAAAAGTATGATTTTCAGTGTGCTCCATCGCACGCAGTTCGTCTAGACAGGAGTTCCGTAATTATTTCTGTCGCGAATCCAAGACGCGTGCGTCATTCGCTTTGACGCAATGAACCGAAAAAACGCATCGATTGTCGCCACACGAAATGCACCGGCGCAACCAACAACACAATTTACCATAATACATAATATCAACAAAGGAACAATGAAATTTAATCAGTAACTTAGCGGAAACCTTTTGTTAGTAAGAGAAATCGTACGCACAACCACAAACAATGAGGATTAAACAAATATTACTCCATTTATAGAAGTAGATAATTAAAAACCTAATTAAAATAATAAGTGAAAAGTACGCAAATAATTCTTAGAACAGGAAACTTATCTTTGAATATGATGACATGTCAAGGTTTTGCAAACAGAAGTAAGATACACGAGTTTGTAAAAGTAGACAAATTAATTTAAATCTATCTTCGTTATAAAGATTCATCATTAAATGCTTACATGATGACGCTTGTCCAAAGATAGCCCCTGTTATCAGCGCAGGCAATTAAGGTTATTTATAGAACTGATAAAGTTTTTACGCGAACCTAATGGTACTCCAAACGACGAGTTGTCACTCATTATGGAGGCCGATATGGAAAGCAACAAATAGAAAGTACTTGATGTTTTATTGCGTCAAAACATTTGTAGCAGTAATCCAAGAGTACTCGAGATATTCTTGAATGACTTACTTGTATTCTAGAAATAACTGTAATTTTAAGATAAGTGAAGGTAGCTACTTGCTGCAATTTTTACATGAGCTGTAATAATATGTGGTAGTATCCGGCTGGGGGTCAGTGGCCTGCGCGCGCGCCTGTGCGTCTGTGCCGGCCCTTAGACAGGTTCCGCGTAACGGGAGCCGGGACCGTGTCAATCACGACAATTATTTAGCCCTCACCATCGAGAGATCTCGAATAGTCATGCTGGCGGTGAGTTTTTGCTGTTGGCATTTTTTATTAGCGTGTACCTATTAGTATCGTCTGATTGCACTTGTATGAACATAGCCTTGTGATGCGATACATTTGCTGTATTGTTTTGAAGTGTTTTGAACACAATGACTGTCGAACATACTGCGTGGAATTACTTTTGACTGAATATTTTGAAGGACTACTTTTTATACACTACATAATTTATTCAATTCAAATTACCCGCTAAATTGCTACACGAATTGCAAATAATGTTAAGGTATACCAAAATAAGCAGGAAAAGTATTACATAATGTGAAAAAAGAACTATTAGAGATATACTTTAAACATAATCGTAATAGAACAGAGAAAGGCTTTCGAGAGAGTAAGCCATGAGTTCTTGAGAACATTGTACCAATTTCTCTCACATCAACCAACGGGATCCAAACCCCTTGTGCCTCGGTATAACGTGCAGCTTTCTACTCGAACAGTAACTGATGACATGAGATAAGTGAGCAATTATCGATACTTATGAAGATACTCATCGACACTGCCAAACCTAACGACAACCGTGTAATCTGTGAGGGCCGACGTGGAGATTGTTTTATTGTGCAATTTAATTACATTAAAAGATGCGGTGTTTTCTCTGAACACGCATACAGAAGTGGAAGACATGACACTACTGTTTATTCTTTAAAACAACGTGACAGACATGTGAGAGAAAATTAATCAACTACAAAATACACCGTTCAATTAACTGCGCGTTCAATAGCAACTATTTGGATGTGAAGAGTTAATCAGCAAATGAGATATGAAAGTAATGATTTTGATTGATTTTGAACATGCGGATAAACCAAATGGACAGTTTTGACCGACTTTAGTGGTCACATGGAGATAGAAAATTGAGGAAAGATAGGCATTTTGAAGTCAAGGAGAAATATCACCAATAGTTGGATACGAAAGCAGAAACAATGAAAAGGCACAATGAATTCTTTTTGAATGAATTTCTAACTTTGTTCCGGTTGGTTAAATCGGTCAAAATCGATTGTGAAAAATTGTGGACAAACTAAATTCCCTATGGGGACCTTTTCATGACATTTATGACAGCGAGTATTTTAAATGCAAAATTATGGCTTTAACAAAGGCCTAGCGGCAAGTTTATATTAAACTAACCAATAAGTATTTATCCGATATAGATATCTACATGCGCTACGGGAGATACAACGGGCAGCGTCACGTTGCTCCACTAGTGTACTATTGTTGCACAATGTTTTGTGTATACATAGATCCGATAGCTGCAGTTAGATTAGATTGAGTATTATAAACAAACTTGTTAGTTTATTTTCTTTTTGTCGCATTTCAATCAAACCGCTTTTCAGGTCTAGCTTTTTTACTGATCATCTACCGTAACAAGCTACTCCTTTAGAGGTGTTGCAAAATCTAGCTAGGCAGTGGTAACAAAATGTTTAGAAGTTCTATATTTACCGTTGTTTTTTGTATTAAGGAAAATAAAAGCTATTTATTTTATCTGTTTTGTAAGTGTGTAGGTAGAGCGTTCATTATGTATTTAAATTAAAAAAATACATTACCATTTGTATAATGTTTGACGATAGGAAGGCTGAGTACTAAATTACCGCATACTTTAATTTGTTTAGACAATTGTACATCAACTGTTTTTTTTTTAATCCTAGGTTATGGTAAGTAATGTGCGGAGTGCCCACTACGCACATAATTTTCAGAAGACGTGTGATACAGACAGAATTTACTTTATTTAACACTATTATTAACATCATTAGTACCTATACAACGAGTTTATAATCTTCCAATAAAAATAAATTAATATCATAAACTTCATTATTAATCAACTAATTTACATGACAACAGTTCTATTAAAGTATACTCGCGAAAACATACAAGTTGTTTTTGGATGCTAGAATACTTAATAGAAAAAGGTATTTCATGAAATAGAAGAAAAACAGAGTCACTATTGTTTTGTTAGACAAATAGTTCCAACTATAGATAAGCAAATAAAAGCAAACAAGGTATTGCTTGCGATGACTTTGTTTGTTGCTAAGTTGCACTTGCAGTGCTAAAGGAAAATCCAAGTACTACTGTGATAGTAAACATTACTGACAATTATATGACAACTATGTATGTTAGAGTATTTACTTTGTTTTCCTACAATTTACTTGTTTTTGTGTTTTCATTCGAAAGATAACGCACTTGTGCTAAATATATTTTTAAATAAACTAAACCTGAGTCGTATGGATTTCATTAAAGTAGCAAACAACCAATTTAAGTTTGATTTAAAATTAAAATCATAAACGAAGACATCACGTAATTCGCAACAGTATCAAACGAGGAGAATGATAACAGGCCGAACGCGGATACGACGTCCACACGCACACTCGTGCACCTCACACACGCACGCACGCACACAAGCGCACCGGACGAAAATAGCATCGCCGATAGCGCAAACACACCAACACACGCCCACACGTTGTACGTGAACTGTAATAAAAACATACATAGACACGCACGGTGCGCTATGAATAAGACACAAATTGAAATGGAATCGTACGAGCGAGCTGATTGTGAACCACTCCAAACCACCTCTAGTTCCTCCCTTCAGGACCCCGCCGCACCACACCACACCACACCCGATTAGCTTAGCAGGCGGGGATCGAAAAACATGATTAGAGTGAAAGCCAATTTCGAGAACCGACCTCGAATTTATTTGCATACCGCGATAAAACTAGGCTCAAACGACAATAACCGGGACCTCTTTACCACCAAGTACCGGTCTAGTCTAGTTCCAATTATAGGAACGCACCGCAATTCTATGTCATGCAACATATCGAGGAATGTGGATCTGCGATGTCGCCGTATGTCGAAGCGGACTCACCTAAATTGATGACATACATGGCCTGGGAGCGCTCGAGCCTCCGCGCATGCTCCACGGCCTGATACAGTCCGCCGGAATCCACTTTGAGGCACTAAAAAACTTTATCACAAACAGAAACCACTGCGTCAAACGCAAGCATCTTATGGTGGCACTAGCACTTGCCGTCGAACGGCACGGAACGGTTCGCGCGACACTCGATGGAGCGACAGGTGAGCTCGGATCGCGGTCGAACACTGAGTGGCTGGCAGCGCGGGGCGGCGGCGCGGGCGCGGTGACGCAGCGGCGCGCGCGCAGCGCTCTAGCGCCCGCAGCCCCGCGCTCTGCAGCGCTACAACCGCTGATAATTGACGCATCAACGTTTTCGCTAAAAACGACTTAAATCTTGGCAATAGTTTCTATACAAAAAACACGGTAGACTGTAGGATGCAGTTTCTAAGAATCAATTCTTACCAGATTACTGAGAATTTTTCCAGAGAAATGTAAAGCGCTGACATGATGGATGGTAATATTATTATTTACATATTTTCGCAGCTAAAATTAAATAATTAATTGTTTGCGCAAGTCATGGATGGACAACATGATACTTGGCACGCAATTAAAGCACCGGTTATTAACGAGATCCTCTACGAAGTTATCAGACAAGGATGCTGGCCGGAGCACAAAACAGGCAAAATGACCGACACGTGAGTTCAAAGTTTTAAATGGGCAATGACGCAATATGTGCTAACTTATATTTACAAAGGTAACAGACGAATTCACAACACACCAAAAGTGAACAAAAAAGTCGCTAAATACAAAACAAGAAGAACAATTCAATTTAATTATAGACTTGATGAACCATAACTAAATACAATAATGTGAGTGCGCGAACAATACAGAAAAATGTTCATCAAAACATGCACGACGAGCTGAAGCGGGTTTGGAAATCAATTTGTTTTTACAAATCTGTACGTCGAACTAATAAAATGACAAATAGAACACTTGAATAGAATAAAATGTCAAAGCACTTTCGTAATCTACGAGAAATTCGATTCCACGAGCGGTGGATGTAAAAGCATTTAATGTGATAAATAACTTACATAATATAATACAACCTCTTCGAGAGTGCAGGTCGCGTCATGTCAAAATAACGCTGAGACAAACATGATAATTTTTTTGAAATTCCAGCTTATTCCAAGTAAAAAGTTACTAGTAAAGTATCTATTAGGATTCTACAATATGACAATTTATTACACTTAAAACACTCAAAATAGCCTAGTACTTTTAGACGCGAGTGTATAACAACAACCATATCCCCTCCACTGTGCTCAGCGTTCTTTTTACGTGACGAGACTTACTTGTTCCATCATTACTTCACCAGACAAATGGGAAATTGTATTTTCAGTTTTCAGACAATGTGTGATTGTTGCTAGATTGCCAAGACTTTCAAGACGGAACTTGCCATCACTTTGAGGATTAGAAAAGTTTAGCAGAGCTTTACGATGTGCACATGGCAAAACGTGGTGAGAAAGAAACAAAATCTTAACTAAATCTCCCAATTAGGATTTCACCAAAATGGAAGCAGATGATCGACAGGTCGTCGATGAAGTAGGCGGGTTTATAAACAACGCAATGATCAATAGCTGATCGGGCGGCTGTCAGCGAAGCGGCTCGCACCGGTGGCGGCTATAGGTCAACCGTTGAATATTTAGGGCGCTCCGTGACGTCGCTATGACGTCGCCTGATTGTAGCGCTGATTACCCGCGCGTCCTCGCTAATACTTTATGAGTATATCGTCCGCACGCACTATCTCACGAGACGGTAAAAGAAAACAACTTGTTTAGGAAAAGAGTATAAATGCACAATTTTGACAGCATGAAGCTGAAAGAACCCAAAGTGAATATTTGCGCTTGCAGCTGATGCAGATTGCACCTGCCTTTGTATATTGGACCTTCCAGACTCGCACACAGACCAGGGAATCATGGCCAAAAAGGGGAGGCTATACTCAGGAGTGGCTAACAAGGTTATTGATGATGATGATGATCTCCTTTAAAGCGCTAAGTAGGAAAAACGTTTCTATAAAAAACCAGACTTGGCATCTCCATAGTAGCGCAAACCTTTTAAAAATAAACGGGGAAGTCAAAGTAATAACCTCAGAGAAACAAGATGACATGAACCACAAACTAATTTCCGAATTTTTTGTCCCTTTAATTTTCCATAGATTAATCTCTCGGTTTGTGTAGCTTAACTACGCATTTTTTCCATGTCCATAAATGCGCAGATAAATTTTTCTTGTGTGAACTTAATTGAAAATCGCGGTCCATGTGTGAGGAAAAACCTACTTAAACATTTGCTTAAACAAAGTGTCACGCAGGGTCTTACACAGGCCTCTTTACCGTGAGAGGGCCACCCGGCCATAATCCACCGTAGTCCGAGTGCACTTGTCTTCGAATGTTTGCTTCTATTCTTTCTACGGGATATTACGACTTAAGGTTCTATACATTGTGGCGGCGGGATTTGAAATTTGTCATAGTGTATAGTATTCTACTAATCAAGCCCTTTCATTTGATACCCATATTGATAAAATTATGAAAAAATATGTAATCCGCCATTTTGTGGCGGCGACCATCTTGGATTTGAAATTTGTCATAGTGTCATGTCTAATTCACCTTTCAAACAAAAAAACGAGAATCAAGATCAGTTCATGCGTTCGGGAGCTACGATGCCACAGATAGACACACACACAGATACGTCAAACTTATAACACCCCGTCGTTTTTGCGTCGGGTTTGAATTATACATAATTATGTAAAGAGTTTAAAACTCTCAACATATCTATGATTAAGGTTCCGTGATTAAAACTTTTCAAAATAGGAGCTAACTTGTTAAGGTTAGTCAAGCAACAGGTAAAGTCAATGATATCGATCTTAAATAATTATGTGCGTTACAATACTTACAATATGTTAATTCTGATTCTACACATAAATAGTCACAATATACTAGCATCTGAAACACAATTGCATAATTCATAATTTAATGTTATAAATAAGACGGAATTAATTATAGTCCGTATTAAAAATACTTCTACAATAAGACTAAAGTTAATATTAAAAATACAACCAAAACTGGTGTAAACATAAAAAAAAAAACAAGAACTGGTTTCATTATTAATAATCAGTGTGTCTGAGCGCATGTTTGTCAAGTACGATTCGAGTTCTCTCGCACTGGCCATGATTGAACAATCACGTAGCAACAGTCCCAATGGACTATTAACAAGCATAAACCTATGCGTTGTCCCATGGGGGTAGGCAGAAACTTCAGAATGCCAAACTAATACGATCCTTATATACTTCACTACTCACACCTTTTTGGGTCCTTTTTGTTTTTTGGAGGGTGAAATACATTTAATATTTTTGTAAAACAATTTTTGTGCCTGACAGTACATTTGATCAAAAGTTACTTTGAATTAAATTAATCGTATCGGGGGCGTCGGCCACAGGTGCGTCGACCACTGGGGGCCTAAGCCACGGACCCGGGAAATCATGAAATGGCAGAGCGGTAGGGAGTGTCACACTTCTACCGACTAAAAACCACCCATGTTCCTTCTTAGCCCTTTGTGTCGAGGCCGCGGTACCCCTTTCGAACAACCCGCAGCCCCGACGGGATCTTTTTGGGTCTAGTTTGATGATCATCATCGTGAGTGGCAGCGTCATTGACCATTTTAATGTACAAATTACAATACACTAGACATGACCTTGCGTTCGCAGCTCGTGACCTCTGCTTTAACTATCAACATATACGTTTTAAATATAACCAAACCAGTTAGTTACATTTCAGTCAACATTTTCTACCAGTCATTGTCTGACTGTTTCAAGTTACGAAGTAACCAATATGAATAATAGATAAAAATACTTAGTGCCGAAAATAGCTGAGTATTTTGAGCAAATCATGATGACTCGAACAAAAAAAAAGACTACTTTAGCCGTAGGTCGGGAAGTATCACCTCAGATATACCTGATAGTGCAACACGCTAGGATTGACATACATATAATATAGGTGTATACAGGGTTTTAAGGACGCGCTAACTGTCATGTGAATTCAGTATGTACATCATTCTAGACCCAGATATTTCTACCCTGAGAAATCTAGTACCTATATTAAAACAAGACGACGAATTCATCAAAAAACAAATATTTTGAAAGAACGATGTCCAAAGATGGTAAGTAATCTACAAACACCAAGTCATTACATAGTCGTCGAGTTCACCCACGCTTTACGTCGATGAAAAGCCGAGCCGACAACGTTGACACATTTGCCAACCCGTAACATAGTAACCCTGACATTGACACCCAACTTAACTGACACACCGGCCACGAAACGTAGGAGCCAACTAAAAATACAATAAACATTATATCACCACTTCGTCGTATCAAATAACACAACAGTGGAGAGAGAAAGAGAGACAGTCCAGTTTGAATCACAGTGTGGTAGATATGGAATATTTGGCACTTTTTTGGGGAAAATTTTCGTTGTATTGGAAATTAGGGGAAATGAAATCTCAGAGACACAAACATTTTGGTAATATTTAATCAAATTCAAGTAAAGTCAAATTTATATTTTAATCAAAAGATAATTTCTACCCGAACACGTAATTTATGATAATAACTTGCGTATACGCCGATCGCATCGTGTCGTACGTGAAAACGATCGGAACATACAATCAGGGCGGTTAAAAAGGTCAGTGGTATCCGAAAATTCCGCGATTCATGATCATCTGGATCATCATCACAATTTCAGCCGAAAGACATCTACTACGGGACATAGGTCTCCCAAGTGGCGCCACATTGACCGGTCCCGTTTTAATAGTAGTGGTAATTCCAGGGCATCAGGAATATATCTTTTTATAACGTCACTGTTTAGACCACTGTACACAGACACAAAATGCGATACCTGATGTAAATGAAAACAGTAACTCACCGTTTATTTATTTCCTACAAAATAGAATGTGAAAAAAGTTGTAACACGCATCGTTTTAGAAAAATAAATATTGAATATAGGGAGAATATAGAAACTCGATCTAGCAACCCAGTTGAATCACTAACTTCTGGATTTAACTTCGCACCCGCGTCACTGGGTGACACACACAACCTTGTGTCCTCACTTGCCAAAATACAGTTAATTCTGTAACTCACACTGTCTACGTTGTCATGATTAAGATGACACGTTTTGTCTGGGTGTGAAGAAGACAGAATCTGTTGAAATCGTATAGATTATAATCATATCGTTTACTGCCTAGTTTACAGAGTAAATAGCATAACATAAGAATTATTATTGAAATTCCTGAAAATTACTAAAAGAAATGTTAGATAAGACAAATATAAGGTCGCAGTTAGATCAAAAGCGTGATGACCTTAAAGCTAGACCTACAGCTATACCCTATAATGTCATCAATGGTGTTCTGACAAGTCCGCTTTGTGCTCGTAGTTTTTCGGCCAAAGTTGGATATGCTAGCCACTTAAAGAGCAGCACAACAAAGCTCTTGACAATCTAGAAAGCCATCGAATGCAGTCGCTGTGGCCGAAATCGGATAGATGGCATCATCATCAAGACAAATATTAACTCCATACTTTGGTGGCGAGGCCATCTCGAAGTTTCAAAACTTACAGTTGTCAAGCCGCTGGCAGAAGCATCACCAGCATAAGTAAGTTCCTGTTTATCTTTGGACCGAAGTCATTGTATTCTCAAGACGATTGTTCTCATAGTAATCCGAAGGATTACAAACACCAGGAGATAATGCACTATTAATAACTTATAATTTCAGCAAACTAATAAAGTACGGGTGTCGGGTGCGCAGGCGCCGGGCGCGACGTGGGTGATCAACCTTGTCTAGACCGAACTTGACTAACCCGTATTTACGTAACTACTTCATTATTACTCATACAACAGTTTTCAGCACACAACACAAGTTTTGAAGAAAGAACAGAGAAAAAGATGGAGCCGTTGATCCAACTCCTGCGCCATTTCTTTAATGGCGGTTTTCATCTACGTGAAAGTTTCCAATGTAAATAAGTTTTCTGTTTATCTTTCATTGTTGCAACAACATGTTCAGGTCATGATATTCAGTACTGCACACTTGGGTTTAGAACAGACCGACAGAATACTATGTTCTACAAAGAAGTAACCCATCGTAGAGGACTCTGAAGTAGCCTGAATTGCAGGAACATGCCGAGGAAATGAGCAAAATCGAACATTTTCGTAGATGGTATCGTAGTCCAAGATTAATCGGTTTGCCAATGACAAGATAAGAGCCAGTTCGCCGACGGGTATTATTAAAACTACGTTATGGGGAAAGGTGCCTCACTCTAAAGCTATCATGGTCACTCTTAATGGCCTTCTTAGCCATGGCCCATGACGAGTTATAGCGGCCTTAATACCACCATTACAGCATTGCCTAATTCAATTGGACTTTCCAAACCACTCGCAGCAACCAAAATATGTAGAGTTTTTGACAACATGGTTGACTTATGGGATAGTTTCATTCGTATATATTAGAAGTAGCAGATTATAATAGATGTGGTGTCACCGTGTTACGTTTTATAATATTTTATTTATGTCATTCCGTGTGTCCGTGTGTTCCAACCTTGACTCGCGACTCATTTCCTTCGCACGTCTGGAGCACGCTTCCTGGTTTCAAACTGTTGACATCTCAATTAAAAATCGTGGAGTTTTGGTAAAGAAGTATGAATAATAATGCAATTATTGTAAATATAAAGTCATGTTTTTAGTAGCTTTCAATAAGAGTTCGTGACCGTACCGAAAATTCGACTGTTTAAGAAATTATACTTCATCTTCAGGGTACAATGATCTCGTAGAAAAATATCTATTTGTTATTTAAATCGTTTCTGCGAAAAAACTAAAGAAACTAACGGAACTAATAAAAATATCACATCACAGTAACACCTGTCAACGATAACTCCAAAACTCCAACATCTAGCCAAATCGTAATCTGCTCTCAAACTAGGCATTACTCAACAAACCACATCACCTCCAGCATCACCAACTCATCGGTTTATATTTAACGTCGCCGAGTCGCCGCCGTGCCGTCCGTCGGCCGTCGCCGCGCCGGACCGTCACCGCCGACTCACTGTTACTAACATAAACGGTTATAGCCGGCGCCATGTCAAAATATACCGTCACGGTGATATAAGTGTGAGTATTTATGTCATAGTCGATCTAATAGCTGTAATAGCTGAGTTACGCGTTTAGGACGCGACAGATATTGCGAAGAGAGGAAAATTCTGCGAAGAAAACGATGATACAACTGCTAATGAGGATAAGGACGCCGGTTTCCGCGTAAAGGATGTGCCGATCATTTCCCGTACGGAACAAACATTTGTATTGGCTACATATACGAGTATTTGTGTCGCCTCAAGGTGTTTGCGGAAGTAGAAATTGTATCTGAGACTTCAATCCTCCAGGAAATTGGAGCACCGCATCGAGTCCCATACCTCAGAATTCTGTGAACAATTTCCATCGCATCTCCTATCAATATTCTGCAATATTGCAGGTTGTAGACGATGTATGTTCAACCATCTGTCGTCTATAGAAACACGGCTTTAGGTGAATCATCGCTCCTTTCTTCCGGGAATTCGCGAAACGTTGATACAAGGTTAAACTATTTCTGGGAGCCCACTTGAAACTAAATCGTTTTCGGTTAGCGGGAATAGGTACTCGAGTGAGGAAATTGTATTGTACTCTTTACAACAAGACTTTGATTTGATACGATAGGTGATGTTCCATCATGATTAATTACATGATCATAATCATCGTTCGTATTGGGTTCAACTATGTATCTACATAAGTATAACTCAAGCCCTGGAGATATATTAGTCAGTCCACAAGGTAATAAGCCAGGCTTCTTAATCTATGTTGTACAGCCATTTATTAGAGAACAAATACTCTTTGAACTAGTTAACATAACTGGCACAGGTTACCCGCCCATTGCTTGTTTACTATTACATCCGCGAGCATTGTTAGAAGTTGACAAATTAACAGAATTATATTTTAGTTAGGGTCTTCAAATATGAAAAGAAGGTTTGTAATTCAAAGAATAATTACAGCACTTTGGCCAATGGTAATAGAATTAATTATTCATTAAAATGATTGAAGTCGATGCAAGGCAGAATTATGGACCTACGTAAAGGCGGTGAATTGCTGGAGATAATCATAAAATCCAATTGATGACCTCCAATAAATGCTTAAAATAGCTACATACCGTACAAGAAGCATAAATAAATACATTAAAACCCACACAAAAGTGCAAGATTTTGTTATTTCACAAAAATTAATGCAAAACCAGCATACCAACATAATGAACGTTATAAATAGCGAGACAAGTGGTTCTCCTACAAATGACACTGATCGTATTAGCATGCGCGTGGGCAGCTGCAGGTAGTTATACTTTAGTCAAACTTAACAAGGGAATACCGGAATGACCAGTATGGTGAAACCTGAAGCCAGAATAATAGACGAAGTGTGGTATTTCCATGGCTATGGCCCTCTTGCTGGAGTGTCCAAAATCTCTCCACATGTGCCCTTTAGAGAACTTGAACACTGCTACTGATGCCGCGATTCCGTGGCCACCTACTGATCCCAAGTAATTTGATTAGACGTTGAATGTGGATGGTTATAGGAGTAGGAAAAGACCAAAGAAAGAAAGAGACGAACAAAGAAAGAAGAAATTAAATGACTACGTAAAAGATGATATGGCTCGGAACTAGCCGACTAGCTAGTGAGATGACAACTAATGGAAAAGTATTGAAGAAGAGGGAGGAGTGTGGTTCGTACCCGGACAGGTGAAACATTTAACACTAGGTGAAAATGTGGACGTACCAGCGGATAAATATATTGGGGAAGAAGTCTTTATTTACAAGTACATGGTAAGTTTAATGGACAGTTGAGGGAACAGTGGGGAAGATTTCTTTGAGTGGTAGGTAGTAGTGTAAGGGCAGTAGGAACATTTCACCACTTGTTAAAGGATAGACGATATCACAAAATCAATGAATATTTTGTTTGCTATGAAAATGATCTCATCATACATAGTAGTCATACCAAGAAACGGATATTGTCTTCGCGATACTAATTGAGCGATTAAATTGTATTGCAATTGGATCACTGCCAAAAAAACTCTATTAGTTTCATAAAATACGTAAGTGTGTGTACACATAACAATTACGACATAATTACACCGTCATCAATGTTTATGCAGCTACAGTCCACCAACACGCACTGGGCTCGCGTGGTGGAGGCCTTTCCCCAGCAATGCACTGAAAAAACTGCACACTAACTAAGATACATTTTCTCTTAGTTGGCATTAAAATGTTTGGAATAATTATTTATCTATTTACTTTAAACAATACACCATAGTTGCCAGAACAATCTCATTTTATTTAAGTCGACTAATATGCACATGTTCAGTATAATCTACGGTGTTAGTCACATCATATATGCTTTTGTTTGATTTTACTTTTCACTCTTTTAAATCAAATAATAAGATAAGTTCATGGTAATAAGCAACTTGTTAGCATTATAAAATTTAAATAATAGTTTTTAACAACGAGCATGGTTGAATAAAGAGGCTGCATAGTTAAATCAAACAAGTGAAGGGTCGCATTTATTAACGCTTTGTAAAGTCAACTAAACGCGATGCTCCCCGCGCCTCTCCAACCCCCCATTGCTCATAGACGACCAAATAATATTGAACATTGAACAAACGCACGCGTTTTGACAAGTTCGCCGGCGTCTGCGTCTGAGTCTTGTGTGACAATTTTATATTTTACCCTAGAAAACAGTCGTGAGTGCTATAAATAAACATGGACGAAGTCGCCGAATTATTAAGGACATGGGAGCTACTTATGGTTAATTTTGTTAGTAGGATAATAGATAATTTGCAGACCACACCATTACTACCGGACAAACGGACTAATTCCACAAGATCGCACTAAGTATCGTGCAAGTGAAGTGAAGTGATACTAACATAGTTTTTAGTTATTTATACTAACACAAATGTTATTAGTACGTATATTTAGGTTAAGGTATTTGTCTATGGGTCTTTGTTACCTGAAAATAAATGTATTCTATTCTATTCTATTAATTTTGAACGGTGACGACCTACTGATCAAAATGTGTTCGCTGGTATAATTATCTCTAATAGTTTCATCTTAGATCACTACCTATATTGCGTAGGTAGGTATGACCTATCTAATGATAGGCGATCATGCGGTTAAACGTTAATAAACAATAACTTTATACCTTGTTCTCGTTTTGAAATTTATTAATTTCTTCAGTTCATCACGGTTATTTGATGCAAGATTTTAGTTATTGCAGTAAAGTTACTTTGTTAATATGCAAGAGACACTGACTTAGTTTGACGAACACAGGTAGTTCATATGACAACGACTCATGTCTACGACGAATATGAGATTAGTTGAAATAATTAGTTTATCACGGTTACTTGATGCAAGATCTTAGTTGAAACAACTTACGAATTTCATTGATCTGATAACGTTTCACAGACGTATCGTGCAAGATCTTAGTTGAATCTACAAGTCAAGTGTGTTAATGTGACAACACATTTGAGCTGATTTAATTAATTTCCCGTGATTAAACCAATGCATTACTTAGTAGACGGAACTATGATAATTTAACAAAGTTCTCATAGTTCCAGAAGTCAAGATCTTAGTAGGCTCGTATGGAGTCAAGATGCGTGATCACAATAAACAAGATGTTTATTAAAGCAAACACTTTTTTTTTTCAGTGTGGGGACATATCAGGCTGATTTTGCTAACACAACGACGGCAACGTCATAAATAATCCATAAACGATTTAACTAAACAAATGAGGTATCTGTATTAATAACAAAATGACGCACAAAAGACATAAATCTGTAATGGACGCCAAGTTTTCACAACCCGAGCCAAACTTTCCAAGCGGATGTTGTGTCTTCATTGAATAAACTTCCAAAACGGATCGGAACAGCTGATCCACACGAACAACTAACAACACGGCCGAGATGCGTGCGCGCAACATTACGATACTATTTCGGCAGGTGACATTCGTTGTGATTCATTCCTTTGGGAAATCCCAACACTTTAATAGGGGTGACAGTACGATCGAAACGTAAAAAAAAGAATTAATTCGATTTCTATTTTGTAATATTACACTCCAAGATTGAATGGTTATTCTGGCAGTTTCGAAGCCGAGTTAAAACAGTGAAACAGTGCCAGTCCCAGTTTTGAGCCAGACTAACAATGAATATAAACACAAGCCAGCGAAGCGTCTCAGATGTAGGGTACCTAGATATCGAACTTACTATTTCGGCAGTTGACATTACGGCTGTGAGTCATTCTCTGGGAAATCCCGGTAGTAAACAGGGCTGCCGGTTATGTAACCTACATTCAACTCATTTACACGCTATTAGCTATTACGTTAAAGATTGCGTGCCTCGTGCGAAGGAAATGGGACTAGTATTGGGATTATATTAGAAGTTTATAACTGAATTTGGGAACGTTGCAGACGCAATCTGAAAGATTTGGAACACCTTAGACACGGTACTTCAACTTGAGTAATAGTTTTGCCAAACAACGTTACGTATACATTTTAAGTATCTAATAATCAGGTAATTAGGGTTTAAGTATCTAATAATTAGGTAATTAGAGATAAAGGTGCCCCGTCGCGCGTCGGGGCTGCGGGTCCCATCGGGGCTGCGGGTTGTTCGCAAGAGATATCGTGGCCTTGACATGAAGGGCTAAGAAGGAACATGGGTGGTTTTTAGTCAGTAGAAGTCTGACTCTCCCTTCCGCTCTGCCCAAGAGCGGGAGGGGTTATTTGATGATTTTCCACCCGCCAAAAAAACAAAAAAAGGGATAAAGTTCCGATACAGTCTGTATCGCACATTGACTGTCTGTATTACAGACAGTCAATTGAATAGTAGGTACACAGTGTTTTTGCAACAAAACAAAAAATTAAGCTTAACATTAATAATGCACTTTTGGCATAAACTTGAGCAAACTACTGAAAATAACATTTCAAAATGAATGCTCATTTAAAATGACATGTAAATAGTAAATGTGTCAACCCTGCTGTCAGCAGACGGTAATTGCGCGCGCATTGTGCGTCAATGTTCTAAATAAACCAAAAACATCGCGGTTAACAAGCGTCGCTTTTCCGTATTTTATAAACCATCAGCTTCTGACAACTCTTAAGTTTAATGCTAACTTTTGAAAATCTCTCGGCAACTCAGGGCCCTTTTTACTCAAAGGAAAACATTACGATACAAAGTTTCTCGGATTTATTTGATTTTCTTCATTGAAAAAAATTGTAATCTACAAATAGACGGGTAGAAACATAACCCTTTCATTGCAGTCGGGTAAAAAGACATTTGTCGTCATTTTTGCAGGACATATTGTAATTCCGCTATATGCGAAAAGCAAGGAGTGCTCGTTGTGGCGATGTTTAGTGGAGACAGTCAGTCCAGCAGTGACTGCTTACAGATGAATAATGATGATGACGGAGAACGTAATCTGAAGAAATTGAATATACAATTTTCTCTGTTTACCACAAGATATTACGACGTTGGCACCCCTGAGGCATCAGACAGTCATCACTTCGTGCGTCAATGTCCTAAATACACGATCAGTTGGCTGTTAACTAGGAGACACGCTTCCGTGTCTTATGAACGGGGTTACTTATTAATCAACTATTCCATGCTAATAAGTACATTGCAGTGAATAAGCATTCGAAACTGTTGCTCATTGTGGGGGCCTGGAGGGTCATTGTGCGACAAACCGCAAATACTTGGAGCTTCACGGCTCTAAAAATGGAAAAATTGGGTTTTTACCATTGAATTATTGTTGGTGCTTAGTCTTTTGGTTTAGGGATTTACATTGCTTCTGCTTAACTATTGTTTAGGTAGTTTGCATTGCGGTTAATTGCGCGAAGGTCAGTTAATACCTCTGGAGTACCAGTTTCCTCGAACCTACCTTAAACTTAAAAAATAATAGCACATCACGAGCAACGGATCTAAGCCTGTTGCTAATTTGGATATGGACGACCAAATCGGAAGACACTGAAATCCCAAGGTTTGATTACATCAAAATTTTAGCAACCCAACCTACTCGTACTCGTCATAGCAACCGATTAGACTTTGATTTCCAAATGTTCTGTTATCTACGTTATATAGTCGTCACAACACGATACACGATATCTACACAACAACAATAAATAAATTCGCATTTTTCCGTCAGTGACGTGTCATCCGTTCATTGAAACAATATGGCGGCGTGACTCTACTCTATGGTAGGAGGCACGCGAGCATGGTCACGCACCGCATGCGTCTCTGACGTCAGAGGTACCACTACGGCCAGTGACCATGATTGTTACCATATAGTGGATTCCGCTCTGCGAAAAGACTTCGACCTTAGGACGGGATTTTGCTCTGTTAATGGTCCTTTCTGGAAACTTAAAATGGTCCTTTCTGTGTCATAAGACGGAGATGATGACAAGGAAAGTTATATGTATGTTCTCGCTACGTTCACTTTTCCCTTGTGTAACATATACAATACTTTCGTTTTCTTGAATTTGGACATCTTAATCACAATGGATTTCATAATCAATTTTTATTGCTGTTGGATAGGATTTCAAACCATATGCGGTGATCAAAGTTGGCGAATTTCGATCGACCACATCGTTTTACAATTGAATGCAGTTGAACTAATAATGTAGGACACATTATTATTTAACTTTTTCCGGTTCTATGATTCAAGCTTATCACAATAATATCGAACATTTAGGTCAGTAAGCACGAACTGTGTTAATGAGAGTGACGTATCGGCCCCGTCACTGTGCCTGACGTCAACCATCAAAATACGTGTTACCGTGTATGTAGGTAGGGAGGTAAAATGTCGTCATTAATATTTCAGTCACGCTCATTTTCGTATTTTCCAGTTTAGAGGTGATCCTGACATTTGAAACAAAGCTAGTAATTATTCACAGGTGAATTCATACGTAAGCCAAGAGCTAGCGTTTAATGAGAGATATTGTTTTGAATCGTAATTGGATACGTTTTAGCAAGTAGTTTTATGAAAAACTCATATTAATAATATTATTTTAGTCAGCTTCATAATTTTAATATTGGTCCCTCGAGCCGGATCAAACAATTTTTGCCTGAATAACCAGTGTTTATTTTTAAAGAGTTCCATTAAGGAGCAACTTTTTAAGCTATTGCATAGCTTCTATCGCGGGCCTTGAGCGTGGGGACCGAATCCAGAAATTCCGTAACGAAAAAAACCTAACACCCCCCACTCCGACCGGCACAGCGGTGATACTTTTTAGTTTTCCCATCTATCGATAAATACCAGAACTTTTAATGACTTTTTGAAATATCACGCTTGTCTCTTTAGGTCAGCAACCCGCCTTTAGGTGGCATTGGTTGTATTGGAAAACTACCGTAATCAGCTGTTTGTGAGAAAGTATATAGGTGTATAGGTATTTATCATTTATGTACAACAGTGAATATCTGTACTCGTATAATTTGTGTACAAAGTGTTTTAAATATGAATAAACAAAGTGCATTTATTAATATCAAAGAAAAAAAAACAAAGGAAAAAAAATACTGCATTAATAAAATAAATAAATAATTATAATTGCATAAGTTGATAAAAAATGCTATGCAATAGCTTTACCGCGGCAGTCTCCTCCGAGTGCCACACGTCTTTTTTTTTTTAGGATATCTCCAGTACCTACACATTAAAGTGGGGATGATTTTTTTAGTCCTCTGCCGCGTCGTCTCAGTAGTTTTTGAGTTAATCGCGAACAGACGTTCGCTATTAACTCAAAAACTACTGCACCGATATTCATGGTGTTTTCACCAATGGATAGAGTGGTTTTCGAGGAAGGTTTTAGTATACGGGGTGGTGCCGACGATACGACAATAACCTACCTAGATGTCTTTGCCAAATTCGTTCGTTACATTTTATTTCCACACGTTAATCGGTGCAAATTATTCCTAAGGTTGGTAAATCAATATTAATTTTTTTTTTGTAAATTGTATTGTATTTTGTTTACAGTTTTAAGCTACTTATTATTATTATAATTTTTTTCAAACATTATTTTCGGTGTTATGATTTATTTGATAGTTTAAAATGTTCCAATGAACTAGAACTACATTTAATTTATTGTCGTATTGTCGGCACCACCCAGTATAATCTAACCGACATCCACGCGGGTGAAGCCGCGGGCATCAGATAGCAAAAAAATATAGCGATTCTAAGAAAACCAACTCGTTAGAATAGCATATTGGGAACATGCCGCTGGGACACAGGCCTCCTATCTATGTGTAAGAATGGGCTTTCATTCACCAGATTTAACAAGTCTTCTCGATCTTGGTCCTAGAACTTACTGGTTTTACACGAAGTTTTCCTTCGCCGTTGTAGTAGAATGAAATAAAAAATGTTTATTTGAATTTTCACAAAATTGTTTACATTCATTCTTCCCTTTGACAAGCATTTACCACATTATCAAATTGGTGACTCTATTAATGGTTTCCAAACAGTAGAACTTGGTGTTTTCCACGCTGTCGACACCAACCTTGGAATGACGCACCGACAATGCACTAGCATATCAACCAATATCTCTCGATAACAGCAGTTATTACCTAATCAGTTAAATAGGAGCACGAAACAGCAAATTCATTTAAACGCTCTGAGTCAATCAACAGAGATAAAGCGATATAAACAAGTAAACAGTATAAGGTAATAGTACCTACGAAATTATTCACAATCATAAATTACGTGGAAACAAAATAAATTAGAATTGAATAGGGAAACTGGAACGATGAGGGAATATAATGTAATATAGAATAGAGATGAGTCACTTTTCAATGTGAGGTAAAATTGTTAAGACACTCTGAGTAGTGTGTCTGTGTTTTATTATACACGATGCTGCAACTACTAAAATAAAGCATACTAGTAGTGAAGTACGGATGAAGAAGACATGTTGCGGCGACTAGATACATTTGGATAGAGGCAAACAGAACGATGATGATACCTATAGTACATTCTTCTTAGTTTCTGTTTATGAGGAGTTCTATAATAGCAACTAAGGAACAGGATAACAATGAATATGGTCATACAGTGGAAATTCTACTAGATAGAACATATCTAGCTTTTGTCCAGGCTTCTCACAATAAAGACGTCAGTATTATCAAAAGATATACATAATTGTACCTTTTTAAGAAGAATAATACATTATGTGACATATACTCGTGCATATTAAATAGTTTTCAACTGAAAATATAAGTAAATGAACTTACAGGGTTACAAAGCAATAGTCATGATACTAGACAGAATATTATTGGACAATAATTGGAAGTTTTGAAAATAACAAAACTGTATAATTTGTTTGTATTAGTTTATCCGCTATGAAGCTGAGACATTAGCAACTAGATGTAGACGCAACGGAATCATCTAAAGCGATGTCACGATATATGACATAAACGAAGATGGCTGACATAAACGAAGATAACAAACTAGGCAATAATACCTCCCATCAACTTATCACACAAACTGCCAAAAACTGGAAAATTACATCAAAAGCTTCCGATTCGAAGAAAAGTGATTTTTAGTTACCATGCGAACTGTTCTACATATTGTCATGTAGAACAGTTTGCATGGTAACTAAAAATGGCCAATCGTCATTACAGATATTTTTTTTTTTTTTTTTTTTTCCATTGTTATCTGCAATCGGCTTTAAGCCATAATCAGATGTTTTCTGGGATTCATTTTGGATTTGGTGCTGTTCCACTAAACAGCACCGTATGAGTTGGTAGATACTAAGTTAGTTTCTCCGGTCGATGTCTAGTATTTGCCATCTTTTTAGGCGAGTTACAGCTCCATGTCGGGTTAATAGGTTCTTAGCCAGTTCATTTGTGTGCTTGTTGAGCCTCTCCTTGTATCTCTTGCTTATATTACAAGCTTCTTCCTTTATGGTCGGCATCTCCAAAAAATCGTGTATTTCCGTGTTTCTCACGAACCAGTGTGCATTTGAGATTGTTCTTAGAGCAATGTTTTGGAATCTCTGGAGAATTTCGATATTGGAGTTGCTAGCACAGCCCCAGAGTTCTATCCCGTAGGTCCAGATTGGCTTTATGATAGCCTTGTATATAAGTAGTTTGTTTACGAGGGACAGCCGAGAGTGACGCCCTAGTAACCAAGATAGACCTTTGAGTAGTAAAGTGGCTTCTGTTTTCTTGGCTTTTATGTGATTAGCCCAGGTAAGTCTTCTATCCAGGTGTAGCCCGAGATATTTCACGCTATTATTGCTTGGTAACGGTTTGTCTTCCATAAGCACAGGTGGGCAATCGCCTTTCCGGAGTGTGAACGTTATTTGTGTTGATTTAGTTACGCTAGGTTTTATTCTCCACCTCTTAAGCCATAAATCAACTTTATTGAGCTGCTCCTGTAGTATCAACGATGCGTTGTTCGGGTTTGTATCACTTGCAAGGCATGCGGTGTCATCTGCGTAAGTTGCTGTTACCACGTTCTCTGTCTCAGGCAAGTCTGCCGTATATATTGAGTAAAGGACCGGGCCAAGCACTGATCCTTGTGGAACCGAGGCGGTGATGTAGTACAGCTGTGACAGCTCTTCTTCGTATTTTACTTGGAATCTTCTTTGATCCAAGTAAGATTTCAAGATCATGTAGAATGAGTTTGGTAGGAGGGTTTTTAGCTTGTACAGCAGTCCTTTGTGCCAGACTCTATCAAATGCTTGTTGGATGTCGATGAATACTGCAGAACAATACTCCTTTTTCTCTAATGATTGTCTAATTTTGTGGACCACACGATGTACTTGCTCTACAGTAGAGTGTTTTTCCCGAAATCCAAACTGGTGATCCGGAATAATCTTGTTTTCATCCAGGATTGGTCTCAGTCTTATCAATAGAATCTTCTCGAATACCTTTGATAGAATAGGGAGAAGACTTATGGGCCTGTATGAGCTAGGTTCTGCTGGTGGTTTTCCTGGTTTTGGAATCATACAGATTTGGGATATTTTCCACAGCTTTGGATAGTACTGAATTCTAAAGATGGCATTAAATAGCATTGTTAAAAATACGATTGCTTTTCTAGGCAGTCTCTTAAGGACTTCACCCGTTATTAGGTCGAAGCCAGGAGCTTTTTTGTTTTCCAAGTAACGAATTATTCGTGCTAGTTCCTTTGGAGTGACAAGTTTCAGCAGTGGTGACAACTGCTGGTCACTATTGATCATTCGATCAACTTCCTCTTCAAATTCTGTCATAGATGACTGATTTGGAGTGAAAACTTTGCTTAAGTGTTTAGCGAAGAGCTCAGCTTTTTCGCTTCCACTTCTAGCCCACGGATCATTTGAAGAGATCCTTAGAGGTGGAACATGGCTAAATGGTCTTTTAAAGTTCTTAGTTATTTTCCACAATGAGTAGTTGTCCTTCTTATGAGCTGAGAGCGTAGAAAGTTTGTCTTGAAAAGATGTATTCTGATTTTCTTTGATTAGCTCTTTTAGTTCTCTAGAGATTCTATTGTATTCTGCCCTGTCTAAATCGGACCTGGTCGTGTGCAGTTGCCTTCGTTGCCTCCGTTTTTCTGTCAGTTTGTTGCGTATTTCCAGCGGTATATTGTTTTTATGGGTGGAGGAGCTTAATGTCGGGGTAGCACGCCACGCAGAGACTTGTATGAGGTTTGTGATATAGAACGTTGCTTCATCTATATCTTCTTCAGTTTTAAGTTTAACTCTTAAGTTGACTTCATCTTTCAGATATTCAGTGAATGCATCCCAGTCTGTTTTGTGATTATACAATGCTGGCCTCTGTGATCTCTGTATTGCAGACAGGCTAAATGTTGCTATTATAGGGGTGTGGTCAGAAACGCTATCAAGCGATGATTCCACATCAAAATATATATCCGACAGTCCTTTTACAACGAAGAAATCTACTAGATCGGGTATCTTATTTACGTCACTTGGCCAGTAAGTTGGTTCCCCTGATGATAATGTTATAAGTTTGTGTTTGTCAATACATTTTTTCAATTCTCGTCCTTTAGTAGTGGTCAACCTTGATCCCCAGTGGGTGTGTTTACAGTTCCAGTCTCCACCACTTATGAATCTATTTCCCAAGCTCTGGAAGTAGCAGTCAAACATGTGTTGTTTCAGGTTATGCTTTGGTGGGCAGTAAATAGCGCTTACATTAATGGGCCCTATACCTTCGTTTATTGTGATGGTAGTAGCCTGCATCCAGTCCTCTTGGAACTGGCTGTGGAGCTGGTGTTTGATGTTACTTTTTACGATAACTGCAGACCCTCCATGTGATGTGGTATCAGGATGATTGGTGCAATATACGCAGTAGTTGTCCATTTTGAAACTCTTACGATCGTTAAGATGGGTCTCTGCTATCAGAGCAATATCGATTTTGTTATCTTTAAGCAGTATTTCTAGTTCTTGTTTATTTGGCGTTAGGCCATTAATATTCCAGGTAGCAATACGTAACGACATCATTGCGGAAGCCTACTGATGAGTGTCATGATGAGGTTCATCATTGTGCTAAACTGTGATATGAGTTGGTCGATTCTTTCAGTTTGTCTTTGTAAAAGTGCTTCTAACCTATATTTATTTTCCTGTTCTAGTTCTATTTTTGTCAAATGTGTTCTCTGTGACTCAAGGTCAACGTGATTTTTTGTATTTGTTCTCTGTGACTCTGTATGGTAAACTTTGCCTTTTTGTGTTCTCTGTGGTTTCGTGTGGTCAGTGCTATTTCTCGGGTATGGTTTCTGTGCTTCTGTAAGGTCTACTACAGCTATATTTGATCCTTTGACAACTTCACTGTAGAGTTCCATACTTTCTATTACGCTTGACTGCCTAGTTTTTGGTTGGGTAGTCCTGGGGCTACTTACAGGCTCGAGTATTGTCGTATCTGTAACAGTTTGGAGCTCGTCAGTTGTAATGTGTCTTTTCAGCACTTTCTGAGTGGGTCTTGTTTTCGGATGTGGCTGACGTTCGTTTCCAGTATGCTTTCTTGCTACAATTTCCTTATAGACCTGACATCCTTTGTAGCTAGCAGGATGACTTCCTGAGCACAGCGCACATACGGCTGGGGTGTTTTCATCAATTGGGCACATGGTAGTTTTGTGTGCCCCGGCACATTTCACGCATCTGTGTGGCCTCATGCAGTTATTTTTGCTGTGTCCATATTGCTGGCACCTTTGACATTGTACTACAGTTGTTTTCCTTATTGGATCTTCTATGGTGACTTTCTGGTTGTATATGAACTTTATTTCCTTGACAAGTCTGTTATTATCATGCGGAGCTAAATTGACAAAGAATGTATTTAGGGGTTCTTTGGTTCCTTGTTTCCGAGCAGTTACTATTTCCCCTTGTACCTTATTTCCAGTTTTTTCTATAGCTTCTTTAATAGCATCTTTTGGTGTGCTGAAGTGAAGGTGTTTGATAACAATCCTTGTGCATTTTTGATCCTTGCGTGTAAAAGTGTGACCTATAAGTCCTTTGCTTCGTATATGCTCTATGAGGGTTTTATATTTATCGACCGTATTGGAAGAGATAATGAGTTGATTTTTGGATACTATTTTGTAAGTGTAGTCATCCTTTTCCACAACTTCTTCGATGAGTTGGGTGAGTTTCGCAAGGTCGTCAACTCCATACAGTATTATCGGCGGTGGTTTAGGTGTTCTTTTGGCTGGTGCATCTCCTACTTCCACATCTAACAATGCAAAGCTGTTACTTGTTCCTACCGCTGGTGAAGTACTCTGTTCAGCATTATTTATTCCCCTGTGTTCATTTATAATTGTCTCTCGTCGCTGTGTTCTTTTAGCTTGATTCACTCTTGCATCTTTTTCATCAGGAGAGCGGTTTCTTTTTTGATTTGGCACTCGTTGCCATGGGGCGTTATGGTTGTACAGTTTGCTTTGTTCGTCTTCTTTTAATTGTGGGTTGTCAATATGTTTTTTCTGGGTCATTTCGCTAAGTGATGCTGATCGTTGGCGATGAAATAGGCCTGGATGGAATAATTGTTGAGTTAATGTTTTCTTTGGTTTTTCCGGTAAAGTTTCACTGGGTAGCAATCCTTTGCCCCCCCCAGAATACGTGGGGCAGCCCGAGCTATGCTCAGGGAGGGATTCTCCGGCAGCGCCGGTACCCTCCTGGGGTAGATTATCTTGAAGTCTTGCTTTTTCCATTTTAAGTGTAATTTTTCCCTTTTGGGTTGTCTTCCCTTTCCTTTGCCAGGTAATTTGGTTATGGCGCCAAAGACTCGCCTTCGTCCTTCATACTCAGCTGCTGCGGTCACGAGGTAGGTGAAACGTGCGGGGCTCGTTGTAGACCGCAGCATTGCCCGGAGGGGACGACCCACAAAGATGATAGTATGTGGGCCCATCTCTAGACCGCGTCGGCAGTCTAGAGATGGCGGGGACGTGTATGAAGAACTTGTCGATGCGCGCCTGATAGCCTAGCTCCGCACACCTAGGCGTACGCTACTGGCATACTTAGCATTTTTTTTTTAGGTGCGTGTTCCCTGGCAGAGAAAGAAACACGCCCCACTAAGGCCTACACCGACCAACCCCCCCTACAGGATAACAATCGATGTAATTCCTCTGATTACAATGATCCAATCCATTGCCTGCCCGACGACGCCCGTATTACGAATAGAGGCAGACATTATAAAGATTAACAAGGTTGTGTTGACCCGGCAACAGGTTTCAGTTTGAAAGTCAATGTCGTCTAACGTGTTGTGATTATGACTTACGAATAAAAAACAAATGCAAAAAGACTTTTATTTTGAAGGATCTTCAAACAAACTTACGATTCCCTAAGATTTAGTGATAAGGGACGGTTTTGATCTCTAGGTTTTACCAAATGCTGGTCATATCGTAAATTTTCTGCCTCGTTGGTCTAGTTGCCGCAAGTGCGACTGCTGAGCATGAGGTCTTGGGTTCGATTCCCGGGTCGGGCAAAGTGTTATTGGCTTTTTCCATCAGGAATTTATCAGTCACGGAGTCTGGATTTGTGCCCGGTTGATGGCAATAGGTTCGCCCCCTATTACATGGGACTTAAACATAACTGGCGAAATGTAGGTGTACTACATATTAGGTACACCTCTCCCTAATCCTTCGGAGATTACAGCCGTGATGTTATGTTATAATAATATGATTTTTTCGTAAATGTTCCTTCTACGTATTTCATATGGATACATACCGGAATTAAATGAAGGCGAATGAACAGACTTGCTAAATAAAGTTTCAGCAAGTCATTTAAGCACACAACGTCTTTTTTAATTGATTTTTTTTTTGAAAAATTTAAACTAAATGAGTTTATTGTTTTACTTTCAAGGTCTAGAGATTATTATTATTACAGCACACTGTCTCGTCGTGTTGAAACGATCCGTCAGTTCAAGGACTTTCTTAGTAAACTGTAAAATCTCATTATTTTATAAGGATGATTTGCAGAACATATTTTGTAAATTACAAAGCGTTTACAACTAGACCAATTCATTCCCAGCCAAATAAAGCTTAATTAAGTTACAATCAGTAACAAGTAGCGCCATCTGTTCGTTCAACCCGAATCAAGTAACGCAGATAACCAGAAACAAATACAAGTGATAGAAGAGGAATATTCTGGACTAGTGCACGGACATAAAGACTAGCACACAGTAAAAGAAGCAGCCCTATTGAAACAGGAGCAATGAACTCGTTTGTGGCACAAGGAGCGTGTCAACCTTGTTACGACGAAAACATTTGTAAATGCACGTAGCTCGAACATTGTAGCTGCACTTGCTGAATATATGCAAAGCGGTGCAGTTTTAAACTCTTCGCAAATTCGAAGAAAACATATATGATTTTTTTTTTTTTTTTTTTTCAAACAGAATGATGAAGAACCGCATCATTATTCTCTCGAAGAGCGTCGCTGTAGCAATGGGAGATTGACATGCTGTAGATGACCCACATCTAATGTTAGGATCAGAAATCAGCGTTACATTTGTTATACACGCTACAGAAACCAAAATTAATAATGTGATAGAGATGAAAAAGCGTATCTATGTAGTCGTTATTGATATCGTCTGGTAACGATATATAGAAAAATATTATTAGAATTATTATTGGTTTAGTATTAATATATTTGATGAAACAGTATATTTAGATTTCCAGCCACGTTATTTTGATGCTAAAAGTTAGTTACTCAACCACCAATTTAAGTTTAAAATGCACTATTAATCATATTCCATTTATATGCAATCAAAATTAGCATAAAACTACACCCATGTTTTATAACATAGACATTTTAAGTTTTATTTGCACACGTTTTTGTGAAGAGAAATACACTGTAGGAACAACAATAATTAAGAATGTTTCCGTTACAAAGTAAATATGGGTTGAAATGTGCCGTATCATGGAGTACCACATGTTTCAGAAGACACACCTGATATGTACAGAATAAATAACTGGCCTGAAATAAAACATGTCTGCACAGTTGTCAAGCACGAGCTACGTTATGGAAATGAATAGCGTGTGCCTACTCCAAAAACACATACATTTAGTAACGTATAATCTGTAGGCGCCTCAATTTAGTAAAACCGACATAACGATGTAAACAGGCTTCCACACACAAACAGTATTGATCGAAACGATTGTAAATAATGATAATGGACGCTTTGAACTTTGAAGCGACCCGCCCTTCGGTGGTCAACCCACGCTCTAGGTCAAGTCCGCAGGAACTCAACCGAAAGACAAACTGAACGTAATCGACTGGAAAAAGAAAACACAGAGGCAAATGACCGTGTCGCGTTCATAACACTTCATGCTGAGCGACCATATCCGGGGTTACTTCCATTATTACAGGTGTCTGCTCTAAAAAGGGCCAGCCGTATTAATTGGGTTTCCATCACGTATTAAAATGCCACAAAAGGAGGTCAGTAATTAATGTAGCTGGCCCGCACAGTCCCTACGGTCGGCGGATCCAACAAAATTCAATATTCATGCATTATCTGCAGCGTCAAACAGTCTTGACAAATTTTGAGTATTCAAAGTTTTTAGATTAGTCACGGAGATTATTGTTGTTAACGAAAGGCATAAATTAATAGTGGATTATCATAATATAAAAACATACACTTCATTTCTACAGTCGAAAGAAACTGTCCATTTCATCTATTAGTTCAAGAGCAAGCGGGCTTATCTCCGCAAGTTGTGAGCGAGTAATTGCTACCACAATACAATCAGGCTGTCTCGACTGAAAATGAAAAACACTGAAACGACTACTACTCTTATCATGTAAAACATTACCTTTAGCAACAGCGGTAGGAGTGTCCGACATTTTTACTTATTGTCCTTTGAAATCACTTAAATGTTCAACTAAACTATAATTTAACACGGTAATTTCACTTCTATTGATTATTCCCTACATGGCTAACACCGATACCAAAGCAAGATTAATTAGGTAACTATTAGAGATAATAATATAGCAAACAATATTTACATGAAATAAAGATTCATAGTTCGTAGTTATATGCGCCACTGCAAAATGCGGGACACTAATTAATTTTAAATTATCGCATCATCAGTAGATATTACTGGTATAAGGAACCAATAAATCATGCATGGATTATTAAATGATGAGGCAAAAATGTTCGTAATACATTCCAGGTGAGATGAGAGTGTCGGGCCACAGACGTGCGCTCGTCACGGGCAGCCGACTTCGACTGGAGGCCGGCGGCACGGCTCACGCAGGGTGGGAGGCGCGCGGGGTGGGGATGCGCCCAGGAAGCACAGCCTCCGACCAATAATAATTATGTAAGTAAGGGTTGTTGCTATTTTTAGTAGCAAGGCGCATACGTAACCAGTTTGTATGGCAAGGCATAATATTATGCTATCGGTTTAGTATAAATAACTGGTGTGCAGTGCACTAGGCGTTATGTTCGCAACGTTTCTATTTGTGGAACTCTTAATGCTGTTTCTCTAGTTTCGCAAGTAGCAAGTTTAATGTTCCCGTTTTGTGCGAACTTATGGCAGCTTGTTTGAACTAGATCGCAGTTAGGTAGCACTTGCTGGATTTCTTGTATCCATCCAAGTAATTAAAGTTCAAAAAGCTTTTAGCGAACGTTGCTGAAAGGTATTTGTTTTCAGGTTGAATAATGGTTTTTTGTGACGAAGATAGATGGTTCTCAATTTCTCGGCTGCCTGGTTATCAAAAACTGCCAGTGTTGTTCAGGTTTAGCGTTGCTTAAATGTCTTAAAACATAGTGCGCTTCAGTAGAAAGTTTATTATTGAAAGCTCCTAACTAAGTTATCCATCGTATTATAATTACTTTAATAACAGGACTGCAGCATTCCCCCCCCGCCTTCCCCCACATGACACCCGCTGCACCCCTGCAGCCGCATCCGCGCGGAGTGCCCCACCCCTTACGTAACACTGACACACTTCCGGGGCCACTATGTTATTTATGTTGTTTACTACCGCCAAATCGCCACGTTATTATTGAAGTGGAAAGTTGGCAATGGCTTCCACCGACAGGATGTGAAGTGTGTTTCATTTTCCAGGAAATTCAGTTTCAGGCTGTATTTGTTAATTTATTATCACGTCTGTAGTATGTGAAGGGTTAGGCAGGGGAGTACGCTGTAGTTGTTTACTCAAACTTGTGAGCAAAGTGGAAAGAAACAAGAGATGCCCTATTCGAGAATCGAACGATACACAAACAGTCATGAATCTCGATATAATGCTGTTTAATTACAAGTTTCATTACATTCTTCTACTTTCTCGACTGTCAGGCTATTATTTACTCCTTTATATGATCCCTCACACAATCCAGCAATCTTTTCTGTGGTCTTCCTCTCCAACCATCAACATCTATTTTTTAAAAATATAAATAAGTCTATATTAATAAGACGGTGTTCGAGTCAAATACGTGTCATCCTCGTCATCACAAACGCCTACAAGACAAATCCCTTTCAACTTTTCTGTTACATCAATTCCAATACCCAAGTAAATGGTTTGATATTGATAAAGATTCCCTGATCAACTGTTACCGGGTGGTAACCAAGTGTACCCCCTCCCCCCCCACTGTCTCATCCCAGGGGTGCTCACGCGAAGGGATTATATCAAGTGGATGGACGTCCGATCGCTGATAGCGTCGCATTGCGAAATCCGTTTGCTAAGTCCTATCTCTTAGGGGTTACGGAAATAAATGTAGTTGCGCCACTCCAAGTGGCACGCTCTACGAACATGAGAATCTATTTAACAGAACCAAAGTGGGCAAAGTTGCATGGCAAAGTTCTATAAATTAACATTTATTTTTTTTGGATTTTTTCCGATTTCATTCAATTAAACTTACAGTAATTTACGGAAATCTTGCGTGATTTTCAATTATTGTGTCATCCTGCGATCATGGCACTTGCAAAAGCACCATTGAAAAGTCGGGATAGCTGACAAGTCCCGACAGAATCTAAAATGGCGATCATTGGCTTGGAAACATAATATGTACGAGTAGGTTTTTTTTTTAAATATTAGTAAAATAAAATATTATTTTTAAATACTTGTTCCAATCAAATTATCATTGAATGAAAAATCAAACTCAAACTCAAACTCAAACTCAAACTCAAACTCAAAGCATTTATTTCAATTAAACCTTTACAGGCATTTTTGAATGTCAGAAGAACAATTCATAAAACAAAACTAAACTACGAGTGCAATACGTCATCCCGAAAGCCACCACGCCGAGCCACACGCCGCCGAATGCCCGCAACAACGAACACTGCGAGCACGAAAGCACGCAGCGACGCACACCGCAACAACGAATGCACGAGACTCCAAATCACGGAACAACGAATGCACGCCGCAACGCGCAACCGCCGCCCCGCGACCCGGAGCCCCGCGCACCCATCGCCACGGCACGCGCCGCCGCGCAACCCCGCACCCACAGCACTCGCCGCCGCAGAGATCCGGCGACGCGCAACTCGACGCAGCAACCCCCGGGACGACGCATTGCACTCCTAAGCTACAGTCACAGTCACAAGGCATAATAACTTGTGAAAGTACTGTAGTTGCCCATTCCCTAACGTAGATCACTATGGAGAAGAACGGGCAAGAAACTCCATGGACACTCTTTTAAACCAGAATATTTTTACAAAAAATCTTGGTACATTACATCATTCATGTTGAGATGGTATAATATGTGAGAACTATGTAGCAAGACGTGCAAGTTAAGAGCGTCCGGAGTAAAAAGATATAATAAACATATTAAAAAAATATATATATATATATAAACCATGGCAACTAAGATATGACCAGTCTCCACTGACAGCGCCCGTTCACGAACATGACGCATGGATCAGCACCATTCAACTCAACCATTTTGAAGGGAACTAAATGACCCGACACACGCGCCACCATCAGCGAGACATTTGAGTGAGCATGACATTCTCTCAGCCGCCAGGGCAACGTCACTAAAATGTAACTAAATGTAAAAAGTGGCTTTATAGTACATAGTACTCACACATGTGCCATGCAATTATATAATATTAAGAAATTGAATCTATACAATGCAAACATACTTTTACAATCTTCTGCAGCCTTTACAATAACTTCACAGTCATGTGAGGGGGTATTTTATCGAAACATTTTAAACAGTACCCCATGAAAGGTGAGTCTACTTTAGCTAGCCTGAATGTTGAGATCTTACATATATGTGAGAACGATGTAAAAATACGTGCAAGTTAAAAGCGTCCAGAATAGACGATACAATAAACCAATAAAAATATAACATGGCAACTAAGAGATGACCAGTCTCTACTGACAGCGCCCGTTCACGAACATGAAAATCATTTTAAGAAGAAAAATAATTGTGTTTATTTGGCATTAAACACTAAATACCTTTAAAATTACACAAATTAAATAAACAAACAAAACGAATGATACAGAAAAGGCGTCAGCTCAGCATTATGCCAGATGGCAACACAAGGTGGTTCCACCTCTCGTTGAGGCTGCGGGTTGTTCGCAAGAGATACCGCGGCCTCGGTGCAAGGGCTAAGAAGGAACATGGGTGGTTTTTAGTCAGTAGAAGTCTGACACTCTCTTCCGCTCTGCCCAAGAGCGGGAGGGGGTTATTTGATGATTTTCCACCCGCCAAAAAATAAAAGGTGGTTCAACATGACGCTGATTTGATAACAATGCTAAAATTTAAAAATGCATAATTATGATTGTAGCAATTATCCTGTATGATTGATTGACCTAATTGATAAACACAAAATATTAATAACTTCAAGTTAAAATACACTAAAGAAAGTATATAAGTCAACGAACTTACTTTGAGTAGGTACTGATAACATAAATTAGCATAAACCGTGCCTACGTGCAGCCTAGCACATTACTTTGTTACTAGGAAAATACCAGTATTTTCATACCTACTTCCTAATCCGAGAAAATGTGACGGTGGTCGCGTGGTGGATGCCACAGACTCCCTCTAATAGAGACGAGGACTGTGTCCCAGCAGTGGGAACGCTATAGGCCCTCTGTTCATACAATCTACCCTGATTCTGATACATGTTATCACGGTGTTACGTATTTTCCCATAAAAATACGTAGATAATACATACATTACAATATGTAAACTACTGATATCCGAGTAATTTCTATGTAAAGATATCTCTACGTAACGATTTATATCACAAAAACGATTATATAATAATAATCTGTAATACATATTTATATGTAATTCGTGTCGTCATTTTGGTGTGTGTGTCTGTGACTTAAAGTGAAACTATCATCATCATCATCATTTCAGCCGAAAGACGTCCACTGCGGGACATAGGCCTCCCCTAAGTGTCGCCACATTGACCGGTCCCGTGCGTCTCGCATCCAGCGGATCCCCGCAACCTTCACCAGGTCATCGGTCCACCTAGTGGGAGGCCTTCCAACGCAACGTCTTCCGGTTCGCGGTCTCCACTATAGAACTTTCCGGCCCCATCGGCCATCCGTTCTGCGAGCAATGTGCCCTGCCCACTGCCACTTAAGTTTGGCAATTCTTCGGGCTATGTCGGTAACCTTGGTTCTCATGCGGATGTCCTCATTTCTAATTCGATGACGCAAGAAAACTATGCGAATCAAGTATTGTAGTGTTTTCACTTCACTACTCAAATTGCCAAGTGTTCATTGAAAGATCTTCATCATCATTGTTATTGGCATCCGACTGCTAAGTCTAGAGGTCTAGAGTTCTCGACTCTCGAGTTCGAACCCAACAGTTCTCGATCTCTGATTTTTCGGATTCATGAGCTTGTTGTATAATTATTAAAACTATGTCCCATAGCACACGGCGTATTTTCTACGGCGCCGAAGACGAGGGTATACGCGCTTCAAACGAGATTTGAACACAACCTTGTAACCTAAGCACACGGGGCGATCGTGAAACGCGCGTCCTCTGCGCGAATCTTTTAGGTTCAAAACGACCATTTCCCAAAAATAGAGAGTGGAAGTTTTTGAGAGTGGACGTATTGGGAGGTGGTCGTTTTGGACCAAAACGGCGTGACGCGCAGATACAGCGATACCAAGCCGACCCTTTGTACGCGCTTCAAACGAGTTTCGAACGCGCTTCACACGCGCGTTCGTATCGTGTTTTACGCGCGTTTGAATCTATAAAACAAAAATTGGCATCTCTACGGCACATGCTTCCCGAACGCGCGTCGTTGGCGCGTTTAAAATACGCCTAGTGGCCTAAGAATTGCTTGGATAACGGAAAACATCGTCAAGAAGAGAAACCAACATGCCTTTCTTTTTGGCGGGTGGAAAATCATCAAATAAGTCCCGCTCTTCTAGTGTTTTGTCATTTTGTTCGTTAAGAAGAGTGCACGTCTTAAAAGTAAGGAAGTATATCAGTAGGTTTTTCATCAAAGATTCCAGTCTCATCAAGGTATTAGAAAGCGTAACATTAGTTTTGAATGTGCCGAGCAGGACCTGTGGTGAGCTACGTCTCATCTTCTGCATATAACATCGTTTATCGTTGTTTGTCATTGATATATCGTAGAGCCCATATTTTGTCATGTTGTCGATACTATTTATCATAATTCCCTATACACTGGCTTTTGTCTACTTAGTGTTGACTTGTTTCCAAAGTTCTTTTTACCCGACTGCGGCGAAGCCCAAAAGGAGGATTATGTGTTTATCCTGTATGTATGTCCGTTTCTTTGTTTCCTCATAACTCCTTCACGGATGAACGGGTTTGGATAGGATATACGTCGTTAAATTCGTCATACACATAAAATAAAAAAATAAAAACAAAAATTGCAGATTTCGGAGGCCTTAATCGTCAAAAAAAACTTTTTGGCAAAAAATAAAACCGACTTAAAAAAAAAACAAACAAATAAAATACTTACAAAAAGAAAAACACAAAAAAGTGAAAAATAATTTTAGCTTCAGAAGCCGGTGACAAAAACACCAAATCAATCAAACAAAGGTCAAGCTTCAGAAGCCGGTGACAAAAACACCAAATCAATCAAACAAAGGTCAAGCTTCAGAAGCCGGTGACAAAAACACCAAATCAATCAAACAAAGGTCAAGCTTCAGAAGCCGGTGACAAAAACACCAAATCAATCAAACAAAAGTCAAGGTTAGTGTTTTTGTCACCGACTTCTGAAGCTTGACCTTTGTTTGATTGATTTGGTGTTTTTGTCACCGGCTTCTGAAGCTAAAATTATTTTTCACTTTTTTGTGTTTTTCTTTTTGTATTTTTTTTGTTTGTTTTTTTTTGAAGTCGGTTTTATTTTTTGCCAAAAAGTTTTTTATTTTTCCATTTTTAGTTGATCCCAAACAAATAATAGGTTTTATTTATCCCCAATAAATGGAACATTACATAATATCTTACTGTCCAAATCTGGGTGTACACATCTGCGTACCCCCTCAGATCATACAGGCGTGATGTTACGTCATGATGTTGTATAAACAATAAACATCCAAGCGATTGCAGCAATCACGACAGATTTGCCGTCTATTTTTGAAGAGTTCTGTTGTATATCTCCGAAGATCAGGATCAGATCTTCACCAAATTTAAATGGGACCACCTCAGGAGTATACTCTTTCAAATAAAAAAAGAATTTTGAGAATCGGTTCACAAATGGAGGAGAAATCAGGTAACATACATAAAAAAATAAAAATAAAATACAAACACACGAACATAGAACCTCCTCCTTTTTTGAAGTCGTTTAATAAAGAGTTTGAAAAGGAGATTACAAAAATATATGAAACTTATATGTTTAAATGAAATTCAAACCGACAAATCGTATAAAAAAGTTAAATCGTCTGCGAAGTATTTTACGTGACTAACTAAAAAGCTGGAAATAAAAAAAGACGTGTGGCACTGGAGACTGCCGCGGTAAAGCTATTGCATAGCATTTTTTATCAACTTATGCAATTATAATTATTTATTTATTTTATTAATGCAGTATTTTTTTTCCTTATCAAATGTAACCTTCGTAGTTCTAACCACTAAGAAAAACTATGACACAAATTAAAAGAAAAAGTAAATGACATCTTGACAACTGACGTAATGTCAGATGAAAATTAAACATTGAAAAATTATAAGATTTAATATTTTATAAAAGATGAGGATGATTAGTAAAAGTGTAAGTATAAATACTATATTTCCCCAACATTTTGGTTATCTTTATAGCAGTATTATATATAAATTAACAAAACAAAAAATAATACTGCATTTGTTATAATAATAATAAAATGAATGTATATAGAGTACCGTCATTGTCAAGTGTCAATTTGTTAGGTTTTTATTTTCGTTACGGAATTTCTGGATTCGGTCCCCACGCTCAAGGCCCGCGATAGAACCTATGCAATAGCTTAAATTAAAAAAAATTAAAAACACGCCTGCCATGACAAAAAGTACCTAAACTAAAAAATAAAAAAACAAGTCAAACGAATTCAGCGATGAATGGGAGCAAGGTCCCGTAAATGTATTCGAAAATGGAAAACTGAAAACTAAAACTTTTATTGCAGTCGGGGGACAGTTCGGTGGAACAATTCTTTACAGGTTCTTTACTAGCCTATGTTACCCGGGGTGACGCAATGAATCTAACGATACCACATACATCAAAATCGGTTCAGGCGTTTAGAAGTTATGGTGGAATAAAGAAACTCACAAACAAACATACATACATACATACATCCATACATACATACATGAACGCTAAAAACATAACACTCTTTTTTTTGGGGCAGTCGTGTAAAAAGCAGTTAATAACTAAAAAACCCGACTGAAAAAAACTGAAAAGCAAAGAACAAGCACAAAACTTGGAAGCAGGTGGGCCCATACAATTTTTATCATTTTATATTCAAATGGACCCCCCTCTTTTTTTTCCAGGTGGAAAATCATCAAATAACCCCTCCCGCTCTTGGGCAGAGCGACAGGGAGTGTCAGACTTCTACTGACTGAAAACCACCCATGTTCCTTCTTAGCCCTTGTCCTGCCCATGTCGAGGCCGCGGTATCTCTTGCGAACAACCCGCAGCCCCGACGGGAAATGGACCCCCCCCCTGCTTCCACATTATGTGCTTGTTTTTTGCTTTTCAGGTTTTTTAAGTCGGGTTTTTTAGTTTATTAACTACTTTTTTATTTCCACATTTTTATTCTATTCTTACCTCCTTATAATTTCGTTAGCGTAGACAGACCTTAATCAAAGTTACACAATAACAACTTGAGAATAAACAGATCAATCTGGATATATTTAGCTCCATAAAGGGCAGCTCTCCGTACCCTTTCGGCAACAGTCGGGCTGCCAATCAAATTACGTGTTCACGAACTTTCTGTTTACTTTCTATTTCAGTGCCGATAACAATGCCATTTAATTATATACCGACGCTTTCCAAATACTGTTAATATAATACAGTTCACCCCATCGTTATTTATTTTTAACTTCGGCCATAGCTCTGAAAGTATTTTTAACTGTTATGTGTTTCGTCCTACGCAGATTTTATTTATGACGGGTTGCTAATTGAAATGTATTTGCGTTATTGTAGGGGCAGGGTGTTAACCAATTTTGTACTTATGACTAATAATTTAGTGATTGATTTGGTTGATTGAAGTGTTTGAGCAATTTTATTTTGTTTTGACGTAAAAGCGTATATTATCTTCAAAAATTATACTAATTTTGTAAAATGTGACATACTAATTATGATATGAAATGTAATGCTATTAATTTGATTAGATTTGTATTTGTTTTGCAGTGCCCTTACAGGGTGCATGTTTGATACTTCTTAAATTATTCTAACTCATGTACAACATGTATGCAATAAACTGATTTGATTTCATTTGAAGTCAACGACGCGGCGACGTCACGTCATGGTTGTTAAAATTGCGATTTGTGAATAGCTGTGCAGGGGAGGCTGCGGTGCGTCATGAAAAGGCTATACGGTAACGCTTTGGACTAAGATTCAATGGTTACCGTCATTTTTAATTTCATGGTTGAATCCAAAGGAGTAGAGCACTCTCTTTTAAAGTCCAAGGTGTCATGGTCAGATCATGTGAGGGTCATGCAGTGTCGGAGACAGTTTATATGTTTTGCTAACTATTAATTGGCAAGACACATTAATCAGACACACTAGACAATACTTAGTTGTGGGATCTTCATCTTTCCGACACTATACGGCATACAGTAGACAAAATCAAAACAACCGGTTTGTTTGAAACAGCCGAGTTTCTCGAGAGCATGGAGAATCAATAGGTATCAGTCAAACTTGTTTACCGATCCATCTCGGTGAGAAACGATCTCCTCTAGCGGTGTAGCCTTGGTGCGGTGTTTGAGCATAGATCTTGTTAGATTCACTTTAGATTGTTTTTATCTAGACTCCAGTCAAACTGGGTGTGGCTGTGTAAGCAAATCGGCTAGATATTTTCTTTATGCATCCCATGATGAAAAAAATAATTTGTTATGTTAGAATTTTGGCAGATGTGGGCAGGTATGCAGTAACATTGGAAGCTGACTCCAACACGGTTGGAAATATGACGATGATAACAAGTAAATATTTAACTTGTTTAAAATTAGCAATTCTACCGGCCAACACGCTATTTAGTTATGCGTATTAGTGAATAATTAATGCTATTATACATATTATTTTCTTAAGAGGCAGCAACCCTAAGTACCGGTACAAGTTTAGACGAACTTGCAAAAAAAACATTGAAGTTGTTTTCGGCATGACGTCAACAGCGACGTTATATACTTGTTACTAATAGCTAACGTAATGTTTTTCTATTCCAATAAAGCTATTATCAATCAGACCCCCCTAATCAAAGTGTAGGTGCGTCACGAAGTTCCGCGAAATTAGTCGAGAAAGAAGGAACTTGAAGAAAGTGATGCAATCATACTTTATTTTTAACTATTAGAGGGGGGTGAGGAAAGAGGCCCTATTACTTGGTCTGACGTCCAAGCGAAACAACACTTTGACACAATCTCCGACGAAAGATCGTCACAAATGGAGAGAAATGGTCCACGGTTTCAGTCGGTTACACTAGCCGCACGACACCTTTACCTTGAGCTGGCCACGCTATAGTACAGAGTTTCAATAAGAGGCCAACTTATTCCGGTTGTGTAATCATTGACGTGCGGCCTAACGAACCCACGACGCTAAGCCACTTCTGACGAGGAGGAAGCCCAAGAGCCTGATGCCACCTTTGTTGAGTCTCCTAAAATCAAACAAGACATGCATCCGATGTTACTACAACAATGGAAATGCTAACTGCCTTCGTGGTCGAGTAACTGCCTCTGTGGTCGACTGGTGGCATTTGCCTTGTGACTCAGTGGTCGTGGATTCGATTCCGATGGGAAGCATACTTTGTAGTTGTTTCCAGTTTGACTAGGACATTGCAGGCTTGAATCACCTGATTGTCTGATAAAAAGATGATTCCGTGGTTCGGAAGGCACGTATATAAGCCGGTGGACTCGGTCGCCATTATGGCGGTCGTCAAACCATGTCAGAGGCCCTTGAGGTGGTTAAGAAACTCTGACACTAGGGTGTGTGGGGTCGTTAGACCTTACTGTCCACACGATAAGAAGAAGAAGTGGAAATGCTGAATTCCTTCCCTATATGCCCCAGAACAAGCAGTCAATTGATCTCTGCGCCGTCACCGACGACGCCGACGCGACGTGTTAATGGCGAAGTTTTGAGCAAACGAAATTCCAAGTTTGACGTGCCAGCGACACGAAGGAGTAGAAACAAACATGCCAGGGCTGCGGGTTGTTCGGAAGAGATACCGCGGCTCCGGACACAAAAGACTAATAAGGAACATGGGTGGTTTTTAATCAGTAGAAGTCTGACACTTCCTTCCGCTCCGCCCAGAGCGGGAGGACTGGGAGGAGTCATTTGATGATTTCTAAATCTTTAAAAAAGAAAGGAGTGGAAGCAAAAATAATTCTCGTACTTATACCGTAAGCTCCACGTAACCTCTACATTACGAAGTTGTTGTGGTTTTACTAATAACGATTTCTCTGAAATGGTCCCTCCATTGTGATTGATCTACAATACTCTATTGTGTCCGTATTTCCGTCTAATTGAAGTACCGAATTCCGATTGAAGGACTGCCTCGTTGGTCTAGTGGTCGCAAGCGCGACTGCTGAGCGTGAGGTCCTTGTTTCGATTCCCGGGTCGGGCAAAGTGTTATTGGCTTTTTCCATCAGGAATTTATCAGTAACAGCTACGGAGTCTGGATTTGTGCCCGGTTGATGGCAATGGGCTCGCCCCCTATTGCATGGGACTTAAACATAACTGGCGAAATGTGGGTGTACTATTAGGTACACCTCTGCCTAACCCTTCGGGGATTACAGGCGTGATGTTATGTTAAGTTATGAAGTACCGAAATAATTAAATATGGCTGCGGTTACATTACTAAAGACCACAAGAGGGGGTGGGGATAATTAAAATGAAGAAAAATGTTTTACGCAAGATAAACATGCTGAACACTAAACTAGCTACTTGCGATTAGTCTACGGCGAAGTATGAAAAGTTAAACCAGAGGTTGTTTGGTCATGGCTGCATTGTTTGAAAGAGATACCGCGGGTCCGGACACAAAGGGCTAAGAAGGAACATGGGTGGTTTTTAGTCAGTAGAAGTCTGACACTCCCTGCCGCTCCGCTCAGAGCGGGAAGAGTCAGTTGATGATTCCCCACCCTCCAAAAAGACAAGGTTGTTTGGTCATTTGTAACCCTAATTCTGTCAAAACCACCTGTCAAATCCCTGATGGTGTTCAGTATACAACGTACACGTCACATCATTTAAATAACAGCTCACATTACGCGGGGCACGGCGTTATAGCAGCGATCCATCATCCACTAAAACACTCCGGCTTCCAGGAACGTATTAGCAAAATTTGCCCCCAACTTCTGAGAAAAGTCGGGGGGTGGTTCCCCCCTTTCGGGCCTTTCGCTCCTGGGCTCCCCCCCGGCCGGAGCCACGCTGCGTAGGCGTGTGTTGACAAACGTTGCTGTGTCTATTTTTGTCCCAAGCTCAGCCACGCCCATCTTCTCCTCCCCCCCTCCGCTCCACCGCACACCGCGCGCCCCCGCCCGGCCTCTGCCCAAATATGCCCTTGACCTTGGTAACCAAACAACCGCAGTCACAACAAGGGATGGATGATAATTTGTTTTTCTGATACAGATTTGTTTTTAGTTCAGGGGATGGCTCCGTGAGTGTCGGCCGGTCCCTGGCGCCAGGCAGGTAACACTTGGGTTGCGGCTTACTAACATACTCCCAAATATTAGTACAATGTTACTTATTCATCTCCGGACGAATTGCGGATTTTGAATAAAACTATATTGAAAACTGTTTTTTGTTGTACTAGGCAAAGAAAGCAACAGCTAAAGCTAGCGACATACATACTACACAGGAAGCTTTCAAGAATCAAGTAGGTACTTTACTTTGTCGGGAGATGGCGCCACCGGTCGCTTCCTTGTGATTGTCAAAGATACTTTTCAAGAATTTTGGCCCTTGTTGGTTTTTAACCTGATTACAGTCTAATTGAATAGCAAGGCTAAAAATTAAGAAATAGAGAGATTCTTAGAACTTGAACTACTACAAGTAAGACGGTAACTCCGTGAAGAAACGGACGGATGTCGGTACATAGGTGATAGAAGTTTCTCGACACAAGTACCTACTGAGACTTTAGTATATTAGGACGGTCGGCAAAACAGAGAACGTTCAACCCTTGCCATCTATTACACAGGATTTAGACATAATTTACGAAATCGGGGGGTGAGTGGTACTACACACGTCAGCCTACTCTCTTAAATTAATAAAGGCGTGATGGTTATGCTCTAATGTTAATTTTTCTAAAAATAACACTGATTTGCTTAAATAGATCCTCAGCTCTTAGTGACCGCGCCATGTTCATAATATACGGGACAGTGGTTTCGTAGGCGTTGGCTACGAGCTACGGCGTAGCGGCCTACGAAAGTTTATTCGCGTCTTCTTCACGGCTTTGATGTGACCTTTTTTGTTATAAATATTCTGGTAACTGAGATTAAGGGCCCAAAACTGGATAAAGATGGGTCTACTAAGATAACGTTATGATCCGCACGACTAAGTTTTATAAAAGAGAAAATTAGCCTTTGGCTATTTTTGCAGTGTATCTTCAAAACAGATTTTATTCAAGGTATTTTGTTAGCTATCTCTAGTATTATAATTGATATTGCCAGCGGCGACACGAGCCAGACAGTGATTTATTGATTAAACATTTATAAATTAAGATACTCGTCCGATATAAAAATATACCCTTACACCCATTTTGACGTAATAGTTATGATTGATTAAATTAAATTCATTTATTTCAGGTATCAAAACCCATATTAGACAAACCATTATAATCACATAAAACAAATAGAATTCAAAAACAAAATAAAAACCGCATATTTTGCTTCAATCATATAATTATTATGTTTTATTCCAAAAAAACAATTAAATCAATGTTGATTTCCTTCACAATATCACAGTACACATATCCTTCTCAGTAGTATTAATAAATATTTCGAAACAAACAAGAGCGAGTAGGCAAACAATTCGGGGATTTAGTAGAACGAGCAGTAATGTTGACTTGAACTTGACATGAAGGTCTATTCTCTCACTTTGCCTGTCAATGTCAAGCAGTGCCGGATTTACCAGCAGGCTGAGTAGGCTGGAGCCTAGGTCGGCAGATTTTAGAGGGGCGGCAAATTTTGTGTGAGTGCGCCACCCGACGGCAAAGAGCCACGGCGGAAAAACATAACTTCTACTTAGGCAGAATGCAAATGCCTAGGCAGGCAGAATGCAAAAAAAAATCGAGCTCGCTTCGCTCGCTCCTGAAATCTCTTGGTTCTTCAGAGATTTTTCCATTACCTGTACCTCTGTCCATCCAACCGAATTCCTGGGTGACTCCTCTAAAAACCTACGGGCGGCAAATGTTAAAATCCGGCACGGATGTCAACACCGGACAGGCAAAGACGACATGGTTGGCGCAGTGGCTCAAGCAATGGACTGCTGCGCTGCGTGTCGCGGGTTCGATCCCCGCACGGAACAAATATTTGTACGACCTACAGATAGATGTTCCGGGTCTGGGTATTTGAGTTTAAATGTTTGTGAATGCATCTACGATACAGGAGAAATTCCTAGTGTAGGGCAACGTTTATATTAAAAAAA
This sequence comes from Diarsia brunnea, assembly GCA_949774965.1. Taxonomy (NCBI): domain Eukaryota; kingdom Metazoa; phylum Arthropoda; class Insecta; order Lepidoptera; family Noctuidae; genus Diarsia; species Diarsia brunnea. Next base: position 824,324 of record OX459011.1, read on the forward strand.
AAAAAAGTGTTGCTTGTTGACATAACATCACGTCTGCACTTTACCGAACAGGTAGATGGACAGAGGTTATATTTAAATCCGTACCAGTAACAGGCCGAGCCTATTGCCATCGACGAGGAGCTTATGAGAAATTCCTGATGAAAAGACCCAGTAACATTGTCCGACCTGGGAATTGAAACCAAAGACTTCATGGTCAGTAGTGATTGCGAACACGAAACCACCGAAGAAGCGTCACTGTTCATTTGTCTATGTAGACAGAACAACAACAGCTGACAATCACTTGCATTGCAGCACTCACTAACATTTACCTACATTTTATCATCATGCTTAGTAGCGGTAATGCCCAACAAAATTGTTACTTAATATAAAAAAAATATATATATATGTATTCAGGTAATATAACCCATATTAGAAAACACGATTAAAACATTAGATAACGCGAAAGTAACTATGTCTGTCTGTCGCACTTTCACGACAAAACTACAGAACCGATTTAAATGAAATTTGGTACACAGATAGTCTAGACTTCTAGAGCCTGAGAAAGGACATAGGCTACTTTTTAATGCGAAAAAAGGGTTGTAAGGGGTTGAAAGGGGGGATGGAAATATTACTTTTGGTCCCGAGAACCGAAGTCCACGCGGGCGAATCCGCGGACATTAGCTAGTAATTAATATAATTATCAGCATCAATCAGCACAAAAAACAAGCAGGTCATCGCCGATAACTTAGTGACGTAACAGCCTACGTGATGATAACGTTAATACACCTGGGGGTTTGTCAAATGTACGTGATTGATCTGATCGGCCAAACGCGCAGTCGATGTGGGGACAAGCGAGTGACGAGCTGTTGGACTCCGGCCAATCTGCTGATTAACCTACCAGCTAATGAGATCATGCATTATTTTTTCACAGATATAGAGAGGGGCAAAGACATTTATTATAGTACATAGGCCTACACAGGCACTATAAAGCGACGAGAAAGGTGCACGGTTCGGGTTGTTCGTTTCCTAAGGATAAGGACCGGCAAGAAACACCATGGTTACTCTTTTGAAATTAACCAGAATGGTGTGATTTTATTTCAGGGTGTGGTACAGAGTTTTTTTTTTTGTGACAAACCCGCCACATTATTCTCAAACCACTGTAACTCCTGAAAGCTAGAATCAACAGTGGCGACAACCAGTAAAGCGCCGAGACAATGAAGCTCGACAAAGTCCCAAGAAATAATTGAACTGTCTTGGATCCCGCAACGAAATTAATCAGAAGAGAATATCGGCGGAGAAGGTAAAACATAATTTCCACTTCCCTCCATATCAGCAGGAGACAGAACAAAGGATTGCCAATAGACACAAAGGGATGTACACAACTGAGGTAAACCCAATTGCATAGCGCCACGGATAAATATTATGGGGTCCTAAGTTGTGAGGTGTTATAATATTTGATTCCAATAATAGGTGTGGCAAAAATGCAAATGGTCTAGAGACTTCCATACGGTCACGTTGCGTCAAAAAGTCTGTGGTCTCTCGTGCGAAATAGTACACTGTATCACGTCGCTGCACTTCAAGATCGACTAGAAGTACACCTGCAAGGCTTTAGTACTAACCGTCCTATACGCTTTGCATTAGAATATCAAAGTCAAAAGCTGGCTTTGAAGCAATTAATGTCGTACCGCCCCTATGATGGCCCTATCGGCCGAAACAGGTGCCCCGTAGCACATACGCCCCATGTAAATAGCATCTTAGATAGTCTTTAAAATTAAAAAGGACAAATCCCACGTAGATTTGGATATTCTCGTTACAGAGTGAGAGTTAAAGGTCGTCAGGCATCAGGCTGAACCACTTTCACAGTTGCTGGATTAACTGTGACTAGTGATGGGCGGAGGATAAATTCTCGGAGGATAAAAACTCGAGTATTTATCAGAAATGGATAAATACTCGTTATTACTCGTTTTTATCGGATATTTACTTGAAATGATGGATAAATATTATTTTTGCGCATGGGATGGTTTTTCGTATTGAATGGCTAGTATATTTAGTTAGGCTTTCCAAAATACTACATTAAAATTACGTTATTTGGAAAACATTAACGAAATCAGCCCTTTAACCTGGTGGAAAGGAATATGTTTTACGACAAAGTTAAAGAGCGTGAAAGTTAAGGCAGACAGCGACAGTTATGATGAAGATGTTCCATCGCCATGTCTAGTACAGACAAATACTGATGAAGAATCAGTGGATTTGAAAGAATCAAGAAGCGAGTTCCAGTTTGTGAATTGATGAATTCTAATAATGATGATCAAGCATCTAATAGTGATAGTAATTGATTTCAGAAAAACATAATTATGATTATAGTGATTGACTGGATTCATGATTGTAGTAAACAAACTTCTCATATTGACAGAAATAGACGACATATTCATAATTGTAGTGAAAACTAAGATTTTGTTATTGTTAAAGTGAGTAAAGTAGCGCACTACTTATCTATATTTTCATATTATGTTGACAGTTTTTGACGAAAAAGATTTCGATGCTAATGGTCTTTGGGGGGGTGTGAGGAACAGGGTGTAAAGTTCCTCATCCCCAATAGAAAAGGGAGGATCCTCTCGTGGCTTACTGCCCGACATTTATAAGTCGGGCTTTTCTATATACGCTAATGTCGCAGATAAAGTTGATAGCGCGATGTAGGATTAGCCAATTAGTTCGCATGTGTTGCGATAGATGTCGCTGTCGCCACATACACAAAGAAAATTACTAAAGTAATAATATAAGCAACCACGGCTTCAACGGGTATCCTGACCACCAGCATGCAGCGGAAGAGCATACCTGGTCATCACCCTCAGCCTCTTCAGCGACCTTGGCACAGCACACTGCACTTCGGCCGGTCAGCAAGCAGAGACGCAATTCTCTCCTGGTCAACGCAGCAGCCAGCCACAACGCAGCACTGCATCACTCCGCGCCCACTGTACATAATATGCAGCATCACCCCGACACACTGGGGCATCACCGCAGTCAGTTTCGACTCACCGAAAACTTCGGCATTCGGTTCCAACTCACTAAATCCTCCCACTGGCTTGGCAAGGATCAAGACTCAACGTGCTATCGACCTCCAGTCTTGGAGGGGAACGATGTGGAGACAGCGACATCTATCGCAACACATGCGAACTAATTGGCTAATCCTACATCACGCTATCAACATAAACCGCCAATATAGAAAATCCCGACTTAGATATGTCGGGCAGTTAGCCCACCAGACACAACACAACACACGTCTGGTCGGAGGATCCTTCCTTTTCTATGGAGGATGAGGAACTTTGCCTCCTGTTCCTCATACCCCCCAAATATATAACAATTATTTAAGTATCTAACAAAATACGTATATTTTTTTCTGATTTGGATAGTGATTGGCGAACATTTTCATGATTGGGTGAAATCATTGTTAATAAAGGCTTTTCATAATTGTTAAAGTGATTAATAAAGTACGATACATATCAATTTTTCAGGATTTCATTTATTTCAATTCTTTTGTTTGTAAATTGATAAAATTTACGTTACAAAAAATGGAGATAGTATTTATCCGCTGTTTTGGATAAATACTCAAGTAAAAACGGACATTTATGAGTATTTATCCATTTTGAGTATTTATCCGGATACAATCCCAACACTAACTGTGACTCCCCGGTCTTTGCCCAGGAGTGGAATGACTCGCGCGTTTTTCTTTTTTGTGTTTTTGAAGTCGGTTTTTTTTTTTTGCAAAAAAGTTTTTTTATTTTACAATTTTTAGTTGTAATATCCTATACAAATATTTACTATACATTTAACATTTAACCAAGAACCCTAACCCTTAACCTTCAAGATTCCCTTATTATTGCTTTCAACTCCTAACCGTTTAGGAGTAGTACCTTCCACAATCAGCTCACCTAGAGAACCTGAAAGATTACAACCATTATATACGTCCCCATAATATTTTACTAAAGAATTATGCTCCAACTCCTAACCGTTGAGGAGTTATACCTTCCATCATCAACTCATCAATATGAAGTGATGATTGCTAGATGCAAATACTTAAAAACTTTAGAAAAAGCATGAAACACGTGATACATGCCTATACAATTTGAGGGTTGCCTTTGATTTCTCTGGGATGCTATCATCAGATCCTGATTTTCTTATCATGGTACCCTTGGGATATCTCCTTTTCAACAAAAAAAGATTTTTTTATATCGGTTCAGGTTTTTATGTATATTCACCGAGTAATCGGTGAATATACATAAAAAAAGATTGAGAACCTCCTTTTTAAAAGTCGGTTAGTGAGTTTTATCTTCTATCATCAGGGCAACCTAATACCCTGAAAGAATACAACTATCACTTTATAAATACGCATAGTTCTGAAAGAATTTTCTATCAACTCCTAACCGTTGAGGAATTGTACCTTTTTTTTTTGGGGGGGGGTGGGAAATCATCAAATAACCCCTCCCGCTCTTGGGCAGAGCGAAAGGGAGTGTCAGACTTCTACTGACTAAAAACCACCCATGTTCCTTCTTCGCCCTTCATGTCGAGGCCGCGGTATCCCTTGCGAACAACCCGCAGCCTCGACAGGCGTCGGCCCTTGCTGACATTCCATGTTGCTGACATCTCTTTGAGGCGCGCGTGGAACACGAACGCGCCGTCGACACGGCCTGTCGGCGTCATAAGACGGACGGACGGCGAGCTTACCCATCACTCACCGTCCACAGGCCCGCATCTACGGTGGCCGGAAGCCATCACGTGGCCCCCGACGCCCGGAGCGCCTCCCGCGGGAGGAATTGTACCTTTCATCATCATCAGTGAATCCACATGATATTGTAATGACCACACGCAAATACATGAACAGGTTTAGAAAATATGTGGAAAACGTCATAAGTGCCTATAAAGTTTGAGGGTTGAACTCGATTTCCCTGGGATCCTATCATCAGATCCTGACTTGGTGACAATGGGACCACCTCGGGTCAACCTGATACCCTGAAACAATACAATTATCGCTCCATAAGTGAGTATAAATAAGAAAGAATTTTCTTTCAACTCCTAACCGTTGAGGAGTTGTACCTTCCATCATCATCAGCGAAATCACATGATATTATGATGGTCAGACGCAAATACTGAAACAACTTTAGAAAATATATGAAAAACATCATATAATATGTGCCTATAAAATTTGAGGGTTGCCCTCGATTTCCCTGGGATCCCATCATCAGATCCTGATTTGGTGACAATGGGACCACCTCGGGAGTATACCTATTCGAACACAAAAAGAATTTTGAAAATCAGTTCATTAATGACGGAGAATGCGATAACAAACATACAAAAAAAAAAACATACAGACGAATTCATAACCTCCTCCTTTTTGGAAGTCGGTTAAGAACATTACCCTTTCCTTGCAGTCTGGTAAAAAATAGACAAGACAGATTTTATTGTTAACAAGTTTTTCAAGAATGTTTTATTAAACGCCCACTTAGTTAACTTATCCTTCGCCTACGCCTTTACTATAAAAGTTAGGTTTCCAAGAACTATCCATAGTTTTATAAAACTATGTTAAAACTCCATGTCATTATACTGTTAAATTGTACATTGTATGTAAATGCTAGTTCAATATTGGCATATTCTGGCGGGGTGCCAAGTAATGCGGTCAAGTAACCTACATAATGCTTTCAATTGGAAGCAAAGTTGTGCTGGAGACTTATCAGCTAATGCTCCTGAGTGGCACACGTTTTAGAACTCAATCACTAAGACACTAACATTCCAGAAGACATCAGGACATGGCCCATCCCAGAAACAAGGTTGAAATGTGTTATGTTCCGACCAAAACAGTTTGTGGTGAATGTCTACACACAGTATCCACAATATTACACTGACGCGGACGTTGAATCAACGGTAGATTTTCATTTTTTTAATACTCACTAGTTTTTGAGGTTATAACTTTAGTTTACTTATACCATCAGCTCAATGTTTTGAGTGTGCTACAGTGAGTTAGAAGAGAGAAGAAAGAGAGAAGTAGATACGTTTTTTCTTACATATTTGTGCAGCGGTTTATAGTCCAGAAGGCACCTGTGTACTCTCCGAATATCAACTGTGTGGTGCCAACAATCCCGACTAAACTGACGGAGGCTGTGACATACGGACAGACAGAATCTATAAGGGCTCCGCTTTTGCCATTTGGCAACGGAACCCTAAAAATCACGTAAACATACTTACGTCGTTGTAATGGTTGTGAGCTACGACTTATTTACTTTCAGTTACAAACCACCCACGAAAAAGATCAAAAACTAAGTGCTTTGCCCCCCCCCCCTACCTACCCTTGAGCGGCGGTGGGCGCAAGTCGTGGGTGGAGAAGCGCGGCGCGGCGACTACCTACAACTCCGCGCTTTCAGTGGTTTCACGCGCAAACAACGGTGCACCCTTCACGAACTGCTAAGGTTTGAAAGGGGTGCTCAAAACTGGTAAAACATCTCAAGTTTCTATTCCAAATAAAAATAGAACACCTAGAGCCAGACATTACAAATCAAATCAAACTAGCCATTTATGTCCCACTGCAGGGCAAAGGCCTCCCTTCCCTCTTTCCACTTATCCCTATCCAATGCTGTTAAATGCAGAAAAGAATTATGAAATGTTAAACGACTTTACAGAATTTTCTAAATAATTTCTAATCATTTATAAAGGTTTCTCAAAACTCCGATGACCAAAACCCGGCAAGTGGACCTAGATATCTTATTGTTTGGAAACATTTGAAGATATATAACAATAATAGAGCTTATTTACCTTTATACTCAGATAAGATCATTTTATAGGCACAGATTGTATTTATGATTAAATGTATTTATGATTAAAAATGTCCTCCTTTCAACCGATTCCATGAAACTGCGATGAACTTTCCATAATTCGTACAATTTTCATATTGATCGTCGTTCAGGGAAGCCCATTTCCAGCAATAGACAGACGGGTTGACATTATGTGTCATCTGACCCCGGCAACGGGGCAACCCAAATAATAGAATATGTCGGAGCTAAGGTCAAATGGGACCGGCATGGGATCCATCAGGCGACGCCCACTCGATTTGAACACAATGGCTTGTCCTGCTCCGAATGGTTTATTAGTAAGAAATTCTGGGGTTTTACCGAGGTAGGTCAGAAAGTGTCAATCGTTTTATATTAAATTCAAATCTATGTTAACAAGATACCCAGAGAGGAATTACCCAAACGAGACGGACGTCATCGAATATTACGTAAAATAATTATGGGCATGTCTAATCAGTAAATTTAAGATACATTTGAATACATATTGAGGTGCTGAAGTCGAAAAGTGCGTTTTCAGCATGATTCTTGACACCAGATAAAAGTACACGCCTCCTATATTTACAAGACATACTTATAAATATTTTTACATCGTCATTGACGTAGCTAAGAAAGGCCTTAGTGTTAGTCACATCGAATGACAATGTTAAAATTATTTGTGTCAAACACACTATCATTCAGATAATGATCGAGTCGTATTTGCAAAAAAAAAATATTTTCGGTCAGTGGTTGGACTAAAAGCAGATGACTCAATAATACGATTTCAATTGGGGTGGGGCTGCAGGAAAGGCAACCTTACCTTTCTCTGCCGATACTGATAGCAACAGAGGGGGCGATGTTTCAATATAGCTAGCGCCGCGCGCCGAGCTCGTCTGGCATTCTGGCAGCGTGTCCTAGCAACCAGCCTATCCAATACCCTCTATACAATAGGTAAAATCGTAATGATTCACTTTCCAAGAATTTCAAGACGCAATAGAAGGTCGATCGGCTATATTGTTATACATTCTATAATACTGTAAGAGCACTGAAAAGAATATTAGTTCAGACAAGTACATTCTATTATAGGTACCTATAGGGATTTTGAAGAAAGAAGAGAACGCCTTTCAAACTAACTGATTTGCACTCCAATACGACTCGACAATTAAAGTTTTTAATTAATGTAAACTATCAATTTTGCAGAATAAAAAACGCGTGTGGAGACGAAATTATTACCGATGGTAATTATTATCATACAAAAACCCCGTAACGGAATTGTTCTCCACTCACAGATCACGGAAAAACTTTTCGACCTACCCTCAAAAGCAATTAAAACAAAGCCAAACAATACACGTGGAACACAAGGACGGGCATCGAACCTGCTGCTCCCGGATCCCGGGCGAGTGACAGAGCGCATACGGGGTGCGGGGGTGCGGGGGTGCGGGGACGCAAGGGGCTGCTGCTATTTATATAAAATCGATAGGCCGCCCGTGGCCTTGGCGCCATCGATCGCGCGACAGATGGGTGTGTGTGACGAGCCCCCGAGCTACAACGTACTACGGAGCGTGGAAATTTTTCCGCCAAGGAAATGTGCCTCAAAATGCTTTGATTTCATGATAAAAAGGGGCTTTCATCTTTTATTTCGGTACTTATGAGAAATTGTATAAAGAACTGAGAAGGCGATATAATTGTAAAAATCCACCATAAACATACGGAAAAAAATCGGACAGCAATATCTATGATATTAAATCATTTAAAATATAGATTTTTTTTAAAGCTTTTTTGTATAAAAAATGTAAATGTTGAAGATAAAAGGCGGACCCTAGCAACAACTCAGATTTATCAAATTATTACTCACACCATGGGATTATATCTGCGGAGCCCGGTTCACCCTGTTCCCTACGCCACCCACTCTCCCCCGCGCTGTGATTGGCCGAGGCGGCCGAACGACAGACCCCTACACATTTTTGTACGTAAGTACAAGAATGCACCATAACCGTGTACTAAAGCGCGGGGAATTCGAATTGGGAAGACGACATGTTGTCCACAATGAGATAAGTAGAATGCCCAAATGTGCACAAAAAAATGAACCTTGTGAAATATTTTACATAAGACATTTAATATTAATTTGAAGGCTGAAAATGATTTATGTAACTAACTACGACAAACTTACGACACTGGAAAGAACTTCAGATTTGGCGCCATTTGTACAGAAACGTCTTCAGGCAGGTTTTGGCCGGCGACGCGGCGTAGATAATTATGTATGCGTTAACTTTGTTTATTCGTTAAAAGCCCGGGTTTTTATGTAGAACAGCGTAATGCAACGCGCCTAACACATCCGAAACCAATAGGAAGGTCACAATTACATTTTTTTTAAATCAAATTTAAATTGTGGTTACTCCAAAAGGGTTTTTAATCTGGTAAAGAATTTTTTGAAGATATTAAATATAAATACAAGAAAGGTATTTTTTTTTTATTACACTTAGAATAAAGGTAATGTTGTGTTTTATCTTCTCTTGTCACAATGTTAGTTACCATACTCCTCCGTAACGACTTGATCGATTTTTATGAAATTTTGTATGCATATATTCAGTATATAGGTCTGAGAATCAGCTACTATCTATTTTTCATACCCCTAAGTGATAACACCCACCAAACTCCCACGGGAACGAAGTCGCGGCCATCAGCTAGTATTATAATTATAAAGTTTGCACCTTTTAATTTTGTGCCATACATACATTAGACTAAAAAAACTAACTACTGAAATAAACACTAACCCCCTATATATTCTCTTAAGATTCAAGGTAATTGTTTTTATTAATGTAGCAAGTACCTGCAGGGCTATTGCGTATCTTTTTAAATGTCAGTGGCTCATAGTGTCCATCGATTAACTGTCAAGTGGTTCCATTTTGTACCAAAACCATAACCATTTGACAGTTAATTGATGGACACTATGATAGCCACTGACATTTAAAAAGATACGCAATAGCCCTGCAGAAGTAGAAATACTTAAACCGCTCAAAATGCTCAATGTCTCCCAAATTCAAATATATTACTAAATTATGCAATTTAGTAATATATTTGAATTTGGGAGACATTTTAATATGAAAATATAGTAAACTAAACAAAGCAGTAACCTTATTGTGTAACAAACTTACAATTTAAATATGGATCAACATTTAATTTGGTATTGTGATGATTTAAATATGGATTACATGTATTCAATTGGATTCAACCAAATCTGTCTTGAACTTGAACAACACGCGCTGAAAAATGAATATAAGAGAATAAGAATAAGAAAATTTATTTGCTTAAACATGTGTTTACATACAGAATTAAAATAAAATAATACATGCATGCATGATATAAGAATAGTGGCGCACGACATGTCTGCCAGTTCTCATGGCGTGCAAATATCTTGGGTACATAAAATTACAATTATTATTATTAAATTAATGATTTTAAAATATCAGTCAATCAGAGTCATCAAACCAAAGTCTTATATTCAATTATTAAAATTATCCATTGATTTATTATTTATAGTCCATGTCGAGTATTACAGATTACAAATAAAATAAGATAATTACAATAATATTTCTAATAAACAATAAGTCTTTCAAAATTACCTAATACCATTTTATCAATCAATTAAATTATATTTATTTGTGTATAATAATCAAAATGTCTCATTAAAAAAATCGTTTATACTATAATATGCTTTTTGTGCCAAAAACAATTTAATTGTTTGTTTAAATTTAGGTATAGTTTGCTCTTTCCAACTTTTGGGCAATTTGTTGTAGATAATTGATGCCATGCAAAAAACACTCTTGCGCATAAGTGCAGTTTTTGATGTATGTACACAGAGCTTGCTATCATCACGTCTATTTCTTGGAAACTTGTCTGCTATCCGAGGAAACAAATGTGGATTTGTTTTTACAAACATTGCTATTTCCAAAATATAAAGCGAAGGCAATGTTAAAATTTGATATTTAGTGAAATAATTTTTACAGCTATCAGTAGTTTTGAAATTAAACATAGATCTCAAGCAATACTTTTGTCTTTTAAAGATAATCTCCCTATCAGTTGAGTTACCCCAGAAGATAACACCATATCTAATGACGGATTCAATTAAACCGTAGTAGGCCGTTAAAAGTGCTTCTATATTTAGCGTACGTGATAATTTATATAACGCATATGCACCACTGCTTATTCTTTTGGCTAGAGTTTCAATATGCGCTTTCCAATTTAAATTTCTGTCGATTGTTAGGCCTAAAAATGTTGTAGCATTAGCTGTCTGTATTTTGTTATTATCATATTCAATGTCAAGATTAGAAAATTGTGATGTTCGTTGGGTAAAGTGCATAATCAAAGTTTTATTTGTATTAATTTTTAAATTATTATTATTAAGCCACGCACGTTACCGCTTCAGTCAATGTATTTTTATGTCCATTTCATATGTATTCTCATTATGGCATGGTATACTTATCGTACTGTCATCCGCAAACAGTGTCATGGGATGTTTAATGGGTTCAATCATTAATATAGAGTGTGAACAGGGGTGGTCCGAGTAGATGAAACTAGATATCTTTTTCAAAAAGTAAAAAAACTGTTTAGGACACGTAAGCCAAGAACTTGCGCCATTGAAGATGGAGATGGGCGTCTACTTACTAATGTGGCTCAAGTGTTGGAACGCTGGTAGATCTACTGTGCAGAGTTGTATGACACGAGAGAGCCTACTAACGCTAATATTACATGGGCCAAAGACGAACCTGATCATTGCGTCCGGAATTGAGTATGCCATCAAAGCTCTTAAGACCAATAAAGCACCGGGTAAGGATGCTATTACATTGATGATGATATTACGAAATTTTAAAAAACCTAGGTCAGCAAGGCACAAAGGCTATCACCGAAATCTGCAATACCATCTGGCAAACTGGAAGATGGCCAAAAGACAGGACAAAATCTGTGTTTATACCGTTACATAAGAAAAGTTCTTCAAAAGTCTGTGGTAATAACAGGACAATTGCGTTAATATCCCATGCGAGTAAAATACTTCTCCATATAATTAATAGACGTCTAAGCTACTTTCTAAGCCGGCAGATACCCAAAGAGCAGGCAGGCTTCGTCAAAGGTAGGGGAACGCGGACATATACTGAACGTCCGCCAAAAAATCGAGAAGAGCAGGGAATTACACTGCCCCGTCATCCTCTGCTTTATCGACTACACAAATGCCTTTGATTGCGTGGAATGGGACAAACTGCGGAACATGTTACTTGAAATGGGAGCTCCTGAACACCTAGTTGCCTTGATCCAAAGTCTATACACAGAAAATCGCTCGTTCATCAGAATGGGCACCGACTGCTCCAATATGTTCCACACTAAAAAAGGAGTGAGGCAGGGTTGTATTCTATCCCCCGTTCTTTTCAACATATTAGGTTGGAGAAAAAGTCTTTTCGCATTATAGTATGTATGAACTTGTAATAAAATCTCTTTGGCTATACTATTTGTATCTGGCTGGTTTTGGTATCATTGAAAGTTTAAATTTCAAAGAACATAATTCCAAATTCAAATTAGGAAAATGTGTGATTTTCATTTGTTTTTCGTACCGTCAAGATGAGTGAATCTAATGAAGAAATTCGATACATTTTAAAATTTTACTACAAAAAAGGTAAAAATGCAACGCAAGCCGCGAAAAAAATTTACGATGTTTATGGACCTAGTGCAGTGTCTGTGAGAGTAGCACAAATTTGGTTAAAGCGTTTTCAATCCGGAAATTTTGATGTCCACCTAGACTGGACTAATGTTGAGATAGTCAAGGTAAGGTTAACAGCTAAACTATTTAAATACAATAACTATTTAAATTAAATAATATTATGTTTCTTTGTGACACACATAGTGCAGGCCTGCAGGTTGTAATCAGATTGTACTAGTGTTATGAAATGAACTGAAATTAAATTTATTTATTTGCCAGAATATAGGTACATATAATAAGATGGTAAAATAATTTTAAATAGTAATGAGTATAAACACTAGTATTTAGAGCTAATTACATAATATTAAGTCTTTAACAGAATGGCCGTTTAAAAAAATATATCATAAAAATTAAATAAACATTGAAGGAAGTCCATAATTATTTTGTTTTTAAATAAATAAATGATTTATTTCAATACAGTAGATAAGTGTTTTCTCCCACGGACAAGCAACCAAACTAGGTTTTCACCTGTAACCTAGGGAGACAGGGTTCCTCCATTTAAAAGTCAGATTAATAGATATCATTACAATCATCATTACATAGTACTTTGTGAGAGTGGTACTTATAAAAGTGATTATAATGTCACAAATAATATTTTAATCACAGGAACAACTCTGCCTAACCATTGGAGGTTTGCAGGTGCTACGTTATATTACTACCTGATATTAAAGTTCTGGAACCTAGAAATGAACATACAAAAGAACCTTCAAAGGGCAGAGATAGATGTTTTAAGCATAATGTACCTACCGCGAGAATATCATAGGCCGTTTATACCAAGCATGTAATTACCGGAATCATTCAGTAAGTAAGTTAGTGTATAGGTACAGCACATACCTGAGTTGTTTGAAGAGCGGTCAGGATCATCAGCCATTTCTCCAGTATCCTGCAAGCAACCAAACTAAGTAAATACCATAATGATTTGATTTTTTCTTTTTCGTTAAATTACAATCTCTCTGTACATAATTATACAGGATAAGTTTTTATTTATATATTATTAATTCAACTTTTTTAATCTTGTGTCATAACTCGTAATGAAGGTGATGGTTAAATCTGTTTTCATTAAATATTAATTATTTATCTATTATATGTCGATATACTCAAAAAAAAGCTGTTATTATGCTACCTTTTACTGAAATACCCCTGTGAAAATATATTCAAAGAAAATGTAGTTGAATGTATTTGTTAAAAACAAGTATTGATCAAGACAACTTCATTGATCTATGGAATATCATCATCTATTAGTATACGGATTCTAGTTTGAAAGTGAAACAAGCACAGTGACAACTACTCGTATATCTTGTTATCTCTCTAATATTGTATATCTATTAACATATTTACCAGTATTTGGTATAGTTTACTTGTGCGATGTGGAACTTACAATAACAACAAGGTGATGCTTTCAACAACAAACACTACATCATATATACAAAAACTGACCTCCAAGGGTATAGAAATAACTTAGTACTGTACATAAATACGTGAAACAAGCTCACTACACAAACTGTTAGTACCTTGCTTACACCAGCTGGGGTCCAAAACACTCGATGTTTTAAATATCCACAAAACTCACAATCTTACTGTTTTACACACTATTTCGTACCATTTTAACGTCACAATGGACACAAATAACAACATTTTAATAAAGACATTATTTCAAATTATTAAATTTCACCTAATATCGCTTCAAAACAAGCCAAAAGTCTATGTTTTGACCAGATTTTGACGTAATACTTACGTCGAATGATCAGTTCGTTCGCGTTTTCCTCATGTCACTGTAAGCAATTTTGCTATGTTTTTATTGGCCAACTAGAATCTAATAGGAAATCTTGAATATTTACCACCAATCAGGATAATGTGTCGTAGTGACAAATTTTTAAATTTACCGTTTGTGATAAAACCGGTATTTCCTAAAGTCCGGTTTTTAAAATCGATTGTATCGTCTGACCCCTCCCTAGTAATGGTTTTACCAAAATCAATTATATTAGAATTTTTTAAGTTTCGTAGCCAAACTAACTCATTTCCTTTTTCGAGAATCACATCATCATCATTCCATATTCTTTTGCCCTTATCCCAATTCACTTGGGACTTCATTTCGCAGATGATATTACTTGTTTTTATTATAAACGGTTTTACCCTTTATAAGCTGCGTATACAACGGGCCAACGAAAACCACCAAATGGGATTCGTTGGTTTTGTGTGGATGGCTTAGCGATCACCAACGAACGAACGCTCAGTTAAAGCGAAAAATCGCAGCGTGCTGACGTCCAACCTAATCAATGAAATATTTCTAGCGTCAATTATGAAGTGGAAAGAGAGAGAGAAAAACAAAGAGTTGTGTAATTATAACAAGTTTTTGTTTATCAAGCAATGCATATCCATTATATTATGGCCTCGCTTTGTATAGATTATTCCAACGTTGAATATCCCTCGTTAGCGTTTGTAAGCTCGATGTGTACGCAGCATTATATTATCCTTAGCATTTTTAAATCAGCTTTTGCAGTGGGGGCGCACTTTGTTGATAAAGAACGACAGTGTCAATGTCACTGTCAATGTCAAGCCATAAAATTCATCAAAAAAATTACACATTGCTTTGGTGTTGACTCATTGATTTTGATAATACTCAGAAACCAACACAAAAATCTTCAAGTATTACTCTCAGTGAGGCAACGCTAATACTATAAATATGTTTTCATCAATATTTGGTAAGCGGAGATCTTCGCCAGTGGAGGTAGAAGTGGAAGGCGAGGTTCCCCCGATTCCCGGAGCACGGTCGGACGATGGGTTTGTTGTGGTGGATCCTAACTCGCCCAGGAGCAACCTGTACCCTAATGTGAGTGGTGGAGGTATCGCAGCGCCCTACGCGCATAGACCCGCGCCGCCAGCACCAACACAAAGAGCTGCGTTAATAGATCCGACATTCCACTACCTACAGGGAGTCCCGTTCCACATGTCTAAAACACTGCAGATGGCTTCAAACAAAGATTCGTTCGCTTCGGAAGTGGCAGATTTGCTTGCATTCTTGACCAACAAAGTCAATGTGAACAGTTATGATTATGACTTCTCTGTGGAGAAAAGTGTATTGAAGGAATGTTGATGATGGTATGATCATAACTAATACAGCAATGAATCTAACTATGTGTATGAATCTATGTGTATGATGTTTAATTTTCCAGGATTTTTATTGTTATGCATTTGTGTTGTACAAACAGTTAATGCCACACAGTGTTGTTTCAATAACTATGCACCCTGCCCCCGCATTGCTGCTGTCTCTGCTCGCCTAGTATGTCAATTAGCCCACATTAATCACAGTCAATATTTTTAATCTGTTTTGACAAGATCAAGGATACATTACTTGTGTTACTATGAGAAGGAAGATTCTGTTAATGGAAATTGTTTCTCAGTTTAAGAAAAAAGTTTTATTATCACTGTTTAAAAGCTGATAAATCAAATGTAACCTTTGCGTCTCATTCTACAATATCCACATTGAAAAAAAAAACCTGAGTTAGAATCCTTGTTTAATGCCAATATTATGACACCTAAGCGTGTGAGGGCCATGTTCTCAGGAACAAGTACATTTAATAAAAATATATATTTATCCAGTTATTTTGTGCATACTTAGTATGAAGGTCGTTGAATCCAGATTCTACTGTATGTAAAAACATTTTGTTTGAATAAAATCGAATATGTAGCAAGCAGCTAACCTGTCTCATGTTTTAGTCATGCATGATACAGGTTGAGTAAACAAGTTCACTAAATAATATCAATATTCAACAGGTGTAATATAAAAAACAAGGTAATCAAATGCTAGTAAATACATATATTTAATACTATGGAAGTTGGTATAATTTCACATTACAGGAAACATTTATTGATATGATTATATAAATAGCATTACTTAAAAAAAAATGTTTTTTTTCTTATTAGGTAAAATATATAATTTTGTATAGAACTAGCAATCAGATGTAGTGTTTTATTTAATATTGTGTATAGTTTGTAATTGAAATTAATGCACAACAAAAATATAAACTAATTAAGTTCAAGTAGGCCTAGAAAATAAGTGATGGTTTAAATTGTTTACCTCATGTGATACTTACATGTTAAGTTTGACATAGTAAAGATGCTGGTCATTAGAGGCACTATAAAGTTTGGTACTACATTAAGTTAGGAAATCAGCTAGGTATGTTTGAAACTTATCTATTTTTTACCACACATGAAAATGTTACATAAATGTTGTATTGGAATGTAAAGGAAACAAAATAAATGGTCAAATAATTGTATTCCTATGACCAAGGGAGAAAAACTACTTGATGTGTTTTATTTATCAGGCATCTAAGAAAACTAAAAGATAAAAACTCCCATGTATTTTGTATCTTATAATAAAGCACTAGCAAAGAACAAATTCTTTGGTCTACATGAAAGGAAAATGTAATATTTCATACTTGGTTATAGGATTTCATACAAGGCCTTAGTAATTATGACCTAATAATATATTATCTGAATTTTATAATAATATCTATGAAAGTGTGTAATAAATAATGTATGTATAAAGATGTAAATAAAAATGTTAAAATCTTAAATAAAACATTTTATTTTAATATACTCATTGATTTTGAAATTCCACAGTGTGACCATGTTGCAAACTTAAAGGAAAAAAATCAATAGATATAAAAAATAACAAAAGCAAAATTATGACCAATGCACCACGGGTGCTTTGCCATGTCACCACTGATGATTTAGAACAAGAAGCGAGTAGAGCTAGCAACTAGAATGAAGTTAATTGTTTGACAGGCTTCTCTCAGTGTGGACAGCCAGCCATCAACTATTAATAATGTGATGTATCTCTTTGACTGACAGCGGATTCACATCTACTGTATTGCTAGTTGCTGTATCTTCAAGGGTGCAGACAGGTGCCTTCATAACATAACAATCATTGTCAACATAACAGAGACACATAATATTTAGCATAAAATTAGAATATTAACAACAATACATGATTGTTGAGGATGTACCCTAACAGACATGTAGCTTACACTAAGTACATAATAATAGTAAATCTGGTTATACATTGTGGAATACTCCTTTCTGCACATCACATTAGTCCTCTATCTCTAACATCCACCATCACTCAACCAGCACCATCATTTCCACCACCAAGTCTTTCATTATGAAGTCCAAAGCAGAAAACATGGATCCTTCTTTACTTATCCATTGGTCTGAGACAGTCATAGCATTTGTACCATAATTTATATCAATGCTGCTAGGCCAACTATAAATGCAACTATTATCATGAACGGTATCCAAGTCTTCAAGAAAGCCCAAAAACTGAAAAAATTAATTGGTCTGCATTATTTTAAGATAAAATGGAGTGCACTCTATGTTATATTTCTAAATTATCTACGTTATTAAGATTACCTGACATATTTGGAGTATATTAACATGTAGAAAGCCAGTTTCACCATGTTCCAGTTCTTGCAGCCATCATAGCTCATGAGGTTGAGAGCAGTAGCCACATGCGAGTGGCAGTTGTCATAGAACAGAATGTGCTGGAAATTAATTAAACATTCTTAGATTCATTGTTTATTCATCTATAATTATATAAAATAAAGTCGTGTTAGTTACATTATAAGTCCAGAACGGCTAAACCGATTTGGCTGAAAATTGGTAGGGAGGTAGCTTAGAACCAGGAGACGGACATAGGAACCTTATTATAATTTTTTTTAGGTAGTACTTAGGAAAAAGGGCATTGCAACGCACCGGGTACAGGTAGTACTAAATAATTAATGACAAAATTATTTAAATTTGAGTACCATTGTTTCTAATTTCAATTTAAATTACCGTTAACCTTTTGAGTGCTCTGGACTTCTATGGACGTGAAATTAAAATATGTTCACGATGGCGGTGGATGCAAACGGCTGATGATGGGATCATCATCATCAGCCGTTGTTGATAAACGTTAAACGGCCGGTCGTTGAGAAACGTTGCTAAGGTCTCTGAGCATTGTGCTAATATCCTCCAGCGATTCAGCCATGATGACTATATCGTTCATTATCGGCAAAACGAAGGTGAGTGATATATTCGCCATTGATGTTGATACCTCCGATGAATCCGTCCCAGTCCAAGAGCTTGGAAACATCCTCCAATGCGCTCGTGAACAGTTTCGGAGAAATAATATCTCCTTGTCTCACGCCTCTTTGCAATGGTATTGGTTTCGTGCTCTCGTCCTGTAATCGGATCGACATAGTGGCGTCTCTATACATACACTTCAGCACTTCGATATACCTATAGTCGATACGGCACCGCTGAAGAGACTGTAACACACCGCCCAGTAGGTTTCGATTGAATCGAAGGCTTTTTCATATCCACAAACGCTAGACATAATGGCCGATTATACTCCTCAGTCTTCTGTATAATCTGGCGGAGCGTATGGATGTGGTCTATGGTGCTGAAGCCTTTTCGGAAACCGGCTTGTTCGGGAGGCTGGAAGTTATCAAACCTGCGTTCGAGACGGTTCGTAGTGACCCTCGAGAACAGCTTGTAAACATGGCTCAGAAGTGAGATGGGTCTATAATTCTTCAATAGGGTGTTGTCACCTATTTTGAAGAAGAGCACCACCACACTCCTGTGCCATGCTTCTGGCGTAGTACCTTCGAGTATGACGGAATTTAACAACTTCTGGAGGACTAAAAGTACTGGTTTTCCACCCGCTCGTAGAAGTTCTGTCGTGATTCCATCAATTTCCATCATCCCTCGGCGCCTTGTTGTTCTTAAGCTGTTGGAGGGCCATTCTAATCTCATACAGGATGTCTGGGATATCCTCAGTGTAGTGTCGGGTCAGTTTCGCTCTGGTGTCCTGAGCTAAACTGACAACGGGTTGTCGGGTCGAGGTGTATAACTGTCCATAAAACCTCTCTAGCTCTTTCATGATCTCCGGTTTCGATGAGATGGTACTGCCGTTCTCGATCTTCAGTTTTGTCATTTGGCTTTGTCCAATAGACTCATTCTTCGCGAACACTTCGGAGCCCTGGTTACGCTCAATTGCGGTCTTAATACATTGAGTACTATAAGACCGCAAGTCGTGTCGCATGGACTTTGAGATGTGCCTATTGAGTTTGCCGTATTCCGACATATCTACTGAAGATTGCAGTCTCATCTCAGACCGGTCTTCCATTAACCGGATTGTGTTTGCTGAGAGCTTTTGAGACCTTTTTCCGGCGTGGGATATTGAAGAACTTATACCACACTGCATGGACAGTTTCCACCAACCCGTTGTTTATCTCGTCCACTATTTCACATTCGATTAGGCACTGGAAGCGATTAAGCATTTCGAGGTTGAAAGTTTTCGGGATTTAGGATCTGAGCAGGATTATGGTGGAGTGTGGACTTCACCAGACGTGACCTCTCAATGTGCCTCTGACAATACGGTGGTCGCTACCGGTTTTCACCCTGCCGATCACGGAGACATCATTGAATTTTTGCTTCGTGATCGTCATGATGAAATCGATCTCATTTTTGATGGAACCAACAGGGCTTATCCAGGTCCACTTTTTAGTCGGGCGCTTCTGGAAAAATGAGTTCATCGAGTGAAATCCCTCCTTTTCCATGAAGTCAACCAGCTTCTGGCTCCTCAGGTTTCGCTGTCCATATCCATATTTCCCCACTCTCAACTCATCGCCCGTGTGCCTTTACCTTTGCATTCAAGTCTCCCATCACAACTGTAAAGTATGATTTGGAGGTATGCATGGCTTTCGATATATCCTCATACATAGCATCCACCTCATCGTCAGGGTATGTCGAGGTCGGCGCATATACCTGTATGATTAGCGAATACCGATCGGTGATTCTGAGTATAAGGTATGCTACCCTGTTCAACACACTATCGACTATTACTACGAGGGACTTACGGACGAAAACCCAACACCACCCTGGGATTTTTGGTCTCCTTCCCGGAAGAAGAGCATGTTGCCAGAATCCAGGATCGTGTTCTGACCCTCTCGTCTTATTTCACACAATCCCAGAATGTCCCACCCATCGCAACTTGCTCAATTCATCGTCCAGCTCGACAATCTCTTCTTCGGTCCTCAATGTGCGAATGTTGTGTGTTGCCAGGGACAAAGTTCGTTGGGGGTGGTAGCGGGACATCTGCCGGGGATTCTTAGCACCCCCTGCTGTCTGTCATTCTAGGGGGGGAGTTGCCATAATTCCCACGCTTGGCAGGCGTCTTGGGGATCGCAGTGTAATTTTAAGTTCACGGAAGCCGTTGCTGCCCGATTTCCAGATTTTCCCTTAGTCGCCTTCTACAACACCCTCGGGATGAAATGGGTGGGTGGTATTCTTGCCCGGACACCCCACGGGGTACGGCACTGGAACGGCATGGCACGTCGAAAATAACACGTTTTTACAGTACAGCTTGGTATAGAGAACACAGACTTTCGTTATTGACGTGGCAGTCAAATGGTTAAACTAAATTAAAATGCACAACCCAATTAATTAGTCAGTAGCAGCAGTAGCAGCCTGGATTTGAGCCTGGTTGATGGTAACAGGTTTACCCCCTATTACATAGGCCTTATAAAAACATAACTGGCGAAATATGGGTGTACTATTAGGTACACCTATGACTAACACTTCAGGGATTACAAGCGTGATGTTATGTATGTGAAAAGCTTTGAATTTCAAATACCATTCTCTTTTTATAAATTTCGGAAGCTTCGTAAACTGCTGCATCCCAGCCAGCTAGTCCATTTACAGCTCTTTGTGGAGACAACTGCCAGTACTTTGTGGGATTTCCAAATGCCATCAAGTCTTCAGAAACAAAGTATGGACCAGCAAAGTCCCTGATTACTCCTGATGCCATACAGATGCCGATGTGACCCAGGAATGGAAATATCCATCTGAAAATATAACAAATGTTTCCTTATTGTCATGAACTATTATTGCATTTGAATTATGAATAAGTTGTTATTGTACACCTATGTGTAAAAGGAAAAGTGGTTTTAAAATTGATAAGCCACTTCTATTTTTTATTTTGTTAGTTGCTATAATCCCATTTGTTTAACAATTACTATGTTTTTGTATTATTAGTTGGCATTTTCTGACCATATGATTGTGTAAGCTTGCACAATGATAAGACGATTTTAACACAATTTGAACCAGTCACTGTGCCTGGGCAGACATTCCGCTAGTGTGGGTGCTTTTTAAGCGCAACTGGTCTGTTTTAGTTATTAAGTACTAACATAGGCTAAGTTATAATGTTACTAACACAGTGGACCGCATCATAGTCTAATAAATAAATAAAATGTTATTATCATCATTTGCCTAGCCTTTTCCCAACTATGTTAGGGTCGGCTTCCAGTCTACCGGATGCAGATACCAGTATTTTACATGGCGCGACTGTCTAAATAAATAAAATAATATATTTGAACTTAATTGAATTTCAAGAGTATTGAGACAGACAGACAGACAGAGAAATATCATACAATACGGACACTCAGTTGCATTGCAAATGATGAGAAAAATAGATAAAACAAACATGGTCTCCTCGGTATCGGCAATTAATTTAACAGATACCAAGCTAATTCGGCATTGTTAATGGGGTAATTATTGCGTAGTAATTAGTAACGAAATTGTAAATACTCACGTTAGCACAGGGATAGGCGTCCAAACAATACAGTAAGGGTAGCGACAGCGATCGTGGTCTATAGGATCCATTAGCACAACTTGATCAGGATCTGTTAACTCTAGAGTACTACCGGGGCTTTGGTCACCTGCCATTGTTTTAGAAATATTTAATTTCGAACAGTAGAAATTTAAATAAAATAATATATTAAATCTAATTTATTTAAATAAATTGAAATTTATTTCAAATACAATGAAGTCAATACATAAATATTACCTGCTTGACGTTTCATGATACTTTCACGTTCCATTCCAAGTTAATTTCTTCTACTATTTTTAACAATAAAGCTGATAGCACACATAAAACACGGATCCGTTGGAAACACCACAGAATCGACTAAAAAAGTTTACGGTTTTTTTTCTTCATGCATATGCTAGACTCTAGTTTAATGGCTGACCTGACTGCTGACACTGATAGACGCAGTGTTGCCGTTTTAGTGACTTTGTCACTAGATCTAGTGAGTTTTTGAGGTTTATGGTGACTTTTTTTCACGATTTAGTGACAAAAAAAAGTCTGGTGACTTCTAGCGACTTTTTCATGATCGACACAACATTACATAATTATTTATCCTGTTGATGCAATCCATATTTAATTAGCCAGAAAATTGTGTATACTTACTAGTACTAATACAAATATGCTGCAAGTATTACTATTAACGAGATTTAGCCATTGCAGTTTTGTCGCTGCCAGACTCGAACGCAGAATTAGAGCGGACGTTCAGTATAATGAACATTGATAAATCGAAACTACGAAATAGATTAGCAACAACAACTCTGAATTCAATACTGATGATACGGAATCAGCTAAAATGTTTAAAAGAAACCTGCAAAAGTTATGTTTTACCAAGTGAAGTCTTGTCCCAAATGACGAAAACCGTTAAAAATATAAATAAGAATGTACTGTGCCATCTACTTCCATATTGCTACCGCAAGCTTCGACTTCCACGGCAACTACAGAGCCGTCTACTTCCACCATGCTGGACGAAGATAATGCAGTGATAATAGATGAAGATTTAATGCAACTAAATAATTTTTAAACAGTGTTTTTGGTTAATTCAAATTATTGTTCGTTGATTTTTCAGGTTTTTTAAGTTACTTCTAATCAGTAAATTTAGTGACTTCTAGTGACTTTTTGAATTTAATTTTTCACCCAATCTAGTGACATTTTAGTAGGAGTTTGGTGACTTTATTTTTTCCTAAGCGGCAACACTGGATAGACGGCTTGACAGAAAACATTGTTGATGTGACGATGTTTGGCGCTAATACTATATTTGTGTTATAATTTTCCTTCGCATGGTGGTTCAAAATTATTCAACAGCAGCCAAAATGCCGGCTTTTCTTAAGTATATCGACATGGAAAACTTTAAATCTTATCGGGGACACCACCGCATAGGACCCATGGAGTCGTTCACAGCGGTGGTAGGTCCCAATGGATCAGGTAAGGAAAAATAATTTTAAAGGCAACATATCTGTCGTATTTAATCTTATGATTCTCTTATATTCCCCGTACAATTCTGTCAGGAACAAAACTATTCTGGTGTGCATCATTTTACCTTACTGCATAATGAAGTTATTGAGGTACTTGTTGAATGAAATTGTTGAACTTGTTGCCTCCAAAATATTTAACAGTTATTACTCAGTGTCAATATTACTCCACAGGCAAGTCCAACTTCATGGATGCAGTGAGTTTTGTGATGGGTGAGAAAACATCACTGCTCCGTGTAAAACGTCTGAGTGATCTCATCCACGGGGCCTCCATCAACAAACCCGTGTCTAGAAGGTAACTGTGCTTGGAATTGGGTTATCTTTACTGTTTAATATTGTGTTCATACTGGCCTTTAAACATTTCACAAGGCAGGAAGTAAACTACAAAGACATTCAAATAGTAACAAGCGATAGACGGGACAAGAGGAAGAAAATCATAATCCAATACTTGGTACACAAAATTCGTGCTTTGAACATGGGGTTGCTAACAGCAGCCCTTATACTGTAGTAGACTACTTAGTAACAAATCATTCCATCTACTGCCACACCCCTGCTACTCACATAGCATTCATGTGTCAAAATCGAAAATGTACAGTAACTCTATTCAAAATCTTCACTCTATAATTCTTTTTTTAAGCGTAGGTAGTTCATTTTTCATATGTAAATGTTTACATTTTTAGTTATTTAGGAATGTATGATAGGATAATTGTTTCCTATTGCAGAATAAAATATTGTTTTTGTGTTGCAGTGCATCAGTGACAGCTACATTTGTGCTTGAGGACCTGACAGAGAAGCAGTTTCAAAGATCTGTCATAGGACAGTCATCAGAGCACAAGATTGATGGACAGGTCAGTTCATTTCCTTTTTTGATAGCTTAACAAACCTTACAAGATTCACTCGAAGCAAATAAGAGCTGTGCAGGTGGCTTTATGTATACTAGTCAAACATAATTTGAGTTATTCAACACGTAAAGACCAAATATCTAAGTGGGGCTGCTGCTGGAAAGAGATGGATGAGGTCTTCATAGATCTCATCAATTCAACGAGTGTGCCCAAAAGATGCCTGTTGCCTCTTGCTCTGGAGGCACATCTTAACATATGACCATTTTGTCATCAGTCTGTGAACACATCCCTCTACCTGGGTGAACTGGAGAAGCTAGGCATCAACGTGAAGGCCAAGAACTTCCTGGTGTTCCAGGGCGCCGTGGAGAGCATCGCTATGAAGAACCCCAAGGAGAGGACAGCACTCTTTGAGGAGATCAGTGGGTACGTGGATTAAAGGCACAGCTGTATTTACTGGTCATTCAATTTAAAGTGAATAGATAAAAATATGTCATCATGAAAACACATCACCAGTCTGTATAAGCACTCTTTACGAGTAGACAAGCTTTCAAGTAGGTCGTGTGATATCCACTGGCGTGCTTGCGATTCATTTTATGTCCGTACCAATGATTGGATCCAACAAATGCTTCTTTTTGTTGACACTGAAGTTTGCTAATTCTTCAATACAAAAATCATAAATAAGGCAATCAATATCAAAATATCTGACAGCTTTTAGCCAATCATTATTGGGTAAGTGTAGTCTAGAAAGTGGCATTAACTTAAACATTGTCAAAGTTTTTTATTTAGTTCTGAATAACTTTGACAATGGTAATTTCGTCAACATTATACGAAGGAAAAGTACTGTAATAATAAAAAAAAAGTTTGTGTGTGGGAGATGAATTAAATTAAACTGTGTGGTGTGCTCCAAATAAAAATAAGTAAAAGTGAAAATTCGGGCGCCTGGAGTACACACAAAACTATGCCAAGGATAGACTTACCTGCGGGAGCTTGAGACTTTTAATCTTCAAGCGGGAAGGCATCAATAAAAATCAATCATGAAAAGTAAGAACGACTTTATTACCCGAAGGCTGCTGGTTTGAAAATTCCTTTCTAATTCTAAAGCTAACAGCTCTAATGTGTAAAATTAAGATGACATCGCTGTTATTCTAAGACCTGTCATTATTGCACTTTTTTAAAATAAATTGAAGTTATGTATCATAAACCATACCAAACTCCGTCGACTAAATTAGGAACCTGAAGGATTATCCAAGAGCATCTTGGTGATATTCGCCGAGATTGCCAACGGCGGTCCAAGATATATGCATTTTGGTAGGGGCGTGCGTTCAAAAATTTAAGTAATATGGAAAAAAAAACGCCTTGTGGCTGAAAACAAACATGAATAATCGTTAGCGGATAAAAAATGGCGATCGATTCAGAAATCGATGCAGAAATCTTTACGAGCAATATGCAATTAAACTCACCGTTTCTTCCAAAAATCAAAATGTGGTCATCAGTAGATGAATTAATCCAAGCAAATAATTATCAAATGAAGATAAGAGATCCTGAAACAATTAAATATCGGAAACTATTAGCGTCTGCTATCAAAATAGCCATGACAACGCGGAACGGACCGAAATCACAAAGAATTCGCTTACCTTAAAAAATAAAGGCTATCCAATTAGGATCATGACAAGGGCAATCGGCTACCACATAATTAGGGACTAGATGCCGCCCATCTCAAGTTATATTTTGAGATTTTATTGGAGCGCTCAAAAATCACTCCATTGATTCCAGGCTGTAGGTCGAAAAGCAAGAGATGTCAAAGTCAATTTGACAGCATCGAAAATAAAACTCAGTGTGACCACTTCACGAATCCAAGTCAACCAAAAAATGAATTTTCATAAGGCAACACCACCATTAGAGCCTACAAATCAAAGCAAAGAATTCAATAGTATGTAACAGGCTTAAAAGACTCGTTACATTACATCCCTCCCCGAAAATAAAAGAAAGGAACTTTCTTTTATTAGAAAGAAATCTTCAACACAATAGACCAGTCTTAACAACTTTCTAATTCCCAAAAAAAGAAAAGAATCATAAAAGATTCGAAGTGTAAATGAATTCTGAACATGTCAAACGACAAGGTCTCAAGAATTTAATAAAAGTAAAAACATGCAAATGACAAAAAGTCAAAAATGAAATCTGTGAAAAACAGAAAAAAATATAAGTTATAAAAACTAGTTAAATGAAACGAAGAGAGAAATCTCTTAGCGCTTCTAAACTCCAAAACAGTGCAGTTAGGCACTATAGCCACTGACTACAAATTTCAAACGAATTCGAACAATTTACCAATACAAACTACAATTTTTAGTGCAGTTGGGCACCATCGCCACTGACTAAAAATTTCAAACCACTTGGAACAGTACAACTTTGAGTGCAGTTAGGCTCTATTGCCACTGACTACTATGTCAACTGCTTCCAACTCTACCATCTCTATGAGTGCAGTTAGGCTCTATTGCCACTGACTAACTCCGTATCCAACAATCCAAAAAAATTTGAAACTCCAAACAAAAGTTTTTAAATAAAGCTGAAAGACCTTATTTAAAATATTGTTACAGGCACAACCTGCAACGAAACAAAGGAAAGCGTACTGTGATCGGCTCATCACCACCGAATTCCCGAGCACAATAGCTGTAAAAGAATGTTGCTGTGACTGGCTCAACACTACCAATCTCCCAAACACAGACAAACACAAAAAATCATTGAGATCTCCAATGAGAAATCTCAATAACGAAAAGGCGAAAGCCAAAGTTTCACAATGCGATCGGCACATCACCACCGAACTTCCGAACGCAAAGAAAAAGAATGACGAAAGTCAAAAAAAAATCCCGCATTGTGATTGGAACAACAATGTCCAACACAATGGAAAAAGGAAAAAATATGGCCGGAGCCGAAATCCCACATCGTGATCGGCACAACACCACCGACTTTCCGAGCGCAAAGAAAAAAGAATGACGAAAGTCAAAAAAAAATCCCGCATTGTGATTGGAACAACAATGTCCAACACAATGGAAAAAGGAAAAAATATGGCCGGGGCCGAAATCCCACATTGTGATCGGCACAACACCACCGACTTTCCGAGCACAATGGAAAAAAGAGTCGAAATCAAGGTCAAAAGTTACACCAAGATTCAAAAAATAATAAGGCATTTTGTAACAAAGGTTACAGAATGACCCTAAAAAGTAAAGTCCAGGATGAACGCGTTACTAACAAAGTCAAATCCGATCATTAAAGAGAATGAAACTCTAGTAAAAATGAGAAACAATTCTGTCAATGAACAGCACAAAATAGATTTAAAAATCGATTACTATTTATGACGAAGAGAAAATAGAATGATTTCAAACTATGAAAAAAGAAGAATACAAAAACTTGAAATTGAGTTCAAGTTTTTGATCTCAAGGTAAAAATAACCTGAAGTGTAGGGTTACATAAGATCCTAATAAAATGTAAACATGTAAAAGGTTACCCTTAAAAAAATAAGATCTTATACAATCCAACAAAAACGAACTAAACATAAAATAAGATCCTCTGATGTGAAAAACATTTAGTGTGGAAAAAAATAGTATTTAATTAACAAGAATGGCCTAAGTTTTATTTTTAGAATGTTAAGAATTCAAATTCAATAAATTTATAAGAAGTTACCTAACATACATCTTTCAAATCGTTGATAACCTATCATCCATCCCCTCGTACATCACACTGTCAAAAACGACCTTCAAACAGAATTTATCAAAATCAAGACTAACACTTGGAAACCAAATTAAAATTTAATAATATCTTTAACATGATAACGTCCCACTGAACCTTTATTTAAATCTTTCAAAACATAAACGTTATCCGAAACCTTTTCAGTTATTTTACACTTTACAAACTTAGGTGCAAGCTTAGCTGAAAAATATGCAGGAGCATGAGATTGAACAAAACTTCTTCTCCACACCATATCACCCACACCAAAAGAAATGACTTTCCGACCTTTATTATAATAAGCGGCATTTCGCTTATACCCCTTTAACAAGTAAGCTTGAACTTTAACAAAAATATCACTAAGTGAATTAAGAGAAACTGCATAAGCATTCCTATTTGAAATTTCTAGTTGAGATAAGTTATCAACAGAACTACTAAAGTGATGTAATGACGCATCAAGAATAAGCTCCCTACCAAACATCAGAAAGTTAGGAGTAAACTCAGTAGCAAGGTTTACACTATTATTTAAAGCTAATTGAACATTGGGCAAAAAACTTGACCAAGTTCTATGATCATCTTTAACAAAACACGATATGCAGGTTTCGACCGTTTTATTATATCTCTCAACAGGGTTATTTTGAGGTGTATACAAAGTATTATAAAATATTTTGGTTATATTAAAACCTTTCAAAAAATCTACAAAATGTTTTGAAGTAAATTGAGTTCCATTGTCACAAACTACTATTTTTGGACAACCAAATTTGAGAAATATTTCTTTTTCAAAATGTTTACAAATTACTCTAGTGGTAGCATTGATCATTGGAAAGAACCAGCAATATTTAGTAAAAACGTCTACAACCGAAAGTATGTATCTATGACCAGAATAAGTTTTAGGTAGAATTCCTATGATATTAACTGAGAGCATAAGCATCAACAGCAGTACAGGTATCGACATCACCCGAATCCTGAAGCGGCGGAAACTGAACTCCCTTGTCCATGACTAACAAACAGCAAGGCGAATAGCAAACGAAAAGCAAAAACTAAATTTCAAAAAGTTAAAAGTTTGAAAATAAATTCTCAAGTTTGAGGTTAAGTATTGAAGTCAATGTGGTATTCCCATGAAAAATTACTAAGTTAATTTTATCGTTTTAAAAGTGCAATAATCACTTACAAGCAGCTTAAATCTAGATAAATTAAATGTACAATATTGTACTTACAATTAGATTAAATTATTTTCTTTAAAAGTTAAACTTAGTTTTTAAAATAACTTTACTGTTGAGAACAACAAAACACGGTCAATGCTATACATTTCTGTTGGTTTTGCTAAGAAAAAAACATGTTATTAAAACAAACAGGTCAATAAACAAAATTATCAATAAGTAAACACCAAATATTGTTTACAAAGATTCACCAAATTAGGTTAAGTACTACTTATGAGTCAAAAATTAAAATAAACACAAAGTTATTGAAGTAACAATGTAGAACAAACTAATGCAAACAATAGACTCATAAGTTAATTAATAATTGTGCAATAATGACAGTATATAGGTACCAGACAAACCTACTTCAAGTCCCTGTTCGCTGAGCGACAATTGTAATAATAAAAAAAAAGGTGTGTGAGATGAGAAGAGAGTGAGATGAATGAAATTAAACTGTGTGGTGTGCTCCAAATAAAAATAAGTAAAAGTGAAAATTCGGGCGCCTGGAGTACACACAAAACTATGCCAAGGATAGACTTACCTGCGGGAGCTTGAGACTTTTAATCTTCAAGCGGGAAGGCATCAATAAAAATCAATCATGAAAAGTAAGAACGACTTTATTACCCGAAGGCTGCTGGTTTGAAAATTCCTTTCTAATTCTAAAGCTAACAGCTCTAATGTGTAAAATTAAGATGACATCGCTGTTATTCTAAGACCTGTCATTATTGCACTTTTTTAAAATAAATTGAAGTTATGTATCATAAACCATACCAAACTCCGTCGACTAAATTAGGAACCTGAAGGATTATCCAAGAGCATCTTGGTGATATTCGCCGAGATTGCCAACGGCGGTCCAAGATATATGCATTTTGGTAGGGGCGTGCGTTCAAAAATTTAAGTAATATGGAAAAAAAAAACGCCTTGTGGCTGAAAACAAACATGAATAATCGTTAGCGGATAAAAAATGGCGATCGATTCAGAAATCGATGCAGAAATCTTTACGAGCAATATGCAATTAAACTCACCGTTTCTTCCAAAAATCAAAATGTGGTCATCAGTAGATGAATTAATCCAAGCAAATAATTATCAAATGAAGATAAGAGATCCTGAAACAATTAAATATCGGAAACTATTAGCGTCTGCTATCAAAATAGCCATGACAACGCGGAACGGACCGAAATCACAAAGAATTCGCTTACCTTAAAAAATAAAGGCTATCCAATTAGGATCATGACAAGGGCAATCGGCTACCACATAATTAGGGACTAGATGCCGCCCATCTCAAGTTATATTTTGAGATTTTATTGGAGCGCTCAAAAATCACTCCATTGATTCCAGGCTGTAGGTCGAAAAGCAAGAGATGTCAAAGTCAATTTGACAGCATCGAAAATAAAACTCAGTGTGACCACTTCACGAATCCAAGTCAACCAAAAAATGAATTTTCATAAGGCAACACCACCATTAGAGCCTACAAATCAAAGCAAAGAATTCAATAGTATGTAACAGGCTTAAAAGACTCGTTACAGTACAAACCGTATACCGTAGCAGTGGATGATGATGATGGGTCATTTGGTATCATTTTGATATTGTAGCAACAGGCTCGCTTCCTGTTATATGGGACTTGAACATAACTGGCGAAATGTGCGTGTACTATTAGACACACCTATGCCTAACCCTTCGGGGATTACAGGCGTGATGTTATGTGTTTAATAATGTCTCCACCAGATCTGGAGTCCTCAAGGAGCAGTACGAGCACTGCCGCGCGGAAGTGAACCGAGCTGACGAGGAGGCGCAGTTCTCCTACCAGAAGAAGAAGGGAGTGGCCGCCGAGAGGAAAGAGGCCAAGTTTGAGAAAGAGGAGGCAGAGAAGTACACCCGGCTTAAGGAGGAACTGGTGAGTTAGTGCTGGCTTTGAAACTTATAACAGTCTGTCAGTGCTAAAATTATGTCTGTTAATAACAGACAGAATCATTTTCTGTAATGAAATCGATTAGAAATGCTATCTGACCACTGCCTAACGCATGTATACAATTGAATGTTTTATTGCTTATTTCACTATTCCATTCGTTTTATAGATACAAACGCGCGCAAAGTGTTCAAATCTCGTTTGAAGCGCGTATACGCGCTTTATCTGCGCGTCGTCTGAGCGTTTAAAGTACGCCGTGTGTTAGGGCCCTAAAATGTTCCCGTGCGTTAATTTCCGAACATCGCGTACGTTGCGAGCAAAAGATACAAAGAAGACGAAGTTTAATAAGAATTCGCGTTAAAATTCACTTTAAAACTAAGTGTGCTCTTATCTAACTTTCTTTAACAGCAAGAACAAAAAATCGAGCTCCAGCTGTACCACCTGTACCACAACGAGAAAGAGATCCAGTCCATGGAGGAAGACCTTCAGCACAAGCAGACGGAGCTGACCAAGGTAGAGAAGAAGCGCCAGAAGCTGGAGGAGGCACTCAAGGAGAAGAAGAAGGAGGCCGGCACCGTGCAGCGGGAGACTGCTAAGATTGAGCAGGAGATCCGGGAAGTGGTGAGTGGGAGACTAGCTCATATGTATACCTTTGAAGTTCCACATGGCTGTTTTTTTTTAAACTTGACATGATACAATGATGATGATGATGATGAACATCATCATCATAATTTTCCTACCCTTAACCTCATTCTATTTGGGGTTGGTGCAACACATTCTCTTTTTCCATTTTTCCCTGTTAGATGTCACGGTGGCATTTACTCCTTTCTCTTTCATATCATTCCTCACACAATCCATCCATCTTTTGTTTGGCCTTCCTCTGCCTCTCCATCCATCAACATTTATATCCATCAACAGAATTATTATGGGTAATTAATTAATTCAAATCTATCCCAATGCTAACACATCTAAAAGTGATTTTTAGGTTTTTATAGGAGTGCAAATTGTCTAGAAACAAGTATAAATTAAAAATAAAAAAAACCCCCGACTAAACTATTTTTGCGAAGCTTATTTAACCAATATGGTATTAATCTAAATAAATATGATTGTTAGAACGGAAATTCAATATAGAATATTTGTGCCCTTTACTCTATATAGTTTAAACAAATATCTTAGAAGACATCGCAATGTAAAAATATCCGCGCACTAAATAATTATGCGCACGGCAGAAAATAATTACCGATTTTCATCAATCATAGCCAAGAACACTCTCGACTAATTCACCTTTCAAACAAAAAAAAACAGAATCGAGATCGGTTCATGCGTTCGGGAGCTACGATGCCAGAGACACACACACACACACACAATTATAAGTTTGACGTGTCTGTGTATGTACACAGACACGTCAAACTTATAACACCCCGTCGTGTTTTCGTCGGGGGTTAAAAAGGGCTGAATCAACCTAGCCTAACACAATACTTTTTTACTTCTATTAAATACTCATACACCACCTATTTCTCTAACAGGAAGCCGAAATCTCAAAGAAGCGTCCAACGTTCATAAAAGCGAAGGAACGCGTGACCCACACCCAGAAGAAGCTGGAAAGTGCCCTCAAGACCCTGGAACAAGCCCGCAAGGCCCACGAGGCTCATCAGGCTGACATCAAGAAGTTGGAGGATGAACTGCGTCAGATTGAAGAAGAGAAGGCACTTTGGGAAACCACCACATTGGGCGCCACGCATACCGGCAGGGCTGATGTACATCTTGAGGAGGCACAGGTATGTAATAGTTAAAAATGCTGACTTAGTCTCATTGACTGCTAGTTTCGCCTTTTTTCGTTGTTCTCTATTACGACTACAGAAATAAGCGTGTGGCCAGAGTGACGGTCAGTCACTGCCCACTGCTGGGTATAGGCCTCTCATTGCCTGTGCCAAGCTCCACGCTCTTGTACTTACCTGATCTAGCCCGCCGGACGACCAATTCCTTTCCAATCCATGGAAGCCACTCTTTCACAGCTGTACAGCTCATCGCAGATTCTAAAACACGGTGTTCGAAACCAATGGGTGCTTAGTTTGGGGGGCTACTACCCGACGGTTGAGCCTGGGTTTGGGTTTGGCCAACCCAAACCCACCAGACTCTTTGCAAAGCCGTCAACCAAGCACGCGCAGAACAAGTGTCTTTCGACTTTGTTAAGGATCTTTTTCCACCTGTTATACTACCTATGTTAATCGCGTGTATACCTCTACAAAAGCGTTGTAGGGTTCTAACGTGACATCAGATAGGAAGCCATATGGGGTGATGTTGATGCTGCTTCAAGCCTAAACCGAGTCCTTGTTTATCCAGATCCGTGAGTACGAGGAGTTGAAGATGGAGGCGTCCCGTCAGGCGGCGCGCTACCTGCAGGAGCTGGACTCCGTCAACCGGGAGCAGAAGGCAGACCAGGACCGGCTGGACAACGAACTAAGGAGGAAGGGAGATTTCGAGAACAAACATCGCCAGAAGGTAACTTGCGACTAAGTGACGGTGTGTGCCTGAGATGGATTGGTTGGCAACATACCAACAGGCACTAGGATGTGGATAAGATTGTGTGGCTAACTATGGTATTATCCTGCCGCCTGTGCCGCGAAACTTGTACTTATAGTTTCCTCTGCGCGGTCATCAACGGCGCTATAAAAATGGCTAAGTTTTAGACCAACAAATAATGGTTGCTTGGTTCTGCCATCAGGAATTTCTCAGTAGCAGCCATGAGGTCTGAATTTAAAAACGCCTATAATACATGGGATTTAAACATAACTGGCGAAATGTGTGTGTATTTTTACAACTACTACATAGTTTTTTCTCTTCATTCACTTGAATGTACGCTATTCACTCAGGGTCACGAACGGAACGAAGCCATGAAGCGCGTTGACAAGCTCAACGAACACATCAAGAGTTCGGAGCAAGCGCTGGAGGAGCAGAGGAGACTGCGCGCTGAACTGCAGGTCAGTACCACACTCCATTCATAGTTATTTTACCTCTATAACTACAAAAAAGCAACCTTATTATAACGAGAACTTGTGACACTTTGTCACCGATGGTCCGACACTTCTCTGGGGTCTGACACTTCTTCTTTAGGGGTCAGACACACCTTATTTAGGGGATTAACACTTCTTCTCTGGGGTCTGACACTTCTTCTTTAGGGGTCAGACAACCTTAATTTAGGGGTTCGACACTTCTTCTTTAGGGGTCAGACACACCTTATTTAGGGGTCCGACATTTCTTCTTTAGGGGTCAGACACACCTTATTTAGGGGATTGACACTCTTTTTCTGGAGTCTGACACACCTTATTTAGGGGTCCGACACTTCTTCTTTAGGGGTCTGACACACCTTTTTTAGGGGATTGACACTCTTTCTTTGGGGTCCGACACTTCTTCTTTAGGGGTCAGACACACCTTATTTCGGGGTCCGACACTTCTTCTTTAGGGGTCAGACACCTTATTTAGGGGATTGACACTCTTTCTCTGGGGGTCTAACAAACCTTATTTAGGGGTCCGACACTTCTTCTTTAGGGGTCAGACACACCTTATTTAGGGGATTGACACTCTGTCTCTGGGGTCAGACACCTTATTTAGGGGTCCGACACTTCTTCTTTAGGGGTCAGACACACCTTATTTAGGGGATTGACACTCTTTCTCTGGAAGCCTGACACTGCTTCTCTAGGGGTCTGACGCTTGAGATTTATTCACTCATCTCGCAGCCATGTAGCTGAGCTATGAGTAAGGAAGTAGCTAAGAATACGTTTGGTATAGGCCGACGTGGGCGAGTGTCGCGGGCGCGCGGCCGAGCTGCAGGCGCAGCTGGAGGAGGTGGCGGCGGCGCTGGGGGACGCACGGGTGGACAAGCACGAGGAGGCGCGGCGCAGGAAGAAGCAGGAGATCGTGGAGAGCTTCAAGCGGGACATTCCTGGCGTGGTGAGTTACCGACACCTAGCACCTGCGCTCTGCCAGTTCTTATATGTTTCTTTGGGAAAATTGTTTGTTATCAATCACGTGTTCAAGTCATCATCTGCCTAGCCTTTTCCCAACTATGTTGGGGTCGGCTTCCAGTCTAACCGGATGCAGCGGAGTACCAGTATTTTACATGGAGCGACTGCCTATCTGACCTCCACAACCCAGTTAATACTAGGTAATATGATACTCTTTGGTAAGACTGGATGTCAGAATTTCAGGTCACTGACTACCTGTAACGACTGCCAAAGATCTATATATGGCAGCCGGGACCAACAGCTTTACGTGCTTTCCGAGGCACGGAGGAAACTCGGTATGTCGGGCGGTCACCCATCCACAGACCGACCTAGGCAAGCACAGGTTAACCTAAAGATCGACCCGAGTGGCAGTTCTTATTAAGCCACGAGCTCCTCGTATTAATCACGTGTTCAAGTATAGCAGCATATTATAGCTGCTTTGGGCACAAGCGCAAGGCACTGTGAACAATAAACCAGAAAGATGTGGACCACCTGTAGTGTGTGATTAATACAAAATCTACGAAAGTAATGGAGTATTTATGTTTTAACTCTATAATTTTCTATTCGAATTCCAGGCCATGTTCTGATAAGTTAAAACTTCTAAATGCTCTTATCTAGTGATGTTACAGTTTTCAATACAGATTTATTACAATCAAGATATGTTTGACAGTACGACCGCATGATCAACATGTGCCAGCCGACACACAAGCGCTACAACGTGGCCATCACGAAGGTGCTCGGCAAGTACATGGAAGCCATCGTCGTGGACACGGAGAAGACGGCCAGGAGGTGCATCCAGGTAGGATTCTATGCTTTTTGGATTTATACAAATAATAAATATACTAATTACTAATAATATTATAAAGAGGAAATATTTGTTTGTTTGTTTGTACCGATTTAACTTAAAAACTACTTGACCGATTTTGAAAAGCAGCAAGAAAAATGAAAGCTACATCTTCGCCGAGTAACATATGCTATATTTACTTCCAGAAATAATTAGTGATCTCAAGGAAAACATGAATAATGTAAACCAAAGTGATTTTTTGTTTCGTGAGATGTCTTCCATCGCATGCGCTGCGAAAAGTATTGGTGACAGCACAAAATATCGCGTATCCTATTTTATTTAACGTACAACCTGACACTGACTGGCAAATTGCAAAAAACGTAAGAAAATTCCAATTTCGCGGGCTACCTTGTTACATCCACCTTCATTAATTATCTTGGTTTGGTTGATCAATCCATAGATGGTTATAAAAAAATATATATTCTATCAAAATTGAGAGCATACATATAGTTTGATGAATAATAAAACCAT
This sequence comes from Diarsia brunnea, assembly GCA_949774965.1. Taxonomy (NCBI): domain Eukaryota; kingdom Metazoa; phylum Arthropoda; class Insecta; order Lepidoptera; family Noctuidae; genus Diarsia; species Diarsia brunnea. The sequence continues at coordinate 861,007 of OX459011.1, forward strand.
GCATGTGATTAACTCATAATAATATATCGTTCGTTTTTAGGTACTCAAAGAGAGGATGTTGGAGCCTGAAACGTTTCTGCCTCTAGACTACATCCAGGCCAAACCACTTCGGGAGCGATTGAGGTGAGTCTTACTAACGTTAATCGTTCTCGGTTTTTCAGTTTCAGGAGAAGTTCATTTTTTATGTTTTTGTGACCACTGTTTTCTCAAACTCCAAAGATATCTTTGTGCCCTTGTTCCAAGTTATTTGGGTCGGTTTCTTCCTTTCTCTCCTAAAAAAGGGGGGAGAGGGGGGGCTTTCAGACGTCACGCTATCATTTACTCCTTTTTCCTTGAAACCATTCCGCGCACAATCCATCCATCTTTTTTTTGGTCTTTCTCTCCCTCTTCATCCATCAAGATTTATATTCATCGGTCTTTTAGTCACATGCAATTCGTCCCGCCCATACCAAGACAGTCCATTCCCTTTCAACTTTTCTGTAACTGGCCCAACTTTCAAACTTCTTTTAATATACTCATTCCTAACCTTATCTATTTTTGTCACACCACACATCCATCAACATTTTCATCTCTGCTACATGCAATCTTTTTTCATCCAAAGATACTGTGAAGACTTTTCTATAGTTATTTTGACCTCGCAGGGACATAAAAGAGCCGAAGAACGTGAAGCTCCTGTTCGACGTACTGCGCTACGAGCCGCCCGCCATCCACCGCGCCGTCCTGTTCGTTACCAACAACGCGCTGGTCTGCGAGTCGCCCGAGGACGCCTCGCGTGTCGCCTACGACCTCGACCGCTCCAAGAACAGCAGATATGATGTGAGTCTACGATACCCTACTAACTGACGTCACTAGGGCACAAGGAGAGTTATCGACAACAACGCGCTGGTCTGCGAGTCGCCCGAGGACGCCTCGCGTGTCGCCTACGACCTCGACCGCTCCAAGAACAGCAGATATGATGTGAGTCTACGATACCCTACTAACTGACGTCACTAGGGCACAAGGAGAGTTATCGACAACAACGCGCTGGTCTGCGAGTCGCCCGAGGACGCCTCGCGTGTCGCCTACGACCTCGACCGCTCCAAGAACAGCAGATATGATGTGAGTCTACGATACCCTACTAACTGACGTCACTAGGGCACAAGGAGAGTTATCGACAACAACGCGCTGGTCTGCGAGTCGCCCGAGGACGCCTCGCGTGTCGCCTACGACCTCGACCGCTCCAAGAACAGCAGATATGATGTGAGTCTACGATACCCTACTAACTGACGTCACTAGGGCACAAGGAGAGTTATCGACAACAACGCGCTGGTCTGCGAGTCGCCCGAGGACGCCTCGCGTGTCGCCTACGACCTCGACCGCTCCAAGAACAGCAGATATGATGTGAGTCTACGATACCCTACTAACTGACGTCACTAGGGCACAAGGAGAGTTATCGACAACAACGCGCTGGTCTGCGAGTCGCCCGAGGACGCCTCGCGTGTCGCCTACGACCTCGACCGCTCCAAGAACAGCAGATATGATGTGAGTCTACGATACCCTACTAACTGACGTCACTAGGGCACAAGGAGAGTTATCGACAACAACGCGCTGGTCTGCGAGTCGCCCGAGGACGCCTCGCGTGTCGCCTACGACCTCGACCGCTCCAAGAACAGCAGATATGATGTGAGTCTACGATACCCTACTAACTGACGTCACTAGGGCACAAGGAGAGTTATCGACAACAACGCGCTGGTCTGCGAGTCGCCCGAGGACGCCTCGCGTGTCGCCTACGACCTCGACCGCTCCAAGAACAGCAGATATGATGTGAGTCTACGATACCCTACTAACTGACGTCACTAGGGCACAAGGAGAGTTATCGACAACAACGCGCTGGTCTGCGAGTCGCCCGAGGACGCCTCGCGTGTCGCCTACGACCTCGACCGCTCCAAGAACAGCAGATATGATGTGAGTCTACGATACCCTACTAACTGACGTCACTAGGGCACAAGGAGAGTTATCGACAACAACGCGCTGGTCTGCGAGTCGCCCGAGGACGCCTCGCGTGTCGCCTACGACCTCGACCGCTCCAAGAACAGCAGATATGATGTGAGTCTACGATACCCTACTAACTGACGTCACTAGGGCACAAGGAGAGTTATCGACAACAACGCGCTGGTCTGCGAGTCGCCCGAGGACGCCTCGCGTGTCGCCTACGACCTCGACCGCTCCAAGAACAGCAGATATGATGTGAGTCTACGATACCCTACTAACTGACGTCACTAGGGCACAAGGAGAGTTATCGACAACAACGCGCTGGTCTGCGAGTCGCCCGAGGACGCCTCGCGTGTCGCCTACGACCTCGACCGCTCCAAGAACAGCAGATATGATGTGAGTCTACGATACCCTACTAACTGACGTCACTAGGGCACAAGGAGAGTTATCGACAACAACGCGCTGGTCTGCGAGTCGCCCGAGGACGCCTCGCGTGTCGCCTACGACCTCGACCGCTCCAAGAACAGCAGATATGATGTGAGTCTACGATACCCTACTAACTGACGTCACTAGGGCACAAGGAGAGTTATCGACAACAACGCGCTGGTCTGCGAGTCGCCCGAGGACGCCTCGCGTGTCGCCTACGACCTCGACCGCTCCAAGAACAGCAGATATGATGTGAGTCTACGATACCCTACTAACTGACGTCACTAGGGCACAAGGAGAGTTATCGACAACAACGCGCTGGTCTGCGAGTCGCCCGAGGACGCCTCGCGTGTCGCCTACGACCTCGACCGCTCCAAGAACAGCAGATATGATGTGAGTCTACGATACCCTACTAACTGACGTCACTAGGGCACAAGGAGAGTTATCGACAACAACGCGCTGGTCTGCGAGTCGCCCGAGGACGCCTCGCGTGTCGCCTACGACCTCGACCGCTCCAAGAACAGCAGATATGATGTGAGTCTACGATACCCTACTAACTGACGTCACTAGGGCACAAGGAGAGTTATCGACAACAACGCGCTGGTCTGCGAGTCGCCCGAGGACGCCTCGCGTGTCGCCTACGACCTCGACCGCTCCAAGAACAGCAGATATGATGTGAGTCTACGATACCCTACTAACTGACGTCACTAGGGCACAAGGAGAGTTATCGACAACAACGCGCTGGTCTGCGAGTCGCCCGAGGACGCCTCGCGTGTCGCCTACGACCTCGACCGCTCCAAGAACAGCAGATATGATGTGAGTCTACGATACCCTACTAACTGACGTCACTAGGGCACAAGGAGAGTTATCGACAACAACGCGCTGGTCTGCGAGTCGCCCGAGGACGCCTCGCGTGTCGCCTACGACCTCGACCGCTCCAAGAACAGCAGATATGATGTGAGTCTACGATACCCTACTAACTGACGTCACTAGGGCACAAGGAGAGTTATCGACAACAACGCGCTGGTCTGCGAGTCGCCCGAGGACGCCTCGCGTGTCGCCTACGACCTCGACCGCTCCAAGAACAGCAGATATGATGTGAGTCTACGATACCCTACTAACTGACGTCACTAGGGCACAAGGAGAGTTATCGACAACAACCAACATCCGTTTGGGTCGGAGGATAATCCATTGAAGTTAACGAACTATCCTCCTTTACTTCTACCGTAAGCTCCAGAAATTGTGAAACCTTGAACGAGGTCTCCAGTTGATTTAAACTACTCTGAGGTATCAACTAATCCCGTCAAACAATGGCCAATCAAGGGGCTAAGTGCGGACAAAAGCCCAGTTAAACTAATCCCGTCGCGGGAGGGGTTATTTGATGATCCCCCCCCCCCCCCAAAAAGGTGCCAACTAATGTGCTCCTCAATTTCCAGGCGCTGGCGCTAGACGGTACATTCTACCAGAAGTCAGGTATCATCTCCGGAGGGTCCCTTGACCTGGCACGTAAGGCCAAGCGGTGGGACGAGAAACACCTCTCACAACTCAAGTCTAAGAAGGTATGTTGAGCTATAACGACAAACTGACACCAACTGAATAGTATTGAATCTAGTAACTGAACGAACAGATTTTGCGTATGGATGGGAGCTTAAAAACAATATTCGTTCACTTCTCGTCTTATAAAAACGAAGTTGCGTGGGTCAGCTAATACATGATATTTACGTAACTTAAACCGTTTTCGCAGCGCACGCAACGGAAGCTCTCAAAAAGGAATATCTTTTCCCGTTTATGCAACATTTTTCAATTATGATCCGCTCTTATTGATCGTAGCGTGATGTTATATAGCCTAAAGCCTTCCTCGATAAATGAACTAACCAACACTATAAGAATTTTTCAATTCCAACCAGTAGTCCCTGAGTTTACCGCGTTCAAACAAACAAACAAACTCTTCAGCTTTATAATATTAGTATAGATAAAACCTGACACTGATCGGCTAATTGCAGAAAACGTAAAAAAAAACGAAACGCGGGCTACCTTGAAGGATTCACCTTGGTTAATAGTTGCCTTATGGTATGGTCCCTATAATAATAATTAAAGCTTATGGGGCTTATGCAAACCTTTATTTCAAACTAAAATTGTGATTTTAGTTTGAAATAAAGGTTTTATTACGGCAACTAACAACTCCATCTTCCAGGAAAAACTGACAGAAGAGCTCCGCGAGTCCATGAAGAAATCTCGCAAGGAGTCGGAGCTGACGACCGTGGACTCGCAGATACGAGGCCTGGAGTCCCGTCTCAAGTATGCCATCACTGACAGGGACACCACGGTATGTCAACTACATTCATGAGCAACACTTGGAAACAGACTGGGCAGATATACCAGATATTTTCAATTTTAATTGAAAGTTATTTATTCATAATAGTCTGAAGAATATGCAATTTTTGAATGTCAAAAGTTACTTGAAATAATCTCCCAAAACGCTATCTTTCACAACGTCCTAGTGTTTTAGCCGAGATGTTTTTTTTGGAGGGTGGAAATCATCAAATGACTCCTCCCGCTCTGGGTAGATTGGTAGGGAGTGTCAGACTTCTACTGACTAAAAACCACCCATGTTCCTTAGCCCTTTGTGTCGAGGCCGCGGTATCTCTTTCGATCAACCCGCAGTGCCTTGATTGATCATTCTATAACTCGAGGAACTTTTTGATTTGATTTCCATTACAACGCTTATGTAAAAAAAGTAAATTGTGGTATTTTATTTGCAGTTAAAACAAATCAAAGCGCTGGACGCAGAACTCACCGAGTTCGAGAGGAAAATTGAAATGTTTGGTGTAAGTATACAACCTTATTTAGCACTACTAAGAGTCACGCATTGATTCCTGGGTCTCTTCTGAGGTTCTTGGTTCGAGAATTTACTTGCTTCGAGTAAATTCTGAAAGGTGCAAGTGGTTATGCAGGATGGGTAGGATAGTAGGTGGATATCCTGGAGAGGGGCTTCACTCTGGATTTTTGTTTGGGATGGATCGAGGATACCCCATTTGGCCAGATTGCATCCAGATATATAGATATTAAATTATGACTGTCTGTTGCAGCCCCAAGTAGAAGACATAGAGCGCACGATCCACGCGCGCGATCTGAAGATACAGGAGATCAAGGAGAACATGAACAATGTGGAGGACGTTGTGTTCCGCGGGTTCTGTCGCGACATCGGCGTCGCTAACATACGGTAATTATTTAATTAATTTATTAAAAGAACGCATAGCGACATCTATGACGCAAATGAGCAACTAACATCAAAATCATAATTTTAACCGTTGATCGGCCATCAGACAACATTCGTGTAATAAACAAGAGGTTTGTGTTCCCAGACAATACGAAGAGCGCGAGCTCCGCGCGCAGCAGGAGCGCGCCAAGCGCCGCATGGAGTTCGACGCACACATCGACCGCATCACGTCCAACCTCGAGTTCGAGCGCTCGCGGGACACGCAGAGTGTGTATTCTTATACAATCATAACAAACTATTTTACCATAACGTATAGAGTGCCAAGGCACAGCAGGTATAGCTTGTAATTTGAAGGGTCGGGGCTGCGGGTTGTTGGTGATCCATGCGTCATGCTCGTGAACGGGTGCTGTCAGTTGTGACTACCTCTTAGCTGCCACGGCTTGTTTGAATTTTATTGTTTTATTTTTGAATCGTCGTTTTTGACTTTTATAGTGGACACTTTTATCGTGCACATCTTATTAGATCGTTCTCACATAATATACCATCTCAACAGGAAAGATGTAACCAAGGTTTTGTAACAATATTCTGATTTAAAACAGTGTCCATTGAACTACTTGCCTGTTCTTCTCCATAGAGATTTACGCTAGAGAATGGGCAAGTACAGTACACTTGGCTTAGCTTCTTTTAGTTTGTATTTGTTCGACTTTTTAAAAGTGCCTGTAATTGGCCTACTTGAAAGAAATGTTTTGATTTTGATTTTGTTCGATAGATATATCGTGTACACAGCATGCGTACAGTAAGGGCTAAGACGGAACATGGGTGATTTTTAGTTAGTAGAAGTTTGACACTCCCTTCCTCTCCGCTCAGAGCGAGAGTTTTGTGATGGTTTCCCACCGACCAAGAAAATAGTTGTAATGTTTTCCCCGTTCCCCAGAGAACGTAACCCGCTGGGAGCGCGCGGTGCAGGACGCGGAGGACGAGCTGGAGGGCGGGCGGCAGGCCGAGACCAAGCAGCGGCAGGACATCGACGCCGAGCTGCGCCGCGCTGACGCGCTCAAGGCCGAGCGGGCCGCCGCGCGCTCCCGGCAGGACAACGCGGATGATGCCGTCAACAAGGTCAGAACACTCTGTAACTCATTTTGCCTCCAAGGACAGAGAATGGGTAGTATCGTACACCCGACCTGTGAACATCTGGCAAGAGATCGTGCGCTACGAGGCGCTGTGCTGCAGGCTGAGAAGCAGCTCTGAAGGCGCGCGCGGGTGAAAGTCCTGGTAGCTGTCAATTACCAACTTTAGCACTTTATTAGTAGTTATTTTGTATTTATGTGTATGACCAGATGTATGAATGTGGACGAGGCTAAAGGAGTATGTAGGGCTAAAAATCTCGGTTTATAATTAACGGAGATATACATACATAAAAAAATACCAATCGAATGGAGACCCTCCTCCTTTTTGGAAGTTAGTAAAAAATTTATGAACTCTGAAACTTTCAAGTAATTGTGCGTTTAATTAAATATTTGTATGTCTTCTTAAATTCTGAATAAAAATGTTCATACATTAAAATGAAACAGCTGAACAAAGTAAAAATCTTGAAATAGGTATCACTTACATAAAGGTCAAATATGCAGTTTTAAAAAACTTCTAACCTCACAGAATTTACATTTAAAACTATTCATTTTTAACAGGCCCGCAAAGACTTGACGAGCGTGCAGAAGGAAATCCAGACGATCCAGAAACAGATCGCGACCATTGAATCTCGCATCGAGAGCAAGCGTAGCGACCGACACAATATACTGCGCCAGTGCAAGGTAAGCATTATTATACTTACCAGCTGCCTTTGTCTGCTAAAAGTAAAGCATGATCCTGCAATGTTCCCACCGCTGGAACACAGATCTCGCTGTGAGGGGGGCCAATACAGAGATATAGACTTGATATTGTATAAACTTCAGAAATAATCGTATTATTGTACATTGTAAAAACTATTGATAAAAGTAAAGTGTGTCAAAAACACTTGCAATTACAATTTTATTCAAAAAAAATACTGGGTAATAATCTCATCAATAATGTATTTATTTATTTAGTAAATGGAGGACTTACAGCTAATAAAAACAAACATAAAAAAGAAACCATAGTCACCAGAAAGCCAATTACAAATCCTCGACGTAATAAAATTATTATTTTATAATACTGCTGTTCCTTCCGCCCCGTTCGTTATCTAGTATATGCACCAGATTGTGTATTACATGTCGTGCCATGCCCAATATGTATGTTGTACCTTACATAATTTAAATGAGCACATCACACTAACACTATAATAAAGGCGAAAGTTTGTGTGTGAGTGTGTATGTTTGTTACTCTTTCACGCAGAAACTACTGAACGGATTTGGATAAAATTTGGTACACAGATAGTTTATAACCTGGATTAACACATATGATAGTTTTATCCTGATTTTATCTTCCCATGGGATCATTTTCGAGTTGTAGCGGGCGAAGCAGCTGGCAACAGCTAGTCTGTGATAATTCAAAAGTAAATGGTTTAATAAAAAATGTTGACTAATTGGACAGTATTGGTAAGATTATAATACACCAAATGTTTTTCCGAACAGATTGACGACATAGTAATTCCTCTACTGGAGGGTAATCTAGAAGACACAGCGGACGGGGAATCTGATCCCTCATCTATGTCCACCACACAGCAGTACCGGAAGGACGGACAGTAAGTTGTGATGTTACAGTTTTTTTATGATGTTACTGTTGCAGGTTATGGATAGATAACATAAAATGTTAGTTAGTTGTAAGCTGGTAATAATTTGTTACTCATCATCATTCTCTTGCCCTTATCCCAATTCACTTTGCGTTGGCACCTTCCACTATCCCTTGCTAGTGCCTCCTCAAGATAGCGGGGGAGTGAGGTGTGGCACTCCCTTCGTGACATCCACACTACGCGCCACCGCTGAGGGGGGGACATACCCAAGGCCGCCGTGCCTCTGGATCCGCTGAGGGGGCTGGAAAAGGGGGTTACCCACCCTCCGCCGACGCCCGGTACGTCTGCTGCGGGCCTCGACCTCTCTCAACCTTTCCGCAGCCTCCTTCAGTGACATGACAGTTTCACAGAAGCAGACTGGACATAGGCCTCCCCTAGGTATCGCCACATTGACCGGTCCCGTGCGTCTCGTATCCTAGGTGTACCATTATGTGTGTAGAACCCCTGACATATGACTTTGTATGTATTTGTCAGGATCCGCGTGGACTACCGGTCGTTGTCGGAGAACCTAAAGGAGCTGGAGGAACACGACGAGATCAAACGCAAGGCCGACAAACTGCAGAAGGCGATCAACTCGCTGCAGAACACTGTGGACAAGATACAGGCTCCTAACATGAGGGTAAGGAAACAACATCATCAGTTTGTATTGACAAGTAATCATAAACACCAGTGAAGCCTAGGCTCTTGTACTAGGAGTTTCTGTATCACAAGAGCGAAAGTTGAAATACAGTGTGTATTATCTAGTTTTCTGCAAGCCCAGTAATTTTGATGTCTTTGATATAAAATAAATAAATTAAATACATTTAAATATTGATTCACTGCCAGTCTGTTCTCTGATCAGTAAATATGCTGCCATAACTCATATTGACAACAATGACCATTTTGATAATATGAGATTTGTACACGTTTGGTCTGGTGAACCAGCCCCCGTATCCACAAACGCTTCCATTCGATTCGACAATTTGTATGTCTATCTTTTTGTCACTACGAGAGCGAGCGAGATAGATATAGGACTTTCTGAATCGCAATCGAATCGAAGCGTTTGTGAATAAGGGGCCTGTTTGAGTGTCACGCTCCAGTTTGGGGTGCTGGCGGTCTTGACTAAATAAAACTGCTTTCGATAATTATGAAGACTACTATATATAATTTTAGTGGGTTACAAAAATAGAAATGGCCGATGTATGAGCACGGTAAGTGACGGCGAGTGGCCCCGATATGGTCGCGGGCTAGCGGTAGCTGGTGACGTAGGATCGCGTGTCGAGACCCCACTGGCCGACGCGATGTGATAATCCGGAACAGGGCCTGATTTGAATTGTTTTAACCGATAAGTCTATATCATGTTTTTTTTAAATAATTTTGCTGTGTTTTCCAGGCGATGCAAAAACTGACCGAGGTGCGGGAGAAAGTGAACGCTACTAACGAAGCGTTCGTCGTAGCCAGGAAGCGAGCGCACAAGGCCAAATTGGCATTCGAAAAGGTAAATTCTAACACTACTAAACATTTACAATATTTTTACAATGCTGTTTCAGCTGTGTACTTGTACAAGTTGTTTCCAGTTTGGCTAGGACATTGCAAGCTTGAATCACTTGATTGTCTGATAAAAAGATGATCCCTTGCTTCGGAAGGCACGTATACCGGCGCCGGTGGTGCCGGTCGTCAAACCATGTTTGAGGCGGTTTAGTAACTCCGACACTAGGCTGTGTGGCGTCGTTAGACCTTACTGCCCACACGATAAGAAAAAAGAAGAATGCAGTTTCTTACCTACTCTTCTTCATAAGAACTTCATAAGTTTGCGAATGGACAACGAGATTTAATTTTATTCACTTAAAAATATTCACATTAATATTCACATTCAAAGGTATTTTTTAATAGCGTAAATAAAAGAAATGGTTTTGATTTTAAATGGTAGTTTGGTATTTACGATTATGATTATTTTAATGTTTCAGGTGAAAAAGGAGCGCCATGACAAGTTCATAGAATGTTTTGAACATGTGGCTAATGAAATTGATGCTATCTACAAGGTAAATATCTCACACGTCGTAATAATCGCAACCATATACGTAAGCAGTTTAACACAATCATTATGTCATCGTTCTCTTGTCCTTATCCCAATTAATTTGTGGTCGGTACAGTATGTCTTCTTCTTCCAGACTTCTCTATTACTCATCATCACATGAGACACCTCCTCTCTTGCCATATCATTGTATGTAACCGTAACTTGGTGTTGCAGGCTCTAGCCATGAACCAGTCGGCGCAGGCGTTCCTGGGCCCGGAGAACCCCGAGGAGCCGTACCTGGACGGCATCAACTACAACTGCGTGGCTCCCGGCAAGCGGTTCCAGCCGATGTCCAACCTCTCCGGCGGGGAGAAGACCGTCGCCGCGCTCGCGCTGCTGTTCGCGATACACAGGTACACCATCCCTCTGCCCACTGCTGGCCAAAGGCCGTATACTAGCCATGTCATCGCCTAAAACTATACTCGATTATAAACTCCAAGAACCAACTACCTATGTCATTTTGAAGTGTTCGGTTCGGTATTCGTCCTGGATACTTTTAGATCTGTTTCCTATTAAAACAATAATTTATGTTAAATTCAAATATCTAGTTGTACGTTAGCATAATTATATAGCAGTTTACTCTATCTTATTTACCAGTAGAGTGGTTTTCAAGACGCTTCGATGCTAGAATGCACGGCTGTCTTGAATGACCTGACAAAACAATTTGACTGCACCATCTATACGGTTCTAATTTGATATTTTTCTTTCCGGTTATAGCTTTCTCAAACTTATCTAAATAACTGTTCCTCCAGCTTCCAACCAGCCCCATTCTTCTTACTGGACGAGATCGACGCGGCGCTGGACAACACGAACATCGGCAAGGTTGCCTCCTACATCCGCTCCAAGAAGGGCAACCTGCAGACCATCGTCATCTCACTCAAAGAGGAGTTCTATGGCTGCGCCGACGCACTCGTCGGGATCTGTTCAGAGGTAACATGACTGACTACTCAAACATTAAGTATTTAAAGCTAATAGATACGTAACACGCAACTTTGAATAGTCTAAAACAAGTTACAATCCAGACTCTAGCAAAATAACTGAACTGAACGGAAGCGTGGATCTTACTATGCTGTAGGTTCAATTTAGAGTGTACTAGACAACCACAAAGTACCCTGAATCTAGTGAGGATGACAAGAATTGCTGAATGCCATGGCAATACTTTATCTAGCTGTGCAAGGAGTCCTTGTTGGCATAATTCTGAACTCCTGGATGTGACTGAGAATTCCTATGAATCGAGCGCAAGATTTCATGCACAGCAGAAATGCCTAAAAAAACTAGACAAACGGGAATAGCGATCATACAGGATAACGACGAAATGAAACCACTGGTAGTTCTAGCTAGATCATAGGAACATTAACTATCAAATAAATCTTAACACCAATTTTTTTTTTTTTAATCAATAAAACTAGGAAGCAGAAAACTGTAAACGAAATACATTACAATTTACAAACAAATATTAGTTTATTAACCTTATGAATAATTTGCACGATTAACGTGTGGAAATAAAATGTAACAAACGAATTTGGCAAAGACATTTAGGTAGGTTGTTGTCGTATCGTCGGCATATTTGATAGTTTAAAAATGTTCCTTTGAACTAGAACTACCAGTGGTTTCATTTATTGTCGTATTGTCGGCACCACCCTGTATAATGTAGTCCCTTTTCCAATTTATGTCCCGTTTCAGTCAATGTAACCTTACACCATGTTTACTGTTGCAGCCGGCCGATTGCCTGGTGAGCGACGTGATGACCCTCAGCCTGGAGACTTACCCTGATTAGTTACAAACATTGTATTTTATCAATAACACTGCAGCATGGTTCTTTAGGCGCTTGCATGACGTCGTCAAGACGACACTCCAGCTTCCCTTAATAAAACAACGAATTCAAAAAAAACAGTCAATACAAAAACAAAATATTAAAATAATTATCTTCAAACTGCAAGCCCCGCGCAAAACGGAACGTATTGATGCGACGTTGTCAGGTTTACGTACTCAATAAACTGTATCATTCATAATAATCCAGAAATTGTTATACATTCGCGCGCAACTCGCACTGCGACGTTGCCAAAATTCTCCTAATGACTCCCGACCCCGGTCGGGCGGCCGCGAGTCTCTGGCTCGCTCTAACACTATAAGTAAGAAGAGTTTAGCCGAGCGATCGGGCATGATCGGGCTAGGTTAGCCCTTTTTCTGTCACACACTAGTTTCTTAGGTGGCTTTTCCGACCTCTCTATCCGACGAACATTCCGATGCAATTCTAGCGGTGTTTGTTTACGTACTTTTTGCCGGTTTTATGACAGAATTTATTCAAGGCTTCTCGTTGAAATTGAATGTGTGTATTATGTCCGTGTAAGATTGCGAGAGAATGTGAATGTGTGTGTGAATGCAGGTTCGCGATTGAACGGATTTTGATTTAGTTGAAATTTGTTTTGAGCGTTACTGGTTCATTTTTTATTGTGATTAGTTTTTGCTGTAATTAGCTTTGTTTTGAAGTGAATAAAGTTTCTTAATAACGCATACATTGTTTCTTGTGGTGGATTAAAGTGTGTGAAAGCGTCAATGGGCAAGGTAAATACATTGAATTTTACAGATAAATATAATCTCGTTACTTCGCCTAAACCTACCCCTGATTTGAATATTTCTTTCATTTTCAGAAAACTAAATACCATAAGTAGGCATTTTAATCGATCAGCGTACAGTGTTCAATGGGTTGTCGGCTACTCTCATTTAAACATGTTTTTCTGTTGGCCTTGCATATTTTTTTCTAATGAAAAGAATGCTTGAAGTTTATCAGGTTACGATAATTTAAATAACTTCTCTGGTGGAATGAAAAGACATCAATTTGATGTTGATGTTGTATGTCTTTTAGCACAACAGGAACTTCTTTTTCGAGGACATGATGAGTCTAAAACCTCATTAGACAGAGGAAATTTCTTAGAGATTGTTTCTTTGCTTTCTAAATACGACCTTGTCTTAGAATAACATACACAGCAACAAGAAGGCAATAAGCCGGGGCCTAGTTACTTATCAAATAAGATTCAAAGTGATATGTATCTGTAAATCTATCTAGGTAGTAATATTATGCCTTTTTTTTATGGTGGGTGGAAAATCATCAAATGACCCCTCCCGCTCTTGGGCAGAGCGAAAGGGAGTGTCAGACTTCTACTGACTAAAAACCACCCATGTTCCTTCTTAGCCCTTCATGTCGAGGCCGCGGTATCTGCGAACAACCCGCAGCCCCGACGGGAGTAATATTATGCCTTCAGTGTGTTTTGTTGTTTGTCATCTGTCCATGGTAAAGAAGCAAAGAATGAAGAGTTATAGCCGTTTACATTATGTGTAATTACAATTTTTTAAACAATGTGTAGTAACATATTATTTATACTGAAAACGGGATATTTACCATGTTTACCATGTTTGTTTAATAGTGCTAGTGACCATGTCAGTTTAAAATCTTATAATGTGTAGTAAGACACTAATTTTAATATTTTGCCCACATCGACTGTATACGAGCAAAATACGTATTGACTCGAATAGTTCAGTTGTTCAATTTAAGTAAATAGATGGCTCTTGTTAATATATTATTTTACGTGATACTGACAACTTGATATTATATTGAAATAGTTGTAAATTTTGTGACAGTATATAAAATACGAAAAGTGTTAATAAAACCGGTGTTATTAAAAACCAGTGTCAGAACTCGGAACAAAACTTGTTTAATTTTTTTGGAAATTGGGCTTTACCCCCAGATCATTGCTGCCCGCCACTGGTCACGCCAGTAATCACTTTTGAGCGACAGGGAGGCCCACTAAGTTCAAACTTGGTTGCTTTTTTTGCAATTTGCAGGTCAGTGTCAGGTTGTATGATGATTATATTATGATAAAATATTGAATTTCGCGGGCTAACCTGGAGTTATCCCCTTCAAAAGAAGACCGACTATGACCACGCGCAAAGAGAACCATGCAGCACTCACATATTTTTATATAGATGTTTCACTTCATTCCTCATTGACATTGTCGTCGCTAAGAGTAGCAATAAGGATTGATTATTATATTAGTTTTAAGTCTAACTACATGTACGTCTTGTTTTATTTGAATATACGATAATTTTACTTAGAAACCGTTTCCTTTCTCTCCTTTTCCAATTTGCGCACATTTTACTTGACTGGAGTAATGATAACCCTAAGATAAGCCCCGGCTTAGGTACTCTTTCCCCCTCTTAGAGAGGAGATTGTGTGTCCCAGTCCCAGCCATAATAAAAGTACTGTGTGGTCCCAGCTGTGGACACTTAATAGGTTTATGAATTCAGACAAGTGTAATCATTAGTTGATAAACCGTTACATAAATCATAATCAAAAACTCAGTCTAAAATTAAGGTGGTCAAGTATTTTAAAAATCTTTAGGTTTTTTAAAGTTTATTTAATTAGTTTGAGTGGATTTTAAATAAATAGAAACTATTTTTGTATAATTTATTTGTTTATAACTATTACTTCAAAGTTTGGGAAACACTTAGTATTTCTTGGCAAAAATCACATGAGATCATAAATCCTACAGTATAAATTAAAACTATTAAAAAAAAAAAAGACGTGTGGCACTGGAGACTGCCGCGGTAAAGCTTCATCAACTTATGCAATTATAATTATTTATTTATTTTATTAATGCAGTATTTTTTTTCCTGTTTTTTTTTCTTTGATATTAATTCAAGTTACACTTTGAGCGTGGTGACCGATAAAAAAACATTTTTTTTTCTTTTATTAAATAAATGAGTGTTAGGTTTTTATCGTTACGCAATTTCTGGATTCGGTCCCCACGCTCAAGGCCCGCGATAGAAGCTATGCAATAGCTTAAAAACAACTTATGAACTTAAAATCTTAGTTTTAAATAGTCTTTCTAGCTAAAGGCAATCATCAGTGATTATAATACTTTAATGGGAACAAAAAATCACACTGTCTGGGCAAACTTGCTTTGCACATTTAATGTGTGAAGATTTTCTTTGACTTCAAAAAAGTATCTGAAAAATGCTCGTGAAGCTTCGTTGTAAAGGTGCCATCAATATCTTCGGCCTCCAAACCGCTGGAGTCTTCACGATTTATCCACGACCAAAATCGCTGTTCCCCGTCACACTACGGTTCTTCTATCGCTACATGTTGGTTTTTTTTTACCGAGAGACCATTTTGTCCCGGACGATGTATTGGGCTACATATAATACTTTAAAAGTTTTCACAGTACTGCACAAAAAAAAAGACTAACTCGAAAGTATTCACAAAAAAGTTACGTAATAAATACTGAGAGGCTCACGAGAAATTTCAAAATTAATTTACTAATTTACTTACCGAAATTACGTGCACAGCCGTTGACAGCCCCACGTAACTAAACTCTAAGGTACTAAAGGTACGCGTGTGTAGTGCACGAGAGAAGAGAATAATTCAACAATATTCTTTCTGGAGGCCTGAGAGGCTCGGAACGTCAGTAGTTAAAGATTAACTACTGACGTTCCGAGCCTCTCAGGTTCTCTCTTTGGCTTCTAAACGGCTTGACCAGTTCTGCTTTGTTCTCATGGGGGTCACCTGGTTTCTTAGCTTAGCCCCGATAGTTGGCGCTATTGTTGACGTCCTCGGGTTACTGGGACAGGTCTATCGGGTCAGATAACTCGGGTAGTATGATATACAAAAAAAAACAAAACGAATTAATATGGAGCTCTTTTATTTACAATAAAATATCTTTATATTACAACTCTTATGCTAAGGTATCAATAGACGTCATAACTTATCATGTGCTTGCTTTATCACTGCATCTGCCGGTCGCGCTCATGTCCTGCGGAAACCAACAGCCTCACACAGCCGAACAAACTTAAGCGCTAGATGTTTATTATGACGCGCAGCCTTAGACCCGGTTTCCCCCAGAGCGGAGATGTGCCAAATTCGACCAATCACAGGAAGGGTGAAAGACGAGGTGTAAATTTTAACTATTGTGATTGGCCGATTTCAGCACATCTCTCGTCTCCGGTCCTCTCCGCTTTGTGGAAACCGGGCCTTAGTCGGAACAATGCCGCCATCCCCATTTTCTTTTCAATACAATTCCCACAATATCACAAATATTTACCAACCGAGATCCTAGCACGAGAAAACGGTGTAAACGTCACGTAAAGACGTCATTTTTGAAATTTAAAACACTCGTTTCACATATTATAATGTTTTCTTTTTTTATATCTATGGAAGTTACTGATTGTGCTTGTTGCAAACAATTTGACTAAAATGGTATAGTGTAATTGTATTTTAAATTCAACAATCGATTTACGTTACGTTTACAGCGCTCGTTCTAGGGCCTCAGAACTGTTCCGAGAAAGACATTCAAGCGCCAAAACAACACCATATAACACTATATTAAGACAACTGCCAGTCGTGAGCCGTATTCACATATTTCTAGACGATCGCTATGAGACTATGAAGGCCTTAATTTCAGCCAGTTGTCTTATTCTGTTGTTCGGCTTACACATCACGAGATTCCTGATCCGTATTCTGGAAGCACGGTTAATTATTGCACGGAAAACTTCCAGATTAAAGGCACAGCCATAACTAAAGTCGTTCGGGATACTTTCTATATAACTCGTATACGGCTCCGCACAAGTATAAGCGTAGTACCGGCCATCGCCTCGGATCGGTAAACATAGAACCCTCCTTTTGAGATTCACCGCAGTTGGGCAAAAAACGCTCCGGTACAATGCTCATAAGTGCGCTATGAGCTTAATTCACAATACATAATTATAAGGTAATTCTTTCTAGCATGCTATCGAGAATTAAGCTCACAAGATCCATAATTATTATTTCGAGAACAATTCATCACTACATCTTTCAACTTCTATCTTTACAGTGATCCAGGAATATTTGTCATAAATTACTTTCTATAAGGCTGTTGATTTACCATCATTTAAATGCTTACCACAAAGTAAATAGGTGTAGAAGATCGGCTCCATACAACAAGGGACACTGCGCCGTCACAGACAAGCTGCAATGACAATGAGTTTACACTCACTCCCGAGAGACTGGCAATTGCCATATATTAGGATAGCCGAATTATAGTTCATAGGTTGAAAGTCACTGACACATCGTAAAAGGACAATTTCACCCAATTTACTAGCATTTGCTTCCCCAAGTCGTAAAAAATTTAGGGGTCGACCTTGTTTGACTCTCACACTCGAATGCAGTTGCTCATGCCCTAGATGTGGGTTTGCGCTTGTATTCCCATGTTGTATGGCGCCGGACTTCCAGATTTACAGTTCTCTCACAGAAATACCTCTGTTTCGTAGACAGAGCAAAAATCACATTGATTATTCTACTCATTTCAATAAGGTCGTTATTGGATTGCCGCTATCAGAGGTAATATATTTGTGAAAATACTGTATTACCGAGTTCACTGAGGGTCGACCACTTTTCAACCTTATAACTTCAAGCGTAAGGGTGAAAATTGGTAAACCGTCAGTGAACTCGGCGGTACCTATCCACTTTGAGCCTTGACCTATCAACCAGACAGCTCAACAACAACAAAAAATAATTTAACACAAAACTATCATCTAGCTACGCTTGTTCTACTTATAATCACGCCATTAACCCTATGAGGTGAATAGAATTCCTTGTTTAATATAAGGTACTTTAGCACAGGGTGCGTACGTGCCCTTTGGAGGGAAATACGTCTCAAAAGCCACTTTTTTATTGCAATTTGAACCTTATGCAAGAATATAGCGGGAATCAGTGAGTTAGTGGATGAACTGAGCCCGTTCATCCATTCTATACTATACCTGGCATAAGACGGAGACTATGAACGGGTATTGACCATGGATCAACCAAAAATATTATATGAGGTTAGTGGAGGAATTAACAAACAAGTTCAGTATGACCCATCAAATGTTTCAAAAAGTGGGCAAAGTCCAAAATGTTAAGTGTTATACATTTTTCAATTAAGTAAAGATTATGTAGAAAGCTACGCGAACCAAGGTGGAAGTAAAAATTTGCATCAGTATTTGTAGTTTAGACCATTTACTTGTTTTTCAGGTGCCAAAGTGGCATTGTTGATGTCTACTGTATCCAGGTATTGTCTCTTCAATCTAAGAATTATTGACTTGGGAAGCCAGCAGTTAATGATTGTCTAGCTGTAGCGGTACTGATGTATTTGAGTGTCTAGATAAAATTACATTCATAGTGATCCAAGAACCAAGTTGATTTCCTTCAGCTATGGAATAGCTTATGTCAAATCTGTCGAATCTTTGAAATACGGAACCGCACTAGCGATGTGTGTAGCTGTGATGGTGATGAAGCCGACGGGTCCCAGGTTCCCCGAGCTGAATGATGCGGTTCAGTGCTATGTAGAGCGTGGTAGCACCTGGTGGTAAGAGCGCTGGGCACATGCGTCCATTTGTGGTGGTAGTGATGAAGCCTATGGGTCCCAGGTTCAGCTATTCGGGGGCTAGTGCAGAGCGCGTTCTTCTAGGTGGTATTGCTACACCTGAAGACCAAGTCGTGGTGTAGGCGACGTGGTATTGGTGCACCGGGTGGTAGTGTGGGGCGCTAGTCGGGCGAGCGCGGCGGGTCGGTGCTGAAGTAGGGCGCGGCGTGCGGCTGCAGCAGCGTGCGGCACACGGAGCACACGCGCGCGGGGGCGCCGCGCGGCCCGCACGGGATGAGGTGCGACACGCACGACAAGCAGAAGATGCGCCCGCAGTGCCGGCAGTGGATCTGTGCACAAACATGTAACTATTAGTCCCAGCGCACACCAAAAAGGCCTCTACTAAAGACTGCAGCAACTACAGGACCTTGGCACTTATTCCAGATGTTTGCAAGATACTCCTGTACATCATAAACAACAGGTAAAACACTTTCTCGAGCCACAAATGACTAAATTACATAAGAACGAGCAGATTTTCTTAAAGGTAAAAACACGCAGTTGAACGTCCAAGAGCAGTGGCGGCCCAGTGGTTGCGGCCCCGACTTACGAACAGGCAGGCTTATTACTTTGTGTAATTTATTTCATTACCACTGCTCTCAAAACGGCGAAGGAAAACACCGTGAGGAAACCGGCATGTCTTAGAACCAAAAAATTCGAAGACATGTGACATCTACCAACCCGCACTGGGCACGTGTAGTGGATTATAGCCCATCCCTCTCTTAGAGAGGAGGCTTGAGTCCTTGCAGTGGGAACATTATAGGCTGATGATGAAAAACACGCGGAAATAAATCCTGAACGCTTGCCAAATCATTAAGAAGAGCCGGAAATTTTACAGCCCTGTATTGTTGTGTTTCATAGATTACACCAAAGCCTTTGATTGTGTAGAGTGGGACAAGCTGTGGAAGGTTCTAAAAATATAGATACGACCCAACATCTTTTTGACCTAGTCCGATGCCTCTACATCAAAAACAGCTCTTTTGGCAAAATAGACACTGACTGTTACAATCTTTTCTCTATCAAGATAGGCGTTAGGCAAGGTTGCATCCTCTCACCTCTACTCTTCAATGTGTATGGAGAGTATATCGGAAAACTTTTGATGGCTGGGAAAAGTGGTACTGGAGTTTTTTCCACGATTGTCGTCAACACGATAGTCCGGCCAAGTAAAGCTACATCCTAAAGCAAAATTCAGGAGGTGGTGATAGCAACTGTAGACCTAAGTCGAAGAAGGCAGATTGTCCATGTAAAGGGGTCCAGTTACGATGACCCTCAGTGATGAGGGACCGTTTCAAGAAAAAGCTAGACTTATACTTCGTCCTTCGTTTCTTTGCAAACAGCTGCGATCAGCCGTCCTACGTCTACAGAAACCACAGAAGCCACCTGCTACGATCCTTACATACTCCTTTTGCCTCGTCCACATTCATACATGTGATCATACATGATCGCCCGTCTAGTCTTATCATTTCTAACAACAACATCGTAAGCTATCAGTACAAGAATGAAGGATGCTGCTTCATCAACATCATCCACAGTCTGAATTCACCTATTGCTGGGTATAGACCTCCCTTTTCTTGTGCCATTCTCCACGGCCCTGTGCCAGCTTCATCCAGGTTTGCCCACGATGGTAGCTATGTCGTATTTTCCAGTTCTTGGACCCCATTCGGTGACAGCCTTAGTCCACCTGTCATCACTGCGTCTTGCTAGGTGTTAAAAGAAGGATGCTGCTTACCTTTTTCTTATTGTTGGGCAGATGCGTGTGGCAGCTGGGACAGTCGTTGACGTCGTCTTCATGCTGCCACCGCACTTCTGTGTCTGCCTCGCGGATGCGTTGTAACTGTACCTGAATATGAGAGTATTGGAGTTTAAATATTATGTCAATGGGTATGCAAGTGATGATGATTGCTTCTGATTTAGATTAGGGTCGTTGAAAAAAAAATCTATTAGTCCGTCAGATAGTTTTCCAAAAAATATTGGACACTTATTTTTTATTTTTTCACGTAAACAAAAAATTAACACGATACAGTCCTTTGAAAACTCTAATGACGTCACATTGCAGTACATTTTTACCGGGCAATGACGACAAAAGTCACTCACTTGAATGAAGGCACTCAAATAAAACAAATCAATTTTTATTGATTTGATAAAACAAAAAATACGTAATATAAGATTTAAACTGACATGGTCACTAGCACTATTATTTAAAAAAAATACGTATCCAATATTATTCTATAATCTAACAGACGGACTAATTAGAATTATATATTTTTTAGTCAAGAAACATCTGTGTTATATAAAGTGTTCCATCATACCTGCAGCGACTGCGACAACCTCACGAAGTCCTGCTGCACCTTCTCGCTGTTATCCAGCTCCTGCTGCAGCACAGACACCCGCGAGCGCACCTCGTGCAGCGAGTTCTGCAGTCGCTTCTTGTCTTCCAGCAGACTCTCTATCATGTCGTTGGAGTGACGGAGCTTGTCACCCAGTTCCTTCATCTGTTCGTGCTCCGTTTGTAGTCTGTCTACTTCGTCTCTGTTCAAAATACAAGTTTTTTTAATGGTTTATTTTATTTTTTATCTTTATATTGACATAGGCCGGAAGTGCTAATACTAAAGGCCTACCATTTTACAGAAACGCTGTCCTGGGCACTGCTGGGTAACTTTTATTAAAAAAAAAAAAAACATTGACCCACTCTAAGGATTTCTCCTGTAACGATACAGAGTGAGAGAGTGAGAGTGCGTTTCCAAACATTTAAACTCAAACACATGTATACACAAACACTCGGAGCAACTACCTGTAGGTTATACAATTAATTGTCCCGTGCGGGGATCGAACCCGCGACACGCAGCACAGCAATAATTCGGTCAACCACCCGGCTGTTGAGTTTAGTGGTTTGTAAATAGTTTTTCACACCACCTGCTCGAAAATGTCAAATTATATGTCAAGCAACCTTAACCTAAAGTGAGTCATTAGTGGCCGGGGGCACAGCCGGTCAATAATGTTGTACTGGATTTCATTATGACCCGCTGGTCAATAATGTGATTTGAATTTGGAATCTCACATGCTCAGCTAAATTGGCAGTATAGTACTAACAAACACCCAGAAAGAGAAAAGCTATTCTCGATACCCTTACTACGCGTGGATGATATTCTCGATTTCCTACAAAATCTGTCTCAAATGTTACCATTAACTTCAATTAATATGTAAGTGCATATAACTAACTAGTTCTAAATATGATATTCTTACTGTTTGGTTATTTAATAAATACTTTGTTTTTCGTACTATGGCTATTATTTTCTCACAGTAGGTGTAAAAAGTAGAGTATCCTCCTCTGGGCTAAAGGTGTCTTTGCCTTGGGCTAGCTTGAATCCCTCGCTGCATTCAGGATTCTTGTATTAACTCCCTCGCTTCGCTCTTGAGTTAAACACTAAACTGACGCCCGTGACCTAAGACACAAGTTTAGCCCCTTGGTGCATAATCTACTATTGGAATGTAACATTACCTGGCCAGCTTGAGCTGCGCGCCTCGGTTGGCGAGCTCGGCGTCCTGGTTGTGCAGCAGCGCGCCGTGCTCCAGCAGCTGCGCGCGCAGCTCGCGCTCCGCGGTCGCGGCCTGTTCCCTGCCTATCTGGCAGAAGATCAGCTGCTCGCGTAGGCATAGTATGTGCTCTTGGAGCTCCTGACAACACAACGAAAACGACTTTAAAATTAATAACTGCCACTCGGGGTCGATCTTTAGGTTAAGCCGCGCTGGTCTGTGGATGAGTAACCACCCATTACATACTGAGTTTCCTCCGTGCCTCGGAAAGCACGTTAAGCTATCGGTCCCGGCTGCCATATATAGATCTTTGGCAGTTGTTACAGGTAGTCAGCGACCTGAAAGTCTAACAACCATTCTTACCAAAGGGTATCGTATTACCTAGTATTAACTGGGGTGTGGAGGTCAGATAGGCAGTCGCTCCATGTAAAATACTGGTACTCAGCTGCATCCGGTTAGACTGGAAGCCGACCCCAACATAATTGGGAAAAAGCTAGGCAGATGAGTATGAATAGTTATGACCTTATGTAGAACCGTAAAAAACTGTGGCAACGATTCGTATCGAAAACATGTTTCCAGCAACATAAAACCATGTTTCGCAACTATTGTTTAGCACAAATACAATATTTAAATGAACAAGCAGTTAAACCCACCTCTACATTGTCGGGTAAGTCTATGATTTCGTTCTGCATCTCGGCTGCTCTCTTCGTGTACTGGCCGATCAACATCGCGTTGTCTCTTTCTAAACTGGAAACAAAAATAAACAAATTATTTAATTTCAAAGAAACAGTGAACTATAAGATTTTAAACTGACATGGTCACTAGCACTATTATTTATACTGAAAACGGGACATTTACTATGTTTACTGATTGTTTTGAGTTCCGGATATTTCGGTGCTGTTACAAGCACCATGATCACGGATAAACTGAAGTCATTGCGGGTGGATGTTTATGAGCATACAAATCGGTCAGATACCCTCTTTCTTGTTCGTTTTTTGCGTTCGGTACCACTACCATTGTCACTCACTACACGATTCTGTTACCGACACACAAAACTCACTGTGTCCACTCGCGAGCTTTTTTCCACACTTTTTCGATTTTTGCACAGTTGAACTTCAGTTTATCCGTAATCATGGTGCTTGTAACAGCGCCGAAATATCGGGAACTCGAACCAATCAGACAACATGGTAAATATCCCGTTTTCAGTTTTTTTTTTTTTAAAAAACGTTGTATCGTGGGTGCGTTCACAAACATTTAAACTAACATACACAAGTACCCAGTAGTATAAAAACAGTGAACTGTTGTGATATTGCAACTGAGGAAGTAGTAAATTGATGTTATTCGATACGTTCCTTAGAGGACTTAGCATGGCGTACAATTTCCTGCTTCACAGTGGGTATTCGTAAACCACGAAGTAATACTATTATTAATACTTAAAACGGGATATTCACCATGTTTACTTTTTATTTCGGGTTCCCGATATTTCGGCGCAGTTGCCGTTTTCAGTATTAATAATGGCCAATGTAACCATGTCAGTTTAAAAAATTATATCACGAAGTAATAGTTCGTTGGGTACAAACCAGGGAGCGTGGATTTCTGTTTGAGTTAGATGCAGCGCCCCATAATTGGATCACATATGTCCAGAATGGCTTCAGTATTGCCTTGTACAAGGTTTTTTGTTCTCAAGAGATAGTTGGGATTTTCACCCAATGTGTAAGTAAAGTTTTCGTGTTGTGTATTACTGGTACACATAATATACAGGATGTAAATGAACCCATCACACAGCCGTCAACCAAGCATTCTGTACATCAAACTAAGTACCCCTATGCAAAAAATTTTGCTGGGAATTGACTTTTTTTTTGGGTCAAAAATCACATTTTATGGTAAAACTCAATGTAGCATTGTTAAAACATTGTGCTAGTGGATGCTTTGAATAGTAAACGGGTCCTGGAGGTAATTTAAGTAAAGTTAAAACCTGAAAAAATTGTATTTACAAAAACAGCTGTGAAAAATTTGGAACTTTGACCCCCAATATCTCCGTAACTAGGAGGTTCCCAGGTATGGTCTAGACTAGAACAAAAAAAATATCGCAGTGGTGGGGAGAACAAGTGCCCTTCGTTTGCGTTAAGGGTACTTTAACACCCTACCTATATATTCTACAACTTCACAAACCTGTCAAGTTTCTTCTGCAAGGTCTCCCTATCCACAGTCAACTCGGTGACATTCTGCAGCGCCCTCTGGGAGGCGGCCTCGGCGTGCGACACCTGCACCTCCAGGGCTTCGCGCGCCGCCGTCATGGCAGTGTGCAGGTCTTCCAGCTGCTGGGCGGAGGCCTGGCGCTCCGAGTGCCACGATCTCACTGTCTCGTCGTGCAGGGAGCGGACGCCTTCGAGTTCTTCTGTAGCCTGAAACAAATAGGGGAAAAAATATTGAAGCGGTTTTTTCGAATCATTCCCACTATGTCGATTTGAACAAATGTTTACGCTTGACCTCGAAGTCGGTCAAGGCTTGAAAACAAAAAGTGAACAACTTTTAGTTTCAATTTTTTTTTTGGTTTGTTCCCGTTATAAGTCACACCATGATGTGTTACACTGTTCACATCGGGAAAAAATTCCCGTTGCGTCATACTGTAACTCATTGCCACGTTTTTCTTTCCCGTTGAGTCACACCATGTTGTGTGTTGAAAAAAAAATGTTGAAATACCAGGAGGCCAGAAACATGAAGTAGGTATTGTATATTGTTAATAGAAATATCATCAAATCTATATGCATTTCTTATACCATGCAGTTTTTTTTGTTGGAGTTGAGGAACAAGGATAGTAAAATCTCACAAACTACTAGAAACATGAAGGAGGTATTGTACACTTCTACTTCACCATTCTGATCTCCTGGTAGTTTGTAAGACTCACTCAAAACTGAACTATATTCCACAGTAATAAGGGTCTCTTTACCAAAGCACACAGTTGTTGTGACGTACCTGTTTGAGCGCCAACTCCTTCATATTGGCGCGGTCTCTGGACTGCTCTGCCTTCGCCTGTTCCAGCACCAACTGCTTCTCGTAGTTAGCGCACATGTCGCATTGTCTGTTCGTTTCTACAATAACAATATATTTATATTATAAGTTTTTAAACAGACATGGTCACTAATACTATCATAAACACTAAAACCGGGATATTCACCAATACTGGGAGCTCGAAACAAGAAGTAAAAAAAAAAGAGAGGTAAGATATTTGATGATATCATTTCTCTCAATAATTACAACGAGTGCCTCGTTGGCCTAGTGATCGCAAGCACGACTGCTAAGCATGAGGTCCTCGGTTCGATACCCGGGTGGCGCAAAGTGATATCGGGTTTTGTCCATTAGGAATTTCTCAGTAGCAGCCACGGAGTCTGGATTTGTGCCCGGATGATGACAATAGGCTTGCCCCCTATTACATGGGACTTAAACATAACTGGTGAAATGTGGGTGTACTATTACGTTAACCTCTGCCTAACCCTTTGGGGATTACAGGCGTGATGTTATGTTCAATACAAGTACTGTAAATCAAATAAACAGTTTGAAGGTATACGACTGAAAGACTGATTCATTTAAATGTTGATGACTGAAGAGGCAGTCCAAAGAAAAGATAGATGGATTGTGTGTATCATTCCTATGATTTAAAAGAGAAAGGCGTAAATAACGCGTGTTGCGCCGACCCCTAATAGAATGTGAACAGGGGCAGGAATCTGATGATAATTAATGTTAAAAATAAATGACGGCACGGTTGGCGCAGTTGCTCAAGCAATGGACTGCTGCGCAGCGTGTCGCGGGTTCGATCCCCGCACGGAACAAATATTTGTACGACCTACAGATAGTTGTTCCGGATCTGGGTATTTGTGTATGTGAATTTAAATGTTTGTGAACGCACCCACGATACAGGAGAAATTCCTAGTGTGGGGCAACGTTCTTTTATAAACAAATAAAAGTAAATACACACCTGTTTCTGGTTTACCGTCTCCACTTGATGTAGCGACGGCTGATCCTTTCGCTTTCTGTAACAAAACCGAAACTTAAAACCTCACAGTATTAGCACCGCATAACGAAACGTAATCCAAATTGTGTAAATTTTTACACAGTTTGTGGAGTCCTTTTTACACACATACTGAAGTATCTAATGTCATTTTGACGGTCACAAAGTGCTGTTAATTTACAGTCTTTATATTTATACCGTCACTAGACGGATGTATGATATGACCTGTGCGCGATGAGTAATAAGTTAGTTCGCCGTTCGTCTGTTTTATGGCGACAGGCAAGGGCCGACACCTGCCGGGGCTGCGGGTTGTTTGGAAGATTAGAAAGAGCTGAGAAGAAACATGGGTGGGATTTAGTCAGTAACAGTCTGACACTCCCTTACGCTCCGCCTAGAGCGAGAGGGACAATTGAACATATATCCCATCCGCAAAAAAAGGGCGGATGTATGATTAATTCGCTGGAAAGTAATAAAGCACAGGGTGTATTTATAACTTACCGCCATGGCATCTTGTAGCTGTGCGTCTGTTTCTCTTAGCTTGCCTTTGAGTGCTGTGATCTCTATCTCCAGAGGCTGTATGATGGACCGCAGCAACTCTTCTTCCTACGTTAAGAGAAATAAGTTAGTTTCGATATCTTTTTATACTAATCTTTACTCAATTAACTCAGTATTTTACTGCAAAATTGGCCTGCTCTGGTCCTGGGTTTGATCCCTGGGTGGGGTAAAGTGTTATGGAGTTTTTCCATGAAGAATTTCTCAGTAGCAGACACGGAGTCTGGATTTGTGCCCGGTTGATGGCAATAGGCTCGCCACTTATTACATGGGACTTAAACATAACTGGCCAAATGTGGGTTTGCTATTAGGTACACCTCTGCTTAACCCTTCGGAGATTTTCGCTTGATATTGCTATGTTTGTTTATCTAATATTTTGACAGACGCAATCACTGGTCGTTTAAATAATAATGATATAGAATACTTCTACATTTATAATGTGACATCTACCAACCCGCTCTGGGCCCGCGAGGGAGATTATAACCCTTTCCCTCTCATTGAGAGGAAGCCTGAGTCCCAGCAGTGGGAACAATACAGGCTACTTATGCTTAATACTTGAGGTTTACGTACTTTCCTAGGCTGCTGCTCCTCAGCCTCGGCTCCCAGTTTCCTCGCCAGCGAGCGCACGATGTTGGCAGGCGCCAGCGACACCTCCTGCCACACAGCGCGAGCGTTTACCAAGTAGCTCACATCCATCACACTAACCGCACTAGGTAGGGGATGGGCACAACGGTGGGGAAGCAACAAAGTGGCGTTTGTAATGGGTAAGTATTATATTCGCTGTCACGCTACATAGTTCTATTTTTATGAGTATTTTTGAGAATATTTTGAAGTGGACGTATAAAAGGGTACAGGAAATGGGTCTATCAGAAATATGAAGAATATTTTTATGAACACAGATGACAATCTACAACCATTCTAGAATCTATCTATTGGGTTTTCTATGACACACTTGTCGTAATCGTAACCAATCTAGTTTTTTTGCGGCACCAATTTATTTATAAACTCCGATACATTTCAAAAACACTATAACAACTTTACTATTATTAACGCAGCTGCACAAACACTACTGACTTCTAAGTTACACCTAAGTAAGTGTTTTCCAAGCAAGTATGATAATACCACACAGTTTCACAGCACGATCCACCGATATGTTAATTTCGCGCGATAAATGCACGGCAGACATTACTTACGACATTGTTCTGTTAGCAATACTGGAATAAGTTACATATAAGTTACTTTACTTATCCGAAACCGGTTTGTTTATCTTTCAATACAGTATCGTGCAAAGTTTGATTCTAGTGTATGCGCCAAACTGTATTTTAAACATGTTTTATTTAATTTTAAGCTCATACAAGGTGGTTTTAAACGGAATAATTTTGTTGGATTGTAAATTAAAATAGTATTTTGATTGTGAGTGTGTTACGAAGTTTCATAGCGTTAGAATTTCAATGGATAGACAAAAACTACAGATGAACCATTTGTGCAATTTTCAGGGTTTGAAACTGTTGAGTTATCTACTAGTAAAATTATTGAAATATTTTTAGAAACAAGATTTTATTTAAATGCTCTAACAAAAAAAAAATAAACATTAAATTAAATCCATCAAATCTACCGAGATTTACCTGTGTGTTCCTGTGAATTTTATCCATCACATTTTAAATAATAAATTGATTTGAATTAGGTTTGAATGAATATAAAGTTTATTTTCTTTTACGAGTTTAATTTAAATAAAAAATTGTTTTTTTTAATGTTTTCGTATTGTTTTCAGTAAACCCTTTTGATACATTTTGAATATTTGACCGAAACAAACATACATACCAACATTGCAAGTTAAATAAAATCTAATAAAAAAACAGCCTGTATTCGAATATGTACACAGTCTGCCCGAACGTAGATAAGTCAACACGGACTACCTTCAAATGATAAAGAACAACACCGTTGTTGTCTGTTGACGAGCTGAGGTCAACGGTAACGTTTCAGTTACATTTTAGGGCTTACATCAGATAGGCTGGGTCTAAGACGCGTAGTCAACATGTCGTAACTTTGCTTACATTACACTTCTATTTCACTTTTATTTTAGTGCGTGTCAAATTAAACATTTACATAATATGGTTTATTTAATGTAAACACTATGTACCTAAATGTGCCACTTGTGAGGACGAAAAACAAAGACGACAAATATCTTTTTAAAGATTCAGGTTTGTATTAATGACTAATATAAAACTGATTATTTTTCTTTTCATAATCTGTCTTTTCCAATTATGTTTGGGTCTATTTCGTCATTATTTAACTGGATGAAGCCAAACATATATTATATACCGCTGTTTTACGTGGAGCGACTGGCTCTAGATATCCATCTAAGTAACTGTATCAATGGAAGCGGGGTATCAAAACTGAATATTGTGCCAAAGGTTGCAAAGTATGGAAGTGGTAGTGGGCTGGCCCTAATTGCCAAACCACCGATGGCCGATAGAGAAGTGGTGAGCGCGTATCGGTAAGGCCAGCGTGGGCCCTCCATCAAAAAGACCCGATGATTTAAATAAGTAGCTGGAACAGTCTGGATGCGAAAGGCGAAGTAGGAGTGGGCGTTATTTTTAATTAAAATATTAAGTTTCATGGTGCCTTTCGAGTCACAAAATTCTGCTCTCATGTCGTGCTTTCGAGTCATCCTACACATCATCATTTATCCTAGCTGGATTTAGAAAGTACTTAGCTCACCTGTTGCTGTGCGACCTGCCTCATTTGAGTCAAGTGTTGTTCCAGCTCCATGTTCCTGGCCCGCAATCTTCTCACTTCCTCTGTCCCTGAAGATGAAACTTCCACTGTTTCTGTTGGAATAGAAAGTTAGCCTTTAACTCACTATGTTAGAAAGTTTCTTTTATTACTAAATGGGCCTGCTCTTGCCCTCGATCAAGCAATAGAAAGCGATGTAGGTATGAGGTCTGTCTGTTTTTCACAGATAGTGAAAAGCCTCTTTTCTTTTCGGCGATTTTTGATGGTATTTGAGTTTTACTTTGTCATGCTCTTCTTTCACCACAATCACCAACATTACAATTGGGATCCGAAACTGTTGTACTATTTAAGTGAGTTGCTAAATACTATAATTAGTAATTATAGTAACATCTAATCATTTTGGAAACACCATAATTTTATTAACTTTACAAATAAATACGATTTTATTATGTTGTTACCTCTGGGACCCCATCCTAAACAGAAAGACTGAAACATTGTCCCCTTTTGAGCTCCTACACTACCATCACATAACTTCAATAAGGAAAATAGTTTAATAACATAGTTAAATTATTGTTGATATAATTAGCTATTATGCAGAAGTATGTCAATACTGTTAGTTGGTTTGTTCGTAAAGACTTCTGATCTGTATGTATGCAACTGATTTTGCCAGTTGAATTTGCACATCAATTTTTTTTTTGTAGTTAATGTTTTTGTTCAGGCTCTATCAAACGAGGATAAAATCCCCTTAAGCCCTGTCGACGTATGGAGTATATTTTTATTTAATCTATATAAAAGGAGAAGCCGACTGACTGACTGACATATCAACGCAGGGCCTAAACTATAAGGGTTAAAACTTGAAATTTTGCACAGAGGTTCCTTTTATAACGTAGGGGCACTATCAAAGGATTTTTGAAAATGCACCCCCTGAGGGGGTAAAACGGGGGACAAAGTTTGAAGAAGTCGCGGGCATCAGCTAGTTTTATTTAAACTTTATCCCTTCTGTCGTAAATACTGCGAGTCCGACTGGCACTTGGCCGGTTTTAATGTCGAATGGGTAAAACCAGGGCAATTTTATAGTATTAACTGATAAAAATAATTTGATAACACAAAAAGTTCTGCATGACTTCCCAACAAATTAATTAGTGAAAATAAATAAAACTACTTATACACAATATTTTAAAAATATTTGTAATCAGAGTCAGGACAGTATCCTGTAGTTTTTTATAAACAGTTGTGCTGACCTGAACTAACACGAGACAAGGACAGGAAGAAGGAAGATAATGAGTATCTGGATAATTTGTTTATTGTTGATAACAATTTAAAAGGGGATAAACTTTTTTCTATTGAATTGAGAACATTACCACCAAAAGCCTCAGAAATGTGACACTTTAGAGGTATTATGACTCTGGTAATTTTTTGTTTGGTTAGGGGGGTATTCTACCTATAATGCCGCATGGCTTGTCGTTTACTTATTATTAATTTATGTATTGTTAGCTGTAAGCCACCCGAAGAAAATAAAATAAAATAATGCCAGTTTTGTTTCACCATGCGTAAAAAGTTCTCATATAATATAGTATAGTATATATTATATATATATATATACTTCGGTAACCCAGGTACTCTCCGCGAGATTGCCGGTAACACCAAGGGGTTGCTGGCTTTTCTCGGAGAGCTGGGGTGGATTGAATAAGATTCCCACCCGTACGCAAAATACGCGCAATACAACCCCTTGGTGTTACTGGCAATCTCGCGGAGAAAAAAAAAAGTTCTCATATAAAATTACTATGCCACAAAATGTTTTACCACAGCTAGATTATCCCACTATATGAGGAGACCGGGAAGTCTGATCTGCTTCTGGAGGGAGGTGGGCTGGTTAAAGTGATCGGCCAACATGGCTCACGCACAATGGTCCACTTCAAGGACCAAGTGCGGAAACCCAAACCCCCAATAATAGAATAGAATAGAATCTCACTATATTTTTTGTTTGTTTAAGTGCCTTCGAAGTATAATTAAAATGGCGATCAAATGACGACAGCTCTTCATTTCTACTCCATCTTAACAGGAATACGTACCACTAACAAGCATCTGCAAGCTCTGTATCTCTGACTTCTGGTTCTCGCTGAGTGTCTGCAGCTGCTGGAGCTCAGCCCGGAGCCCTAGGACTTCGGACTCCAGCTGCTCCTTGTCGTGGATCATCTTCCTCATGTCCTCTGCAAAGAAGGAAGGTTGGAAATTTTAATGATACGGTACAAACAAGGTTGTTACTTGTTGAGAATATCGTGTTGGTGTAAGAGTGAATTTGATCAACGCTGTAGAGTAATTAGAATGGTCAGTGTCCGGCATTATTTGATTCCATATTGCTTCTTCTTCTATGTAATAGGGGTCAGGTAATGAAGGACACTTGCGTAATGTTTCAGTGATGTCTGTAAATGAATTGTTATGTTAAATGAAACCTCCATGCACCTGAATTGTGATGTTACAAATTCTAACAGCTAGGCTGCTAAATCTACTAATTTCTACATCTAATCTTTAACTTAATTAGATATTATTATTTCCTAGATAACTAACCATCCACCACTATTTATTTCACACTAATATGTAAAAACAATACAAAGACAATGTGTCTTGTTAAGCACATACTAATGTTCTAAATGCCTCTAAACCACTTCGCTGAGTCTCTGACACAAATACTATTTACTCACTTAAAAATAATAGATGGTGTAAGATAGAGAATTTTATTGTTTTTATACAGAGATGTTTTAATCCTTCATTTAAAGAGTTTTGATGGAGTTTCTGGCCCATTCTGATCCATAAAGATGTACTGTAACTGTGTGATCAATTCTGTACATCAAGTTATAATCCACCTCATACAAATAAAATGAAGATTTGTGTCGCCATTTGACTCACATATAAACAAACAATGTTTTTAAATGGCACTAACAAATTGGCATAAACTTTTCAACCTCAGTAAAGTTATCAATGTGTTTCTAAGGTTTCATTTGTAATGTAATGTTTGTGACACAACAAGAAACATGTTAAAAATATTGTTTTAGAAAAGTGACACAAACATTGACAAAGGTGAAGATTTTAAGTAACAAATAGGTGTTAATGTTTTTTATTTTGTAGGAGGAAAAAACATGCAAAATTAATGCATTCAGGAAACTAAAATAAATGTAGTAAATGTTGTAAAAATGGCCCACTACCTGATGTTATAAACAAACCAGTTAGTGCAGCTGCAGGGACAGGTTTCACAGGTGAACAAGGACAAGGTCAACATAACATGTCAGGATGCCAATAACCTGGGTACGAGCAAAACAAACGTACTCTACAAACCAAGATTCAGTTTGAGTAACTTTGACAAACAGCCACAACAAAAACGATGTTATCAAGTGAATAATTGTAATTTCATGCATTTACACAAACCAGAACCAAGCCTACGATATCCCCGCGCGACCTACACTGCTGATAACGGACAACGAACCTTCTTTTTGCAAGAACAACTCTTTCATTTTCGCTCGCTGAACATTAAATTCTTCTTCAAGTAATCGTCTCGCTTGGTCCGGGGCCGGGCCGTTGCACTCGCCTGCGACCTCCACTTGAAACAGAAACACCATTCAGTGCCTCTACGGAAGACATTATAGCCTAAATTAACAAACAATTGAACAAAATAACACACCTTTCACAGTCTCTGTTGTATCACTTGACATCGTGTACTGGATGTCCATTTAGTCTAGTTATTGCTAAAATAATTGTAGTCTTCGATATATTTGCATTATTGCACAGATTTACAACATCAAAACTTTCGAAAATATGAATATTGCAGAGAAAAAGATGAAATCACTGAAACTGTTTGACGTTTCTCATTATCTGTTGACGTTTATGATGTGTTTACAGATGAGAAAAATATATGCTGCGTTCAGAATAAAATAAATAAATATAAGATCAGAAAAAGAAAAGAAAAGATCAGAAAAGATACGCAATAACCCTGCAGAATGTAAATATAAGATCCGTTCATATTTCTTGTATTTTTGTGTTCTTTTTTGTATGGTGTTAAGTGGCACTAAATCGGGCCCCACGCAGGGCTGGCCCGTTCATATAGGTGAATTAGGCGACGTTCTAGAGCGCTCTTATGTGGCAAGGTTCAAGATCTTCAAGAAGAAAATCGGGACATCATCATTCAATATTCTCTTATCCATATCCCAATTCATTTAGGGTCGGCGTAGCATATCTTCTTCTTCCATGCTTTCTGTTTCTCGAAAAAAGATAATCGGGACAGCGAAGAAGATTTTATCTCATTAAAAACTTGTTTGTATCGATGTCAGCTACTGATTAATACATGTTTAATTTAATGCGTTACTTATTAAAGAATTACTGACCCATTTAGGTCCTTATGGCTTATCCAAACTCGACGATACGTTTGCACCTGGGCAGGCCAGGTTTCAAGGAGGATACAGACAGCGCCATAAACCACATCCACTCAATACGGTATAAATATTATTCAGTCTGTACAAAAAATCGAAGAGTATAATCGCCTGCTGTGTCTTGGGTTTTCCATCGACACCACGGAACACAAAACAATTGTGGAAGTTTTCCAGAACAATGCCGTATGGGTCCGTTCTGGAGTGCACAAATGACAGAAGGAGAAAAATATTGGTCTAGTTGTAGTAGTCCGGTTTTTAGTACGGTTGACCGAACTAGTGCAACTTTTCAGTTACAGTAGTTCGGTCGAAATATAGCACCGAACTACTGATACTCTTTAGTAGCAACAGTTCGGACAATACACTTTCTTACTTTATTTGTTATTTTAAAATGAACACGAAAAGAGAGCCACTTTGTATATGAATAACCCAGTTGAAATCAAGTTAATTCTGGATGGGCATCCTCTAATGAAATCATCTCTTTCAGTATACTTCAATCTTCTTTTCGGTAATGTCTTCTTTCCGAATCTCCTGTACTGATTATTTTTTTATTAAGGGCATCGTCTAGTAAAATTGTACAATACACTTTCTTATTTTTTATTGTTATACATAACAATAAAGTAAAAAGTGTATTGTACAATTTTACTCGACGATAGCCTTATGAGTCTGATTGCACCAAACGTAAATTCTTCCTCACTTTCTTGATGTCACTGAATAAAGAACTGTATAACAGTAAATATAAAATTGCTTGCACATTGCGCGAGGAATATTGGTCGTCGAATCCGCTTGGGGGAACGGACTATAAACGATCATTGAACACTTTTCTTTTTCATAAGTTGGCTGAAAAAAATAAAACAATATACGCACGATTTAAAATAAATAAGTTTATTTGGTATGAACAAATTCATATTTATTTTTCTACATTATTATAAAATATCTTTGTCTTCGTAAACGAATATTAAACTATTGATAACAACAGAGAATCTGCATCTTTGTCATGAGTGTTTTGTAACAAATAAATAAATATCTTATTATCTATTTAAAACGAATGTTTTTTATTTGTATAGCGCCATCCTCTAACAAAAATACTCTCTAGTACATTTAAAGGCACAGACGTATCACAGCTTGATGTCTAATGTTTTATAAGAACATTATTAAAATTTAATCATTATTTACAATCTCAATCAGAGAATAACACGAAGATTAGTAAAATGCAAAATTTACAGCATCAAAAAAATCTGTGCATGCAACACACACTATCGTGACTACTAGATGGCGCTGATGAGTTTAATTCCACTATTCTCCGCTAGAGGAGTTAGAAGCCAAGCCTTGCATTACGAAACCGTCGTGCGTCGACGACGTCCTCAAGGCAGGGTACTTGGACGATGTTGAAGTAGATGTGTCCCATGAGGTGTGATGCGGAGGTGTTCGTGGACTTGAGGCATTCGAAGAGCATGTCATCGCAGGTGCAGTGCGACTTGCTGTAGAGCGAGTTGTTGGTGAGGTTGTATCGACTGGAGAAGGCGCGGACCTTGGTGGGGCACAGGTCGTGCGTGCGGCAGCAGCGATCCAAGCGTCTATCTGCACCCAGGTCATGGTAGTCTGCGGCTATATCCCCTGTCCCGCACCACTTCGTACCTGTGAAGAAAATAATGAACAGAATTAGTTGACTATTTATTTATTTAGTACATGGAGGACAAAACAGCTAATAAAAACAAATTCTTATATATATTAATATTCATTCACCATTTTATACAAAGTCTTAAGTTTCGTTATGTGGATCTATGCCTAGAATGTCCAACCATCACATCAGACTGTCTCTCATTAACCATAACTCGCACCTGCCTGGGCTATGACACTTTGTTATTTCTTGCTTAATACATAGTGATATAAACTAAGACAAGTATGACTATTACCTGGTATAATTCCCTGCAGTAACGTGAGTGGACTGCCTCCCAATAGCCCAGCATGTGCCCCGCCTGCATCCAACCTGGCCCGCGCCGCTCCGGTCTCGTGCCAGCCACCGCCATGACTGCTGCCAGTCGTAGGCGTGTCTCCACCATCATCGAAGTTTTCTACACCCGGCACCTGAAACAGATTGTCTATTGTGATGAGAATCCAGTACCAGGACTCCAATACAATAAATTGCAAACGAACCATGGATGTCACATGTCCTTATTTTTTTCGGTTGCACTACATTTAAGGAAACATTAACTAACCTAACCCATTAATTTGTTTAATAATATTAATTAAATCTATGAATTTCACAGCATGTGTTCGTGAATAAATTTATTGTTTATTACTATGCTACTCGCCACTAGATGGCGTAACCAGTATACATGCAGAATACCCTTTCCCCCAGGAAATAGTCGTGGTAGTTTTTCGCTTTGCTGATTATAACAGACTGATTATGACATAGGAACAACATGGAAAAGAGGAAATTGCTATTAATTGTTGTACTTATACAACATTCGCGTGCGTTATATTCGTGATTTATAACACAATTTCGATCAGATCCAACGTGAATCTCTCAAATCGCTGATAGCACAATGAAAGCGCTGTTTAGTTTCAACACGACATAATATTGCTGTGGTCGTACTAAATTATAGGTAATAGAGATAAAAATAAATATTATACTATTATTTTATTGATTGTTTGACAGCACAGTAATTTCGGGTTAAGGACGAATGTGAGGTCAGTGTGGTAAAACTGTGGCACATAATGAGAAACTAATTATACGGTTCAAAGAGTCATTAATGGCATTGATGCCAATCGTTTTTGCGAATCTCCAACTTTGCGGTTAAAAATACAGAAATCATAATATTTATGTGACCTTTTCGTGGCAACATTTGTACTGTCAGCTATAAGGGAATTTCCCTTACACAAACAACCTTACTATGCTGCTTAGTAGGAGAAGAGCTTTCAAACATATTTCAGAGTTTCAAATTATTGCAATAATTACGTATCGTGAAATGTTCAAGTTCTAACTAGACACGTAAGAAAACACGAGCTAAAACACCATTTGAATCAGTTGAATGCGTCTAAAATAATAAAATAAAAGAAAGCAATGGCCTGAAGTTATATTCCTTCACATATAAAATGAATACTGACTTATCTGCATGTTATTTGGGGTACACGATATATCTGGCCAGTAGCTACTAGTACTACTACAGACCTGTACGCGCAATAATTAAACTTAACTCTAAAATTAATAGGCAAAAATATATGACAAACCAAATAAGAAAATTAAATAAACAGTCACCTATACTAGATAGTAAAGAGTTCAAACTAGAGCATAGAAATAGTTTTGATATGCTTGATTTAGAGACCGAAGAAAAAGATGTCCAACAACAATACGACGAAATAATACAAAGTTTAACTAAAGCCAGCAGAATCTACCTAACAACAAAAAACTATCCAATGAAACTGTAAAATTAATAGAAGAGGGACAGAATTTGTGTGCAAATAAAGATTTACAGTACAGACTCAGAGATAAAGCAGTAAAATGTAGCATTAGAAAAGATGTTAGAAATTATAACAATAGTCTGGTCCAAGATGGTCTAGAACATAATTGCTCCCTGAAAATAGCTAAACAAGGTATTTTAAATCATAAGTCCTGGATCACTATATTTAAAAGACGAAAACGGTGAGCAACAAATGAATAGATCAAAAATATTAGATAAAAAAGTTATGAGCGAAAATCCATGAAGCTTTTGAGAAAAAAAATCTGTTGGTCGACATATCTTTTTTTCTAATAATTTTACAAAAAAATTACATCATATCTTTTTTATAGATCAAGGAATAATTTTCATTACGAACTTTTTAAATTATATTCATTAGTTAAAGTTTTACAGCGCTGCAAAACGAATACTAATTTTCGCTCGTAACTTTTTTAGCTTTGGTTCTACGACTAAAAGTAACTGAACAAAAGTTGTAGATAATCTTATTTGCAACAAAAATCGTTTTCAAATTTTTGTTGTGAGACCTATAGTTCGTCAGATTAACCATAAAAAACATTTGAACCATCCCTTTTTCCAAGATGGCGGCCGTGGGACAAGGGTTGCAACCCCACAAACTTCGATTTAACTTTAAACTGACCACCCCCCCCTCGATATCTGAAAAATAAAAATTGCGTCCTCTAATAAATGCACGCTAAATGTAACATTTCAGTGATTTCAATGGACTAATTATCCTGATGGAAAGTGTATTAGAAAGAAACAGCTTGATAGAAAATGGTTCAGTTTGAAATAACTGGCTAATCTAAAGGCATTGACACTAATGACACTAACTGCCGCACTCAGAGAGCTTTAATGATTACTTAAGCCATCACTTAGTAAAGGTTTTGACAGTTTTGTCATACAAAGGTATGTCAAATCGTTACTAAGGGATGGCTTAAGTAATCGTTAAAGCACTCTGAGTGCGGCAGTAAGTACGAGTACAGTAGTTCTTAATCTACTTCATTTTAGTTCCACAAAAGCTCATAAAAAGAATAGCGTGTTCTTTTCCGGGCACCGCGCGGAAGTTACGTTATTCTTATGTATTCTTTTATTTACCATAGCTCACGGTATAAGTATTATGTAATGTAACTGTTTCATGTTCTCCAAGAAGTAATAATTCTATGTAGGTATGTCTGTCTTTGATTACCTAGTAAAGATCTGAAAGTGACAGCCATGGAGCACATCGATTGTGTTTCTTCCCATACACTGTCTGGGAGAAAAGTTTGCAAGAACGTGTAAATATAATTTTAATAGAATTGCATACTTTTACAAGAGGCAATTGTATTAGCGTCTATTTAGCAAATACCACTTTAGATGTAAAGTTGCAGGCACCAAATATGCGTACACAATGCAATGCAGGGCTATAAATTAGGTACTGGCTTTTGCAATCGTGAATTGCATAGAAGCACTCAGTGTTTCCATTGTGATCACCACAAATTGAGTAGGTAGGTATTATTGAGATTTCAAAAGTCGGGATGCTCAATAAAACGTATATTCCGTAACCACAACAAATTGTTTTTCATCATCAGTAATCTACAGGTAGGCCTAGCAGCTTGTTCAATGCCAAAGAATAGAAATTGGATTCTAAATTCCAAGTCAACGTGAGGCAGGAAAAGCAGCAAGTGGAATCTCTCTGGTTTTTCCGCACGCATCTTCCCTAATCCATAACATATTAAGACATGTGGGATTACCTGCTGGCATTGGGCCATGAGTCTGACCATCTGCGGGAAGGTGACGCCGAGCGGCCGGTTGATCCTGCTGAGCTGTCGCAGCAGACGAATCGTGTCATCCTCGTCACTGGAAATAAAGACAAGAAGTGCGTGAGAATGATAGGCTTTATCATTTCTGTTATTTATTTATTTTACTATTTATGTACACACAATAGACAACACACGAAAATAACATAATATAACATTTGAGTAGGTACCTTTGTACTCAAATGTATGTATTTGTAAATTTCTTGAGAAATAAGCAGTAGGTACCTTTGTACTGCTTATTTCTCAAGAAATTTCTGCCAGCAGACCTGCACCTCTGTTACCTATAGACTGAGGAATTAAAAGTAAGTTTCATTGTCATTACATATGCCATAGTAGAGGTGGATTGAGGTACATAATTATAGATTCTATGCAGGACTTGATAATGTGTTTTGGTTAACATAATCTTTACATTCGATCTTATCATCTCGGATGCGTATTTCCTAAGATAAGGAGTGCCGAACATACTTTTGCTGGTCGATCTGTAGGCTACCTATGACCCTACTGTAACTGTACACACCGCCGTACCAATTACCAGTTTCCATACATCCGTGATTAAAAGAAATCAAATATAGCTTACGTAATAAAACGCAGGATATCCTCACTTCCTCAGTGCTTCACACCGGGACTTGCAACTACTTGAGGCTGGTCCGCTGAGTGGTGCTGAGAAAGTGGTAAGACTAGTGACCACCACTTGTGGCCAGTGTCGCTGGCCGGACGTTACGTAAGCTGCCCATCACTGGGACAATGACCTAGTCCGTCTATGACGAGATGGTCAAGGTCCTGTGAGGTCGGCCCTAGGCCCTATTATGCGCGAATCTCTTTTTACCTGGTATCTGAGCGTGGTCTAGTGTTTATTGTTATTGGAACAAGTCAATGAACTCAAACGTAAGTTTAGAGGTAAAGTACTAAACTCACACGTGTCTGTAATTTCACCGGCCTGTTAATCCGGAACACGGAACAGCAATGCTGATGAGCGAAAGAAATACAGCGGAAATACTTCATCGGACACAGTAGAAAGAAATTGCTAGTTCAGTAACTGATATTTTTGCCCTTGTATCACCTTCTCCCCGTATGCGATTAATATTATTTACGTATTTCTTTAATATTATTCTTACAAAACACATTCATCCGTGGATCTTACCTCTTCATTAGCTTCCTGCTAAAAAAAATGTTGCATTGATCCCGTCCCGAGTAACTTAGAGTAAGGGCCTCAAGTTACTCGAGATCATAGCAACATTTTTTTTCCTTTCTCCTGTATCGGTTTTCGCTCTATCACCTGTTATGTTATATTTGTTTTTACATGGTCCACTATTTATTTACCTGCACTAACTTCTATCATCAGTATTTATTACACCTCGATCACGCCACCCTTCCTCGTCGTATCGCAAACCAGCAATCCAGTATACCTAAAGGCCAGGCAAGGGAAATAGCCGTGCGATCGTCGTGCATACCAGGACATATCAATAAGCGGTCCATTGTGCGCTTTTGTGGCCGTCGGGTGCCCATTGTGCTGGCTGACGACTAGGCGGAGCGGTCACGTGGCTGTAGATCTGCCTGGATTTTGATGGTTGAAGTTCTAGAATGTTCTCAAGTATTGTAGTAAGATAAGAGGGCTAACGGATGTTGGGATTTGCTTAATTTAAAGACACAAA
Organism: Diarsia brunnea; assembly: GCA_949774965.1. Lineage (NCBI taxonomy): Eukaryota > Metazoa > Arthropoda > Insecta > Lepidoptera > Noctuidae > Diarsia > Diarsia brunnea. The sequence continues at coordinate 902,031 of OX459011.1, forward strand.
ATGACACACGTCACCCTTTTCCCCAATTGGGGCCCTTTTCCCCAATGGTACCTACCTACTACCTATCTAGTTCAGAACGCCACTTGCTACGATCCTCACATACTGATCCTTTTCTTCGTCCACGTTCATACATCTTCCGCCTTATTACAAAAGGTAATTGGTACCTGGTTTAACTTAGACTTGGTTTATCTCGCATGACGTCTCACTTCAATAGTATTCATAAGAAAGTGATAGCATGCAAGATAAACCAAGTCTAAGTTAAACCAGGTACCAATTACCTTTTGTAATAAGGCGGCTGGTGTTTTACGCTCAGCGCTGCCGCTGGTTGCAAGTATTACGCGCCTGAACTTTCTGAAGATCACCACCAATGAGGTCAGTGTACCTTTTTGTTAATAGCCTTTATTTTCAGTTCAGTATCCTAATATTTTCAGTTTTCGTAATTGAATTGTCTAATTAAAAATAACGAGAATTATTAGGTATACGTTTACTTTATCGAAGTGCGAATAAAGAAACCATTAATTTGATTATTATTGCTTACCATACGCTGCTACGTAATCTACGACATAGCCCACATAGGTCATATATACATAGATGCAAAACAAAGCAATCGCAATAAGTTGCTTACTGTACCTAGGTGTAAACCAAAGAATATACAATCGTCATAGCAAGCAGACACACTTAAGAATTAATTAACGGATAAAAGCAGACCATCAAGTACTTAGGTATACTTACCTCTGCTGATGCCTTTTGTAAGATAAATGTCATTGAGAGTAAGTATCTGAAGAATCGGCATATTATTATCATGAGAAAGAGGAAAATGTCGCGCGGAAAGGTAATGTGGACGAGTGTAAGGAGTAAGAAGGGGCCAACCGCAGAAACGATTTATAGATTATGTGAAATGTGATATGGCTAGAAATGAGCTGTCTACAGATGGCGACTGTTAGGGAGATAGAAGTAGACGTGCTGCGCCAACCCCAAATATTTTGGGACAAGTGCAAGAATTAATAAAAAAAAAAATAATGGTGATCTTAAGTGGCTAGAATATTCAACTTTTCCCAAAACACTACAAGCATAAAACGGACATGTCAGAACACCATTGAAGAAACAAAAAGCAACGTTACGCGAATGACGAAAGATAAACAAGACAAAACACCAGTGAGCACTGACAAGGCTTCGCTCAGCTCTCGTCGCCCGCCACCCAGTGAGCTGGTTCTCTTACAAATTGAATTAGTTATCATAATAACACCGTGGACCTGTGGTACCGGTCCGTTGCGTAATGTTCGGGCTTAGGTGTAGGTGAAGGGCCAGCCATTGAACGTGTTTCGCGGAAACGTGAGTTTTGGATAGTATTAGCTAGATTGATTGAATACATCTCATCTAGCGAAAAGTGGGTTTAAAAAATAACTTTTCTTCTGAAGTTTATTTTTCTATTTTTGGTGTTTTATTGTTTTTGCAACTCCTCCTTTTGGGAAGTCGGTTAAAAAGTACAGGACATCGTGAAGTTATGATGACGCTTTGATACACAGGCAAATACCAAGTTATTCCCTTGCTTTGTTCATTTTGAAGAAAACGATCGCAAGCGCGATAAAGGTTTTCAGTTCGATTCCCGGGTCTGTCAAAATTGGGTTCAAAAGGTAAGGTGAGGCTCGTCACCTGCTAGAGGACCTACTGGTGCAAAGGGATATGTCGGCTTAACCTTTTGGGGATACCTTGTACAATTGTAGGTCTGTCCTATCGTTCCAGAGGTGGTCTTGATGCAGGCTGTTCTTAAGAATTACTGTTATCAATCTTCACCCACAGTCATGAACACGGAATAAAGTACGATAATTGATACAGTTGGATGCGCGCGCAAACACACGCCGATTGTGCTACTTCCGCTATGTTTTTGTGCTAAAACTAATCGACTTCGATTCCGCAAGTTACAGATTTGAGGAAACACACGCATGAAAGCAGCACTATGATATTGTTCGATACTGAAAATCGTGTTAGGATTGGCTGTGGGTTGTTCGAAAGAGATACCGTGGCCCCGGACACAAAGGGCTAAGAAGGAACATGGGAGGTTTTTAGTCAGTAGAAGTCTGACATTCGGACATTCCCTACCGCTCCGCCCAAAGCGGGAGGAGTCATTTGATGATTATCCATTCTCCAAAAAAGAAACAAGGTTTGCGCTACATAGATTAGCACGCTTTAGCAAATGACGGTTCTGAGCGACGCAAAAGGATGGAAGAATGAGACTCCGTCTGCTAAATGAGGTCCATAACTTAGACGTGCAACTCACTGGTTCGGATCGACTTGATTCCGGAAGATTCGTCAGAGTCGGGCTGCAAAATATTGCTCCATAAAATCACCATAATTCAGTGCAGTTTGGATAATTTGCTGCTCGAACGGACAATGGCAGAAGATTTGAATGTAAATGTTTTGTTTTAATTTTAAAAAACAAGACAGTTACGTCGGTTCAGGTTTTTCTCACGCGCCGAAAATCCAAATACGCAGCTCGACATAACACCTCATTTTTCTTTAGTAAACTCGAAAACATGAAGACATTAGTAAAAGAAAATTAAGTGCATTTAAAAAGCCGTTAGTTCTGTTGCAATGCCAAGATTTTCGCACATCTCCATTATCTGTTCGAAAGTAAATTCAATTAATCAATTAAAGCTTTCCAAGTCGTTGGGGTTAGGTCTCGTTACATTGTGGACTCCCACGATGTGCCGGCGCACGTGGAAACTGCGCGCGCGCCGCTTTCTACACGCCTTGTTAGTTTTCACCTCGTTGCTTGGAAACTCCGCCGTGAAACAACAAGATGGAACAGAAGGCCAACACTATCATGGATATTATGACTTAAAAAATCTGACTTGTCTATTAGTCTAACTGCGGTACTCAGAGATATTTAATGATTAATTGATTACTTAAGCCGTCACTTAGTAAAGATTTGACATATGTAATTTTGTATGACAAAACTGTCAAAACCTTTACTAAGTGATGGCCTAAGTAATCATTAAAGCTCTCGGAGTGCGGCAGTAAGTTAGTTTTATTTGATCTCATGTTTAGTTTACGTCAAATATATTATGTTTAGTTTTCTATTCTACGTTACACTTTTTTACATAACTTTACGATGATTAGCTTTATTTAAGTGAATGTTGTGTACACCTGTAATTGGTACCTACATAGGAACCTTAGCATTTATATTTTTTATTGTAAGATGTATGTACTGTTGGTGTACCTACTTTAAATACTTAAATAAATAAAATAGATATGCTCCGAAAAGAATTCCACACTTCTGGAGATAATCGTATGGTTAGGTTAGGTTAGGTTAGGAAACATCGAAGAGTTTCTGGGCCGTTCATTGTGTCGGTCTTTTTATAATAAGTTATCCTTCGTGATTCACGGTGTTTGATTGACCTGGTTCCTCTTGCATCAAAAATTTATTGGTCTATGGGTGGGAATTTATTTGCATAGGGTCGCCCCTGTTACATGGAAATTAAACATAACTGGTGATGTGTGGGTGTACTAATGGGTGCACCTCTGCCTAACCCTTCGGGGATTACAGACGTGATGTTATGTTATATGGGTGCTATGGGCTATCATGGGGGGACTTCTGTGATGCCTGTTGGAGTACCGCTTGGCGCGTGGCGGAGTGGATAAACGGATAAACACTATGATTTGTGACGAGCTCGTGATCGTGAAACGAACATACGAAGCACTTGACATCAATGGCGGAACTAAAGAGCATACAATCACACAGTTTACATAAGCAGCGGTTACGCGAAAATTAATTAATATGGTTTCTATCTGAAAGTTTGTTTGATTAAAAAAAAAATGTCCCATATAGCCGCGACTCTACGGCTAGTTGAACTAAAGAAGCAGATTTGAAATATACGTATAGTACAATAATTTGGCAAGTTTTACGGGAGTTATGGAAAAGGTGTAATTGTAGATTTCGATATGCTCTTTCCGAATTTCAACTTTGCCTCCTCGTATGTTTGCCGTAGGTTGCGGGGATCCGCTGGATGCGAGATACACGGGAGCGGCCAATGTGGCGACACTCGGGGGAGGCCTATGTCCAGCAGTAATCGTCTTTCAGGTAAAATCATGATGATGATGATGTTTGCTGTCCGCGTCGCCATATTGGAAAATGGCGCGTAAAAGCAGTTTTGTAACAATATTTTCTTTTAGACTCATTTTACGATAAAACATAATATTTAAAATGAAACTGGGAAATTAATAATAACAGTTCTTAGCGCCAGCCGTTGTTGTCCATAACGTCGTGGATATTTGACACTTCAAATTAAGTACCTACATTTCCTTGAAAATGTCTAGATGTTAATAAACGGGTGTTTATAAGCCGAGTGTTGCGCATCGCCGCCACCCGGTGTTACCACATAGCTACCGGAGGTTTTGTTACAAAATCATACACACATATCATTTAGGATGCCTCCAATATGGCTGCTTTTCCGATGATTTACTGATTACCTTTTAAGTTTTTAACATTGACCGAGTTTTTATATTAACTTTGAGACTGTTAGGTATTAACCGTAGCGATCTTGCTCTTGATTAATTCGTAAGCAACTTACATCAATGACTCATCTACTTTTTCACCCTTTTTTTTTGGACGGTGGACAGTACAGACATCAAATGACTCGTCCCACTCTGGGCGGGGCGGAGTGGCAGACTTATACTGACTAAAAGCCACTCATGTTCCTTCTTAGTCCTTTGTGTCCGAGCCCGCGGTATCTCTTTCGAACAACCCGCAGCAACGACAGGTACTTTTTTACCCTCACATTCCAACTCCACCCACATAGATTCCACCCTGTCCCCTAAACTAGGCTTATCTATCTAATGCCTTAATTGAGAACTTCAATTTTCAACCCCCCAAACGGGTAGAATGGGTACGTTCCCTTACCAATTTCGCTTCAACATTTGCTGTATCATCACCACCACGTTCATCCATTTTCTGTGTGACCTTACATTCACGCCATATTGACACCACTAAGCTATCCAATTAATATTCATCTGACATACACGCTACATTCAATCATGTGTTCATAGGCATATTAATAAGCCAGTTCTCAACCGCTAATATTCAGTACATCTATGGTTCTAACTGGGCTGGATTGGGAGGAGAAATGGGCTAAAGTAACCCACGTAATGGGTCCTAAATAGCAGTAAACGGCAACGCGGCAGAAGGAAATAATGGGACGGACTCGACTCTTTTCGCAGGGATTGCGAAGAACAGCACTGGATAGGGATAAGTGAAAGAGGGATAGGAGGCCTTTGCCCAGCAGTGGGGCACAAATACTTAATCATAATCTGCGTAGCCTAGCTTTTTCCCAACTATATTGGGGTCGGCTTCCAGTCTAAACGGATGCAGTTGAATACCAATTTTTTACATGGACCGACTGCCTATCCGACCACCATGACCCAATTAATACGATACCCTTTCGTAAAACTAGTTGCACAAATGCCTAATAATCCTGATAAATATCTTGGTTGACCTTGTACCATTGTGACTAGACCAGATAGTCACCACATTTGTCTATGCAACAGCCTAATTACACGTGATTTGTAAGCGCAGTGACTGCTACAGCTGACCTGTTGCTGCTGTGCGCGTACGCATCCTTGGGCCACATTGTGTGGCGCAACCTGGCTCGCTGAGATGAAGTCACTTTGTAATAACTACTGTTTTTGGTGTGTTGCATAGATGGTCTTCATAAAATAAATTATGTTATGCTAACTAGCAATTTTATTTCAATTGGTGAAGTTCTCAAGAAGAGTCAAAAATCATCGTTATTTTTCTGCTTACCCCAAAGTACTTAGTTGGGAAAACCAACTAGAAGTATTTTGGGGTGGATGGCTTCCAGTCTAACCGTACACAACTGAATAGTAGGTAGTATTTTACATTCACACAAACCAGACCCTTTCAAATTATAAATCAAATCTCACTTGTAGAACCTTGAAAAATGGAGGAAATTAGATATTATTCTTGAAAAATGGTACACGAAAGAAATGTACGCTTAGTCATAATTATTGGGGGGTTTTTTTCTTAATTTGTGCCCGGCTGATGGCAATAGGCCCGCTATTACATGGAACTGGCGAAATGTGGGTGTACTATTACCACCTATGCTTAGGCCTTCGGCGATTACATGCGTGATGTTATGTTATTGAGAACATAGACAAACATTTCAGTGTTCAAGAAACTTATATACTTAACTAGTCTATTATTTACAGGGTGTTCCTTATTAACTTTATTAAAGTTGGTTGACAGCAGTTGATGCATTGTTATTGCTGTTAGATTTTAGGGTTCCGTAGTCAATATAGAACCCTTATAGTTTCGCTATGTCCGTCTGTATGTCCGTCCGCACTATATCTCAAAAAATCTTAGTACTAGAAAGCTGTAATTTGACATGAATATACAAATGAGTTACGCCGACAAAGTGTTAAAGTAAAATATTATATAGATTTTTTTTTAGGATATCTCCAGTACCTACACATTAAAGTGGGGATGATTTTTTTTTCTCGCGATTTCCGTTGTGTGGGATGTCGTTGGATAGGTTTTAAAAATATTGCGAATTTGCTTAAACAGTTTTTCGATTAAGGGATTGGTTTGTAAAATATTAAGCTTTTTAAAGTGCAAACTTTTGTTAGACCCAAGTCTGGCAACCTAAACCATCTATATGGGTTATGTTTGGGCGTGTGAAAAAAATCTAGGTAGTAGCATATATAGGGTGTAAAAGTACCCTTAACGCAAACGAAGGGCATTTGTTCTCCCCACCACTGCGATCATTTTTTTGTTGTAGACCATACCTGGGAACCTCCTAGTTACGGAGATATTGGGGGTCAAAGTTCCAAATTTTTCACAGCTGTTTTTGTAAATACCTACTAGTATTTCAGGTTTTAACTTTACTTAAATTACCTCCATGACCCGTTTACTATCCAAAGCATCCACTAGCACAATGTTTTAAGAGGTCTACTTTGAGTTTTACCGTAAAATGTGATTTTTGACCCCATAAAAAAAAGTCATTTCCCAGCAAAAATTTTTTTGCGTAGGTACTTAGTTTGATGTACAGAATGCTTGGTTGACGGATGCGTGAAGGGTTCGTTTACACCCTGTATAACGAAAATAAAAGGAAAACTATCACAACTAAGTAGGCTTTACAAGTTTACGAGTAATAGTCGACCAACTTATAAAATGTACTTGTTTGAAATATTTTCCTGTACATAATGTATGGCGCAGGTTTCAAAACTGCAAATGTAAGTTTGTTTTATTTTTACAACAAAAATCATCGTTCAGAGGCAGGTAGGCAGGGTGGTTAATCAGTTTAGTGAGAGTCACATATTTTGATGGGCAACTATGGAACCCTGCATTGTGCGTGGTCCAACATGCACTCGGCCGGTTTTTCAAACTTGTGCAGGAAAACTTTTATTGAGCTTGCATTGCGACCTGTTTATGTAGGTATTTGGTGAGTCGGAACTAAAGTTTATTTAAGAAATAGAGAAAGGAATAAATAGTGCACTAGTTTATGTGTATTACGTGTGTATTGCGGCCTGGCCTTGGCTCTGTTATACATATTTTCTTGACTTGTGCTTTTATAGAGTCAAGGTGGTAAAGCTAACTAGCCTGACTGCCAAGTACACTTTAGCCACTATAGTGACTTAAAAATATGAATTTTATGTTATGTTTGTATAAAATCATCACGCCTGTAATCTCCGTGGGATTTGGCAGGAGCATACCTAATATTACACTCACATTTCACCAGTTATGTTTAAATATGTAGGTAATGTAAATAGGCAGCGACCCTATTGCGATACATTATGTTTGACTCACAAAGACGTGTTCCGGATACTTATAATTATAACTGTAGGTTTAAATAAAACAGAAATTACTTTATTTTCAGAATGCACAGTGCACGGGAACTTGTACGATTAATACCTACCTATTAAAAATAAATTACTATTTTGATAGAGGTAGCACAGAATCGTGACCGTTTGACGGAATGGAGGGACCGAGGGACGCAGTTGGAAAATACGGGCTAGCTATAATAATAATAAATAGAACTAATGAGTCAAAATATTTATTTAGGATCGCCAATAGCTAATAAAAACTAGCGCTAACAAAAGGTTCTTGGAGAAAGCTCTTAATTGTAAGCCATACGAGCACATACGAGCCAGCTCAGTAAAACATTCGTTCGGAAATAATTGGAACAGAATTCTAACTGACAGTTTATTTCCGCTCCTCCGATTGGTAGTGAATCGCTTCGTTTTACATTTTGCCAATTTCTCATTCGATATCATTGATTGACAGCGAGCGATCACGGCAATTTTCAACGAACAAACACACATATTCTGTATAATTATGCAATTTTGTTTCCAAAAATTTAAACAAACATGAGCTTTTGGAAAAATGATGCTCTTTCGCGTATTTTTTTTACGCTAACTCAACCTTATGTGCAGGCTATCTACAAATTAGCTTGAGTTAGCAATTCAATTTCTTTAGAACTAATAATTTTATTGTAAAATTAACATGCATCCAACAAACACCAGACTAACACTGGCCGGCAAACTACAAAAAAAAAAAATCTGAGATGAAGATGAAAAAAAAATCGAGGACAGCACGATCTCAATCATTACTGTGTAAGATTCCACACTAAACCTGTCACCCAGACATCTTGGTCTCGAGTAGTGAATGGGCAATAAACAGCAGCCAAACAGCTGTACCTACTATATAGTAGGTACAGCTGTTTGGCTGCTGTTTGCGGTTTTTTGGCGCAATGGTTGCCATATTCATCGACATCTTACATTCAGTAAATTATCGACCCACTACACACAAGACACACAGAGGTGTTGGGTCTAGAAGCACGTTCTACTGTTCCTTCCACAAAAATATAACTAAGTAGGATTTTTTAAATTTCATCGTCAATTTTACCGTAGGGAAACCCCGTGTACCTTTTACTTAATTTACCACCAGTCTTTTTCCGGACACGAATTCAATGAAACTCCTGCTATCTTACCAGCTGTCTCATCCACCAGTTTGATTATCTTATTCCCGTAGACATCATCATCTGCCTAGCCTTTTCCCAACTATGTTGGGGTCGGCTTCCAGTCTAACCGGATGCAGCTGAGTACCAGTATTTTACATGGAGCGACTGCCTATCTGACCTCTACAACCCAGTTAATACTAGGTAATACGATACTCTTTGGTGAGACTGGATGTCAGAATTTCAGGTCACTGACTACCTGTAACGACTGCCAAAGCTCTATATATGGCAGCCGGGACCAACAGCTTAACGTGCTTTCCGAGGCACGGAGGAAACTCGGTATGTCGGGCGGTCACCCATCCACAGACCGACCTAGGCAAGCACAGCTTTACCTAAAGATCGACCCGAGTGGCAGTTCTTATTAAGCCACGAGCTCCTCCTATTCCCGTAGACATAATAGCACAAATTACTCTAATAGCCTAAATAATTGAGTAGGTACACAAATGTGTACTGGACGGCTAGACAGGCAGACGCGTCACTTGCACCGTTATGTTAAATAGCATACGTCGAGTGCTATTGTTGTTGTTGTGTTGTTTACGGCTGTACTCACCACTCGCCAGTGCCTACCGCACGTGTATTCGGGACGGGCACATTCGCCAGAGAGCAATCTGCTCATTATCTAAGCGCTGTGGAACCATTTGGATTTTTAAAACGTCTATTTAAATCCTTGTTTTCTAATAACAAATAGCAACCTTACCTACGTTTCAATTTTGTTGATTTTAGAATGACTAGAATAGAACTTTTGTAAAAGTCATATTTTTTTTGAATGCGCAAGCAGGTAGCTTGGAAGTACCTACTTGGAACCGAAGGCACAGCCGAAGGCGTGACGGACGGTGGAAGACTCTAGATCGAAATCGGCGTGCATTTTATTAGTTTCTAAAGATCTCAGCTGTAATTTATGTATTTATTAACATACAAAGGTGATGAGATGGAAATATCTTCATTCAGGTTCACATCCCGTGCATAGAGTAAAAGAGAGACAGTAAAATGCATAATAACCGTTAGTAGGTAATTACTTATCCATATAGAATTAAATTATAATCACGCCGTAATGAAACATTTTCACAATAGTACTCATGTCATTAGATTCAGTGAATACCGCACAAGATTGCAATGAACCATTAGAACGTAATGCAAGGTTGATTCAAATAATTATTATGCGCATTCGTAATAATACAACATAAGTGATACAGTAATCCCGTCGGGGCTGCGGGTTGTTCGAAAGAGATACCGAGGCCTCGACACAAAGGGCTAAGAAGAAACGTGGGTGGTTTTTAGTCAGTAGAAGTTGTGCTTATGCTCAGCGGTAGAGCGTGGCTGTTTGCTTTAAATAAAATAAAAGAAATCATTCAACAAACCATAAATGTAAGTAAGAATAAGTAAGTAGTAAGGTTTTTTTTAAAAAAAACGTTGCCCAACACTAGGAATTTCTCCTGTATCGTGGGTGCGTTTACAAACATTTAAACTCACATACACAAATACCCAGACCCGGAACAACTATCTGTAGGCCATACAAATATTTGTTCCGTGCAGGGATCGAACCCGCGATACGCAGCGCAGCAGTCCAATTCCTCAGCCACTGTGCCAACCGTGCCGTCAACTTATTTGCCGATTATGACTATGACTGTACCCAGTCATTCATTGAGAAAAACTTTCGAATACTACTCGCGTAAAAACCCACATTACACAAGGCATTCTCAAGAGCATAACATTACTAGCGCATGACACACTATGGCATAACGCCGACATATCGCAATTGCTCAATGATCCAATCAGGTCCTTCCCCCTTGGGACATAGCCCCGCATCCCCCCGCACTAATCTTCAAAGACACTTGACATATCTAGAACTGGGCTGGTTGTAAAATCTGGCCGAGATTTAAGGCCCGTTTGTGTAATGTCATTGACACTACTAAGTGGATGATATACTCTTTAGGACCGGTACGAGTTCTACAGTTGTCTGTGGGTCACGAGCACGTATGGCAACCATCATAGAAAGAAATACCTAGGTTAATGACGATTCTTTTTTGGAGGAGTAGGAAAATCATAATTTAAAGGTTAGCCCTTTAATTGTACCTTTTTTGCTATTATTTTCTGATTAATTTCGTTGCGGGGTCCAAGAGAGATAGACTGTTTTTCTGGGACTTCGTCGAGTTTAATTTACCACTTTTAATTATGGCGTTCAGGAGTTGCACTGGTTTGGGAATAGTGTGGCGGGCTGCCTTGCCTTTTCAAAACTACATATGTTAGGATTTGCTCCTGAAGGCGAACTCCAATATTTTACATGAACCTTGCCTATTTGACCTCTATAGTCTCGCATTAATATTTAAGCAATACTTCCACGACCCTATTAAGTCTGTCCAGTGTCTGTACTTCGAAATTGTTCTGTCCTTGGAGCGGTTCAAGAATAAGGCTTTGATATGACTATTTAACGACAGTACCACCTGCTAGAATCCCACACAAATCGTTAAGTCGGCCGCGGAAAAGGTCACAATTTTATTGAGTTCATAAATAAGAGACAGAGGAATCCATTTATTTTTTATCAAGGACATGCCGACCAAGTTCTTGTTGGGGAGTATTTTTATTAAATTTTTAAGTACGTAATTACTGAGTTCGTAACGGACGGGACGTAGTTCAAACGTTTTATCTATTTTATTCATTAGTGATTCGGTCATTGGACTTATTCCCTTAGCTTTGGAAACCCAATTCTATGTTCAACATTTTATCAAGTCAACTTATTGTATAACTAGCTGATGACGGTTATCGCGACCGATGTCGGTTGTCGCGACCAAAAGTAATATTTTCATCCCCTTTTCAACCCCTTACAAACCTTTTTTCGCATTAAAAAGTAACCTATGTCCTTTCTCAGGCTCTAGACTATCTGTGTACCAAATTTCACTTAAATCGGTTCAGTAGTTTTGGCGTGAAAGCGCGACAGACAGACAGAGTTACTTTCGCATTTATAATATTAGTAAGGATGTCGTTAGACCTGCGTCGAAAAATGTTCAGGTATCTATTTCGTTGGACGTCTTCCGAATCATCGCTTTGTGCACTAAAACTGAATATCATCATATCTAGATAGTTCCTTGCGCGATATGAGCGCTCTTCTCTAGTACACAGAGCCACCTTAGTACGGCGAGGTCTTGGATTTAAATCTTTGCTCTATAGTGATTGATAGATCAAACCCTCAGTGAACATTGAATAGGTCTACAATAGAAAAAAGTTTTTGGAACCCGGAATTCATTGTCTTACCAACCAAAGGACACTTCGTCCAAAACGAAAATGACAACTAGGACAAAAAAAAGTTCACGGATGTGTGGCATCAATTACCATGAGACTTCCAAAATATTGCTATCACGATCACGTATTACATACACTTTCATTCGCATATCCGACTTCATCGCAACTTTCGCTTCAATCAATTACCGAATCCAATTATCGTCAATAGAATCATCAGCGATTGGCATAGCGAATAGACAATGAATGTGTCTCACTGCGTGTAACTGTGTCTGTAAGTCTAGTGTAGTCTTTGTCTGTTTATTCATAAATAAGTCAAATGTTGGTTCGTTAGATTACTGGGGTATGGATGGGTATATCTATATGGACACAAGTGTCAGGGTCATAAAAAACCCTGTTTTATAGAAAATCGTAATAAAGTAGCCTCTTTTAAGGACCTTAGCCTCCTCTGTAACTTATTTAAGGGTTTAACTATAAATACCAAGGTTTTACTATAAATAGCCTTCCACGAACGGCTAAAAATATTACTACTACCAATATTGGTCGTAGTTAGGTACTGCTGCGTTAAAACATGAGACATGCCTCCTCAACCATTACTGACGCAAAGGAAATGGGCTCAAAATGCTCCAGAGCTCCTAGTGTCCGGAAAGCGGGAACTGTACGACTTACATCTTTCTAACTATTTATTTAGTGCATCGAGAACATTATAAACTTGGATAGCTAAAATGTCAGTAGTGTGGCTCAGTTGCAGTACCCTAGTGGCCGTGAGCAGGGGCCAGGGACCGCCGGAAGACGGGCAGACGGAGAAAGCGGCTCCTATTAGCGGTGCCCTGCTAACTGCTCGATATATGTTTCTATTTTATCGCATAGCTACATGTGTGGAATTTTGTACATGTATATGGTGTCAAAATTGGTCGGTCGATTTTGAAAAACCAATGTGAATAGCATTTGGTGCTTTCAAAAACTCGACATAAAATAAAGTTTTTTATATCGTTCCTGATTACAAAACGTAAATAAAGTCCCAAAAACACAATGCATGAAAACATTGTGTGAGTGTATTCATAACATAAGAACATAACCTCACCTGTACCTAATAACGTGCAGCTGTGGAAATCTCTGAGAAGTGCAGCGTTTGAACGCAATTTTATTTAAATTTTATTTAATAAGATGACTGAATGTTTTCCACTGGAACCTTCTCGATATGAACAATTGATCCCTTTTTTTGGAGGGTGGGAAATCATCAAATGACTCCTCCCGCTCTGGGCAGAGCGGTAGGGAGTGTCTGACTTTTACTGAGTAAAAACCACCCATGTCCTACTTAGCCCTTTGTGCCGAGGCCGCGGTATCTCTTTCGAACAACCCGCAGCCCCGACAGGCACTATTGATCCTAGGCCACTAGTGCGGCTAACTGCGGTTTATTGTATGTCAATCAATCATCTTTAAATCTTCTAATGGATGGCATATGATAGTAGAGCTATGGAGCTGAATACTAGGAAACTAGTCACAAAAGCTGGGCTGCGGGTCCCGTCGGGGCTGCGGGTTGTTCGCAAGAGATACCGCGGCCTCGACATGAAGGGCTAAGAAGGAACATGGGTGGTGTTTTTAGTCGGTAGAAGTCTGACGATCCCTTTCGGTCTGCCCAAGAGCGGGAGGGGTCATTTGATGATTTTCTACCCACCATAAAAAAAGGTGTTGTATTGTGGATCAGAAGTAGGTTAAGCACTACCTGCTAAGTGCTAATTATGTAACTGGACAATTTTTTTTTCCGAGTTGCAAGGCAGAACCACATCGACACCTCCATGCAATAACATCGTAACTCACTTTTTGTGATTTTACAGGAGAGCGATTTTAAAGTTTGAAAAATTATAGCAAACTCAAAACACCCCTTACAATTTTTGAAGCTGGCTCTATTTAATATAGTTTAGGCGGACTATAAATAGGTATGGTTAAGTTGTAAAAGAAAAATTGTTTTCATGGGTTTTCATGACTTACGTGAAAAACAAAACAGTGAAATGACATATAAGTTACGAGGACAAACATTGTATGTCTGAGTTACAATTTAGTTTTTTTGTAGTTTAATTTATTTTTGTGGTCAGATAATTGTAACTCCAAGGTGTTAAGTTACATAAAATGTTTTTATATAGTAAAAATTAAGTTAATTCATGCAATCCAAAACAAATCTGTAAATACACATCTCATAATGCGATAATGTATTATTATTATACCTATTTTTGTGTTTGTTATTATGTTGTCTTATTAATTTGAAAGATAAAAGAAACATTTTGTAGTACTTAAATATTATTTAATGAGATCACAAAATCAGAATCAGCAATTACAAAATAGCAGAACTTAACTGAATACCTTCTTATATTATTCAACATAAAATTAAGACACTAAGTATGTATCTTTTAAAGGTAAGTAACAATTTTTTAAACATATTAAAAAAACAAAAAAAAACTTATTAAAAATATTAATTTTCTTCATCACTGTGATTGTCTGTAGCTAGCTGAGTGGAATGTGGAAGATTTAAATAAAAACTATGATAAATATCTGGTATTGCCTTACATTGACACAAGCTTACAAGGTCGTTATACTTTGCTGTTGATATTGGGAGCACTTTATTGTACAATAAAGGAATACTTTGTCCTTCGTTTAACTGTTCATCAGATTTTTCTTCCGGCGCTCTATCAACGCGTGCATAGCATCCCCTTCAGATTGTGAGTGTCCTACTTCAAAATAGTTATGTGTAATTGTTATTCCAAATAGTTTACATGCATGCGAGTACATAGCTATTATTATTCGATTGCGGTTTTGTCCGCCACAGCAATCGGAAAAGAAATTAAATATACGGAATCCTTCTTGGTATTTCTTTTTAATAAAAAGAAACACAGCGCTACTAATTTCTGAGGATCCTTTCTTGCCAATTGTCTCATTCCAGACGTACGAGTATCCTTTGGCCTTTCCTATATCATATATAGTAAAATTATATACCGCAAACTCCCTTTTGTAGTAAAAGAGCGAAACTTCAGATTGGAGTGTAGTCAATACTTTCTTTACAATCTGATTGTTTTGACTGAGACTTACAAGTGTCTTTCACCTCTCTTACCACTGTTTTGTTCGCAATATGCAAGGAATACTCTAGCTTCATGTCTTCTTTTTCGTTTTCAGTCCCTCTCTTATAGCGGTCGCAAAGAATACAAAGGTCCTTCTTAGGCTTGTGGAATTCAATATTATATTCAGTATAAAATATGTCCTTATATTGCCTAGAATTTGCCACTTGTTCCAACGGACGATTTTCTTTCATCCAATCGACGTAAAGCCTGTACAATGCAGGGTATGTTAAAGTTTCTTCAAAGTAGAGCTTTGAGGTTCTTTTTCTTACATAATGTGAATCCACTGTAGGAATTAATGAAATATGAGCCCTAACAGATTCTTTAACTTCATTTGGTATCACATTTTTCCGATTACTATGTCGCCCCCTCAAGTCTCCTGCCATCAATCAAGAAAAACGCAAACGAAGTTATTCGAGAGTAAAATCAATGAGTAAAATTATTCAAGGGTTAGTTACTCTGATTTAACATGGTGTTTGGTCGAATCCGCCCTAAATAGAACATCGCAACTCTAGAAACTAACGTAAAGATCCGTGCAACATCATTGTAACTCAACTTACAATGCAGTAACAGTACATTTTATGATCATAAACCGTAATTTTATCATGTACATAGATTGTATCTAATGTTACAATTTTGTTGTACTTGATAAACAAGCTACTCATAATATTTTCTATAAATTGTAAATCAAGTTGCAATTATAAGTATTGTTGACAAAAAATATTTTTTGGATTAGTTACAATACTTTGACGTTGGTTTATTTTAGAAACGAAAGGGAATAGAATTACAATGATAGTACAGAAAAAATGCATTTTTTTTTTACATAACAATGCCGTTGTAACTCAATTTTTGGAAAAAAGTGAGTTACGATGTTATTGCATGGAGGTGTCGACATGGTCATGGGACTTACTACTTTAGGCTCCGACTTTACTACCGAGTGCCTAGAAAAGCCTGATTTTCAGGCAGTTTCAAGATGTTCCTTAATCATAGTGCGGTAATGGCAATTTGCTAGGTAAACACACCAGGCACCGAACTTGGCTCTGACTACGTGTAAAACTATTCAAGAGAAAAACTAGCCCTACTAAGAAAACTCGAACCGGTTTGTTATAGCACCGATAGTAATTGCTAGGCAATGTCCTTCAACATACAACTATTGCAGAGGTTCAACCGGCCGCGAACCGGGTCACACTTTACACTCCCTTCACTCTGGACATTATTTAATCCAGACAAATCTAGTTCTTAAATCATCATGACCTCAATTATCCAGTTCTGCCCAAAATAAATCTTCAATTATTTTACTTCTGCAGATAGCAGTCGAGCATTTGATATAATTTATAAACATAACATGATCACGCCTGTAATCACCGACTATAGGCAGAGGTGTACCTAATAGTACCCCCACATTTCGTCAGTTATGTTTAAGTCCCACCCAAGGGCGGATCAAGGTTTTTGGAACGAAGTTCCTTATCGCGCGTTGTGAAAGGGGGCTAGACGGAAAAAATTCTTACGAAAAGTTGTCACGACACTTTTTGCTATAGTAAGCTATTGTAAGCTGTGCGGCGTCGCATGTTTCTCTGTCTGTCTCTCTCTCTCTTATAGAAAGCAAGCCAGATATTTTCATTTCTACATTTTTTTTTTTTTTTTTACAATAACTTCGGTCCATCCGGGTGTTCCTCGACACCTCTCAAGTTTTTTTTCTGGGGGGGGGCACATGGGGCAGACAAAATTTGCAAAAAAGAATACCTTTCTTTTCGGAAGTCGATGGCAAAAAAGTCAATGAAACAAACAATGACATTAATTTGATTTGTAAGTATGCACTGTGATTGGAACTCTATATAACCGTCTGGGGGGGGGGGGGCACGTGCCCCCGTTATCAACCATCAGCAAACTATAAGAATCGGTCCAGGTTTTATTTTCTCTATGAGTTGGGGTATGTTATCATAGGAGACAACCATCCAAGAATTGGTTTAAGGCAGTGTACGTTATCTTGCTTGGCGTAGTAGATCGTTGAGAAACAATGGAGGATCGGATATTGTTGATGACTCCATGGCTCCAGTTGTGCGGTGTTTGGTGTCATTCAGTACGAGTGGTGCTCCCGCTGCCCGAGTGACCTACGACTGCGCCTGCGCCGGTTACTGCACCACGCTTACTTTATAATACTAGGTGTTGCCAACGGCTTCGCCCGCTACAATTCGAAAATTATCCCCCGGGAAGATAAAATCAGGATAAAAACTATTCTGTGTGTTAATCCTGGTTAAAAACTATCTGTGTACCAAATTTTATCCAAATCCGTTCAGTAGTTTTTGCGTGAAAGAGTAACAAACACACATACTCACAAACTTTCGCCTTTATAATATTAGTGTGAAGTGTGATAGTAGGATCGTTGAACTGTGTTGTACTTTACAAAGGTTTAAAGCTGATTGATGTTTCTTCGATTAAAGTTAGTTACAAATCGATTATAGTTATTGACAAAGAAATCTGAGACAAGCTCGGCCGAAAGATCGACCCGAGCGGCTATTTTTAATTAGTCTCGAGGTTCTCTAAAATGATATTACCTACGTATCTGCTGAACTAATGTTACATTCTAACTACCAGCTGAGTAGCGTATCAGGCATTTAAAATCTGAAGCAGCCATGGGAAATGCACGTCAGATTAACTCCTGCATAAGTAGACAATAGTTACTACTGAGAAATAAATAGAAATGTCATGCATAGGTTCACGGTAACTGGTAGGGGCGCCTCATATGTAGAAGCCTGTTCGGCGCACCCTGGCCAGCTCTGATACGATCATGATGATTCATGAATCTTTTTACAATGAGCACATTATATAAACGCGGAGATTCGTCGATAAAAATGTTTAAAACATTGGGTAAAATTCGATATTCGTTGTCAAGTTATTACACGATAAGTAATCAGATTTCCTTTAAACTTAGTACTTAAAGTAACTTATATAATATGACAATAATAATGTTTTATTTACAACCCTTATTACAATGTTTTTCTTATTAAAGACAAGGTGTACATCTATCGACTTAAAATAGGTGATTGGACATTGCTTACAATTTTTGGTTTAACTGGGGACTGTAGCTAGGACTTGGCAAAATATGTATAAGTATCCCTGACTCCGAAACTAGGCAAAGCCTGTATCTTCAGAGCCAGTGGTTCCTTCTTGGGGTCTTGTCAGCCGTTACAATGAAAAGCAGAATTAGTTAACAAAAATAAAAATATGCAGCAAACTTTATATCTGATTTCTGCCTCTCTTTTGAAAGAACGACTTTTCATCCAGTTCCTAAGGTGATTTACCGCAGAGAACGTCCCCTCGAAAACTCGATAAAAATGGAAAGACAATATCATCATCATCATCATCATCTGGGTAGCCTTTTTCCGAACTATGTTGAGGTCAGCTGCCAACCGGATGCAGCTGTCTAACCGGATGCAGCTGAATACCAATATTTTATATGGAGCGACTGCCTATAGGACATCCGTAACCCGTTAGTACTAGGTAATAACCTTGGGAGGACTGGCTATCTAAACACGTTCAGGCCACTGACTACCTGCAACGACCATCAAAGATCTTTGATGGTCGTTGCAGGTGTCAGTTTGTTCCGCCACTTCTTCTTTCCAGCTAAAACACTAGAAAGTGTCGAAGGGTGGGCGTTTTGGGGGACTGTCACTTGTAAATAAGTAAAGTAAATTTTGACGTTCGAAAAGTGCTGATTATCAGCCTAGTTTGAATAAATGACTTTTGATTATTATCCTCGGACCAACTTAGGCAAGCACGGCTTAACATCAAGTCCGACCCTAGCGGCTGTGAACTCCACAAATATAACAATCAAGTCGAAAATGCATTGGATTGATATGAGTTACCAAAAAACACACTGAATTCTTGTTGAAAGTGATTCTAGTAACAAGAAATGTTTTGAACGCGATTCCCATTCCTCAGTACAACTAAATGACGTTTACTACACGTGTACACGTGTAGCCTACCTGCCAGAATAAGTGGCGTGTTGTTCAATTGGGTGGCAACGTGCACTCACGCCAGGTCCCGTGTCATAAAGCGTATCGTCTATTGTGTATTGTGCTCAGTGTTCAACCGCTCAGCCGCTCGGTTAGCGGCAGCCAACACCCCCACAATTTGTAGCTCCGTTTGTTGGAGATATGCTCCGGTATTGGTGACTTTGGAGAGCTAAAACTCTGGTTTTAATTTACTGGTGGAACTACCGCTAGGTATTTTTGGGCGTTTTTAGTATTAGGCCGAGATATACCCGTTATTAAGCACATTTTTTGGCTCGGCGTTATTGCAAGATTCAGATATGAACTTGTCTAAACGAATGCAATTTTCATAGATACCAGCCCTTTTTTTTAGAGGGTTGGAAATCATCAAATGACTCCTCCCGGTGGCACCAAATGTAATTCAAACGTATTATCTATTTTATTCAATAGTGATTCGGTCATTGGACTTATTCCCTTAGCTTTGGAAACCCAATTCTATGTTCAACATTTTAACAAGTCAACTTATTGTCTAACTAGCTGATGACGGTTATCGCGACCAAAAGTAATATTTTCATCACCCTTTCAACCCCCTTTATTTTTGGGGTGTGGGGTGGGAAATCATCATATAACCTGTCCCTCTCTGGGCGAAGCGGCAGGGAGTGTCAGACTTCTACTGACTAAAAACCAGCCATGTTCCTTCTTAGCCCTTTGTGTCCGACGCCGAACTCGCAACCCCATAGATATCAGCGCAAGAAACACTTTCTTTAATTACAAAGAAACGTCTTTAATCCAATTTCTATTATTCTAATCCAAATTCCGACATCACTTGTAACGCTCATGTATATAAATGTTAATTTAGAAAGCAATTAATTACAATTCAGTCTCAGCAGCTACATATTATTATGTAAATCATGCCATGTATGAACATATATTATTATATATTGTATATGTATATTTATGTATGATGATGATGATGAAACGCCGAGAAAGCGAAAGCAATGTTATGGAGCGAAACATGTTTGCGAAAAATATTGGATCGAATTACTTAATTAGATCATGCTGTTTCTTTTTTTGTAAAATATGATCTTTACTTAGTATTGTTGAGACACAAGCATCCTCTTCGGTCCTGAGAGGAAGATCCTAAATCCATAATCTACTACGCGGGGCCAGTTTGGATTTGTGGAAGGCACAATAGGTCTAAGAATTATTGACTTTTGGGCATGCAAGTTCCTCAAGATGTTTTTCTTCAGTAATTTAAAGACAGTGATGATGAAATAATTCATAATGTATCATAACATTACGCTTGTAATCCCGGACGGTTTAGGCAGAGGTGTTAGTAATATTATAGTACACCTACATTTCGCCAGGTCCCAGGTACCAGGAGGGGTGGCCAGCACCCGGGCACAAATCATTGACAGAAATTCTTGTCGGAAAACCCAATGACATATTATTATGTCCGACCCGGGAATCGAACACAGGACCTCATGCTCAGCAGTCATGCTTGCGACTAACGAGGCAGTCCGAGACTTAGAAATAATTTACACAAAACAAATTGCCTGCCTGGGTTCGAACCTTCACCTGCAACTCATACTGGGCCCAAGTATCCAATAAGATTGTTTCCACCAAAACTTGTTGGACTGGCAAAAGACCGAATCAGGTATGCGGAGCTGACTGCCGACCTTCACGAGTTGGAGAGGCACTTGAAGAGAGAGAGAACAAAATATATCAAGAGAAATCATTGAAATACGCTAAATGATGGAATGTTACAAGACAGTAAATTAATGTAGTGGAAAAAAACGTAATGTCCAATTCGGATGTGTTATGGATTAATGGATGTTGATGGGATGTCGTTGAATATAATAGAGGTCAATGAACTCACTATTCAAGATGTATATTCGTGTTGAAGGGAAAATTGCCGGAAGGGTTTTATATGGGAAAAGTTTAACAAGGTCAGTAAAAAATTACGGCAATTGTAAAATCTCATTCATAAGTTAACCACAGTTGTAGTTGTTGTTTTTTAAATTGGCAATAGCGTTCATTGACCCAATAACATTTAATGCCGTTCTTTATTTTAAAAAAAAAACGGCGACAACGTCTTCTTCATCGTCTTCGTGAATTCGTGATCTCCAATTTTTTCCCAATTATAAAAATACTTACCTCATTGTTTTGGTTTGTGCAATGAGATATTAGGGAAAAGAACAGTGCCCTATTGGTTCTTGCCATGCTAAATCGGAAGCCTTTACATTAGACGAAAAAGCATTTTATTACTGCAATTCAAACAGCATCTAATGATAATAATTTACCATCTAATCCTGGTCATCACATTACTTGCGCACACGCAACCGTACTGTCAGCAAAAGAAGTTAATTTACACTACTCTACTCAAAGTTTCAAAGTAGGTTTTTTAATAAAAACTAGTTATTAATTACTCGTTACTAACAAGTTATTGAAGTGTAAGGAATATTAAAATAATAATGTTCTGAAACATTAAAAATAATAACTGGAGTCCTGCTAATTAATAACTGAAATTCCGAAATGTTAAACTGCTTCTGTTGCTGACCGTACCAGCTGCTTAGTGCATATTGTTCCGCAATCAATTTGCTCTCGTCAATGTCGACGTGGGCTATCTAAATTTCATTGTTGTTACATTTGTATAGGAACTGTATAATAAGTGTAATACTGATGCGATAATATTGTTTATGGAGAGATTGAAGGTCATATTATCGTAGTTACATCCTTTGCGAGATGCCACTTTTGACTTAGATCCTGATTAAAACTGCCTTACTACAGCATATCATTACTAACTTACTAGTCAATAAACAACTTAATTCCGTAACTCCTGAGCCTACATTCACGGCCAAGCCATCTTTTTAGCCGCAGACATGAGGTAACGTTTGTTGATTCATGGTAACTTAGCCATTCCTGCGTCGCGCACGCTACTTACACCTCGTTTACATTTGTGTCGCCGCAGTGATTTATGAACACTACCTTACTAAGCAACTGCTGGACATTCATGGTGTATAATAAAGTAGGGTGTATAATAAACTAGTCCGTCGAATGAAACAGTTGAAATACGGGGCAATCTATTACAACGAAGGTAGAAAGAATAGGGATGTTTACTGACTTAAAAAATATGATTCTAATTAGTCCGTATGTTAGATTATCGAAAAATATTGGATACGTATTTTTTGTTATATCAAAACAGACGAAGATAAAACGCGTCAAAGATTTGAGTGGGGGGTCGTGAGTACGTCACTCACCGGTAAAAAATGTCATACTAACGTCTTAGAATATGACGTTACACGAGTTTTCAAAGCACTGTATATCGTCTTCATTGTTTGTTAACGTGAAAAAATACGTGTCCAATATTTTTTGGAAATCTATCTGTCGGACTAATTAGATTTTTTTGTTAACTACCCTATTGTTTCTAGGAGGACGAGTCATGTGAACTCATGTGTAAAGAAAGTACGATTCAGGAGATAGTGCAGGGCGACGTTTTCTAAACTCAAACTCAATGGCACATACACCTAGTTTAGAAGTCAGGGAATTTAAATGATTGTGTCCTAGTTTATTTATAAGCCTTATTATACTCTTGTTTTTGTGTCTTGTATTGTGATGGCTTTTGGTGAAATAAAGAAAAGAATTTTGAAAAAAAAATTATAAAAAAAAAAAAAGTTTTTCCATCAGATAGGTACTTACAGGCACTTTTGAATGTCAAGAAAATAAAGAAATCCAAGCTACAGTCACAACACATAATAACTTGAAAAAGTATTGTAGTTGCTCATTCCAAAGTTGTGATCTCTATGGAGAGGAATAGGCAATATTGTTATAAAATCTTAGTTACATCATTCATGTTGACATTATTATGTGAGAACGATTAAAAAATATTGTTAAACCCAAGAGAACAATGCCATAGAATTTCAAAATATATGAAGAATTATTCTTATGTTTCGTGTAAACCGCGCGGGTATCGAAGTCGAGGGTAAATGCTTATGTTTTGATACTGCTTGGATGACCTTAGCATATGTTTTCATGCACTTGCTAATATTCTTTCAATGTTAAATTACATTTGAATGTGTATTTATAGAGGTTACAATGCCCAATTGGTCGTAATAAATATGCAGATAAATACATACAGGTCAAGCACAAAACCATCTTTTCGGGCTTGGCCGCAGTCGATTAAAAATGTCCAATGAAAACCGATTACAAATGTCCAAAGACGAAAATCTATATCGATTAACCGCCAATGATGTCACTGTCATCTACCCTTAAAATTGTGAAAATTCAGAAAGGTTCCTGATGCCAATCGGCCGTCTAGAAAAAGAAATGAAATAATCAAATAATAATGGTAAAGCCCATCAAATAGTTTTCCACCATCGTTGATCACGCAACGAAACAAATGACGGTGCCATCGATTGATTCAGGTAAATTGGCATTTAACTGGCTGGCTACGACTTCAACGCTCAGGCGACCCGCGTCTAGCGACAGAAATCAAGTGAAAAAGTTACGAGAGCCACGAGATGCCAAGACTCACCGAGACAACTTGAAGAGTGGAGGGACGGTACACACGAAGGAAAAAAAGGAAGCATAATGTGCGTACGGCTGAGCTGCCAAAAATGCAGAAACTAAAGGGACATTTTTAATAGAAGTAGGATAAACCATTGATGATAATGTGAGTACGACATATTTTTCAAGGTATTTCTGGGTTTATGAAGAGATTTTTTCATAGAGCTCAGGGTTTTGAAAAGGTATTTATAATAGGCATTTACTTATCATGGACGTAGCCTAGATTTGTATTTAGGTGAGATGCAGTGGCAGCAAGTCATCATCATCATCAGCCTATAATGTTCCCACTGCAGGGACTCAGGCCACGCGGGCCCAGTGCGGATTGGCAGATGTCACATGTCTTCGAATTTTTTGGTTCTAAGACATGCCGGTTTCCTCACGATGTTTTCCTTCACCGTTTTGAGAGCAGTGGTGATGAAATAAATTACACAAAGTAATGCGCCTGACTGGGTTCGAACCCACGACTGTCTTAAGTCGGGGCCACCACTGCTCCAGCAGCAAGTGCCAAAAGTTAATAATATTGTTGGATCAACGAAGGCTCCCGAAAAGCCAATCTCAAAATCGTATCACGCGAGGCCGTGACCGGGGCTAAGTATCAATTGATTCTTGGTAATAATTTAACATCGATAGCAAACGTGCGAGTTACTTTTAAATTTAAATGAAGGCTTCGATGTCAGGGTCATGTGTGGTGTGAGGTGGTGTGCACTTGAGGGGTCAGCCGATCATTAGGTTCCACGACAAATGACTTGGCTTGCACCCTGTAATTTGTGACCTAGGTACTAATAAAAATAAAGGTAATAGTTTAGTTTCAGTAGTGACTAATGGCGTAATTGACACATGATGTATTTGAAAATTAATTCTTGTCGTTTGTTGTTAGTTCATTGGTCGCAAGTAGTTGGGTAATGGGTTTGAATTTTTGAACCTATGAACTATAGTTTGAACAGTGCTATTTTTTTTTTACACGGTTCGTCGGTTTTAGACTTAGCTCTATATTTTCGAGTACACCTTGCATTTGTTTCCTTCAAGGACAAGGGGCGTAATTTAATGTTTATGTACCTATTAGTTTTTGCAAGTGGCTTCACCCGCGTGAATTACAGAAATTATCCTATAGGAGCCAACTTCGGGATAAAAAGTTACCTATGAACAGGTTGAGGTAAGCCAAACATCAAAATCCATTCAACACAATAGGGTAGTTAACAAAAAAAAAATTAGTCCGTCAGATAGATTACCAAAAAATATTGGACACGTATTTTTTTTTTCACGTAAACATACAATGAAGACGATACAGTTCTTTGAAAACTCGCGTGACGTCATATTCTAAAACATTAGTGTTTCATTTTTAGTGAGTGACGTCACAAACCCCCACTCAAATCTTTGATTCGTTTTATCTTCGTATTTGTTTATTGATTTGATAAAACAAAAAATACGTATCCAATATTTTTCGATAATCTAACAGACGGACTAATTAGAATCATATTTTTTTTAGTCAGGAAACATCCCTATTGTAATTTAGTTACATACTAAATGGCAAGCGTAGCTACAGTGACTACTAATTATGCATTTAAGTCTCAGACGCAGCCTAGCTGACTTCAACAGACTATAGTACAACAATAGTACAGATTATTGCCTCAACAATAGACCAACACTGACCTTTTGGAGACTTATTTGCAACATTTTTTCCATTACCTACAGACTTTGATTTACGAATGAGGCAAGTTTGGGTCACATGTCGAAGGCCCACTTGCACCACGGATCACTAAACGTTTTTATAACATCGCGCATCGTTTTGTTCCATCCAATCAATCGCTTGAGAAAGGCAGAACTATGGTCTGTGAGACAAAATCGAGTTTAATTTCGTGATTTAAGTTTAGAAACGCGTTGATGTCTTTTGAATTAATTAATTGATTTACAAATCAATTTATTTTTACACATTCTTGTATAATACGACATAAGATGTCTAATTAATGAATTAATAAAATGTTATGTTATTTATAATCTGTCGTTTTAGTAGCGGCCGGTATTAGTAACTAGTGTTGTAATCTGTGCCCGCGATTGAGTCAAAGTGGTCAAGGGCAGGGAAAGTGCTTAGACGTTAGTTGTGTATAGCATAGTAATATTTTGATATTTGATCAGTTTATTTTCAGTACTTAGTTAGGATTAAGGCGGCAGTCGGGGCCAACCGTCTATTTATTTCTGGACTAATCAGTACTAGAAATTCTGGTATTGCTCCACCCCTTAGCGCAGCGGGATTTGTCTATTAAACAGGCCTGATGTTATGTTTTAAATTTAGTAAAACGAAAGTTTTAAATAAATACGTCACTTTCGGATGATTTCTTATCTTCTTCATTGGAAATAAAAACAAAGGTAACCGAAACAAAAATCAAACTATTATCCGAGTCCTTTTTCGAGCTCAACTTTCGTCAGCTGGTACCCTTTAAAAAACAGTCACGTTTTCTTCACTAATTGTGAGTAGAAAGTATGTTCCTTTTCTTTAAAAGGGCGCCGGGCTTCCACTAAATAATTCACATGTGAATGTCCTTGCGACATGGCTTTTGAAAGGCCAACGCATGCGCCCCGACTGTCAAACGAAGCTAGTTCGGCAGTGGTCGGGTAACGTCGGATGACTTTGAATTTAGAAATGTTTTTGACGTCATTTTGGAAACGCATATTATGGAATACTAGCTGTTGCCAACATTTTCGCTCGCTTCAACTCGAAAATTATCCCACGGGAAGATAAAATCGGGATAAAAACTATCTTTGGTGTTAATCCAGGTTATAAACTATCTGTGTACCAAATTTTATCCAAATCTGTTCAGTAGTTTTTGTGTGAAAGAGTATCAAACATACACACACACACACTTTCACTTCTATATTAGTGTGATTGAAAAGGACTATAATGATCCAAAAAATTACCTAACTCCAAAATAGCAACTTTCGGGGAGAGTCAAAAGCGGCATAATTATACCTAGGTGACGGTACAATACCATTTTATAATTTATGTTCAGTTTAAATTAGATCCTGCTCCTGCAATGTCAATGCTACTAATAGAAAGCAGGAGGCCCTAAGCTGTAGCACGCCAATTGTCTAACACATTTTCTAACACAATCGGAAAGATTTTCAAGGAATTCTTTGTTTTGAAACTGAATGTTTCAAATACCCACAGCTTGTACGACTATATTAATAACAAGAACAAGAATAAGAATCTTTTATTTATAAACATAGTGAGATGTTCCAATAACTTAGCCTTAATATGACATAATATATGTATTTGACGACACGGTTGGCGCAGTGGCTCAAGCAGTTGACTACTGCGCTAGTGTCGCGGGTTCCATCCCCGCACGCAACAAATATTTGTATGGCCTATAGATAGTTGTTTCGGGTCTGGGTATTTGTGTATGTGAGTTTATGTTTGTAAACGCAACCACGTATAGGAGAAATTCGTATAGTGCGGCAACGCTTAAAATAAAAACGAAATGCATATTGTTTAAACTATAGTTTTATAACACAGCCGGTCATCTTTTTGCAATTTGATACACGTGTATATAACTACATATATTATTTACAAGATGATTGTTTAGTCACCCTCCAAATTCTCTTCTTCATTAATCTTTGGCGAAAATCATTGAATACGTGTTTTTTCTTTTAGTATCACTCAATACAAAAATATCACGATAACGTTTCAACGTTAAAACTTTGTGATTTGATTTATCGGAGAGCGGATAATTCTTTCGAGAAAATGATTTAATATGAAAATACGTATCGATTTTTTTTCAAAAATTGTGTTAGCGAATGATACCTAATGTCTAGAAAAAATTTGGACGGTGACTAATAAAATATCTTGTATATATGCTTAGTCTTACCAAGTGGTATCGTATTAGGCAGTACTAACTGGGTTGTGGAGGTTAGACAGGGAGTCCCTCCATGTATAATACTGGTATTAAGCTGTATCCAGTTAGACTGGAAGCCGACCCCAACATGGTTAAACAGATGGTGATGAAAACACTGCATCCTAACCAAGATATGGAGAGGCTAGTATAAGACATCAACTGATAAGTTATGTACTTAAACGATAACATAAACATAACATCACGCCTGTAATCCCCGAAGGGTTAGGCAGAGGACAGGTTGTACCTAATAGTGCACCCACATTTCGCCAGTTATGTCTAAATCCTATGTAATAGAGAGCGAGCGTATTGCCATCAACCCGGCACAAATCCAGACTCTGTGTTTGGTACTGAGAAATTCCTGATGGACAAACCAAAACAACGAAGCAGTCTCATATGCCTCCATATGCACTCCATATCAACACATATAATCGTTATATAAGCTCCTAAAATCAGCAACAAAAGGTCATTACTAAGCAATATTGGCAGTCCATTTGGTATATTGCCAGTAATCCATTACAAGCAATAGTTTGTATGTCTGATGACCTACCGACCTCAACTCCTAACTCATCATTAGTACTTTGTATCAATTGCAACACAAATTGACAATATGGTTGCGAATTTGATGATGTAGTAGTTTAGTGAACGACCTACATTGGTGGTGAATGTTTGCATGTATTCAATTATTTTTTTAGAATTACTGATTCCTACAGAAGGCCGATTCAAATGCATTCGTTTTTTATAATAATAATGATGATTTTAACTTATGATTGATAGCGTAGCCTATCAGGGTCAAATCTAAAGTAGACACGAGGTCGCTGCGTGGAATAACAAACATTAAGTTTTGTAGGAAACCGTTCTAAGAAGGTTTTGGCAAGCTCATTTGCTCATCATCGACTTTGTGCTGCGCTAGGAGCTGGTGCAGCGTGTCTTCTTTCTAGTTATATCATGTTTTAGTGCATTCAACATTTCTTTCTTTCATTCACAAACTTCTCCTCACGTCATATTTCTCATTCCTCCGCATCACATTCCCATTGGGATATTCGCGCTGATCGAAGGAAAACAGTTTCCAAGAGAAAATCGTAAAATTTGTAAAGAAGATGTCGAAGTCTTTTCTATTTATTTCTTGTGATGGTTAAATGAACTATTGTATTGTCTATTCAATTATCTCTAACACAATATCAGAGTTAAAGTGACATCGACCACAATTGTTATTGACGTGACAACGTCTTATAAATTGGTTTGCCGGGTGACACTTCAAGAAACTGCGTTACGCTCCGCTCACGTTATGCGCTCACAATGAGAGCGAGTGAGAGGCACGCGTCCAGAGCGAGAGAGAGAGAGTGAGAGAGATAGGCATACACACCGGTTCATGTCTTGCGCTTCTATTTTCGTTGTCACGTAAAACTTTCGCCCGTATACCGACTTTACAGGCAACCAATTTTTTTTTAATACACTTACGTTACGCGTTACATTGAAATTGGATTAAGATTGATTTACCATTTAAATCACGAATGTTAATCCCTGAACACCCACATATCAAGTCCCATGTAATAAGTGCTGAGCTGCTATTACTTAAATGGTTGAAGGTTACATTTACTATCTCCTTTAAATGGAATACTTAAGTCACTGCAATGGAACTTTGGTTTAAGGTTACTATTCAAAGTAGGCTAGAATGCAAATGAGATTATCAATCAAGCTAGGGGGACCAAAAAATTCAAGCAGTGCTAGTTTACAGACAGAGGCATATACATAAATATATAGTTTAATCCGTCCGTCCGTTTTGTCCGTCCGTCCGTCGTAGTGTAGTTTAGTCCGTCCTCAGCTAAAACACTAGGAAGTGGCGAAGGGCTGGCATTTTCTTCTATCTTGTGTCATTTTTGGTTTTCCTAAATTGCTGCTAGCTTAATTTTTTAAATCCAATAATGCCCAGCCTTTTATTCGCCCCATGTAAAATACTGGTATTCAGCTGAATCTGGTTAGACTGGAAGCCGACCCTAACATAGTTGGGAAAAGGTTAGGCAGATGATGAATGCCCAGCCTTTTGTGCAATGACTTATGATTTGTATTATGAATGTGTGATACTATCAGCACCAACTGATCCCGGAATCCAATTACACAATCTCTTTTCAGGAAGCAATGGCTTTACGGCACAGACAGCGCGACTAAAAACATCGCTTCAAAAGATTCCACCAGCGTAAATAATGGCCGGAGTTTCACTCGTTACCTATTCAACATATTCACGGCTTTAGATACAGACGGACAAAAGAGTTGTGTTACTGGCACGAGTGTACTACGCAGCTGATGGAATGACCTGATGGATAATAGGGGATAGGACAGATTCAAAAAAATATGATTCTAATTAGTCCGTCAGTTAGATTATCGAAAAATATTGGATTTGATTTATCAAATTAATAAAAATTGACGAAGATAAAACGCGTCAAAGATCATGAGTGGGGGGATGTGACGTCATTTGTAGGTAAAAAATGTACTGACATGTGACGTTTCCGAGGAGTTCACGAGTTTTCGAAGCACTGTATCGTCTTCATTTTTTGTTTATGTGAAAAAAGAAAAAATATGTGTTCAATATTTTTTAGAAATCTATCTGACGAACTATTTTTTTTTTTTTTGTCCGATCCCCTATTGTAGCTAGTACGATGGGTTGTTTTTTGGTGCCATTTGCTTTTGCGAGGAATGCGGTGTTTCTATGTAGAAATAATAATCTATTCTGGGGCAATATTTTTTTTTAGACGGCATTGTTGGCGCAGTGGCTCATGCAGTTGACTGCTGCGCTACGTGTCCCCGGATCGATCCCCGCACGAAACAAATATTTGTATGGCCTACAGTTAGTTGTTTCGGGTCTGGGTATTTGTGTATGTGAGATTAAATATTTGTGAACGCACCCACGATACAGGAGAAATACCTAGTGTGGGGCAAAGTTTAAAAAAAAAAGAAAAAGAATTCGAAACAATTTAAAAAAAGAGAGTTGTAGAAGCCATCATCATCATCATTTCAGTCAAAAGGCGTCCACTGCTGGACATAGGCCTCCCCCAGGTGGCACATTGACCAGTCCCGTGCGTCTCGCATC
The DNA here is from genome assembly GCA_949774965.1 of Diarsia brunnea. Taxonomy (NCBI): domain Eukaryota; kingdom Metazoa; phylum Arthropoda; class Insecta; order Lepidoptera; family Noctuidae; genus Diarsia; species Diarsia brunnea. The sequence continues at coordinate 932,937 of OX459011.1, forward strand.
CAGCGGGTCCCCGCAACCTTCAACAGGTTAGCAGGAGAAACCGTACATTGGAGTAAACATGAACTGTTATTTTTTACATGAGTTCAGTACCTATGTATGAGATAGACATTGAAGATTCCAAGGGTACATACACCCTGTCTAGGCTGCGGGTTGTTCGCAAGGGATACCGCGGCCTCGACATGAAGGGCGAAGAAGGAACATGGGTGGTTTTTAGTCAGTAGAAGTCTGACACTCCCTTTCGCTCTGCTCAAGAGCGGGACCCTTATTTGATGATTTCCCACCCCCCCAAAAAAAAAAAAAAAAAAGGGTACATACACCGGCAAGAACATTATGTATATGTTGTGTATAATATTTTTCTAGAATTTGTAAGTCCCACATAAAAAGTCTTGTGCTACGTAAATAAATCTGACTGCCCCGAACCTTTGACATATGGTTGGGACATAATATTTTAATGGAGGTCGTGTAACAACGCGAAGGATATAGATACCGTTGTGTAACGTAACGTGGCCTAACATCTCACTAATTTGGACGTGGATGGGTTAAGTTGGTAAGGTCGTAAAGTCTCATGAATAAAAGATTATCCAATATTTCATAGGATTGACAGTGGAGGTTACTAACATGAATACCTTTACGAAGTCACAAAACACGGTAGTCTGAAATCTCCTGAAAGCTTCTTCTAAACGAGTGGGTTTTGTACTGCATTCAGAAATAACTACGTCCCATATTGTCGGCTCAGAAAGTGTTTTGTGTCCGTCTGAAGGAGGGACGGATCGTATGATCAAAGTAATTGATCCTTGAAGAGAAGGGGTCGCTGAATGCGGTGAATATAAACTTATTTTACAGACGCACTCTTTGAATTTTATATGTATTATGAAGGGAAAAACGAGATTTCTATAGAAAAGCATTCCGGCAAAGTTTTGTATGTTATCCAGGAATAGTTGCATTCTTGAATATGAAAGACAGGTGCAAAAATTCGCGCGTAATGTTTCAAATCCGAGTTATAATTTATGAGGATTGTAAGTACAAAATTAAAATTATTTACGGTAATTTAACGATTTTACTGGAGACAAGTTCTTTTCTACAATTTCACAGTGATTTTTAAACACAATAGTTTATTGAACGGTTAACTATACTTACTATACTTGTCCTGCATGGGATTTTTATCAGATATTCTAAAACTATTCCTCGCAATACTGCTTTTTTAGATTGCATCAATGTCACAAACGCCATGATTAGATTTAACTATCAATAACAGCCCCGAGTGGTCCCAGATTCACTCCCTATTGTTGTTTAAAGGGTTAGGTCCCTACAAGGAGAGCAGGCATGTATCCCAGCTGAAGGGAGGTTATTGGCTACTTATGTTATGTAGATACTCTATAGCCCTACCATTATTCAGGTAGTACAAGCATGATATCTCCCCACTGTTCAGCCCTCTTCTATAGCAAAATATCTGCATACCAACAATAAAGTCGTTCACCCCTTTACCTCAAGAACCCTAGCCTAGTCCACTTTCTCAACGCAATCCAAACACAGGCTGACCTTACGACACCGCGGCGGTTATAAACTTTAAGAGGGCTTTGAACGGGCGCGAGGAGCCGACGGGATAATACTCTGACCCACTAACACCGCTTGCATTGCGCTAAACAATAAATCGTAGAGGCCGCAACTTCGCAAGTGAAATTAATGTTTAAGTTTGGGCGGTTTATAGACATTTCTGTCTCAATTTATGTGGATGATTTTATGAGCCTCGGTAAACTTAGTACAGTCGAATTTCTGCCTGTATACTATTATTAGCTTGTTCGACTGACTTACTCCCAAATAAGTGAGTAATGTGTCCATCAAGTTGTGATTTTATTTCGGTTATGATTCAATTGTTTTCTTTAACGGATAGGGCTAATCAGGACCAAGGTGAATCTGCCCTATTGCCGAAGGAACGAGAATCACCAATCTTGGGGAATTTAGAAGAGAATGGGTAAAGTGAATTAGGTACATTTAGCAAAGACATTGCAACATTTTTCAACTTGTGACCAGCCACAGTGGATACAATTATCCGGTTCAGAACGAAATCGAGTTAATCAAATTATGATTCAGAACTACTTGCTTTCAATTATAACAAATCTACTGAATAAACCAAATCAATAAATAATAATATACTTCAACCAATACTACTCCACAGTTTTACTATTCCACGTACTAGTTACATTAGTGACACATGCTCCATTAATTTTTTATCAGTTTGATCGAATCAATACGTAATTGCTGTCCCTGGGCCATATACACAGCGCTGTGGACATAATAAGTTCTAATGATAATCACTTTTTGACATTTCACATAACGAAAACCTAATGGATCCTGTCTATTGTTCGTAAATGGTTCAAGGAGCTTCAATGCTTGGGGCATAGACTTGAATGAAGTAATTAGGTAACTACTTTAGACTGGGTCTAGTGGTCTAGAGGATTTTGGGTAATGGTTTATGTGCTGTTCAAGAGTTCTTAACTGATATCTAAGACGCTCCACAACCTGGCGTTAAAGGTATACACGAAATTACGCCACCATTTTTCTTTTCAAAAAATTTTCCCGCGCTGTCAACTCAGCCAAAAGTCCTGAAGTCATTTGCTTCCGAAATTGTATTTTTGCAGCTGCTCTATGTATTGTGTATTTGGATAATTAATAGTCTGCGCTTCCTACTTCTACTCACCATGGTTTGCATCCACTACTAATGTTATTTGTTACGTATTTTTATACCACAACACCTGTAACTTTTAAAATGATGAGTCAAATCATCTAGCGAATTCAAGACATCACGCCACTCGTCTCAACGATCCACGCGTCGAGCACAATGAAATGGACAAGCGCAAGGATGTACGATCGACGGACAAAGATAAACGACTCCTGCGCACGATGGCGAAGGAAGTGCTCGGATACCACCGCGTTTTGTGCGGCTAGTGGGTAATACTGATTGATGGTGTCTTTGATTAACTTCGCGGAATATCTGTGGATTTGCAATGGAATAGTTTTTACGTTATCATACAAAATTTATGTGAATTTGCACATAATCCTCCTAAAGTACGTCCTAAAAAAGATTAAGGAAAGACAGTTTCGAAAACCTACGTTGCTAATGTTGCTATTTGCCAATCAACGAAAACTGGAGTCAATTGAAATGTTTAAATTAGTAAGCAAACAACGAAGGATCTGTTTATTTCCTCGATCAGGAATGTTGCAGTCCAAAATATTCCGCGTCGTACCTGCATTGTTCATAAAGTTTAAGTGTGCTTCATTGCAATTAGTACTAAATAATTCTGCATCAACATCAACAATCGCTCCTAGCGATTCTCATCGGATGGTTGAAATCATCGTCTTCGAGTTCTTAAAGCTTAGGGGTCATTCAATCCACAATTACGCATTCTTCATTGATCAGGTAGTTCATACATGGTCTAAGACTACATGGTATACGACAACAAATCAGTCTACCAGCCTGTTACGTACGTTGGCATCTTGATTTATTATCTGAAGGGGGCAGGAGGAAGGGTCACCTGATGATCTGACTGCACCGTGATCGTGTTACTCACCTAAGTGGCTCGCTATCGTAACCGCCCGTAACCTTGGTTACGCAAAGCTAAACGGACCCATAGGTGTATTGTCTTGGAGTTATTTTAAGAATTTGTCTCGACTTGGTGCACTGATCTTTCGAAGAAACTCGTTTTCTATGTTTGATTCGGGTTGGGTTCTAGGTAACGGATTAGCAGTAAGTCTGTATTTATCCAACTTTTGGGATCTTAAGATACCATAATAATATGGCTTCAGTAATAGGGTTGGTAGATGGCATTCTTCGAATGTTTGGTTCAGACTGCCAGTTTCCTCACTAAGGTTTCCTTGACCGTTGATCTTCATTGTCTTGCCCTTATCCCAATTAATAATCCCCCGATGTATTATTAATAGACAGAAAAATAAAAAATACCATATAGGTTTTACGTTGTCTAGTAGTAGTATATATATTTTTTTATTGTCATTTAGTCGCAATGCAGCTATTTTCAAAAGTATTGCGAAACTTAACGTAGAGACTGCGAGTTATGACTATGATCCTTTTGTAACCCCTAATTAGATGCTAGCCTAAATACTCGTATGTAGAGGTAACGCAGTGCGGTATGCGAAGGTAAATTAGCCCCCTGATTGCACCGAGTTCCCTTTGGCATAAAAGTGGCATTTAAAAATCGCTAGTGCAAGCTTGTGTTCCTATACAAAGTTAATTACACTCATAATTGGCGGGATACGTTTTACTTGTGAAGAGTTAGAAACTGACGTTTCACTACAGGAACACCGGTTTTGTGAATCCAAGCTACTTTAACTTTATTAAAGGAAAGCATCAACACGAAATTCGTGTTATTGGTGATTGCATCTTTCTGTAGATAGTTCCAGTGAGGTACTTAGTTCAAATCATGACCAAATTTGAATTGTGTTCATCATAAAGATTGTCATTTAGCTCTTTTTTTTCCTAACTTTTAACAAAACGGTCTTTGATATAGTTGAACATTGTGTTGTAAGTACATATATTGTTTTCATTTTACGAAGCGAGTGCATCCGCCTTTGGATTACTTAGAAGCCATGTCATGCGATAGGTTAAGGTCACAACTACGGGCTAATTATGTCACACTCTAACAATTTCGAGGCAATGCCTTCCATTTTGACAGTTCAACATTAATTGAGGAACAGAGCAGTCGAATTTCTCTAAAGTATGAAGCGATGGATCACGAATTTCCTTCAAAATGTTTCGGTTTGTGATTGAAAGGGTGTTACGCAATTGGGGTGCTGATCTATATCCATTAGCGGTTAGCAACAGACAGACACCTCAGAAACGACAATAAAAATAAAGTAAAAAAGACAGGCGTTCCATCTTGTTAAAGAAATTATTTGTTTAGTTGAAAATTGTCTCTAATTGGACAATTGAGCGGCTAAAACTAGGCAGTAACTATACAATTGCTCTAGCAACTTAGTTATATAGATATCACGGTAGCAATTGAGCCTAGGGTAGGTAGAGATACAAATAAGCCTTAGCAATTGATAAAACAAATTACATTTATTTGTTAAATTAGTTGGTGTTTCCAATCCTTTCGACTACTCTGAGGAGAAACGCCGAAACAAAATTCGGAGTTTTCAGTATCTTTTAAAGTCCAGACAAAATATTGTTCCAATTCAAATGAGGACCATGCAGATTAATGTCTGGTCTTTGACAGGACCCATTCAGTGGAAACCACTAGTCAGTGCCGTGGTGAAAAGGGCAAGTATTTTGGGTGGTTGTCTAATGTAATGTAGTTTTTGACGATCAAAAATTTGCTAATTTAATCGCCCTAATTTGAATAAGTGTCTATTCATTTTGATTTTGCAATACCTCATAAGACCTCATTACTTCGTGTGTAACTGTAACTTCAGTAAATCGTTATGTCAGTGGACAGCGGTTGTCGGAATCAATAGCTGATGGTTGGTAAGTTTCGTGGAAGCCGCGGCCACGGCACAGGCGTGTTAATGCCGTGATTAAGCATTCATTAGTTAGCATGTGTCGACGTTCCCACACTGAAAGGCGACGTTTCTTTCATGCATGAAATATAAGTTTTTCCTGAAAACGATTTGTTTTCGAAAGTGGGAAAACACCTGACGCTGTTAAAATGGTTTTCTTTTTTGTAAAATGGTAATGAACTTAATATTTTATAGCTTAATTTCAATCCTGTATACTGTAGGCTGTGTTCACGTGTTGTTTTAAAAGTAGGATGAGACCTAGGTACCATTAAAGATCTTAAAGTAAATTGAATGTATTGTTACTTAATTTAAGTCCTGGAATATTTTAAAGGATTGTGTTCTAAGAACTGTAAAACTGTAGATAGCATGCGGGTACTCACTGTGTCTCAATGAGTTCGCAGTTGAGCAGCAGCTTATTGGGCCCCAGCTCCACCACGGCCACCGTCAGGTCGTGGTGGTACACCATCCGCAGCGTGTCGTTGCCCACGCGCCGCCCCGTGTAGGGCTTCGCCCCGGCCGCCGGCTCCCGGCGCTCCGCGTCCTCAGACCTCGCCCCAACAGTCCCCACAAGCCCAGCCAGTGACCATCCCGCAGGGAAACTGAAGGCGAAAGGTTTCGCCGACGCAGACGGAGGGGACGAGACCGCGATGCAAAATATAACAACAACTGATAACAATGATTTCAATAGTCCGTCCGCCATCGGAGCACCACGGGTGATAGCTTCCCGTACAGAGCGCACCGCGCTGAGCAATCGTCGGAATGACATGTTGTGTGTTTAATTAAACTTTGTTATGTGTCGTGTTTCGCTCGGCCATGTCGCGAGCGAGCGGCCCGCGCGCGCGTGTTTCGTGGACTGTGGCTGGAGGCCGACTGGCCGCGCGCCCGCTCAGCAGCACTTTCTTCGCCAGTGACGTCACAGCGGTCAGTGTCTGCTGATCGTGGTGGTTTCACTCGCGTGTTCTGACTTCCGTGTGCTGCCGATATAGGTCTAGGGCTTGTTAGTAAGTGACCTAGATAGGCTGCAACTATCGTAGAGAGAAAATTACGGCCGATAGCTTGCGGGTAGCCGATGACCGTTATAAATAAAGTTCAATCAACAAGAATGTTTGATTATTCTACAGTTTAAAAGTAGGGTTTACAATACATAATCCAAGTTCCCCGTTAAAATCCATCCAACAGATTTCCCCGCTGTCATCACAATAGCAACGGGAAGTGGAACTGAATGGCCATTGCCCAGGCTAGGCGAAGATCTCAGATAGGTATTGTAGTGTCAATGTCATGCGAAGGAAATAGCTTATTGCCGTGTTCGTGGGCGAAGAAGGCGATGGGCTAGCGACCTGATAACTGCACTTATCATCCTTATGACTATTTCATAATATAAGAAACTTGCAGTTGGCATGCAGGATAAGAAAAGGTTTAATACCCGTATCATCGTCTCGACTCACACAAAATTACCGTAACTTAAGTGATGCAATTGGCTGTGACCAATCTCAGCTACTCCAATCAGTTTAAGTGCGATTGACAATGTTATCATTTCATTGTCAGTTAATTCTGTGGTGCTTTTATTTACAGGAACATAAAACGGCAGAGTTAGGCTTGGATTCGAATCGATCTACCATTAACGAACTCATCGTTTACACTACATCATTTAAACAGTTTTCCGTCTTCAGCTCCCATTTCCTGACCCTAATATCTATTGGGGATTGTACTCTCTCGCCAAGACGTCTCGCCCTGCGTCACTAGGGCGAGTGCGAGAGCTTATGGTTATAATAGCGTTCGGCTAGCCTCGGTATTCCTCAGTTGCTCACTGTCCACTTGGCCAGTGTCGGTTTTTTGGCAAAAGCTGAAAGAAGAGTTATTTGTCAACAGTGTACTTCTACAACCACCATAGCAGTGACAGCATAGTGGTGTAACCGTTAGACTGCCAAGTCATGGGTTACGAGTTCAAACCCAAGGTAGGGGAGACCGGGTACAAAAGTAACGGCGGGTCGCAAGTAACAAACGCTCTGTAGGTTTATTGAATTGTCGAAACGCCGCCCCGCTACCGTCAGGAGACAGCCGGTGGCGCTCCCCCCGCTTGTATTTAGTCGCCGCGCGCGCTCCGTGTCGTAAAGTTGTGTTAGAGGACGCCACTTGATTTTTCGAACTAAAAGTAAGTTTTTTGACATTTATTCATTTACTGGTTACGTAGTATTATAATGATGATATCAATTTGACTATTTGCAGTGTAATTCTTGATTAGGTTGTTTACACAGTGTTGTTATTGATTTTGGAACAGCATGTTCCATTTTTAGATAGGCATTCATGAATTAACAAAAACGTGGTTGGGGACAAAAGTAACATAGCACTACGGGTACAAAAGTAACATGTTACTTTTGTCCCCATAATGTAATGAGTGTGATTCACTTATTGTTTGATGTTAATTATTAGTTTTTTTACCAACAGAATGCCGCGACAGCGAGTGAGAAAGACAGCAAGAGGGACCACTGACATGGAAGTGTACAGAAAAGCGGCTGACGAGCATTTCAAAGACAATGCCACAAACAAAATAGTTTCTCAGAGAGGAATTAAACAAGTCGGTGCAGTAACCTCAGCGGAACGTGGGAGATTAGTAACTGTTGCTGTTGCTATTAATGCTCAAGGAGGACATATACCTCCTTTTTTTGTATTCCCATTGAAACGGTATCAAGACCACATGATACGTGAAGGACCAGTTGGATCTGCTGGTGCTGGGAATTCCAGTGGCTAAAAAAACAGGCCAAGCCAATATTTCAAACAGGTCAAACGATGAATATCCATTACATTCCTGGGATTGTCAAAGAAGCATTTCCTCTTGCTGTCACTGATAAAAATGCTATTGCTGGGTTTACTTGCACTGGTATAAGTCCATTTAATAGGAATATATTTACTGATGTTGACTTTGCGCCATCATCTGTAACAGACCGTCCCTTGCCAGTCAACGAAGAAATTCCACTTAATGATCTGTCGACCAGATCCGACGCACCCTCAGCCCTCCAGTTTGAACCGGATATGCCAATTGACGATCGTAACTCGCCAGTAGCAGGACCTAGCGGTCTACAAGTGCGTTCTTCTCCGCCAATTCCTTTCTCGCCAATTTATTTCTCACCAATTCCTTTCTCAGTCTCACCCCGAGATATTAGACCTATTCCAAGAGCAGGTCCGAGGATTACAACAAATAAGGGGCGTAAGAAACGTAAGACTGCGATTTTGACTGACACGCCCGAAAAAAATGCGATCGAAGAAGATTATAAAGAAAGAATGAAAGCCAAGAAAACAATTTTACAACCTGATACATCCACAAAAGGGAAGGGAAAAGGAAAAAGAACAAAGAAGGCAAGTAAAGAAAAAGAAAACATTGAACATAACAATTCATCTGACGAAGAAGATTGCTTTTGTCTTGTGTGTTTAGAGCCTTTTAGCAATAGCCGGCGAAACGAGCAGTGGATAGAATGCATCGAATGCAAAAAATGGTCACATGTTGCATGCATCAATGATGATGCGCACTATGTGTGCCATAATTGCGAGTCTGAGTAGACTAAGGAACTGAATCTCATAAAAGTTGATCTCATTATTTCCTAATATGATTAAGAATAAAGCCTGACGAGAAGTCAACAACTGTTTCGTTTAATTTTGTTTTGTTTACATTTTTTTTCGCATAAAAGAAGTACTATTGATATGTTAAAAGTACAAATAAACATTTATGTTATAAAAACACGTTTTTCTAATAAATAAGTTGATTTGATATGGCATTTCATATTTATTACCTACACCTTAATCATGTTACTTCCGACCCACACCGTGTTACTTTCGACCTGGCCTCGGGGTCAAAAGTAACAATCGTAGTTTTTTTTTAAAAACTCTGTAATTCACAATAAACAGCAAATAATGAAGTAAATTTATCTAAAAAATTGTAGAGCACAAACGAATTTTATATGTCGCTATATTCATTTCATCACAAATATGATAACTAGCTAGAAACCAGTGTCAAAGTACAAAGTGTTACTTTTGTACCCGGTCTCCCCTACGCACCTCCGGACTGCGGGTTCTCACTACCTTCGGTGATGGAAAACATCGTGAGGAACCCAAAAACATAAGAAATATTTCTCGACGATATGTACAACGTTTAAGTATGTCAAGAAGTATGCATTATGGAAGAAGATATGCTGCGACGACCCCAAATGAATTGGGATAAGGGTAAGAGAATGATGATGTAAAGCCAAGTCAGAGACCTTTTTTTTTTTTTGGGGCTGGGAAATCATCAAATAATCCCTCTCGCTCTGGGCAGAGCGAAAGGGAGTGTCAGACTTCTACTGACTAAAAACCACCCATGTTCCTTCTTAGCCCTTGCGCCGAGGTCGCGGTATCTCTTTCGAACAACCCGCAGCCCCGACGGGCGTCGGACCTTGCGGGCCCCTTCCATGTTGCTGACATCACTTTGAGGCGGGCGTGGAACATGAACGCGCCGTCGACACGGCCTGTCGTCGTCATAAGACGGACGGACGGCGAGCTAGCCCATCACTCACCGTCCCCAGGCCCGCGTCTACGGTGGCCGGAAGCCATCACGAGGCCCCCGAAGCCCGGAGCGCCTCCCGCGGCGGAAGTCAGAGACCCTTGGGCGGCTTTAAAACTCTGACACCACTAACCACAAGAAAAAGGAAGAACCGAATTTAGATACTGAGAGGACTCAAAATCAAACAAAAGTCAAAATCTTCAATCATGTGGATCATCGATCTAGTGGGCCGAAGAGAGACTCTCGCAACAAAGACGAGGATCATAGACCTAAATTAGGCAATGTTACTAGAAAGTGTTAACAGTGTTGTCATCACTGCTAACTGGTTCATCGGACAACACAGAAAGTTGCTTTTGATAGCTTACCAGTAAGAGGTCACAGAGGTCAGCGATATGTATGCTACGCGTAAGATATGAAAAGCAGCGTGAAAGTTAACTCATGGAATTACGTAAGAAAATACGCAAAAATTAACACTATGAATGAAATAGTAAACATTGCTTTGTCATTCTTTACAAATCGCGAATTCTTTCTTTAAGTCCTGCATATAATTAGGTAATATTATATAATACCAAGTAGGTTGTATCAACATCTGTGAAGCCACTTTATATGTACAAATAAATTAAATTGAAGTGTCTGTTTGTAATATCAACATATTTAACAGCTTTTTTACTGAATACCTATGAAAATATTTAAGGCACTTATAACAAAAATATTTGTTTTCCATCTTGTGTGTATGTCTGTTTGCTCCGGCTAATCTCTGAAATGGCTGGACCGATATTGAGTAGCCGCAAGCTGATGTTATCGGGTCTAACTAAGGCAACTTTTGTTTAGGAAAAATTAATAGGCATCCTTCAAAAAAATGAAAACCCTTGAAATTGGTAATAAAATCCTATTAAAAAATAAATAATTTCACACGAACGAAGGTTGTGGGCATCAGCTAGTTACATAATAATAAATACAGAAAGCTCGTTACACACGATTGCTTTTTACTCGTTTGCATGTGCAAGATGAGATGGTTTCTTAATCACTTTTATTGCATATCGCTAGTGTTGTTGTATAATAACAGGTTCCATCTGTATACCGGTTAGATTGCTTGACTTCTGATTGGAGATAATCCATTAACAATTACCTTCAACAGTTTATTCACCCGGTCAGAAAAAAAGCGAAGCAGTAGTAGAGAATGCTACAACAATGTATAGTCTAATTAATTTATTCTTCTTCTGTTCTGTCAGACTGCCTCGTTGGTCTAGTGGTCGCAAGTGCGCCTATTGTGCAAGAGGTCCTAGGATCGATTCCCGGGTCGGGCAAAGTGTTATCGGGTTTTTCCATCAAGAATTTCTCAGTAGCAGCCACAGAATCTGAATTTGTGCCCGATTGATGGCAATGGGCATCGAGCAGAGCAGATAATGTGCCTGCCTGGGTTCGAACCTACGACCCTGTACCTACAAACCGCCAGTGAGAGGAAGCCCTACGTAATGCACGTTGTGTTGTTCTTATGAAGCCTTACATTCGCACACTGACGTATTTCGCTTACCTCAATGGACACACACTTTGCAGCTGTCTATACTAATATTATAAAGAGGTAAAATTTGTTTATAAGCTTTCATGCACCTTATTCTCTGAAACCGATTACAATAAAATTTTGTAAATGTGAAAAAAAAAAGGAAAAGTGAAAAGTAGGATCATTTTCGACCCAACAGGTTACGCAGTACGAAGTAGGAGAGGGTTGCTAGCCCCTTTAGGGGCATATGTTCTGTGGTTGCTAGTCTTTGATATGATTCAATCAAGAAACACACTTGATGAAGAAAGATTTAAATAATAATTTTGTGTAGAAGTTACTTGTTAAAAGGTACTTACTATTAAGTACTCTGTGGTGTAGTAGGTAGGTACAACTTTCTTTGACAAAAAATTGTGGATCACAAACTTGTTTCTTTACAAACATCGTTAAGGCATTATATCTCATAATTGTTTAGCTAACTTTACAGCATTCATAACATACGAAGTACCTACGTACTTATAAGTTTAGATAAAAATATCTTGATAAAAAGAGATCAAGATATTCGTACTACTAAGTTGAACGTTCAACGCCATCTAGAAGTGAGAGGAATAACAATTTGTTTTACCTAATCGACGCGAGATGGCGTTAAATGGTATTAAAACGTTTTGTCGTGTCACTGGGTAGACAGAGGTGTCATTATCTCACATGAGGTCACATTTCTTTGTAGAAAAGAGACAAACTGATTAGTTTTACAGAGAGCGTGTCTGCATTTAGTGTAAAAAGCTATTATATTGTAAAATGTATGGACGGCCGGACGGTTGTCGCATCCACCCATCACTACTGTATCGTCAACAACCGTCATTCATTAGTTAATTATTAATAGCTTGACATGTATGCAGTGTTGATCTTATCCTATTTTAGTCACATACAACCTCGTTTATTATTAGATATCTTTTCAAGTCCCAACACAAAAAAACACTAAAACACGATTTCTTATATAATCATTTATTGCTAAGAGTGTGTAAGATCCAGTCGTAAAGCGGCGCGACCGGGTAGGACACGAACACGTCCTCATCAGTCTGCACCACGGCTAACAGCTTCACTTTACCGTCGTGGACCATCAGCACAGGACCACCGGTACTCAGCTGAAAAACCATTCACTGTTACACCTGTATCTCTAAGGAGGCAGACAGACCTTTTTTTTGTGGATGAGAATTCATCAATGACCTCTTCTGCTCTAGGCGGAGTGGAATCCCAGTGTCAGACTTCTACTGACTAAAACCAAACCATGTATAATACTTCCGCGGTCGCGATATTCGAACAAGTCTCGGAGCCCCGGCAGGTGTCAGGAGGTAGGCGGGAGGGGTCATTTGATTGATTAATCCCATCCACAAAAAAAGGTAAATTTTCAGCAGTTGACGTAGATAGGATCTTAAAAAACCTTTACGACTTGATACGCACCTGTGTAATATTCTTGTCCATATCCTCGCTGTGGAGACACAGGACATCGTTGTTCTTGTAGCTATACATAGCCTGGCACTTCGCTCGGCTCTGGATCTGGCTGAAAGCTGAAGACCATTCCATCGTGTCGTGTTCTGGGTCTGATTCGTTCTGAAATAATCACGATGGCGTAAACGATTGATTTATTTAAGTTGGTAGATGGAATACAGATACAACAAGCCGACAAAATACTTGCTGGAAAGAGGCCGTTCTGCCACCTATGGACTTCTGTAACACACAAGGCTTTGCTATCACACAGTAATAGGTGCTGGTGAGTGGTGGTAGACCACAAGGGCCTTTATTTTAAAAAAATATAAAGAAGAATTCGAAAGCTCTCATCAGGTGTTGCTGACATTGAATAAGGACATTTTGTTCAAATTCTTTTGCTGGTTTTACTTTCGCTTCTAGCGCCACCAATGACGGTGAGGTTGCCTTAACAAATTAAAACTAACATTTTAAAGTCAAAATCCAAGTTTTGAATTTAATTTGAATCTTTTCTCCTCCTTACCTTTGCTGACAAGACCCAGCCATACGCCACAACGTCCCCTTTCACCACCTCTTGCTTCACCAGCTCCAAGGCAGGACCATCGATCTGCGGCTCGATCCTCATTAGCGCCAAGTACGACCCATCCTTATCCTCTTTGAACCTCACAACGGAAGTTACATTGTGCGCTGTGCCGTCCTGGAGTGGGTTCGAGGTTTCCGCCACAATGGTGTAGTGGCTTGTGTCGTTTACGTTTGTGGTGCTGGAAAAACGGAGGATGGGTAAAAAATTACAGGAAAACCCGGGTGAAAAATATCACTTAGGGTTCATCGGCACGGTTGGCGCAGTGGTTGGGGCGATTGGCTGCTGCGCTGCGTATCGCGGGTTCCCATCCCCCATGCACGGAGTAAATATTTGTATATTGACCTACAGATAGTTGTTCCGGGTCTGGAACTCTGGATGTGTGCATGTATGTGAGTTTAAATGTTTGTTATCGCACCCACGATACAGGAGAAATTCCTAGTGAGGGGCAACGTTTTTATAAATAAATTCAATAGTTCAGGTTAACTTTCTTAAATAGCACTGGTTTAAACCAGTAGAGGTATGCCCTTCAGTTCAGTGCTTTTCTGGTTGCATATTGGCACGAAGAACGTCGCCGTATACGAAACAGCCAGCAGATCTTTCTTTCCTAATATAAAGCTTGTCGAATAAATAAGGTAAATCTTACTTGGTGACACGCGAATTACTCAAGACGTTGATGCAGTTGGCTGCAGTGAGCACCCATCGCGGGTTCAGCAGAGTTCCCGCGCAAGTTTGCGCGGTGACATTAGCCAACGTTTCAAAAATGGCGACCAAAAACGGCGCGCTTTTTGGGAACTCTACTTTTCCTCTATGGGTAACGTTTTTAATTTTTCCACGTCCAGGACTCCTTCTAGAGGACAAAGTCAAATCGTGGTCGAATTTCGATTTATTTTCATCGAACGATCTCGAAACATCTGGTTCAGGCAAGGAATTGTCGACTAAAACCCTGCCGAATATGTCTGAGGTCTGTTCATCAGATTGTTCGTTATCATTTCTTCTGGCGGAGGGCTCTATGACTAGATCGAGGTCCTGGCTGATGGCGCCGACTATCTGGTCGGCTATGACGGTGTCACAATCGTGTATGACCGGACTGGCCTCATCACTGTGTATGTATTTTGCATTTTGAAATAGAGTATCGTTTAGGGCGTCGTTGAAACCTAAAATGATTGAAAAAGTTATACGATTATCATAATAACATCTTTGCAGTCGGGTAAAAAAGGGTCCACCATCGGCGTCGGCTGAGAGAATTCCAGAGGCGTTTAGTGCACGTTATATGTAGTAGCAGTAGTTTCTTAATTGCCTCATGCATACATTAAAAGTAATTCGTAGACAGAGGCTTGCCTTTGCTAGACTTGCAATGTTACTTACGCAAACGTAAATTTTATAAACATTGTGATGCCTTTTTTCTATTGTTTGTAAACACCAGCCTATGTGTACTGATGGTAGTTTTGAGCTGGGATTTTCATTATATTTTTTTTTATATACTACGGAAACGAGAGACCGTGGTAGTTCCTATCCTGAGCATTAGTGTCAAAATCGATTTCTAAACCATTTTCCTAATGACATGACGTGGTCTATACGGGAGAGGCCCCAAAAAATATGGGCTTTTTTAGTTCTAGTTGGTTACTATAAGTACTACAGAAGAGAAGTTGGCCGATAAACAAGGCTCCTTGACTCCTGCCAAAACCTAACTAGACCTTAAGATCTTCTATTTCTTTTACCCATCTCATCACCTTTTTCGCATGAGACAGGCAGAACCTACAGAACTCCACCAGCTGCGATCCTTACGTACTACTTTTGGTTCATCTTAGTCTTCCTATTCAATACCTACTCAGACAGATGTGTTGCTGAGGAGTTTGATCTGCCACTTCTTCCCAGCTAAAACTCTAAGAAGTGTCGGTGGGCGTTCTGGGGGACTGTCTCTTCTAAAGTTTGACGTTCGAAAAGTGCTGATTTATCAGCCTAATTTGAATAAATGACTTATGGTTTTGATTTATTTAGAAGAAAGACTTACCTGCTACATTATCCAGTAAAAACACAAAAACTGCTACGCCCGACATGTTCATAGCAATTAATTATATTGTATTGACTACCGTTGCATTTGTTTGTCTTGCGCAGACCCACTGTTTTTAATTTCTTCTTGTTAGATGCTCCATAAAGCATAAATACTAATTTCTTTTTTATTTTGGGGTTAGAAAAAGTATTGTATCTGATTTCACAATGGCTTATCTTTCTGTTTCTCTTTACCTGACTGCTTCAGAAAGAGGGTAATCTTTTTTTTACTTATTCAGGTTTGTTCCGTAGTCGACTGCTTAGGCTTGTTTTCGGGCCTATACTGTTAGTTTTCTCACTAAACCGTTGTGTTTAGTAAACAATCGTAAATATTATCGGACTTTTGGCAAACATTATGTAAAGCAACTTTAACGGTTTCTTTCATTATGCTAAAATGGTTCTTTAATACTTTACAGTCAATGCCTATTAATTAAACAATTCTTCTAGTTAGCATTCATTTGAATCTCGAGTGTCCATTTGAATACACCGTTACAAAATAAATGATAGCAATGGAATTTGAACTTTGTCTTGTATGATAATGGAGTTTGTGGTTCCAAACTTCCAACACTTGAATAGGGTAGTTGACAAAAAAAAATTGTCCGTCAGATACATTTCTAAAAAATGTTGGACACATTTTTTTTCTTTTTTTGCGTAAACTAAAAATAAAGACGATGCAGTGCTTCCAAAATTCGTGTGACGTCACAGTTTGGTACATTTTTTTACCAGAAAGTGACGTCACAAGTCTCCAATCACGCAATGATGTGTCACTGACTCTGGCAGGGCTACCATCAGGGATTTTAATTTTGATAACACAAAAATTTTGTCGCTAATTTGTTACCAAATATCAGAATTTGTCGGTCACTGGTTCAAAAGATATAAAGGGTTTATAGGTGGCCCATCTGGAAAGAGTCTGCCAAACAGGGCCAAATTTATATCTCAAAAACTAGGGCATCTAGCGAAGATGTGTTTTCTCCCATATTTAGTCGCCAATAAGACGCAATTTGTCGCCAAGTTATAGATTCAGTCAGTGTGTAATTAAAAATATATTAAAGAATTAAATTTCCCCATACAGTGGTACAAGCAAGTACAAAATAATGCTGCTGGAGAGACTCTACAGCAGGGTCACTTATAAACCATTATATCTTTTGAACCAGTGACCGTCAAATTCTGATATTTGGTGACAAATTTGGACAAATTGGCGACAAAATGTAGGAGAAAACAGATCTTTGCTAGGTGCCCTAGTTTTTGAGATATAAATTTGGCCCTGGTGGGGAGACTCTCCAGATCGGCCACCTTTAAACCCTTATATCTTTTGAACCAGTGACCGACAATTCTGATATTTGGTGACAAATTTGTACAAATTAGCGACAAAATTTTTGTGTTATCAAAATTAAAATCCCACAATCACACAATCATGATCTTTGACACGATTTATTTTCGTAATTTTTTATTAATTTGATAAAACAAAAAACGTGTCCAATATTATTCGATAATATAACAGACGGACTAAACAGAATCATATTTTTTTAGTCACATACAACATCCTTATTATTATGTAAGATTCCTAGAACTTTCATGATCCGAAGGGTTTTAAAGAAAAACAAAGTTTAAAATCATTGAAAATATGCATTTTATTTAACATTTGTCCAATACATTCACAACCTTTACACACACAAGCATTTATAACGATCACAATCAGTGCTCAATGTTAACACTATTGACAATTAAATATTGAAAATATTAAGATTTCAAGTCTTTTTACATAATTTATAACTACAAATAGTAGCGAAATTGTAGTAAAATTTACTTAGTTCTAATACTAATTTTAGTAAAGTTATCAAACATCTTTAGCAAAAATTTTATTACTTATAAAGTTTTAAAATGTAATTTATTTACAAATAAATACATTTAAGTACATAAATGCTTTATTTTTATTATAAAAGTTACTTTATGTTATGAAGTTTTAAGCTAGTTTCCTTTTTGATAATTTTAACCGTTATAGATGGCGCTAGCGTCGCAATATTTGTCACATTTTTTTGTTGTAAAATTCTTTAATACTTATTAGTAATCATAATTTAATGAAATTGAAAGAATACAATGAATCGTACCACTCTTAGATTGAGTATTAAAATATGTAATATTCTTCTAAGTCCTTTGTAAAACTGCTTATGTTATTAAAATATTTATACAAGATTGTACTATTAGACAACTACTAACAACTTTTTACAACAGTAACTGTATGTCAGATAAGTGCTATTATTTACAAAACACAATGTATTTACAGCACTTAATAGCACTTCGTAATAATAGTAAATGCAGAGGTTTTGTAATAAACATGTCATAGAACTGGAAAAAATATCATATTGCTATTTGAACAATTATAAGATAGTATGTAAGTATAAACCAAAACGGATATTAACCATTGTTTGTTAAGATTTATAATTCACTTTCAATATTACAATTAATTGGTGTTCTAGACCCACACCTATAAACGTTACTTAACAAGTAACGTACACACGGCTACACATCAAGCTATACATTTCCAGTTTACCCTGAACTCGCACTGTACGGAAATCCTATATAATGCGAGACCAGCTTATACTGGAAATGTATAGCTTGATGTGTAGCCGTGTGTACTTGTTCTCTTTTTAGGGTTCCGTAGTCAAATGGCAAACAACGGAACATACAGTTACATTTCTGTTTTTAATTTTTTATAAATTTTATTTTGTGTACAGAAAGAAAACATATTTATTTGGCATAATTATGCCAAATTAATATTTTTTCTTTGTTTCTTTCTAAGCCAATGCAAGTGTTAAGTAACTTTTAACTTAGCATTACATACTCAAAACTAATACCTATCAAGATTTATGATGTTGGTGTTTGAAGGTTGTATCAATACAGTCATTCAAAAGGTTCTTCGACTCCTACTCTCCTAGTTGTCATTAACTTCGAATAAAGTTATATATCTCTCTCGCTTATTGTATTAGACTAGATTACCGACTTGAGCTTGCCGTGGTCAGTTCCCAGAGGGAAGAAGTACCTGCAACCAGATAATATAGTTTTAGTTTTTTAGCCTGCATTGATTACCACAAGTTTTCTATCTTGGTAAGGACATGCAATGAGGGATGAAACAATATGTAACTAAAAAAGTGATGGATAATTAATAGTGTTGATGGATGAAGAGAGAGAGGAAGGCCAAAGAAAAGATAGATGGATTTTGTGAGGTATAATAAAGAGAAAGGAGCAAATGATGCCGTGACGTCTGAATAGAAGAAGAAAACGTGTGACCAGCCCAAATAGAATGGGACATGGGCAGGAATATGATGATAATTTCCACTGACTTATGCTTTTAAAGTCATTTTCATCATCATCTTTTCAGCCGAAAGACGTCCACTGCTGGACATAGACCTCCCCTAAGTGTCGCCACATTGACCGGTCCCGTGCGTCTCGCATCCAGCGGATCCCCGCAACCTTCACCAGGTTATAGGTCCACCTAGTGAGAGGCCGCGCAACGCAACGTCTTCCGGTTAGCGGTCGCCACTCCAGAACTTTCCAGCCCTATCGCCCATCCATTCTGCGAGCAATGTGCCCTGCCCATTGCCACATAAGTCTGGCAATTCTTCGGGCTACGTCGGTAACTTTGGTTAAAAGTCGTTTTACTTGATGCATACCATAAACCATTCATGCTTGATTTGAAGCGATATCAGATGTTTTTTTATCTCCACTAACCTTAATAGCTCCAATGATCATCCCTAACATGCTGCCCTTTATTCTCCGGGATGTACCCCAGGATCAAGGGCAGACCGGTGCCGACCTTCTTCTGGTACTCCACGTACTGGGGTCCGAAGAACGTGAGGAGAGTTAGCTCCTCAGCGTACACCCTCTCTCGGAAGAACAGCCAGGAAGCCGCAGCGTAGATTATCACGCAGACTGGGTTTAGGAGAGTTACCTGAAAGATGGTCAGAGGTGGGTACGGCGACCCTTTTGGCTGAAGGAAATATAACCCAGGTAATTTTAGCGAGGGGCCTTCCTTTCTTTTTTAATGTGTGGTCAGTCAGTGACTAATCTGGTGTCACAGTGTTTATGCCGTCCATGGGGACATGACTTTACATGGCTTCGAGAAACATCTCTCAGGCATGCTAGTTTACCGTCGGGGCTGCGGGTTGTTCGCAAGAGATACCGCGGCCTCGAAATGAAGGGCTAAGAAGGTACATGAGTGGTTTTTGGTCATTAGAAGTCTGACACTCCCTTTCGCTCTGCCCAAGAGCGGGAGGGGTTATTTGATGATTTTCCACCTGCCAAAAAAAAAAGGCATGCTAGTTTCCTCACGATGTGTTCCTTCACTGAAGAAAAAGCACATGAATCCAAAAAATTAGAGGTGCGTGTCTTGGGTTCGAACTTGAGACCTTACTTAGCAGTATAACGGTCACACCACTACGTTATCACCGCTTAATCCTTACATTACATAGGCCATTCTCGGGGAGCTAGAACATACAACTTAGACAATCCAGGTCATAGTTTGTGTACCAAGTCTCGACGGTTACCAATATGATGGCACTAATCAGATTCAGGCTTTCACTGTCAGAGGAAGTGCCACATAACCCGCCACGCGGACCCCGTGTTGGACGGTGGATGTCACATGATTTCGAATTTTTAGTTTTAAGACATACCAGCTTCCTCAGGCTTGTTTCCCCTTTTATGAAACCAGTTATGAAATAATTTACTTATACAAAGTAAAGTGCATGTCTGGGTTCGAACCTACGACCACTAAACACAAACACTATAACCCGTCAATCCTCGTGATACCTCGTAAACACATTACAACTCAGGAAATCGCATTAAAATGCGATAAGACCGCCCATTGTGTCACCCCTTGTAAAATGTTTTACTATTGTTTTTTTTGTAATTTTATGGTGTACATAATAAAGAGTGTTCTATTCTATTCTAAAATGCATTTACCAGATTACATAGATTTAGAAGGAGATTATTCTGATACTACGTCAGCCTATCCATACCTATACTAGCTTGATATTAAGTTACGTTATACATAAACTCACGCCCGTTCCCATAGCGGTAGGCAGAAACCACAGTACGGGCAACTGGTACGATCCTTACACCCTTTTGCCCCAACCAAATTCATATATCTGGTCATACAACGCAGGCCAGTTGCGAAAAGGTTTCATTATACAATGTTCTTCTTACCTGTGTACCGATGGACCAGTAGAACCACCCCACGTAGCTGGGATGTCTGCAGACGGAGTACACGCCATGAGTCACCAGCTCATGGTCAGGGCGCTTCACAAACTGCACCTGGAAATAAGTGAACAAGTTCTTACTTAACTTAATCTTTTTCATAGTATAAAACAAAGTCATTCCAGCTGTTACTGTATACACTTAGATCTTTTCAACTACCCAATGGATTTGAATGCGGTTATCAGCAATAGATAAAGTGATTCAAGATCAAGGTTTATATGCAATAATGCAATACGTTGCACCCGTGCGAAACCAGGGTAGTTCGTAATATAAATTGTTACCCTCGTTTTTATGTTATATTCGACGTCAAGCGAAGCGGCTTGCGCAGGTAAAGCTTGGTAAAGCAGGTAGGTAGGATTTTAGAAAATATATCCCGGGATTCATCATCATCATCATTCTCTTGCCCTTATCCTAATTCGTTTGTGGTTGGCGGTTTTTCGTCCATACTTCTCATGGGAGCTCGTGGCTTAATAAGAACTGCCACTCGGGTCGATCTTTAGGTAAAACTGTGCTTGCCTAGGTCGGTCTGTGGATGGGTGACCGCCCGACATACCGAGTTTCCTCCGTGCCTCGGAAAGCACCTTAAGCTGTTGGTCCCGGCTGCCATATATAGATCTTTGGCAGTTATTACAGGTAGTCAGTGACTTGAAATTCTGACATCCAGTCATACCAAAGAGTATCGTATTACCAAGTATTAACTGGGTTGTGGAGGTCAGATAGGCAGTCGCTGTAAAATACTGGTACTCAGCTGCATCCGGTTAGACTGGAAGCCGACCCCAACATAATATAGTTGGGAAAAGGCTAGGCAGATGATGACTTCTCTATTACTCATCATCAGACACCTCTCTAATTAAATGACTTACTGTGTGATTAAAATTAGTCATGGCTGTGAACATAGCAGCTTTCCTGAACACTTCTCCTGCGATGCACATCACAACACCCAGGTATGACAGCCAGAAGTATGTCTTCATATCTACAACAAACAGATGGGTGGTCGAACATCAGCAGGCTTCTAAATAAAAGCAAGTTTTGATAATAATGGGTCATCTTTTTTTTTTTTTTTTTTTTCTTTCTGTGCGTATTTACAATCAGTCATAGACTATAAGCAAATCATGGGTCATCTTAACAACAATTTTCTTTGAGATATATTTTTTTTATAATATTTTTTGTTTTCTGGGTTTTGATGATCAGATAGGTATTTGCTCCAAGTAACTTATCGGTATTCAGCTGTATTAGGTTGTACTGAAAGTCAACTCCAAACATAATTAATTGTGAAATGGATAACAGTTGATGATCACATTTTAGCCTCAACTTTTATGTCAATAATTCATGGTATGGTATGGCAAAATATTGGCCAATCCAATAGGATAAAGGTCTGACTGCCTAAGTGCCAAGGGTAATGTGACTATGCAGAGTAATATGCCAGCTAATGTCCTTATACATGACAACCTGAACAGCGCCTCTGCCACTGCAATAAATGTGGCTACCTACTGGGCCCAAACTGGATATGGAAGTAGAATCGACACAAAAAGAAGAAGTATAGTAGAACACATATCATAATATCACGCCTGAAATCCCTAAAGGTTTAGGCAGCGGTATACCTAATAGTACACCATCATTTTAACGTCCTATGTGGGCAAGCCTATTGCTATCATCCAAGCACAAAGTCAGACTCTGAGACTGCAGTTAGTCAAATGTAGGAAAAATCTAAAAATAATTACCCGGGAAGAAATAGTATTCCACTCCCCATTCTATCCAGCTGGCCACAGCAGCCACACCATACTGTACACTATGGTTCAATATGAACGAGTTCACTGTCAGCGTCCGAGGGTTTGTGAGTGCCACAGACATGAACTCTGAGAAATGGAAGAACGAGAGTATTGTGGCGTACAGGCCGAATACTCTCCAGCCATTCTCGAAGGTGGCCAGGAAAATACCCAGGGAGAATGCTGCACCGAGGAATGCTGACCTTATAGACACCTGCAATATCAATAGGACAAAATAAATATATGTATTTGTTTGAATTAATTTACATTTCACAAACAGAGGTTGCGTTAGTGAAATGTAAATTAATTATTTTTCCTTAAAATTACAATTCTAAATATAAAGATGACTTAAAATATGAGTCATGTTGACCTAGAAGTTAATTAATTAGGCCAAATTTGAAGGAAAATTGAGCTTTTAAATACATAGCAATGAACATAAATGTGTGTAGTTTATCAAATTAAATAAAACTTACCTCGTACATAAAGCCAGTATAGCAGTACCTTAAAATGAAGTTAAATAAGCAGAAATAGAGGGCTGGGCCCCAATATGTCAAGGCCCATAGCTCCGAGGAGAAGCCTAGAACTTTTCCAGAAAAGAATGATACCATAAAAATAATCAGGGATATAAAAAAACAGTATAATGCCTGTTTCCCGGCGGGACAAATATTTCTTATAAATAAGATATGCATTTTGTAAAACGTAACCTGCTGGAAATACGTGAACTATATGTTATGGAATTCTGTTACTATTTCCGGTATGTATAACAATATTTCTTAGAAGTAATCATTGAAAATTTGTAGATCAATCCCAAAATTTACATGAAAAGCCAATAATTTACTATCTCGGTATCTCCCGCTTGCACAAGAAGTATTTATATAATGTCAATAATGTCATGATGATGTCACATGTCACTGTCAATTAGGAATTTAGGAATGCACAATTTATATCGATACTTCATGAAATTTCGATATAATATTGTGCCGTTAGTGTAAGTGTCGTTATAAACAAAATACTCTAAATTACTTCAAATCAAACTTCAAAAAATATCTAACCTTCAATGTATATTCGTCTCAAAGTCTCAATAGCCAAAGAGCGACAGCCGAGTCTCTCTAATAACCTCTCGATTTTATTTTTTTGTAGTTTTTAATGAAAAATAGATTTTTTACAGTATATCTAAACTATTTATATATTTCTACGATAAATCTTAGAGAATCGATAGAACAATAAAATTTATAATTTCGAATCAAAAATCGATATTTTTTTGCATGAACATCCCTACTGTCAATGTCAAAACAAGATAAAAATGAAAATTGGTGGTGCGTTCAAAGCTGATTCTAATTACATTTTGTAATTTTGTTTTAATTTTCTCAGAAAAATATTTCAAAAACTTTTACAATATTTCCAAGTTAAAAGCACCTATTTCCCAAAACTATTTGTATTTCCTTTGCAGTCCATAAATTATTTTAGAATGAGTAACCATGGCAACACGAAGTTTGTTTGACAACTAAAAGCGAGGCCGTTTTCAGAATGTTGAGTGTGGTTTGTTTTGCTCAGGCAGCATTTCTATTGGTCGTTTAACTATTTATTTTATTGCCAAACTCATGTGATTGGTCACAAGTGCCCATTTCAGTTTTTCTAGTAGAAATGAAAACAAGAAAAGACTTATTATTTTCAAATTCATGTTTTCGAGTACCGATACCTCTACCAATATATTTAACTAAACGTAAAAAACAAATACAACTTCAATCAATGTCATATTTTTGCATTGGGTGCATACCGTAGAGCAAATTATAGTAAGTGTTCACCACCAGACCGGTTAAAATACTTATTAACTGACGTAATCGTGCATGACAACATCTGGTACATTACTATGCGATTCCGTCGGCGTAATGAAATTAAATTTCCCTCGACATAAGGTTCAAAATCTGTGGTTTATTTCATTAGATAGACTGAAAATTGCTGTGAAATTTCCGTAAGTGATGTTAGCAATCGGATATTGATGAGTTAGCATTCTGGGTTTATCAGGAGTGTGGGGCGCGTTAGTCGCATTTTCGGGTGGGACAAGGATGAACGACCCGTGGGATGTGAAGTCAGTGCGACACGGTGGCCAGTACGTGTCCTGTATGAAGATAAATGGGGTTCCGCTCCTTCCGCCTGTTGTGAGTATAAAATGATTATTAACTACCTATTATTTATGCCTCTTTATTCTCTGTTCTCTGCTTATAGCTAGTAAACTCTTGAATTAATTGACTAGACATCCTTAGATGAGCATTATGCTCATCTCAGAACATTGACTGTCACAGATCTAAGAAAGTAATGGAAGCTAGTTAGGGTCAGTGGGTCGTCTTAGGGAGGATGTGAAATGCAGCCTGGTGAAATAAACTTGGGAAGGCCAACATGAAAAGTATTAGGAACTAGCTGTAGCTGGCATGCTTTGCAATGCTCTTTTTTAACCTACTACCTACCTATCTACCTACCACCTACGTACATGCCTACTACCTACCTACTACTTTCTCACAAACCAAAATTAGCCAAATCAGTCCAGCTGTTCTCGAGTTTTAGCATGAATAACAAACAGCAATTCATTTTTATAATATAAGTACTAGTGGACCTGGCAGACGTCGTCCTGACCAGACAGCAGCTCCACCTACCGGGTGGTTTCATTATTTTCTATATGTTTAAGCTCATTTTATTTCTTTCATAAAAATAAAAAAATGTTCACCAACTTATATTTTCATACATACCCTATTACTGGGAGTGGAAGCGTGAAATTTGCCAAAAGAGTCTCTTTATGTTCCCCTTTAAGAGTTATTCAAGAATACGTTTTGCAGCCAATTTAAATACACCTGATTATTATTGGTAAATTGGTTCGTTAAATTTTGGGCTGACTCAATTTAAATTGTCATGACATGCTAAGAAGAGATTGGAGTTGGGCTAAACCTGGAGATGGCTGCTGGAGTTAAGTTCTGACCAAATGGTGGCCATGGTTGAAGGCCATCTAAAAGTGTGTTAGGTTGAGGATACTGTTAGGAGCGTGTGAAACAGATCATAAGCCTATAATGCTCCCACTGCAGGATCTCAGGCCTATGGAAGCGGCTCGCAAGGGCCAATGCCCGTCGGGGCTGCGGGTTGTTCGAAAGAGAACCCGCAGCCTCTGCACAAGGGCTAAGAAGGAACATGGGTGGTTTCTGGTTCCAAGACATACCGGTTTCCTCACGATGGTTTCCTTCACCATTTTGAGAGCAGTGGTAATGAACAACACTATGAATAAATTACACAAAGTAATGCACCTGCCTGGGTTCGAACCCACAACTTACTGTTCGTAAGTCGGGGCTGCCACCACTGGGCCACCGCTGCTTCCCAACAGACAGTTGCCACAGTTAAATTCACAAGAGCTACACTCATTGCCAGCTGTGCGACAAGGGCAGGAAATCCCGTCCTTTAAACTTCCCAAGAGTTCATGACATTATTTTTATTAGAATAGCAATATTGTTGCTCAACATCCCTATTCTAAGTTTTTCCCAGTCCAATGAGTCTACATTATTTTTTTCAATTTGCAGACTTTCAGGCTTTTTAACGAGCATCTGCAGATTTAAACCGGTTCAAGAGGTTTTAAAAACAGTTTGTAAGCTATCAAAAAATGAAAAAAAAGGATTGTTGTTTCTTCTGTTGTTATATTTTGCAAAGGTGAAAAATATCATAACATCACGCCTGTAATCCCCGAAGGGTTAGGCAGAGGTGTACCTAATAGTACACCCACATTACGCACATTAGTTATGTTTAAGTCCCATGTAATAGGGGGCGAGCCTATTGCCATCAACCGGGCACAAATTCAGACTCCGTGGCTGTTACTGATAATTTCCTGATGGAAAAACCCAATAACACTTTGGCCGACCCGGGAATCGAATCCAAGACCTCATGCTCAGCAGTCGCGCTTGCGACCACTAGACCAACGAGGCAGTCAAAAGGAAAAAACGGAACCGTTATAGGATCAGTCGTGTGTCTGTCTGTCTGTCCGACCATTCCCCCACCCTCTGAAACTACTGAGCCTAAAATTTGTTTTATCTGTTGCGTCTTAATTGTTTTTTTTTTGTTTCAGTTGTCTAAAGAATGTCGTAAAGAAATGCAGTACTACAAGCTTCTTGCCAAAGAAGTGGATAAGCGCATATCACTTCTTCGACCCCTTGTGGCTGAAACCGATTCAGATTCCGAAGATAAGACTGACGCTCCTGAACTGCCTGAATGTGAATACGAACCATCCCATCCAGAAGTAAAGGCAGGCTACACGCCCAAAAATGTCAAAAAATCTGCTGATTCATCATCAAAACATACGCCTCCATCGCCAAGACATAGTCGTCTATCGCCAAGATATGCTCGTAATAATTTAACTTCCAATATGGTTGTGGAATCAATAGACTCCGGTTCGTCTAGGTCAAGCTCTCCGAAACTCATTATAGATCTCAGCTTGAGTATCAACAATGAAAATGTTAAAAGGTCCCTCTCACCTCCTCGTCCTCAAGTTGATCTTCCTGAAAGAGATTATAACTGCACAACAAGAATTACTCAAAAAGTAATAACCGAAAAAGAAGTAATCACAGAAACCCAAAAACATAATAAACATAAAAGAGCTTTTGCAGAAATTGCTAAGTTGAACTTCAGGCTTAATAATGAGAATTCAAGTGATAGTTTTGCTGACAATTTATCTGTATCTCAAGGTGGCCCCCCGTCTCTTAGTTCCAAAAGCTTTACAGGATCTCTTAACGACCTGACCAGGGACAGTCTGAAGGACGTGCACAATGTTTTGCCGTTAGCACGGCAACGATCTTACACACTCCTAAATCCTGGTCCTCAACTCCTAGCTCATCTAGAAGTGCAATCATTGAACACTGGCGTTGAGATGAGCTGTATTTCTATGAGCGAATCGCTATCAAACCTAAGCCCTAATAAGAAGCGACGGAGTTGGGATCTGGAGACCGCCAAAATGAAATGGTCATCCATGGCGCTGGAACTGAAGCAGACTAAAGCAAATGGCCTTAACAGGAACCCTTCTAATAAAAGTTTTGTGAGACAACAACCGAAAAACTCTCCTAAAACCTCACCACCCATTCGGGCTAAGTCAGTTATCACAGAAAAAACCAAACGCAGCGTTATAGCTCCGAAACCAATGTTAAAATCTAATCCAATGTCCAGTTCAGATCCCCTACCCAAGTCTGAACCAGTTCCGAGAACTAAGAAATCCGTCAGTCCAGTCCGAAACACCAACAACCGTATATCGGCAAAAGGTCCAGGATCTCCTAAAGCAGTTAAAAAACTCGAGCTAATGCCTCAAAACCACGAGCTACGTCCTTCCATATCGGAATCAGAAGACCCGGCAGGTCGTGTCAGGGAACTCTATGAGAAGATACAAAATCAGCAGCTGTTACAAATGGCAAGTTTAGTGGAAAAACAGAAAAGGGAACAGATACTTCTTCAGCAGGTTTTTGAGGAACAAAACAATTTGCTCTTCAAGCAACTGAAAACTATTTGTCCCACGTCTCCGATAGAGGTGAAGGAAGCTTGGGGCGACAAGCATCTAGAACTAGAACAGCGCCAGGAAGGTGACAGAGGTCCGGTCAGTCTAAGTCAGCTGATCAATTACAAATCACCCGATCAAAGTAGTCTTGACAGTCCTGTTTCTAACACATTGACCAATACCAACAACTGCATAAGCCATTGTAATGATGTCTTGAAGAAAAGCAGGGATATTACTGGGAGTATAAAAAAGCAGTCGATTAAAGCTCGTAGCCAAAACGGGACTAAGATTGTTTCACCGAGGACGGAACCAGGGGCGACCAAGACACGAACTCAGTCCCCTAACTCGAGGTCCCCTACGAGGAACACGCCGACTCCCCCTCCGAGAAACACTCCGACGTCCCGGCGACTGAACTATGACACGAGTGCGTCCTCCGGTCGTGATTACGAACCGATGTTGACCGATCGAACGAACGACACGATGGCCGATTTGAATGTTACATTCCCTTCTGACAACGACGATGGCAATTATTATGCTGATCAAAATAACAGCGTTGTTACCAACCATATCTATGGTAAACAAATTAAAACGATACATGCTACTGCGGCAATGAATTGCAATGCCGACACTGCCATCCGAGACATGGAAAGAACGATACATAATTCAATCAATAGCACTAACTCGCTAGCGTGCAGGCCTAAATTCAACATCCATGGAACGCCAAGAGAGGTAACGTATTGCTGGTTTTTGGATACATTTTTTAAATATATACAAACAAGCACACACACGCAAGCTATATTACAAACTGACTTATTTAATTATAAACGTGGCACACATGTGAAGTTAAAAAAATGAGAAACGTATATCAACTCATTAAAGGGTTGATCTACGTTTCGTCGGTTTATAAGATGTCCAGTTTTCATTGTTTGTTTCCGTGAGCTTATTATTTGTGTTTGTGCTTAGTCCTGGTTCATCCTTAATTATTTCTGATCCTTCTCTATCCTGCATGCTATTACACCCAGCCATTGGTTTATGTTTAATCGCGGTACAAGCTTCTTTATCGCGATGATTTCTTGTGTAATGCGTATCCTTGTTCATACAAACAAATCTTTTGTGTCGGTAATTGCTTTTGACGATTACATATTTAAATAATTTTCCCCATCACCCCATCTTCATCCAGTTTCACCAGCTTGTGCTTCCTATTCCTGCTATAACCGAGATCCTATATACTGCCTGTCGGTAAATCCTAAAGCTTCCTATTTTACCCGCACAACTTTAGCATGATTCAATATACAATTTTATGTACTGTCCGAATCAGCGAGCTGCAGCTACCAAAATAGTGGCTTTGGCCAAGGGCTACCTGGTCCGTCGTCTGATGCGAACGGACCGGGTGCAAGCGACGGTGCAGACCATCAAGGATGCTCTGCTGTGCGCTTTGCAGCTGCATCAAGACCGGGAGGGCATCAGGGGTGCTGATGTAGACCTGCATCGACGTCTCATTCAGCAGGTACGCTTCGTGTGGCTGTTTTGGGTGCACTGGTTTTGGTTTCCAGACTTATGTTTTTAAGTGGATTATCGTCATGTTAAATTCCTTATAAAATATTTTCATAGTTTTCTTTGTGTAATCGTTAAATTTTTGAAATATTTCGTAGGTATTTGTTCGCATTGGTTTTTGCTCAGCTATCAGACCAGTTGGTTAGTCAAAGTTTAGTAACCGTGTGTAACTCGTTACACACGCTTACTGACATTATAACATTCCTCAGATCACGGCAGCCTGCTACTCCCTGCACGATACGTTCGTGGCGAGCACAGCGGCCGAACGTTGCGCGATGATATCCGCCGACAGAGGGCGCCGCCGCTCGTTGGCCGTGCGTCGCCTCAGCAATGCCAGCTCTTACAAACAGACGTGAGACTATGCTTTTGTAATGCAATGGTGCATCTAATGCGTTCCCGAAATATGGTTCCTTGATTATATAATATTCAGCAGTGTTTAATGTTGTTGGTTATCGAGCCCAGAGGTACTAATGATTTTCCACGAATAAATTGACATTTATAATTCACCAGAGCGCTATTTTGGGAATGTTTCTAGATACGTATTTTAGGGTGATACTATTCCCGTCGAGGCTGCGGGTTGTTCGCAAGAGATACCGCGGCCTCGACATGACGGAACATGGGTGGTTTTTAGTCAGTAGAAGTCTGACACTCCCTTCCGCTCTGCCCAAGAGCGGGAGGGGTTATTTGATGATTTTCCACCCACCAAAAAAAAAAAAAGGTGATACTGTTCATTACTTAGATACAGGAAGAGGATTCAAGAGTCTATGGCATCGTGGATTTCTTGGTCAAAACAATTCTGCTTAGTCGAATGGTGTTGGGTCTTCAGTAGAGGGTTCATTTACAACGCATAAAGCATTTTTCAAATTCTCATTCTTAAGAAATATAAAACTAAGTCATTAACAACCAACTTTATTTCAAAATCTTTGATCAAGCTCTTTAACAAAACTGTACTAAAACAGGGACATAATGACACAAAGCCACACCGGGGCGTTTCCCGCGCGCTCCAAGAGACCATCCACGGCCTCGCTGATGACGCAGTCTAACTATGGTAACACTGAACAGCATAATGTTGCCAGCTTTTTTTTTGTTTTGCCTAGAGGCATGCATAAATAGAAAATTCTTTAGGAAGCCTAGCTTACAAATAGTGAATAAGCCCGAAAATGGGTCACGTGATATTATTTTTTTCACAGTCTCATTGCCGCACTCAGAGATGTTTAATGATTACATAAGCCATTACTTTACTACTTAGATTTTGACACTTTAGTGAAGGTTTTTTAAGTCAAATCTTTACTAAGTGACGGCTTAAGTACCTAATCATGAAATATATTTGAGGCGGTACGGCAGTAAGACGCTTACAAAACTGCATAAAACATAGCATGGGGCCTTTAATCACATTGTGAATCTTGCCAGATCACTAAATAAATGGTGCTGCCATTTTTCTGTTCTCTTACTTGTTCATTACCATCTTACGTTTTGCATCAGACGGCAACATATTTATCTCGTCGTATTGTCGCATGAATGTTTTGAATTGATGCTTTTTATGTTCCTCGTTTATGAAGGCTTTTTTCCTTCAATTTTATTATTGTTGACATTGACAGCCACAAGCTACCAGAAGTTTCCATCACTAAACTTGATAGAAACTTCTGTCAGTTTTTTAATGTTTCTAGATGTTTAACAAGACGGGGCGATCTCTTTTTTGTGGTTTTACAAACTGTTTTGGAAATATAGTGTTGAATAATTCATACTAACTTTTTTGGGGCTTAGGTTCGCCGAAAGAACTTGTGCTCCACCACGGAATTTATTTTGTTTTATATTTTTTTTATTTTTTGTGTTGATACTGCCCAGCCTAAGGCCTTGTTTACATTTGTCACAATTTATCCATGCCTTTTGATGTATATAAGCTCACTAAAACGCCATCAATATACCTATCTGTTGTTATAACACTGTTTTACTGTATCGCAGAGACGTTTAGCGAAGACAGGGGCTCGGTGTCGCGTCACATGTCCAGCCCGCACCGGCGCCCGTGGCGCTGACCCTCGCCCACCCCGCCCAGCTGCCTGCCGCGTTTCTTCGCCCACTGCTGGGCCAAGCGCCACACCACTGGGCTGTAAACTTGGCAACATTAACTCTCTAAACCTTATGCTTTGCCTCCCGTAGGCTTGTGAGCAAATTGTGTCAAAATGGCCCTCTGACCAGATTTTTTTACAAGCATTTTTATAACTTTTTTTGATTAGCCTGTGTACAGTGCTACATGCAGCTTTTGGGGCGAGCAAACATTTTTGTAAAATTGTCTGTGGATACTGTTGGTTTAAAAAAAAACAAGATGGCCGCGTTAGGTCTAATTTTGGCAGCGAGCCAAAGATACAACTTTGTGTAGTAGGTATCGCGCTTAACGGTTATCTACATGTAAAATAAAGGGCCCGATTAACCGGTCGAAAAGGTTAACCTGTTAAACCCGCATGTTTTATTAACCATTATACCGTTCGCTTATACACTTAAGGGTTAATGCCGTAACCTTTTCAGTCCCTAGAAATTATGTTATGTTTGAATGATATGTTTTCATTTTAAATTAATGTTTATGGAAAGGACAAAAATACTCGAGCTTTATTTATGTCTACTCTGATAATTAATTATTGATACAATTTTTATTTGAGTTTATAACGATGGGCAAGCTTCTTTACTATTTGTACTGTGTTAAAAAAATATGCTCTCTTTTATAAAATTTTGATGCAACGACTAAATCGTGCTTTAATTAAAGGCTTAAAGTGCATTTAATATTTTTGAATTTTCTATTTAAATTAAGTAACTAAGTACTCTTTCTTTGAAACTTCGGGCAGCTTTATCTAAAATTTAAAAGCACCGAAGTAAGTTCAAATACAGTAACAATATTATTTATTATTAGTATTTTAGTCATAAATTATGGTTGTCATATTGTTATTCCGTTTTGTAAGCTTCCAAAGCAAAGTGCCTATATTTGCACCTATGTAAATTAGACTTAAAATTAATATTACATAAATATACGTACGGTATCATCACGCCTGTAATCCCCGAAAGTTGTAGCTAGGACCAGATTTCGATGTTTGGGTCCATGTTTAGGAACTCACAAAAATGTGGTTAGATAGGCCCAATGGTCGAGCTTAACAAATTGGTAGTTTAGAAAGTAATTTTATAAAAACGCGGGAGTTTGTACTGTTTGTACCGGAGTGGCGTGGAAGCGAATGGCGTGCCTGCCAAGACAGAACCACATTCTGCTTACCCGCAAACGTAGGCCTTGACTTTTTAGTCCAGGGTCTATTCAGGGTGCAGAAATACTTCTGTATCTGTAAAAGTAAATATTTTTTGGCCGATATTTTTCTGCAATATTATTATGTGGTTGCAATACAGTGGCCGGCAACATTGCCAGCCATACTATGCAATATTGCAGTAATGCCCGGCCATATAATATATAGCCACACATATTTGGTATGGCCAAGCATTTTCACGTATACCCGTCAATATTTTTGAGATGGCCAAGCAATACTTGACATGTACAGCCACACATTGCCGAGCAAACATAATTACTGCCAAAAGACATTTGTTTTAATTGATTAAGGTAGACATCTACCGTTATTTTCTTATTACCAATAAATGGAAAATAGTAACCAATGGGTAAGGTAACCAAATAAAAAGTTGAAAAGAGGCCTTTTGTATGTCGCGGCGATAAGTTCTAGTTCTGTAATCATTTAGATTTTAAGAAATTGTACACTTGGTGTAATATCTCTCTAAATCTAAGAGTTGTAGTTATTTTCCAAACGCCTTAACACCTAACATTAGCCGTTATGCCTCGAAATAAATTAAGTAAAAGAATAAGTAAGTATGTATAATATTTTTTACACCAAATCGACCAGTAAGAAAATGTAGTGAACGTTTTGAGGTTTCATAATCGCTTTATGAGACATTAATATTTGATTTTGTTACAATAAAAAATATAGTTTTGTCCTAGTGGGATAATTTGGTGGGTCAGCGTGGCATAATCCAATAATTATTGCTTTTTTGAGGTAGTGGCTAGCATGTAGTTTGTTAGAAATGGAACATTAGTATCGCCATGAAATAGATAGATTTTGGTACCTACAGGACCTAACTTTGGCGTAAGAGTACAGAGTATGAATCTTTTGATTTAGCGTCACAAAGACGTATCTACAGTTTAATAAATTACTAAGTGCTTCCACCTTTCAGAATATTTTTCTGTATAATATGGCAATAATCAAGAAAGAAATAGTAACACTGAATTGTATGTCTTTGTGACAATAAACTCAAATCGTAATGATCATATAACATAACGTCACGACTGTATCATCCCAAAGGGTTACGCAGATCCGTTATAGTAGTCAGCAGCAATATGTATACACTTAGCAGCGTTTAGAAGCAATTTTCGCCTACACATTGATTTCATTTTCATGTTACGTAAAGAAACAAATATTTAATTTTCATGTTACGTAAATATTTTGGAAGCCATATTATCATAAAGTAGGTTATATCTCATAGTTGCAATCAACTTTCCCAAGTGTATACATATTATTGCTCCTGACTACGCCCACATTTCGCTAGAAAAAAAAAAACATTACAGATTATGTCAACTTACGCCGTTTAATTTATAAGAACTTTCTATCTTGTTTTAAATATATATAACATACATATTTTTATACCAACCGTTCGGTTAAGTAAGGCGCCCATGAACGGGCAACAGTACCATAAAGGTGCTTATAAACCGGCAATATTTTACTGGAATACGATGGCCGGCAACATTACCAGCCGCCATACTATGCAATATTGCAGTAATGGCCCGGCCATATAGCCACACATATTTGGTATGGCCAAGCATTGTCACGAGTAGCCGTCAATATTTTCGAGATGGCCGAGCAATACTTGCACATAGTACAGCCACACATTACCAGTAAAGTACAGCCTTTTTAGAAGTACCTTGAAACTACTGAAAATCGAGACCGATATATTTTAAACCTGGTTGTATGTCTGTGCTAACTTTTTGCACCTCTAGTCAGATATTTTTATTTCACAGAATAATTATTCTTTTTTTTTTCTGTTTCTAATCGAATAATTTTTATAAAATGAACATGTATTTTATGTAAAGACCGCACATGGGCTTTGGATTTCAGTAATAGTCGCCTGCCTAGCCTTTTCCCAAATAAGATGACTGCTTGTTGTTGTTTATCCGTCTTTTAAATTATCGAAAAATATTTGATACCCACGTACGTAGTTTTTGTTTTATCAAATTAATAAAAATTGACGAAAATAAAACGTGTCAAAGATCGTGAGTAGGGGCTGGTGACATCTATCTGACGGACTAATTAGATTTTTTTTTGTCAACTACCCTATTTTACTGGAGGTACTGTTTAGGTTACTTGAGGCCCCTTGATGACCCGTCGGGGCTGCGGGTTGTTCGCAAGAGATACCGCGGCCTCGACACGAAGGGCTAAGAAGGAACATGGGTGGTTTTTAGTCAGTAGAAGTCTGATACTCTCTTCCGCTCTGCCCAAGAGCGGGAGAGGTTATTTGATGATTTTCCACCCACCATAAAAAAAAGGCCTCTTGATGAGACTGGTTGTTAGACTTTCGGGGTCGACTTGCAAAGATCGATAAATAACAGCCAGGACAAGCAACGGCTTAGCCTGCTTTCAGTACTAATTTCATAAAATATCCTATTCTTATCTTTTTTTAACCGACTTCAAAATGGTGGAAGTTCTCAATTTGTAGGAATCTTTTATTTTTTTTTACTATCTAAATCACACTGAAAACAAAAACTGTTGTAGGCATCATCTATTTTGCCTCGAGGCAGCAAGTGCTGAGTGAATATGTTCAGTTATAAAGGGAATTGTATTTAAAAATGATGTACCAAAAATATTAAACGCTTTTACTTTGTTATTACTATTATTAAGTCATTGGTGTCACAAACGGTGTATTTCCAAAGATGTTTTTCCGTGGACCTAGTGAGATAGTACTGTATTTTCATTCATACCTTTTTACGCAATAAATATTGAATAACATGTTGTCGTGTTGTCATTTTGGTCCCTAACATATCGAGGGGTGAAAGGCAAAAAGGTTTCAAAAGGGAAGCCGGTCGGAATGGGCTTATAGGCACGCATCGGCACTGGCGGACACTAACCCTGTGTATGTGGAAATCAACAACTCACCTATAAAGAAACAACATATTGCTCAAATTTTATTTATTTCTTTCCATATACAGACCCATCTGATTTCAACTTTAAAAATATCCAATAAATTTGGTGTAAAAACTATTGTGGTATCACGAGACGAATAAAAAACAATAAATGCTAGCGTTTGATGACACGTGAGCAATCAATTATAAACTACTATAAATATATGAATCAATAAGTAGACAAAAGCGTGTTCTGAAGCACAAAATAAAACGTCACACATGCATACACTATCTGTACATCTCGTTCATCGTCCGACACTCGCGAACGTCTCACTCGGCCTCCCGATGTGATAACCAACCATATCCAGAAATGGTAACTATTATGCTCTAAACGTTCACGTGTTGACCACATCGCCGACGACAGTGTACATGGGGGGGTGACTGCGGAGCCCTAGGCCGCCTAGGGCAGCGTGTACTTCACGTAGGGCACCTCCACGTCGTTGCCGTCCTCGTCGTTGCAGCACAGCTCGAACACCAGCGCCTTCACGTGAGGCTCCAGCTTCTTCTTGGACACCTTCTGCACCACCTCGGACATGGGCAGGCCCAGGCGCTCCTGGCGCTTGGCGGAAGGCATGAAGAATGAGTACAGCATGCACACACCCTGCGACAGCATCGTGATTTCCAGTTTGTGGTCGTTCTTGAAGTAGTCTAGGAACTGTTGGAGGGTCACCTCGCCCTTCACTTCGAACCGGTCCCAGAGCGTCCATTTCTTGTCGTAGTACGTGTTTGTTGGGGCGGCTATGGGTTCTGAGAAGCCGAAGAATGGGAGGGCGAGATTGACGAATCCGTTTTTGAAGACTTCTAGGGTGTTGAATCCTTGTGCGAGTTTGTAGAGCTCGAGGCAGACGAGGCCGGCGACCACGGAGGTGGTGGTGGCAATGGCGGGGATGATCTTGCCGGCGATGAGCTTGGAGCGATGTCGGTCGGCAGGCGGGATCTTGTAGTTGGCGGCGCGCAGGTTGGAGGCGGCGACAATGAAGTCCATGTGGAAGTTGGAGTCGTCGTCCTTCTCGAAGTCCAGCGGCGTGATCTTGAGCGCGCCGAGTTTTGCGGGCGACGGCAGCTCCGTGATGATGTTCTGCACTCGGTCGTGGTCCATGTCGTCGCTGTTCTGCTGCAGCTGTGCGTCCGTCACGGCGATCTTTACGCCTGATTTCGGGCTGAATTTTGGTACCTGCGGATGTTTAGGCTGGTTAGTAATCTAAATTCGCTAGACAATGGATAGAAGTTGGTCTCCTGAAGAGTAAAATTGTAGACCATTAATTTATTACAGGTTTTGATGAGCCTTACACCTATACTGAACATTTTAATGTCTATATCATCTACCCCATAAGGTCACAGTGAAAATAAGTACATAATATACAAAGTGTTTACCTCAATAGTCAAAGCAGCCTTCGCAATCCTCTCCCTATCCACACAGGGCTCCATGCCGTACACGTGAGCCCTAAGATTGGCGGCAGCCACTACATAATCGAGGTGGAGTTCTTCATTCGGATCGAAGGTGAGGGGCTCCGGGCAGCGCTTGGGGCCCGACCAGAACAGGGCTCCGCTGGAGGTCCGCCAGAAGGGAGGGAAGTTGTACAGCAGCTGCTTGATCTGGTTGGAGTATTGAGCCTCAAAGTGCAGGCGCGCCCAGGTGACGCAGTCTTCGAATGTCAGAGGGCGCTCTTGGATCGCGTTCTGGAAAGATTAAAGGAGTTTTGGTTAATGAAGGACATTTGTACTTTAAATACAAATAAATTAAATTGAAGTAGCATCATAACATTATCACGCATGTAATCCCCGAACGGTTAGGCAGAGGTGTACCCATTAGTGCACCTTTTTGTCGACGTTTTACTAGTGCCATGTAGGCCTATGTGAAATAAAATATTTTTTTATTTTAACTACACTTCGCCAGTCATATCGAAATACCTATCTATGACTTAAGTTAATGTAAAAGGGGCAAGCCTATTGCCATCAACTGGGCACAAATCCAGACTCCGTGGCTGCTACTGAGAAATTCCTGATGGAAAAACCCGATATCACCTTGTTCAACCTGGGAAGCAAACCCAGGACAACATTTTTATGTTTAGTTATATACAGACAATATTCCAAAAATTGGAACAAGAATACAAATGCTTGTAGAATTGTTAGGCACACAATAAA
Organism: Diarsia brunnea; assembly: GCA_949774965.1. Lineage (NCBI taxonomy): Eukaryota > Metazoa > Arthropoda > Insecta > Lepidoptera > Noctuidae > Diarsia > Diarsia brunnea. The sequence continues at coordinate 971,038 of OX459011.1, forward strand.
AGTTATCTTTAATCTTGCTGAAAATAATTAATAATGAAAACCACAACATACCCTGACGCTTTCAATAGCATCAAGCGGCTGGCTACCGGGCAGCTTCAGGGTCCTGTCCAAGAAGTGAGCGTCCCTTAGGTACTGGGCGGCATGCTCCGCGGCCTGGCGGAACAGCCCCTCGAACTCGTCGCGCGCCCACTGCAGTGTGTGCTCGATAGCGTTGGGGAAGTTCTTCAGCGTACAGATGGGGATGCTCTTCTCAGGGGGGTCTTGGGAAGAGCTGTATGATTCAGTCAGGAATGGGACTACAACCTGCGGAAGAAGTAATAATAAAATTGTTTATTTATCCTAACAGACACAGTTCAAAAGAAAGTGCCAGAAATACATTGAGCATAATATAGCTTTGAGCACAAAAAATTAAGTCGACGTTATGTATTTAAAATAATGAACCATATCTCATAAACTAGGACACTAGAAGTCATTCATTTCATTTCATTTATTCATTTCATTTATTTCAGTAACAATTTTTACATCGTATCGAAATATCACACTTAGATATAAAATAATAGATTTAAATATAGAATCATTATTAGAACATTACCAGAAAATATGTATATATATAATTAAAGGTTGAACATTTACAAATTCACCCTGTTATAATATGTTAAATACATTAAGGTTCCACCGTTACGATGTCAAAGACTCAAAGTACATTGTATCGAAAAATTTACACTAAATTATAAAACTTAACTCATTGCGTGTTTATTGCAACCTAAGACCTAGCACCCTAACTTAGGAGGTAGTTAGCGCTCAGGCTGAAGTGTTTCCGCTTTTATGACATGCATTTGCACACCTTTTTCTTGAAAAAATAGTTCAGTCAGGGAAAAGTTTATCGGTTCTTGTCAGCAGATAATTATAGAGGACTTACTTTATTTGTTTAATTAGTACTTGGAAGACTTACAGCTGATAAAATCAAACAAGAGTATAGACTTGTAATAAAATTATTTTCACAAAAGAAAAATGCTCAATGCAAAATGCTTTGGTTATGTTTATATTTGTTACAGCATCCATGTCATGAAACACAATATTGTTACGTCGGTCATCTAGAACCTTCAAGAAACCTCGCTCATAATTGTGTTGTGCCTAAAACACTCCAGTAAATTCTGTAGGTATATTTCCATTATGTTTACAAGGTCAGCACGGCGGGCGTCGGCGACATAATTGTCATTGTAATTTCGACCGTATGCCGAGTGCGTAACGTAACTTCTTCCTTGTTGGTTCTTTTATCTTTAAGTTTATTTTTTAGTTATTATTCTTTGTGAATATTGAATTCATTTTTAGTTAATAATAGGGAATTTTCTCGAACTTCTTTTGTGTGTTTGAGTATAAAAGGACCAACAGAGGTCGGAGCAGTCAGTCTACTTTTAAAGCGAGACAACGGAAGGTTCGAAGAGATATCGAGTGCGATAAAGTGTTCAGTAGTGTTTTGCGATTGTGTATTAAGTGTTTTGTGCTTAATAAAGTTAATTCGTGTGTTTAATTGGTAGTGTTTTTATTTATCCCATACCCAGCTCGTAACAATTTGGTGTCAGAAGTGAGGGATAAATAATGCCGATTCTACCAAAGGACGACACGGATAGTATCCGTACGAGGAGTCAGCGACAGCAGGGTATGGACCAGAGGCGATTTGGAGACTCCCCGACACAGACACCGGGCGGTGTCCAGCCTACATCAGAGCCAGTCGCTGGCCCATCTGGAGCTACTCCAGCATTAGCGACGCCTGACTTGTCTGCCTTAATGGCGCTGCTGCAGGACCAGGCTCGCCGTCAAGAGGAGCAGGCTCGCCGTCAAGAGGAGCAGGCTCGCCGTCAAGAGGAGCAGGCTCGCCAGTTGCAGGAACAGTTGCAACGGGACAAGGAGGAGCAGGCTCGCCGTCAAGAGGAGCAGGCTCGCCGTCAAGAGAAACAGGCTCGCCAGTTGCAGGAACAGTTGCAACGGGATAAGGACGAGCAGGCTCGTCGTCAAGAAGAACAGATGCTCCTGATTAAAGATCTTCACGCATCAGTTGGCAAAGAGCTGAGCGTGATGAAGGAGCAGGTACAGCAGCACGACAACCGTATCGCAAAGGCCGAAATTCAGATCGCCGATGTGAAGAAGGCCTTGAGTGAAATTAAGGTTGGAGACGGGGCTGTGACTTCAGTGATTGCTGCACCTTCGGTGCGCGGGTTTAAAGTGCCGCCATTCGACGGAACATCTTCGTGGTCGGCCTATAAAATTCAATTTGAGGCCGTTATGAAAGTGAACGGTTGGACCAAAGCGCAAGCCATGACCGCGCTCACTTTGGGTCTCCGAGACCAGGCCCTAACCATTCTTGAGGCCCTCGGCAAGGATGTGACCTACGAACAGCTGCTGGAGGCATTAGAGTCCAGATATGGTGACGCGCACCTGGAGCACGTCTTTCGTGCTAAATTAAGGGATCGCGTTCAACGTAGTGCCGAGAACTTACAGCAGTGGGCCCTGGAAGTTGAAAAGCTGGTTCGGAAAGCATACCAGTCCGCCCCTGCACTTATTGATGGAAATTTGGTACAGGCGTTCGTCGACGGAATACGCGACTTGGAAGTGAGAGCCGCTGTGAGACTTGGACATCATGAGACGCTGAAGAACGCCTTAGCACATGCTCTAGAAGTAGAAGCAGTAAGACAAGATCATCGAACACACTACATCAGAGAAGTTGTAGCGTCACCTACACGCGACCGTCCGCAAGGGTACAGTCCCAGCTGCTACACCGGTAAAGAAAGGGATCATCTTGGCTCAAGCTGTCCGAAGCAAGTTGGGGTAACACCTGTACGCCAGCGTCCGCAAAAGTACAGCCCTAGGTGCTACACTTGTGGAGAAAGTGGTCATCTACGGTCAAACTGTAAAAAGCGACGCACGACGAGAGATGATTATGATCAATCACAGCAGAGAAAGGCTGCTGATATGACTGCTCAGCACCAGTGGAGAACTCGCGGTAACGAAGACGCACTGTCAAGACCTTGGCGTGAAGATTGTATGCAGAGTTCCAGGCAAGAAACTAAGGAAGTTGTGTCTGTGAGAAGGCTAAGAACAGATCTCAGCGACGAATGGAAGGAAACCATACAGCAGGCTCAGCAAAATGACTCGGACATCAAACCGATCTTCGAGTGGATCAAAGCTGGTGCTCCGAAGCCCAAGTGGAGTGATGTGGCTGCGATGAGTCCCATCACAAAAAGTTATTGGGCACAATGGAACAGTTTGGAGATCCAGGATGGAGTCTTGTGCCGTAAATGGGAAAACGCTCAAGGGGACAGCTGTCATCTACAAATGGTTGTCCCTAAAGCTAAGGTACCGGATGTTTTACGGCTCTATCATGATGGATGCTCAGGAGGACACATGGGGGTAAAAAGGACTCTACTGAAGATCAGAGAGCGCTTTTACTGGATCCACTGTCGAGATGATGTGGAGGACTGGTGTCGCAAATGTACCAGCTGCGCGGCTGTGAAAGGACCTCACACACGAAGCAGAGGTGCATTAAAAGTTTACAACGTTGGAGCCCCCTGGGAGCGGATAGCACTGGACGTTGCGGGACCATTTCCAGATAGTGACAGCGGAAACAAGTACTTCATGGTTGTCATGGACTACTTCACAAAGTGGCCAGAAGTCTTCGCCATCCCTAACCAAGAAGCTACTACAGTCGCAGATAAATTGGTTCAGGAAGTCTTCTGTCGTTTTGGAGTACCCTTAGAAATTCACAGCGATCAAGGAAGGAATTTTGAATCGCAAGTTTTCCAGGAGACTTGTCGATTGATGGGTACACACAAAACCAGAACCACCTCTTACCACCCACAATCCGATGGAATGGTAGAACGATTCAACCAAACGTTGGAGAGATATCTGGCAAAAGTTGTGGAAAGCAGGCAAAAGGATTGGGACAAACACATACAGCCGTTTCTTCTGTCCTATCGGAGTGCAGTTCACGAAAGTACGACCGTAACTCCAGCTTTCGCAAACTTTGGAAGGGAATTACGATTGCCTGCAGATTTAATCACTGGAACTCCCCCTGATGTCCCACGCAGTGTAACGGATTACGCGAATGACCTGCGTAATAAGTTAAATGATGTGTATGAGCATATTAGGCATTCCGGACAACAGATGTCTGAGAAGATGAAGACTCGTTATGACCGGAAAGCAAACAGTAGTGGTTTCGACGAAAGTTCGCTGGTGTGGTTGCATAACCCAGTGCAGAGCAAGGGAAAGTCTCCGAAATTGCAAGCAAAATGGGATGGACCATACCGAGTTGTGACCAGGATCAACGATGTCACCTACCGAATACAGAAGGGTCCGCGAGGTGCGCCTAAGATTGTGCATGTAGACCGATTGGCGCGATACTACGGGACCAATGATGCTCGGGACGAGCATGTCTAAGGAGGGGGCAGTGTTACGTCGGTCATCTAGAACCTTCAAGAAACCTCGCTCATAATTGTGTTGTGCCTAAAACACTCCAGTAAATTCTGTAGGTATATTTCCATTATGTTTACAAGGTCAGCACGGCGGGCGTCGGCGACATAATTGTCATTGTAATTTCGACCGTATGCCGAGTGCGTAACGTAACTTCTTCCTTGTTGGTTCTTTTATCTTTAAGTTTATTTTTTAGTTATTATTCTTTGTGAATATTGAATTCATTTTTAGTTAATAATAGGGAATTTTCTCGAACTTCTTTTGTGTGTTTGAGTATAAAAGGACCAACAGAGGTCGGAGCAGTCAGTCTACTTTTAAAGCGAGACAACGGAAGGTTCGAAGAGATATCGAGTGCGATAAAGTGTTCAGTAGTGTTTTGCGATTGTGTATTAAGTGTTTTGTGCTTAATAAAGTTAATTCGTGTGTTTAATTGGTAGTGTTTTTATTTATCCCATACCCAGCTCGTAACAATATAATGTCCAATTTTATCAAGCTATCTTTGCAGCAGTCAAACTGGGTACGCAAAACATTGTGACAACTAATACAATTGACAACTAACCTGTGTATTCCCCTTAGTACCAAGTGTACCACTTTCGAGCAGAGGTTTCCTGTAGTAAACACAACGCCTATCCATGTAAATCCTGGCATCTACGTTGTCCAGGGCATTGGCTACTCCGTCCAGAGCTTCGAAGAATGCGTCGTCGTACACGGACTCGGTTTCTGGACACACGCGGTTCTCCTGAGCCAGCACATTCACGTCAGGGTTCATGCGTTTTATCACCTGGAATTGTTAAACGTGTTTCATTAGAAACAAGCTTCAGAGTTCCTTTCTGTGATTCGGTGAAAATGAGTCCTGTCAATATATTTATTCGTAATATGTTTCCGTTTTTAACAATAATACAAATGATGTAAATCAACCCATCACACAGCCGTCAACCTAGCATTCTGTCCATCAAACTAAGTACCTCCACGTAAGAATTTTTTTGCTGGGAAACGACTTTTTTTTTGGGGACAATCTTAGCTATCTTCAAACATTGTGCTAGTGGATGCTTTGAATAATAAAAGGGTCAAGGAAATAATGTAAGTAAAGTTATAACTTGAAAAACTAGTATTTACAAAAACAGCTGTGAAAAATTTAGAACTTTGCCCCCAATATCTCCGTAACTAGTGGGTTCCCAGGTATGGCCTAGAACAAAAAAATTTATCGGAGTGGTGGGGAGAACAAATGCCCTTTCCTTTGCGTTAAGGGTACTTTTACACCCTTTATTTATCGGTCGGTTTCGTAGACGTGTTTTTACTGTATAAGGTACTTGAGGGATGTTTAAATCTTACATAATATGGAGCCAATTATCATCAGTAGCGCACAAATCTAAGACTTTGAACAAATAGTATGTTGGTAAAATTCAATAATATTCTACCCAATTTCCAAATTGAATCCAGACCAAAACCAAAGCCGTAACCAAAGATTATAAAAAACATTGCTGCCCTGGTCACATTCCATTTGTGCATTTCTTATTGTTTTACACTGCACTAAAGATAATCTCGGTTTCATTCTCGATGTGTTGATAACATCTTTTTTGTAATCCATAATCGAAGAATCGAATATATAACTCATTTTTTATTGTTTCTCAATTCCTTTCAAAAATCATATTTAGAACTTGACAAGCACAACGGCGAAAAGCAATATCCCCCTACCTTAGCAGCAGTACTAGACTTGGGTTTCTGCACATCGTAAGGTCTGAAGAGGAACTGCCGGTTGAGGTTCGACTTCTCGATGAAGTCCATATCGGTGACGGTGATTTGGCCGCCGGCGGCTCCCACGCCGATCATCGCGAAGTTCTTCAGCAGCTCGCAGCCAATGGCGCCAGCGCCTGGGAAAGATACAAAGTTTAATTTACGTGGTAAGGTGAAAGCTTTCAGGAGTGCAACGGTTTGGGTAGGCCTAGGCAGCCGCGATATCATTTTCGAGATAGTGAATAATCTGACGCGCACTTGAGTCGTGTCATTGAAGCGGCCAACGAGGTGAATGTTTATTTCCGAATTTATTTTCTACTAGCTGTGCCCGCGACTTCGTTCGCGTGCTTGTCGGAAAATAAAATGCGTCGCTTAGATAAAAGTACATTAAATCATTGCCCTGCGTTAACTTACTGCCGCTGTAGAAAATGAGAAGAGGGTAATGCAAAGTACTGACTATGTCTTATACTAAAGTTTAGATGGATGGGGGTTTGTTAATCAACTACGTCAGAACGGCCGAACGGATCTTGAAGAAATTTGAAACAGGTACATTATAGTCGACAGGTACTGTCGTTGGCGCGTTCGTGTTCCACGCGCGCCTCAAAGATATGTCAGCAACAATTAAGGGGTCCTTTGGGGCCCCTTAATTGTTGCTGCCGTCGTCTGCCGGGGCTGACGGTTGTCCGCAAGAGATACCACGGCCCCGAAACACAAAGAGCTAAGAAGAAACGTCGGTGGTTTTTAGTCAGTAGAAGTCTGACACTTTCTTCCGCTCCGCCCAGAGCGGGATGAGTCATTTGATAATTTACGAACCACAAAAAAGGGGGGATTAGAGGCTGTTTCGAGAGGTACCTGTACCGAATCTGGGACATCGAATCTGAAATGGAACGCCGCCACCTCTTTCTGCGAAGCAGTAAAGTTAGCGAAAGAGGTGAACGTAAGAGGGACACAACCCCTCTTCCCAGCCGCCGCGAGAGGCGCTCCGGGAATCGGGGGCCACGCGATGGCTTCCGGCCACCGTAGGCGCGGGCCTGTGAACGGTGAGTAACGGGCTAGTTAATCGTTCATCCGTCCTATGACGATGGAGGCGCGTTCGTGTTCCACGCGCGTCTCAAAGGGATGTCAGCAACATTGAAGGGACCGACGCCCGTCGGGGCTGCGGGTTTTTCGAAAGAAATACTGCGGCCTCGACACATAGGGCTAACAACACACCACATCTATAGGTATAAAGACATGTTTGGTGCAGTGGCTGGACGATTAACATTAGCACTGCGTGTCGCAGGTTCGATTCCCACACGGTACAAACAAAATATGTCGTGGGTTTTATCTAATTTTAATTTAGTTTAAAAAAAATAGTATTTTTATACTGTGTAATTGGTAAATCTTTATTTGTTGACTATTCACGAAACATAATTATGTTTATTTAATAACACCGCGGTTCAGAAAATGACATCAAATGAATAACGCCATCTGTCGAAGACGATGATAAACTGCTAAAAAGGAGCGATCAAACACACTATAGGGTTTAGGCTATGTAGATTTTGAAAGCAGCGTCATTTAGACTAATTTCTACGTACCTTTTGCTATCATAACTTATTTAAAGTTATCTTGTAAAGGCATTTATTAATAAGTACCATATTCATTCAATAGATGTCGTTGCTTGTCTCATTCTTGACCACAATGATATTAAGTTCTTCTTGAAAACTATAAATGCATATATCTTTTGATACAGAGCACCGATTACGATGAAACAAAGACTAAGTAATAGCCCAAGTTACGCACAATATTTATGTATAAAAGTTACCTACATTCGTTTCGTAAATTTGACGTGATGCTTAGTCATCGAAACAGACAAACAGACAAACAGACAAAAATTCCAAAAATGCTGGAAATGTGTTCTGTTGGTTATACTTTAATACCCTGACAATTTTTTTTTTAAATATTTTCGATGTACAAAAAAGATTTTTCTACAGATTTATTATATGTATAGATAGATTCCCAACGAGTACCACATTTTGAAACCAATACCAAAACAAGTTTGAAGAAATTAGGTAAAGTCAGGTTCATTAAAATTAAAATGCTTTGAGTGATTTTAAGTAATGTTTAATCAAGATTAGGGTTGGAATATAAATCACATATTGATCACTGAGTATGCACACTACCCGCCGCAAGCACGGAAATGTACTGAACTGAGTTGGCTGTCTGATAGCAAGACTTATTTTGCACTCAACTCTGATTGGTTGCTTCGAATTTCAAAACAATAGACAAAAATCGACCCTTTTATCAGGTAAAGAGAAATGAAAAATGAATTATTTGAACTACTTATTTGTTAGTTTGGAAAGTTTTAGACTTTTAGCATTCAATTACGATAGTATAGTAAGTAATTTGTGTAGCTGAGTGTACAAAAAGTCACGTTTTGGTATTCGTTAGTAATAGATTTTTTATTTAAAAAAATGTGGTACTCGTTGGGAATAGAAAATTAATTCGGAAATAAACTAATACCAAATGGTATTAGCTCTTTGTATTGGATGGGAATAGATCCTTTCTTCTATCTTTGACACGTTTTATTTTCGTCAATTTTTATTAATTTGATAAAACTATTTTATTATTAAAAAAAAAAAGTATACAATATTTTTCGATAATCTAGCAGACGGACTAATTAGATTTTTTTGGTGAAACACCCTAGACACCTCCTCCTCACCAGCTACTGGGTTCCAAGAGTGCCGCATTTTGGCCAATCGGTCTCGTTACTATGTTGTTGTTTAGAGTATATGCACTGTGTTTAAAGCATACATCTAACAAAATACCATGGAACCCTGCATAGGTGAAACATCATAATTATAATGTATTACTGAATACCATATTGTGGTCATATAGATTACAATGTAAAGTGCGCACTTGCAACTTTAAATAAAAAAATAATACTTCAAAAATAGTTAGCAATTTGTTCAGATAGGCGCCATTTACCTAAACATTTATTTCTAACAACTTATCTACGCGACTTGTTACTATTCGTTTCGATAAGACGTTATCAGTTAAAACAATAATTATGCAAATTAGACGTAGTATTCCTCAGAGATGTTGTTTAGTAGCATAGTTAAATCTAGAGGGTGGAAGACCCATCGACGTACAAACAGTATATCATTCTGAACACAGAATATATCCTATAATGTTCCCACTGCTGGTACTCAGGCCTCCTTTCTATGAGAAGGAAAGGGCTATAATCCACCAAGCGGACCGAGTGCGGGTTGGTAGATTTCACGATCACATGATGTTTTCCTTCACCGTTTTGAGAGCAGTGATGATGACAAAGTACACAAAGTAATGCGCCTGCCTAGGTTCGAACCTACGACTTAAGTCAGGGCCGCCACTGCTCAAAATACCACATAAAAAATATCTGGTGCTTCCTACAAAAGTGCAATATAGATCTACAAAATGTATGGCAAGGGCCTAGGTTTCGGTCGGTGGTTGTAGTGACAGCCGATATTCAGCTTCGGCAAGTAATATCGCTGATTGTGTATGTGAGTTTTATTGTTTGTAAACCCACCCACGATCCAGGTAACAAAAACGTCGTAATTAAACGCCAATTCCATGGTACAGGCCCCATGTAAGTGGAAAAGATGGCCCTGATTGCATCCATAACCTCAATGTCAGCGTAATATGAATACTATAACTGACTATATAAATACACTAGCTGATGCCCGCGGCTTCGCCCGCGTGGAAGTCGGTCAAATTATATATTAAAACCTTCCTCTTGAATCACTCTATCTATTAAAAAAACCCGCATCAAAATCCGTTGCGTAGTTTTAAAGATTTAAGCATACATAGGAATATAGGGACAGAGAAAGCGACTTTGTTTTATATTATGTAGTGATTTATTTCTTACAGCAAAATATAAATTCTTATGATTTTTTGATATAGCAAGAAAATCTACCTGTGTATGACTATAAGACAATGAGTCAGGCATATATAAGACCTAGAAAAAAATACCTATGTAATTACTAGTAGTCTTTGTTCATGAGTTTTCCTGTCCTTAATACATTCATAGATAAAAATAGCATGTCAGAAAAAAATGTAGACCGCGAGATTTACCTTTCGTGTTTAATCTCGCGATAAGTTTTTATAAATTGTATATTCTAATAAATGAGTTTGGTTCTTAAGTTTATTTTCTTCTTTTTGGAGCTCCTATAATGAGCAAACAGCAAGACAGGCATGTTATCGAGTTTATGTGTTTTCTTTTATTTTGGAAAAGCCAGCCACTGTTCACAAACTCCTGAAAGCCAGAACAGTGGCCACCACCAGAAGAGCGCCGAGACAATGAAGCTCCACTAAGTGCCAGGGAAACAATTTAACTGCCTTGGATCCCGTAACAAAATTTATCAGAAATTAATAACGGATGAGTAACACTGTTTGTGTCTAAAGCGATCACTACTTATACTTTTCGCGATAAACTCAAAAACTACTGCACCGATTTTTATGTTGTTTTCACCAATGGATAGTGTGGTTCCCGAGGAAGGTTTTAGTATATAATTTGTCAAGTCCCGACATCCACGCGGGCGAAGCCGCGGGCATCAGCTAGTTTATTTATAATACGCAAAGAAACACATTCAAATCCGCATAAATGAATAAGCGCACTGCCACTGACAGTTGTCAAGGGCGAAGCACCATAATAATCAATAGTACAAGGAAAACATGGCTACTAATCCCAAAGTATTAAGAAAGGTTCTTTATTGAGTTCTCCATGATTTTTATATGAGTTGTTTTGATAAGGAACGATAGCAAAACAAACAGCTATAATATCTTTTATATTAAAAGGGTTATTAACCTTTCGGCGTATTTGTTATCGCGAAAACTAGAAATCGTTTGTATATCTATGAATAGGTACACTCGTTAGTCGAAAATCATTGTAATAAACGTCTTTATATGGACATTTTTTCTTTACCTAACGAAACTTCGGAATCTAGGTGCACATGTCAAATTAGGAGCTTTATATTTCTGCAATGAAACTTACACAAGGGATGCTTCACTTGTTGCAGACCACAGCAAGTCTACCTCCCATCATTAGGAGTTAACAAAATTGGCGTCCAAAAAAATTAATCCAACTATGGATCTGTGAACTTGAATAGTGTGAAATATGATTTCCCAGCCAGTAGCCAGTTTTGAAGACTCAAATTTAGCTGAAGAGAATGAAATAGGAATGGATGAGATTGTAAGAGCAATGAGAGGAATGAAAGTGGGGAAGGCTGCAGGGTATCAGGTATCAGGGTATAGTGTCTGTGGAAATGTTGAAAAGTCGGTGACGGGGTGGTAGCAAGCCTGTTGTGCCGGATCTTTAATATGTGTTGGAGATATGGTCGCGTGCCGGATGACTGGTGCAAGGCCGTAATTGTACCACTATACAAAAAGGTTCACAGCAAGAGTGTAAAAACTACCGTGGCATTAGTCTTTTGAGCGTTGTCAGGAAACTGTATGCGAAAGTGTTGATAAACAGGGTGATAAGAGTGACAGCTGAGAAGATTTGGGATGTGCAAGCAGGATTTAGAGAGGGAATGGGCTGTATGGATCAGATCTTTTCCTCAAGGTGCATAGCTGAAAAACATCTGGCAAAGCACAAAAGGGTCTACTGTGCCTTCGTAACTCTGAATGATAAATTGAGGAATGAGGTTATACGAGAATGTTGCGGTTTAAAAGAAGATGTAGTGACTAAAATTGAAAAGAGTATGCTAAGGTGGTTCGGTCATGTGGAGAGGATGAATGAAAGTCGATTAACAAAAGGTATTTACAAGGCAGATGTGAGTGGTAGCACCGGGAGGGGACGTCCTAGAAAGACATACACTGATCTAATTGGTGCCGATCTTCAGAAAGGACAGGTGCGTAGTACTCGTAACCGGAATGCGTATGACTAGATGTATGAATGTGGACGAGGCAAAAGGAGTATGTAAGGATCGTAGCAAGTGGCGTTCTGTGGTTTCTGCCTCATCATCATCATCATCAGACCTAGAAAACAGTAACTAGTACTCACCAACAATAAAATACTTCAGTTCACCCAACCTCTTCTGGAAATGCTTGCCAAAGACAGCTACTTGGCCATCATATCTGGAGCCAGTCGGCTTGCAGTTCTCCTCATTCAAGAGTTCACGTTCCTTGGGAAGACACTCAATGGCATCCAGGTAGAGCCATTGCATGATGGGGTGGAACTTGCCAGAACAAGCCTTCATCACTTCTTGGGCTACCACACCACCAATGGCGGCGTTCATGGGGTTAAGGTCGCCGGAAGACACCTGGAAGGATATGGAGATTACAATATTTCATGATGGGTAGGAGTAATTAAAATAAAAAGACACATTTGTTACAAGATGAGGTTGCTGTTTCTTATTCATCTAATGTTGTTCATCTAGGTCGGATTTTTATTAAAGTCAGACAAATAAAATATCATTGAGATTATGTAAAAACCATCCAGATTTGTGATCAAGATTTTTATGTGGCAGCTAAAAAAGAGTAGAATAGAAAGAAGAGTCCACAAACCTTGCAGAAAGTATTCAGCAATTCAGAATTGACTTCCATGTCCCCATTTTTGAAGACATCAATTTTATCCACATAATCCATGAATTTAATAACATCGGAATCACACCAGGGTTTTGGAAGACGGCCTTCAGACTCCTCAAATTTGTAGAGGGCAGCGAACCCAACATGCAGTTGCTGCGGGTAGTCAAACTTGCCGAAGTCAGCAATAAGGAACTCTGGGTTGGCAAACGATTCCTTTAGAGGCTTAAACTGGATTTTCTTGGGCATTTTCACTTGAGTGACGATTCCTCCCCGGATATATTTGGAGCAGTTGGTTGTGTCACCAATGCTGAAAGTGTATGGACCAAGGACTTTGATCTTGCGGGGCTCACAGCCATTGAGTTCTGTCATGCCTTCGACCTGTAACATAAAAGCTGATGGTTATAGAAAGACAGAATTGATGCCTCACTATGATGTGCAGGTCTATTTGATCCTGCTTAGTGCCAATGTGTCATGGTACATGTATGAACATGTACCTTGAAAAAATTGTTTACTTGGTAACAGTGGAAACTTGTAAATGGCCTTCAAATGGTCTTCAAATGTGTGTGTTTAAGTACATTGTATGTTTTAGCTGTAAGTTACCCGAATATAATAAAATAAGATAAATATTGTAATTCTATCAAATTGTTTGATGTGATGGCTGATTTAATATTTCCAACAGCAAAACTGCAATTGTAATACCAGAGCATGAAAACTTAAATACAACAGGTATAATTAACAACCTGCTATAAACATAGCTGAATACCATGAAAACTTCAATATGTTGTAATGTAGCACAACATTAACCACATTTAATTGCTTAGCTTGCTTCAATATTATACTGCTTTAAGTTATTATAGTTATTTCACAACTGCAATAATTTATTTATTCATTAACCTCTTGAACGTCCGCTAACATTGCTTGAATGTCTTATGATCCACCGGGTGCTCATAAGGACGCTCGAAGACTTAATATATACATTTATTTTAACAGGTAAGACCCAAGCTAACAAAAGTAGTCATAAATTGCTAATAGTCCAGTCTCAAGTAACAGGTCTGGGTAGAAACACAAGTTACACAGTGCACAACACACTTAATTCCGCCAACGAACAAGAAATTATGTGCAAACACCGAGACACACTATTATATTATGATAATATCATATGGCAGGCACATGTATTGCAAGTGGGCGCTGCCTACCTCTTGAACTCTTCATATCATCACCCATAATACTCATTAAAGAGAAAAAGATTTGTTCAATTATTGATGGGACAGGCTAGTAGGCAGTGGTAACCTGCAATACATGTGCCTGAGCATAACTTGACCACACAACCACTTTGTAACAAGACCATATTTTAAACCCAATTGTTTTTTTTATGAAAACCCAATTTCATTGTATTTTCTGTCAGATCAATTTTTTTCCCAATTATACGATTCAATTCATATAGGCATACAGTATTGTCCAAAATACCCTCCTGCCTTCTCTTAAAAATATAAGAATGAGATTTGAAAATACTATTCTTCTAAAATTATATTAATTCACAAGAGAATGTTGGAATCCACATGGAAAATTATATCGGAAGAGATAAATATGTAGTCATCAATGTTTATTTTATCCATGACAGCATGTTGTCGGCATAATCAGAGTTGCTGGCAGATACTCAAAATGTTTGATCTTAATCATAGGTCATGGATGTTGAATGAGAGCCACCATGGTGATAACACAATATTGACAAATGACATTGAAGGTAAATGTTCTTTACTAAAATAATCATCTTCTAATAATAAAAATTGTTTACTTTATGAAAAAACATGAAACATGATGATTGTCAAAAAAAATTATAAGTACCTATTGCAACAAATTGTGAAATAACAAAAATGCACATACCTCACTGAAAGTGACATAGTCTTCATCTGCCAAACCATGACGGGTGTCATCAAGGCAGGTGACCACTGCCTCGTACTCATGTGTGATGTCAGCAATCATAGCTGACACAGGGTTCTCACCAGTCACATCAACTACCGTGAACTCAGGACCAAAATCACAAAAGACTCTGGAGAAGAGTCCTCTAGTGTCTGCTATGACTAGAGCGATATTGTTGGAGTGTGTGATGGCCGACACACGCTCTTGTTCGGCCCAAGTGGCGCCTGTGAGCACCACCACGCTGAACTTGCGCAAGAACTCCTCTGTGAGCGGGCCGGTGTACGCAGTCGTAGGCACATAGTGATTCAGTTCTGCCAGCTGTTCGCACGACGCCAGAGCCCTATTCTGTCCAATCGACTTATCGGAGAGGTAAAACTGCGATGATAAGTCGGCGATCGTGCAATTCCGCTCGTCATGAAGGGTCACCGACTTGACTCCGCTGAGAATCACGTTTTTCGCTACCTCAACACCGACACCCCCCAGCCCCGAAATAAGCACGTCCGAACTGGCCATCCGCCGCATGGCGTCATGACCCAGCACGTACAGCTGTCGCGAGTACAGACCCTCGTCAATCTCATCTTCCACACGCGTCCCATTGTTCGCCATTGCCGAGTTGTTGGAACGTGATTCTCCTGTATTTAGTTTCCGCTTTTTCGCCGGGGGGTCAACGGAATTATCGGCGACTTCAGCACTAGACATCGGGCACGAACGCGCACAATTTTGCCAGAATTTCGGTTTGCGTTTTAAATTGAGAAGAAATAATCTTCAAACAATAGAAAGCGACATTCGCGCTTCGTCAAGGCCCGCTTACTCACTGTCTTGAAGTTAGTTGCAAAATACGTGGAAATGACCTGCGGAAATGATATTTTGTTTGGTTATTTTTCTGATAGTTCTATAAAATGAGGATTCTGATGAACTTAATTATACACTGATAATTTCACATTCAAGTATATTATAATTTAGACCCAGACAATCAACGACCAGCAAGAGTTAACAAGGAAGAGGAACGTAAAAGTTTTATTTTTTACGAATTAGTATTTTTTTATTTATAGCAACATTGAAGTGTCGCCATTGGATAATACGGTACAGTTAAAAAAATATTTGAATGTTACTTCTAGAATCTACTATTTTATTGTATTATTCATGAAGAACAGAAATTAAATTGAATAAATTAAAAATAAATCAATTCTGTGCAATAACTCAACTCAACAATGAACTTAATTTAGTCACTTCTTTTAAAATTGAATTCATAATTTAAATAACAACATCAAACGATTGATGTTTCATTCGCAGGATTAAATAAATTTAAAATATTTTAAAGACTTATTGAAAAGAATTATTGAAAATTAAAGACAATTTTTGTATTTCGTGGTTTTGAAAAAAAAGCAATGTTTTCGAACAAAACTTAACCATATTTTTCACTAGCAACAAAAATGCTGTCAAACTTCTATCAATCTGACACGCACCTAACTTCAGAGCAAACATTCCATTTTGTTTCAATCCGTGGATTTTATTTCAAGTTCACGACACGGTGTGATTCTGACTCGACGTACGATTACATTGTTGTCGTACTGATCGCAAGTGAAAGGAGTTCGAGCAGCATGACTATTTTGTGAATCTGTTGATATTGAAAAGTTTGTGAAGTCCTTGTATTCTTTTATTTTGTTTCGTGTATTTTGTTAAGTGTGAAAAATGGTGCACGAATACCAGGCTCCAATAAGGGTGCACAAGTTCGCCTTCGAGATGGTGATGGCCGTGAGTATTAAGAGCTAATTTATCATGATAGTGGTGATATTTTTTTGAATATTGACAGCAACATGAGGTGACAAGGTCAGACTAGACATCTAATGATAAAACTTTGCTATTGTGGGCCACAGAAGCGTTTGGTCAACACCGTTTGACAGTCACTTGACTGCTCTGTTTTGCAATATTCACCTCCAAAATATTTGCTTAACTTCAAGGGTAATGACATTGAGTTTCATTGATAAATTAACGAATCAGTTGACAAAATAAACAACAAAAAAGTACTTGCAAGACTTGCAACTGGAACTGCAATGGTTATGTGGATTGTTGTTTTGATTGTGTCTTTACTGGTTTTCCAATTGGAATTTATTTTAGAAGTTTTATCAATATCTCAATATAATTATATTTTAAGATAGTTAATTTTTATATTCAGCTACTGAGACCACAATAATAAATTCAAGTATATATAAATTATATACAAATCAATGCAACAGCTACTTAATTAAATAACACTGGAGACAAAGTACATCCTTGTAGAACAAGGAAAAATCAGTTCATTAACTACTGATGATTAGTACCTACCATTGATTTAGCTAGCCTGAATAAGACTTGATATTAAACCTTCCAAGTAATATTAATTTATTGATGAATACTGCTTGGTCTTACAAACTGTTAATATTGTTTGTTTGTTGAACTGCCTTGAAAGTCCTGCCGCTGTGCATGAGATCTTGAGTTCTAAGAATTACCCAGTAGCATTGTGTAATCTGGATGTGTGCCCAGTTACAGCCTTACAGGTAACAGGGTCACCCGCTATGCCTACATGGGTCTAAATGTAACTGGTGAAATATGAATGTGCTAATTCATGTCTGCGTAACATTTCGGAGATTGCAGGCATGTAGTTGTTTGTCTACCAGTTTATGTACACATTAAATAAAGAAAATAACAGAAGAATAAGGGTGGGGGGGGGGGTATGTGATGCTTATTTTAAAATCTAGTTATGTATCATAATATTTTGTTTTTCAACTTACTATTTAACCAATACTATGGTAAGCTTACCTTATCATTCACACTTTTATCTGTTATCTTTATCAATGAGCTACTTCCTTGTGATGCTATCTTGTTTACATTTTCTCACCCTACTGTTGGTTTTATTTTTATAAATATTGGTAAGATAATAGAAAAATAGAGAAAATCTATGTTTAGTTGATTCATGTCATAGGTACCAAAAATAATAGCACATCAATAATTTTTTTTTTTTTTTTTTTTTTTTTTTTTAAACGTTGCCCCACACTAGGAATTTCTCCTGTATCGTGGGTGCGTTTACAAACATTTAAACTCACATACACAAACCAAACACCCAGACCCGAAACAACTATCGGTAGGCCATACAAATATTTGTTCCGTGCGGGGATCGAACCCGCGACACGGAGCGCAGCAGTCCAATCGCTGAGCCACTGCGCCAACCGTGCCGTCAAAATGCTAGTACTATAATTATCTTTGTTAGCTTTTTGTAATAAGAAAATGGCTGGTATTCTAATTCTGGAAAAGTACCATATGTTTTAGCAACACTTAAAAACTAAGAATAATTATTTCAACTTCAAAGTAAAAAATAAAGTTTTTGTATAGTAAAGTAATAATGAAGTGTACCTACACATAACAAAGTTAAAAAAAAACAATCACAACAAGATGCTATCTAGTATACTGTAACACTGTTCTAGTTTGTGGAATGTCTGTGCCTTGATAAGTTCTTATGTAAGCTGAACAATGTACAAGTAATACTAGACTTCTAATGGAATAAATCGTAAGACTATTTGTGTAATATTAAGAAATAGGTACAGAAGATAAAAATAAATATTAATCTTCTGAAATATTTTTTGCACTAGCCCAGCAGGGCCATTGCGTATCTTTTTAAATGTCAGTGGCTATCATAGTGTCCATCGATTAACTGTCAAATGGTTCCATTTTGTACCAAACCATAACCATTTGACAGTTAATCGATGGACACTATGATAGCCACTGACATTTAAAAAGATATGCAATAGCACTGCTGGTTGTTTCACATTTCATCTATAAAATCTGTTCAGTTGATGAGGCTTGAAAGGTTAACAGACAAACAGAGAGTAACTCTTTGTTTTTATTTAAATATTGGAATGAATTAGGTATTCATCAAAGCCACCTTAGCAAAATATCAATGAAAACAAAGAAAATTAGAGAAAGAAGTTTAATTATCTTCAATCTCTTTGTCAATATGTAATAAAATGTAAAATAATCAACTTAAATTAATGCATTGGATAAACATAAAACTTTAAGTACTACTAATAAATCTTAGACATTGTCGCCGAGACGCCGTTTGCCATAAAAAAAAAAAACAAAAAATAGACGTAGATCTGTCTACACGTACTTTAGTCAGTGTCACGTACTTTTGTGAGTCTAGAAAATTATTTAAATCAAAATTAAAATACTGTCAAAACAATAAGGATCAGATCAGGATGGATATTATTGCAAAACATCACACTGACAAGAAATTCAATAAATTTTGGAAGTCAACCAATAAATTAAACCCAAAGTCGAGCCTTCCGGTGAGTGTAGGTGAAGCTCATGATCCACACGACATTGCTAGCCTCTTTCTACGCCATTTTAAAGTGGAGTCCCCGCTTGGGCCGGCGGCGCAAGTGCTCGATGCTGAGTGTCAGAGTGGGAACGTTAGTGTTAGGTTCACAGCCAAGGATCTGGCTGTTACTATTAAGAATATGGTAAGAGGTAAGTCTCCAGGTCATGATGACCTTAGCATCGAGCACTTGAAGCACGCTGGTGTACATCTGCCAAGGGTACTGGCCATGCTGTTCAATCTGTGTATCAGCCATAATTACTTACCTGATGATCTCATGTACACGGTGGTTGTTCCGATCGTTAAAAACAAAACTGGTGATGTCTCGGATGTTTCTAACTATAGGCCTATCTCGCTCGCTACTGTCATAGCCAAGGTGCTGGACAGGCTGCTTGACAGACAGCTGGAGAAGCACCTTCATATAAATGACGCGCAGTTTGGCTTTACGCCTGGTTTGTCGACTGAGAGTGCTATCCTCTGTCTCAAGCAGACTGTACAGTACTACACAGCTAGAAATACTCCTGTGTACGCTTGTTACCTGGACCTCTCAAAAGCGTTCGATTTAGTAAATTACGACATGCTGTGGCACAAGCTGCACAGTGAGACACAGGTACCGAGTGAGATAGTGTCGATGTTTGGGTACTGGTACGGTCACCAACGGAACAGTGTGAGATGGGCGGGAGTGTATTCCGACGTGTACGGGTTGGATTGCGGTGTGAGGCAGGGGGGGTTAACCTCACCCCGCCTATTCAACCTGTACATGAACCGGCTGCTCGGCGAGCTCAGCAGTGCTAATGCGGGTTGTTCAATAGGCGGAGTGCCTATTAATAACATTAGTTACGCGGATGATATGGTGCTGCTGAGCCCGTCGGTCGGGGGGTTGCGGAAACTCTTGAACATTTGTGAGACATATGCTGAGGCTCATGGGCTCAGGTACAACCCTAAGAAGAGTGAGTACATGGTTTTTAAGGCCGGTACCAAATGTCCCTCTTTTATACCCCAGATCACTCTTTGCGGTGCTAATCTTAATAGGGTTAACCGTTTTAAGTACCTGGGTCACTGGGTCACAGACAACTTGTCTGACAACGAGGACATCGAGCGGGAACGTAGGGCGCTGTCTGTTCGCTGCAACATGTTGGCACGTAGGTTCGCACGCTGTACTGAACAAGTGAAGGTGACCTTATTTAAAGCCTATTGTCAGTCTTTTTACACGTGCAGCCTATGGGCCAACTATACGCAGCGAGCATACGGCGCCCTGCGCGTCCAGTACAACAATGCGTTTAGGGTGCTGCTGACGCTGCCGCGGTTTTGCAGCGCTTCGGTGATGTTCGCGCAGGCGCAAACTGATGATTTTTATGCAATTATTAGAAAGCGGAGCGCCTCGCTACTAAGTCGCATACGGCGCAGCACCAACAGTATCCTGAGCGTGTTGTCCGAGCGGTGGGACTCGCCGGTGTTGGAGAGGTGGATGCATCTACATTCCAGTTCCTCACCATTTATTAAGTGACTATTGATGTACCTATTTATGAATGTAATACTTATTTAATTTAAATTGACAGACATTTTCTAAATTTTGCCATTGTATTTTTTGACATTAATGAATTTAATTTTAATAACTAAGTATTATTGTATTTTAATCTAATGTATTGTAATTTGTATTTGTATTTGTAATCGAATTTTATACTTATGGGAAATTTCCTGAAATAAATGATTATTATTATTATTATTATTAGTACGGTCGACTGCACGCCAGGAGTACCACGATTACACGAACTACGAAAACCGCTCTTGCTGCTATTAAATAAAGACGCTGTCTTAATCGAACCGTTATCATGTACAAGCACTTGACCTGTTGTCGAAATCCCCTGAATTCGCGCTTAGAATATGAAATACGGGTATAAGGCTAACAGACAGTAATGCATGAGATCTCACACTGAATTACTATTTCTGAGATTTTTATTAGTCTATTTGCATGCCTAGTTTGAGAGGTTTTCGAGACAAAGTGTTATGGGCCGCATTTAGCATTAAATATGATTATTTGTACGACATACATGTACAGACGCAAGCACATCAAGGTAGGTACTACATACAATCTGTCAAATAGATTTTCAACTTTATCGCTAAAGCATTATGTGGTTCAAACTTGATGTGCGTACATAAACTCACGCATTTTTGCCATGGGGGTAGTTAGAAAGTACAGAACACCACCAGCTATGAACCTCAAACGTCTTTCGCCGCGACCACGATCGTACACAACCCGCGTAGGTAGGTACCTTGTTTGTGTGTTGCCTCTCTGAAGAGAGCTAGATCAATAATATTTTTGTGTTTGTTAGAAGTAGTATTTGACTGCGTACTAAAGTTCGCCATCCGCAACAAAGTTCAGCCATAAATTCATAATTTGTTAGAAGTAGAAGCGTTTATGACGAATTGGACGGGGAAAACCACACAGAGATAAGAGTGGAAGGCTATGGGGGAGGCTTTTGCCCAGCAGTGGGACAATATAGGCTGATAAAAAAAAAAAAAAAATAGAAGTAGTATTGTTTTAAATATAATACATTACCTTGTAGGTACCTGACACAAATACTGGTTGACTACCATTTAACTTAGGAAAACTAGCATAAAATACAATATTGAACAGAGGAAAACACTATTATGCCTGAACATTGTTATTTACAAATTATATTTACTTTCATTTATTCTCTCATATTGGCAGTGATGTGGATTATGAAAAGGCACTTTTTTCCTCAATATTGTAATATTGCGGAAAAAACAGCCTTTCCATTATCCAAATCAGTGGTTTTCAATCTGAAAATCAATTTCCGCCGCAACCTTCATTTTTGGTCGCGGGGCGAAAGTAGTGTGTCCATCAAGATCTTAGTTACCCCGGATATTCCTGTTGTCAATAAAAGTCTCATTGATTTCAACAGACATAGCTAAAGGTTGGTTTTACTGCTTGTTTACCTTTACTAACACATACAATAGGTAGCTATTGTATGTAAAGTAATGGAGTCTACACACCATTGTTGTAACCTACTGGTTAGCCGAAATCACGCCTGGTGGCATTGCGGCAAGGACCTAATACAATATTTTCGTTCAATTAGTACACCCATACAATATTTTTATTAATGACTAGCTGATGCCCGCGGCTTCACCGGCGTGGATGTCGCATGTCGGTCAAATTATATACTAAAACCTTCCTCTTGAATCCCTCTATCTATTAAAAAAAACCGCATCAAAATCCGTTGCGTAGTTTTAAAGATTTAAGCATACATAGGGATATAGGGACAGAGAAAGCGACTTTGTTTTATACTATGTAGTGATTACTATAGTTTTGTTATCAGTTACATTTTTTATGTCAACAGTTGTTCCCAATTTCAAGACCCTTATTTCGCATTTAGGACGCTAATTTTATCTTACTCGTTGACTGCGTACTAAAGTTCGCCATCCGCAACAAAGTTCAGCCATAAATTCATAATTATCAATGCTAAGTATGGCCCCGAGAAAAAACCAACCTCTACCTTCTTTGTAAATCTGGCCCCTGGGTCAAACAATAAGGCGGTAAAAGACTTGAAATATATATATCACCAATCTATCATTATAGAAGATCCAAGAAAAAGAAAATCGATCGTACAATGTCAGAGGTGCCAACAATATGGTCACTCAAAGAACTATTGTATGCGCCCTTACCGTTGCGTAAAATGTGGACAGTCTCATAAGACTTCTGACTGCCAGAAACATGATCGCAAAACACCTGCTTTGTGTGCACTATGTAATGGCCCGCACCCTGCTAACTATAGAGGTTGTGCAGTATATAAAGAAATTGTAGCCCGAAGAACAAAAAAGACCGCATATACATCACTCGAGCCTCGCCAGCAAGCACCAAATAAGTATGTTGTTAATGAACCCACTCAAAAAGCTGGCGAAGCTGAAAAAACCATCCCTGGTACCGAGTTCGCAACTTATGCAGAGTCATTACGACATAATACTCCTAACTCTACGCAAACAAGTATGACACTCGAACAATTACTATTAAAACAATCAGAGAAGTTTGATTCTATCTTACACCAAATGAGCACTCTAATGAGCCTCATAACTAAACTCGTCGATAGAATAACAAAATGACTGCGTTAAGAATTGGAACTTTCAACATAAATGGGCTCACCCCAAATAAAAATGAAGTTGAGCTTTTAATGACGGAAAAAAAGCTAGATATACTACTGATTTCTGAAGCACATTGCACCTCAATTACTAATGTTAAATTTGCAGACCACCAATGCTACCTGACAAATCATCCGGATGGGACGGCCCATGCTGGGACGGCAGTGATAGTAAAAAAGACGATCAAACATCACCTAATGCCAGAATATAAAACCGAACACATCCAAGCTACAACAATAAGTGTGGAAGATGAAAACGGGTATCTGAATGTATCGGCAGTCTACTGCCCCCCAAAACATAAAATTAGCGACACCATGTTTTCGCATTTCTTTATGTCCCTTGGGAACCGTTTTGTGGCAGGAGGTGATTGGAATGCGAAGCATACATCTTGGGGTTCAAGGCTAATTACCACTCGAGGCAGACAACTCAAACTCACCATTCAAAAACACAACTTGTCTGCAATTTCTACTGCTGAACCTACATACTGGCCAAGCGACTCACAAAAAACCCCAGATCTGCTGGATTTTTTCATAAGTAAAGGTTTGTCTAAAGACTACCTCAAGCCGGAACCTTGTTATGATACATCATCTGATCATACACCGGTATTATTAACCATAAGTTCAAGACTGATTGAAATTGCGAGGCCATCAACATTAACCAATAAATTCACAGACTGGGAGTGTTTTAGAGAGTACATTGTCGACAACATTGAGATAAAAATAGCATTAAAGACTCCAGATGATATAGATACTGCTACCCAGTATATAACGAATATGATCCAGGAAGCATGTTGGATCAGCACTCCGGAATATCCAACTAAAAGTAGATCTTCTGATTACCCCCTGGAAATAAAAAAAACATTGCTTGAAAAGAGAAGACTTCGACGTATATGGCACCAAAGTGGCTTGAATGAGGACAAGTACAATTTCCGTCAGGCCGCTAGCAAGCTAAAAGAACTGCTTCAAACCTGGCATGATAACACCCTAAAAGCCCAGCTTGAATCACTCACTCCTTCAGCTTCAACCAATCACTCTCTTTGGAAGTTCACTAAGCAATACACTAGACCCCAGGTAGCTGTACCACCTCTCAGAAGGAACCAAGGTTGGGCAAGAACACCTCAAGAAAAGGCTAATACGTTTGCTGAGCATCTGGCAATTGTATTCCGTCCTAACGAGGCAACAAACACCGTATGTGAAGAAGAAATAAACTCATTTCTAAAACAAGATTTTCAAATGTCACCTCCGCCGCGGTCTGTCACTGTCAGAGAAGTTTGGGCTACGATAAAAAACCTCGGTAGTAGAAAAGCTCCTGGATTTGACCTAATCACAAAGGAAGTCTTACTGCAACTACCAAAAAAAGCCATCGTGTTTTTAACGACACTTTACAATGGGGTCCTAAGAGTGCAGTACTTTCCTCAGGAATGGAAAGTTTCGCAGATAATTATGGTGCATAAACCAGGCAAACCACCCAATGTGGTGACATCCTACAGGCCTATTAGCTTGCTACCAGTACTGTCGAAAATCTTTGAGAAACTCCTGCTCTACAGAATTCAACCAATCTTAAAGGAAAATAACACCATACCTTGTCACCAATTTGGATTCAGACCTGAACACTCCACCGTCGAACAGGTTCACAGAGTGTGCGAAAGGGTTAGGAAATCTCTAGAGGAAAGGGAGTTCTGCTGCTCAGTCTTTCTGGATATTCAACAGGCTTTCGACCGCGTTTGGCACAAGGGCTTACTTTATAAGATAAAGGCCTGTCTTCCTCACAACTACTATGAGCTAATGAAAAGTTACATAACAGATCGACTATTTCAAGTGAAAGAAGCTGAGGCAACGTCGGAGCTATTCGAAATAAAGGCTGGTGTCCCCCAAGGATCAGTATTGGGGCCAATTCTGTACACGTTGTACACATCAGACTTGCCAGCAGAGGACAACGTGACTACAGCTACATTTGCTGATGATACTGCAATTCTGGCTAGCAACCATGACCCCACAATTGCTTCACAAACGCTGCAAAAAGGTCTTGACAAAATATCTGACTGGCTTCGAAAGTGGCGAATAGCAGTAAGCGCATCTAAGTCTGTACAAGTCACCTTTACACTACGCAGAGGTGATTGTCCGCCAGTTAAGCTAAATAACAATTTCCTACCACATAAAGATTGTGTGAGATACTTAGGACTACACCTCGATCGTCGCCTAACGTGGAGGCAGCACGTAAAGACCAAGAGAGATGAGCTCAACTTGCGCTACAAAAACCTACACTGGCTGTTGGGGCGGAATAGTAAATTATCGATTGACAACAAACTCCTTATATATAAAACCATTTTAAAACCTGTGTGGATGTACGGCATCCAGCTATGGGGGAGTTGTAGCAATTCTAATATATCCATCATACAGCGAATGCAAAATGTGATTCTGAGAACAATATACAATGGGCCTTGGTTTCTAACAAATTCTGAAATACACAACCAACTTCAGATGAACACGGTGAAAGAGGAAATCTTAGCCGTAGCCAAAACATACTTGGAAAGACTGGAGAGGCATCCAAACGAACTGGCCGCTGGGTTGACAACACGCACATACCAGAAACGTCTCAAGAGGAAAGACATCCTGTCTGTACCGTCATGAGTAGCATAATTAATTTAGATACTTTGCTACACCTATGAGTAGTTGCTCTCACTGGAGAGCACACTCCAACTGCCAAATGACACTCACCACATCTGCTTAAAGTAACCAAGACTGATTGCAGATTCAAGAATAACAATAAAAAAAAAAAAAAAAAAAAAAAAAAAATTCATAATAACCTCTGCCATACGCTTGCCTACAATACGAAGGATCGTTAAACCGTGGCACAGGCACAATACACTATACAGGCACTGCAATTGTGCGAGGTCTATTATCGAGGTCTTTTCACTCGCCGTGCCTAGAATGCTAAACATGCATTGATACCGTTGTAAACGTTAGGTTAAAGATAGCGTTATCAATAAAATAAATACTATTAAACTACACGTGCATCCGTGCGTCCGTTATCATAATATTAGGAAGAAAGATTTGTTTTTGCGATAAGGATTTTTATAGACAGGTGTGTTTTCTTTTAAATCGCAGTGTTAATATTGGTGATGAGAAAGCTATAAAGCAAATGCGTTTCTAATTTCATGAACTATCATAATTTCTCTGAAAATTCAGGAATATAAGGTATCGCAGAGTATTGCTCATCAATATACCTACTTAGTTTAATTTTTACGCATCAAATATTTTTCATCTGATGCGTCAAAAATAAACACCGATTCATGAGTACGGCAATGCGCATTGACCTTTTGGCCAATAGCCCCACAGTTAGCAACTGTAAAGTACTTAAATAGTTGCCAACCAAAATAACCGCAACGATTTCACAATAACCAATTAATTTATCATTTTAATACCATTTTTTTTTACCACTTTAATTGTGTAACCGATAACATTATTTGCGCATTGGCCATACTTAATCTTCGTCAGAATTGGGAACCAATTTCGAATATCAGATTAAACCAGTAATTACTTCGACCGTATCATTTAGTGTAGTTATACCTAGTAGTATATTATATTTATCCGCCCTAATGTATGTATCAATGACTCTTTAATTGCCACTTAATGAAAGACTAGCAGATAGCTTTTCCGATTTGGATTGATATTGAGATAGTCACCCACTAAAATTATTCTCCTCGCACAGACACTAAACCGCAAAGAGGAAGATTGACTCGGATACGGTAAATATGCAATTGATGCCATCGTTGTCATTTAGCCGAAAGCAGTCTACTTCTGGACATGGGCCTGCTTAGGCGTAGCTACGTACATCGACCGTACTTGTGCTTTTCGCATATGACGTAAATGATGTAAACGATGTGCTTATTATTTTTAGATATAAATCGCCCTATTTTGTATAAAGATGAGGAAAATATCAATTGTGAATTGATGCTGAAAATTTATTCAGGTCTTGGATCAGAATGACGACAGCCTTTTAGAAGACCGCAGATAAGACCGATTTTGCACCCGAAATATTCATAACGCTTCTATCTTTGTGTACACAGCTCTCACATTAATGTTTTACAGAGCACACCGAAATGTATTAAAACGGCGCATTGTGATGTTTTCATAGTACAAGTACAGTCAGTGCCCAGTATTTCCTGACCCCTCTTCTAACACCACTTGCCCTCTTCTTCTTTATACGAGGGGTCAGGTTATGCTGAGTACTGACTGTACAACAATGCTAAACGTTTTCGCACGGTAATTCAGTCCGTCAGTTTGTCCGACACGTGCGGAAACTCGTGATCGTGTATCGAATGCGATAATTACAGCTGTGGAATATTTGTTCGTCAGATAACTCAATATTATTTATGCAATGATCTGAAAAGTATTTTCAGACATATTTTTAGAAATGTGCGTTCCTACTGGAATTTCTCAGTAGCAGCCATGTAGTCTGGATTTGTGCCCGGTTGATGGCTATAGGCAGCTCGCCTCCTGTTAGATGGGACTTCAAAATAACAGCGAAATGTGGGTGTTCTAATAGGTACACCTTTCCTACTCCTCCGCTATTCTTTCCTGATTCATTTTATGCGCAATCCAAAGCTTCTTTGTCTCGGCGCTTTTCTGGTGGTTGCCATTGTTGATTGTGGCTAACAGGCCTAACCCTTCGGGGATAACAGGCATGATGTTCGGTTGAGAAAGTAATAAGAGATTTACAAGGTTGCAGTGGGATTGCACAGTAACATCTGCCTAAAATATTCCTTCTGCTAGTATTCAGGCCTTCTTAGTGTGAAAATAAGTGAGGCTCTTAATGCTGCTGGTTCACCATACGAGTTGGTAATCATCCCGTCATGTCTTCAAAAATGCATTTTTATTTCTAGAACAGGTTTGAATCTGTAAACGGCAATAAATGCGGTATTTTCAAAAGCAGTACCATGCTCTTTTTTTTAAGGTAGGTATTTAGTAATACTAGAAAATGCTTTCTCAGGCACTGGATATCGGATAACTACGATGTCTTTGAATTAACTTGTGTTGTGAAACAATCGAAGCTTGGCGCGGTAAACGTTTCCAGTGCTCTTTTTGCGAGCTATGTAACTGTAATTTGATCTTTTATCCAAAGCCGCTACCGAGCGATTTAAAGATGACTAGATAGAGAATTAGAGACAAGTCAAATCAACTGCTCTAAGAAATGCTGAACATCGAGAGAAATGGAGACAGATTATAAGATCTATGAAGGACTTTCATCAAGGACGAAGGTCGTCCTTCAGTAATGAAGATAGAATCGATAAGACACATGACGTTATGCATAGTTCAAATTAATTAAATTCTAGTTTTCGTTAACGTGATATTTCGATACAACGAAATCAATTTTCAAGACTGTCCTTCAATTATCGCACATTATGGTTACTCTTACTTAGACGATCATCTATGGTCCTATTTTTCTCAAAAACTTTTTTTTAAACTTTGTTTTACTTTTTTGAATTAAAGCAAAGACAAGTCATGTTATAAGTATACAATAATAATAGTAAGTCTTATATGTATAATTAAAAACAATGTATTTTAATTAATATTAATTCTCACCTACTTGTATATAAACACAATCATAATTAATCTTAACTTCTGAACTATGATCTTTGGAAACTGATTTATGTTTATTTATTAGTAAATTAACAAATAAATTGGTCACGTGTTTGTCTAGCGTGCTATAAACACGATGACATAGTACTATAATGCAACCAAATAACAGCAAAATAAATAAATATGTTGTAGTATTTATTCCAAAAAAAAAACTGTTTATTTTTTCTTCTTCTTTTACGTTTTAATTAACTCTGTGGTTAATCTGGAGATTGTTTGTCCTCTACAATACTTAGGACAATCTAGCATCTTAAGTTAAGCCCATGGGTGACATAAACACTACGGTAACAGGTTAGGTTAAGAGGACTTTAAAACCTCGCATTTTCCGAATTTGTTCGGGTCGGCTTCCAGTATAACCGGATGCAGCTGAGTACCAGTATTTTACATGGAGCGTTTGCCTATCTGACCTCCACAACCCATTTAGTACTGGCTAATAGTCTGACTGGTTGTCAGACATTCGGGCCACTAACTTACAAGTAACAGCGGGGACCAACAACTTAACGTGCTTTCCGTGGCACGGAGGAAACACGGAACTCGTATGACCCATATGCCTCTGGGTCCATAAAGTCCATATTATGACCTATATCATTGTAGATAAAGTTCATTTTCCACCTGAAGCTTCATAGAACGCCCGAAGAAATTGGCCATTCTATTCGTAGAAGGATGAGTCACTAAAGATCCTGTTTACTCTTCTAATATTAATCGTTACGTGATCCATGTTTAAATAATTCTTCTATAACTTAGAAGATTCGAGATTCTTTATTTGCATGAAATATGGTACATTATGCTCTTACAAATAAAAAGGTTGCAAAATTTTTAATTGCGGCATGCAAACTTTTTAGGTAGGTAGGTTGAAAAAAAATGAGAAAAATTAAATATTTTCTTTGAACATTGAGAATCTGCCTTGGCTGCCTGCTATTATAGACGCAAAACCACCCTTATGAAAACTTATAAATGTTATGATGTGATATTACTCTGCCAAATTGCCTGAACGTTACGTTTTTGGCACAATTTCCAACCTCCTTCTACAGTGGATACAAATTACAAAGGCACCATTTACCTTTCCAATATTTAAAAGAAATAATTTCGTTTCAAAGGGGAAGCAGCAATGGATCAAAATAAAGCAACCTCTAACACAAATACGATAAAGTTCAATCTCAACTGCCCCTCAAATTAGTCGGTTTCTCTTGCCATGACCGATTGTCTGAGTTCATTTTATAATTAGGTCTGTAGTTATCGTTATTCGACTCTATTACCTAAGTGAGAAGGTGGGCTTTAGGCTGATAGTACAGTATTTTAGTCCCGCTACGGTCGATGATCTGAATGATTTGTTGGCTGTAGTTTCGGCCTTTGCAAAAGTGACTCGTGTTGTTTTCTAGGGCGAATGTTTTAAGGAAGTTTTTTGAAGCTTGCTTTAGTAATGTTTGATTTAAATAAAAGACAGCCTCGACCACCCATATGCTGGACATAATGATAAATTATCAACTTTTTAATGCAAGTCGTTGATTTTTAAAACTAGTTGAGGCCCGTGTTCCATTCCTGACTGAGAAGAAACTGTCGAAGCGAACTCAGAAGTCATGGTCTCTTTTAAAGTCCACATAATCTTAGTCAACGCACATGAGGACTACACACTGTGTCTGAGATGGTCGTTTGAAGAAAGAACCACGCCGATTGGAGTGAACAAGTCCAGTCAGAGCAAGCATTTGTCCGTTATCGTGAAACTTGACTTCTGATGGCTGTTGCTCTTCGTCATCATTATCTTCCTGCCCTTGTCTGTGTAATGCAAGGTCGCAACACGTCTTCTTCCATTCTCCACCATCAACCGTCACTCTATCACCCAGTGGTATCAAAATGTTGCTCAATATGTTGATAACCGTTTCTGACCTGTATTTCACTAGACATAGAGGCCATTTGATCTAAATATGCAAATATTGATAAGTGTGTCTATTTGGGTATAGTCGAGTGAGCTAGACGATCTCCGATAACAAGACATCTTGGTTCCATTGTCTTTTAAGAGACATGAAACGGTGCTCATGGTGAAGAACTCTCTTCAAGTCTTCCTGTACTCTTTTGTGACTGAACTACGGAACTGCTAATTGATTATTATAGGTAGCTCCTGCCTAATCCTTCGACGCATATACGCAACCCTCGTACATTGGATGATGAGAGCAAAAATGTTCTAACACATTTTTGCTCTCATCATCCAATGTCAGGTATTGAACCGGTCACCTTGAGCCAATAAGACACAAAAAGCGAATATTATCTCCAGTCCATAAATTATATTCAGCTGAAGATGATTTTAAGTCATTGTTCTTTAAAGATTGTGTCACAATAATCTGATAAGTGTGATCTTGAATGAACTCAGGAAGAAAATACAGCACATTTTAACTTCAGACTGTTTTTATCCTCTAAGTTCGGCGACCTCTTTATCCTGGCTGTTTTTCAGTTCTGTTGACCCCTTGTTATTGTTATTCAGTAACACCTTGAATATTTTCGAAGGAGGTCGTTTATTTATTTGGGAAAACTTTTGATGCCCTGAGGCACCCTCTTTGCGTAGGCGTTTGGTCGAATATAGATGCTTATAATACTACGTAGACATGACGTCAATCTACTATCAGATTCGAAGACATTTAGGATAATTTAAGTTCCCGTCGGGGCTGCGGGTTGTTCGCAAGAGATACCGCGGCTTCGACATAAAGGGCTAAGAAGGAACATGGGTGGTTTTTAGTCAGTAGAAGTCTGACACTCCCTTTCGCTCTGCCTAAGAGCGGGAGGGGTTACAAAACAAGTTTATTGCGGATCTTTCATTGTATTGGATATTTATACAAAGCTACAGCTCGAAATGGCGCCTTGTGTACCAAGTTGGAAAAATAAAAGACATAATGGCTTCAACCACTCCGCCCTTTCCTAGCCTTTGAGGATCCGCTTCTCTCTCTGAGGCAGACATGTGCTCCAGTAACTATTTAAGCTGAAAAACTATGATAATAAGAACGGTTTTCATTTTATGGATGTATCCCATAGCGTACTCTGTGCCCATAGTAGGATAGTCACTGATGGTTTTCAGTCAAGTTCAATCATTGTCACCTCTGGGGTACCCCAGGGCTCAATTTTGGGGCCCTTACTCTTTATTTTGTTCATAAATGACATTAAGAAATGCTTCATTCATTCTCGATTTCTAATGTATGCCGATGACATCAAAATTTACAAGTCGTGCAAAGGCAGACAAGATTGTCTGCTACTGCAAGAGGACCTCGATAGACTCTCTCAATACTGTACAAATAACAAACTCCAGCTAAGATTACCTAAATGCAATGCAATCACTTTCACAAAAAACAAAAACATTATAAAAATTGATTATAGTCTACACGGTATTTCTCTGCAGAGAGTTGACAATATCCGAGATCTCGGTGTTGCAATGGACTCCAAGTTGCACTTCAATCTTCACATTGACAACATTAATTAATAGGGCGTATCGCATGTTTGGTTTCGTCATGCGTTCTTCAAAAGACTTTAAAAGACCGTCTACGCACATGGCACACATACCCCTGATCAACCCCCTTTTCTTTTTTTTTGGCGGGTGGAAAATCATCAAATAACCCCTCCCGCTCTTAGGCAGAGCGAAAAGGACTGTCAGATTTCTACTGACTAAAAACCACCCATGTTTCTTCTTAGCCCTTCATGTCGAGGCCGCGATATCTCTTGCGAACACCCGCAGCCCCGACGGGTGATCACCCCCCTCCCTTAGTTTGCCAACATAGGGAACCGTGTCCTTACGAATATCATATGACAATAGGTTCATAACCATCATGGGTTCATCTCATGACAATGCGGCAAGCAACCCTTTAAAACTTCAATGAAATGGATGTTCCCACCGGCACTGCTGCGCCATTTTGGTTAAAATATTTAAGACTGAACGGAACAACGCCATTTGAGTGGCTTTATGTGGACCTAAATATTTAAAGATTTAGAACAGTTATTTCCATCGTCTCTCATGTGACTGAAAAAGTGATGATATTAATGGATGGAGAGGGAGAGGAAGGTAAAAAAAATGGATGGATTGTGTGAGGAATTATAATAAAAAGAGTAAATGACGCCGTGACGCCTTTTTTTTTTTTTGGGTTTGTGGGAAATCATTAAATAAAATATCTCCCTCCCGCTCTTGGGCAGAGCGAAAGCGAGTGTCAGACTTCTACTGACTAAAAACCACCCATGTTTCTTCTTAGCCCTTTATGTCGAGGCCGCGGTATCTCTTGCGAACAACCCGCAGCCCCGACGGGCGTCGGCCCTTGCCCCTTCCATGTTGCTGACATCTCTTTGAGGCGCGCATGGAACACGAACGCGCCGTCGAAACGGCCTGTCTTCGTCATAAGACGGACGGACGGCGAGCTAGCCCATTACTCACCGTCCACAGGCTCGCGTCTACGGTGGCTGGAAGCCGTCACGTGGTCCCCGACGCCCGGAGCGTCTCGCGCGGCGGCTGGGACGAGATGTTGTCTCCCTCTCACGTTCTGCCACCTCCTTCGCTAACATCACTGCTTCGCAGAAGGAGGTGACAGCGTCCCATTCCATCTCACCCCGGACCATGGCTTCCACCAGGGCCGGGCGCGAGAGGTCGCCGCCGCCGATCGCCGCTACGAGAGTGCCGTGACGCCTGAGATTGACATGGAAGAATGGAAGAAGAAAACGGGAAAACCTAGGAATTGAACCTAGGACCTCATGCTCAGCAGTCGCGCTTGCTACCACCAGACCAACGAGGCAGTAATTCGCCATAATATTCTCAACGAATGCATAACTGCGCTTCGTGCCTATCTTGTTGACATTTAGGCCGTGACGGTACATAAATTAGTTCGTGTCATAATTATCAGCTGTGGGCAGGAAGTTCGTAAATAGCTCATTAGTTAAGCGCTTTGCTTGTTAAGCCGATTTGACAGACAAGTTGACGGTGAAAAAAATGGAATGTGGGTAATTTTCTGGTGTTGTAGAGTATCATCAGACTTGATGATGTGTTTAGGATTAGTAGAAATCTTTGGGAAAGTAGTAGTCTTTGAAAAGATTACGACCACAAAAACAAAAGTCATTCAGGCAAATTAATCTGGAAGTCGTAATAAAACATCGTGAGGAACACAAGAATAAGAAAGAAGAAGAAGAAAGAACAAGAAAAAAAGAAACAAGAACACATGACTTAGAACTAAAATAATTCGAAGACAGATCTACCGACCCGCACAGGGTCCGCTTGGTGGATTATTGCCCATTCCAACTCATAAAGAGAAGCAGTGGGAACATTATATGCGATTATGCTTATGCTGAGCTGGAAGTCGTCACCTCTTCCTTGTCAAACACCTCATCATCATTCGTATATATACCCTTATCCCAATTCAGCGGTGATCGTTTGGTAAAGTGATCACTTAACATCGGGTAGGTCTACGTCTTGTAAGCCAAGTCATCTAACGACGCACAAAAACCACATTTGACCCATATTTGAAAGTATTGATGATTTTGGCTAGTTACTTACCGAACCCTTATATGGAATCCAACTGCCAGTCACTGGTGGGCCATCATTTTGCATACAAAAGAACAGTTAGTGCCGTCTTTAACAACTAAACGAAAACAGTAAGTAATCTATACCGATGGTCTTGCAAAGACCTACCATTAAATTAACATTCACCATTTCATAAAAGGTCCATTCTTTTTAAAAAAGACAGAAAATACTCGTACATTTATTCGCACAAGCCGCAAGTGCACACAATAAAAAACAAGAATAATATTATGTAAAAAAACAAAACTAAACAAATAGTAACAAACGATGCAGACTTAAGACCAATTCAAGAAAAAGTAAAAATAAAGCTACGTAAAACCAACAAGAATATTAATTAAAGGCGTATCTCTTTATTCTCATTTACATAATAAGCTTAAAGGCATTTTATTTACAAAGCGTTATTAACAAGATTAAACTCATCTGCCCTCAAAACGTTATTGTAGTCGCAATACGCACAAGCGTGTTAACCTGCATACCGGACGATGACACACAAGTCGTTGTAAAAGAGTTTGTTTAATAACAATAATTGGAATCTTGGCCCTGTCGTATTTAATTAGATATGTAGATTGGTATGTGAGAGAATGACGCAGTCTTGCGCCCCGTTCTCGATCTGTAGTGATCTGACTTGCGACGGACCTGCTTCAGGCTACACATATTTTTTCACATGTCGCAAGTCGCATCGCGGTGACTCGTCCTCTAGGCAATTTCTTTCATTCGTTTTCTCTGCAGTCGGTGGCTGTCGCACGTGTAACTTGTGGCCAAGCCGTTTGTTTATCCATCCAGTCCATTTTAGGACGCAAGTTTCTCCAAAATTACACTCTGGATATTTAATGTTTTCCTACCGCATCCAATTTTGTTCATGAGATACTTCCTAGTGTCATCGGGCTCTTAAGGGGGCGTATTAACACCCACTCATTTCTGTGTAAGCTAGCTCGTCGAATCGATATGCGCGGGGATTAACCTTTGTACTTCCATTGTGAAATTCTAAACTCCCACCTTTCCAGGAAAGAGGGATCTGAATCTGATCTGATCCGCTGGAAGGAAAGTAAATGCGCAATTTACATACATACATAATACGCCTTTTTCCCCATGGTGGTAGAAACCGCGGAAGACCACCTTCTACGATCCTTAACTCCTTTTATCTCGTCCACGCTCATACATCTGGTCATACACGCCTTATAGGTAATTTGTCTTTAATTATCTTGACTGTAGAACTTGTCGTGTGGCAGTTAGTTTAAAACTATCTTAACCGTAAGTCGCTCTTAATACCTTTCATTAATTGCATCTTTGCTGGATGAATCATCTTGTTATAGTTATTATATGATCATTAGATTTATAAAACGCCTACTAACACGTGCAGTATGTTAGTCATGTGTTTTGCTTGCTAAGTCACAAATACATGTTATTTTGTTGTTTTGCATTTTGTACACGAAATCACCTACATTTGCAAGTCGATAAGCTTGGTTGTAGGTTGTCTGCCTTAGAACAATCCAAATAAAACCCGTATGTGTTATTTTATTATTATAAGCCAATATTATTCCATTGCATGGCAATAGAATAGGAGATGGCTCTTTCCACGTTTCTGGTTCCTTGGTGGAGACAGAAGATAACAGCTCATCCTACCATCTCCTCCTTGCCCAGTCATTTGTTTGCTGGCAGTTGTGGTCCATAGGTATAGCCTTATCAAATTGGGACTCCTCTTTGTCCCTAACGTGTGAAAGGTTGATCATCGATACACATCCACTTCGCATTTTTGCCCTCAAATGTCCGGTTCGGCTACTTCTGTATTCTTCTATACGCTTTTTTAAGGGTCTCCTATGTTTAATTTATTCACATTCAAAAATTATTAGTAACCTTCACTTTCCTACTTCAGAACAACGGTCACACGCATTTCAACATTCACATGTAAAAAATATTTTTTAGGTCATCCTAATCCGAGAATTTTCGTGTGAAAATCCGAACCAGTTTCGGACCCCTATTTGTCTTTAAGTCCTAAGCCGCGCTCCAACGCGACCCACTTAGCCACTTTTGTTTACTAAGCATAGCTTCAGCTGAGAGCCATCTGTGTCCGGCGGTGGCCGCTCAAGTGGGAGAGGTCACTGACTTTTTAAAAAGCTGGCCATGTCACGACCTATCAACTAGATTTATTTTGGCAAAGTGAATTGGGACAAAATATCTCGCGACGCTCCGTAAGTGAAACAAACTGTATATTGTTCGAGAGCAGAATCATCGCTTTCGTTTCGTTTTGTCAATGAAACGCCTTGAATACGTGAATGAAATGTAAATGTGGCACGTCACCCCAAGTCTCCGTACAAGTATGATCGATCAACCTTGCAAACCTACCAACAATGTTTACACTTTAACCTTGCAACGTTTTGCCAATGATGATGCCAAAAACGGATCATATTCCAGTCTAATCACTATTGTCTGAGTACCTACCTAACCCCCGCAACATGAAAAAGGAAACAGGATATAATTTAGACATCCAAAAACCCAGATAAAAACAGCTAATGATAAAAAACGTTGCACATAAATCGTCTTATAGTAATTGAGCCATAAATTGATGCAAAATAATTCTTAGAAAGAAGACAAATCAAAGGAATCAGTATCAGAACCAAGTCAGCGGCCCATGGGCGGCATAAAAACTTTGATACCAGGTTAAGCACCACACGAAAAAGAAAGAAAAGGATCAGCAAACAGCGTTTATGGTGGTGTCTCGAAAATATATCTGCTGTTCATGATAATATTGACTTGAATGTACGTTATGTTAGCAATCAGCAGACTTTCTTGCTCACTGGCTCATCAATCATTACATGATAAATTGATGCCGAATGACTATTAAGAAGAAGAAAAATGAATGAACAAAACATGTATTCTACACAAAAATTGACTCAAATGCAGACGAAAATAAAAGTCCTTGTCGATACAGTAAAATAGACAGCGTAGATATGACTGGAGCCGCTGATAACAAGGACGGGTGACGGTATGCGGAAGAGATGGCCGATGACCTTATTGTAGAAATGAGCGCGGGCTGTGATGATTGTGGTGACAGTTTTACTGCGTTGTGGTGTTTAGCTGTCGTTGATGATTTTAAAGAAGTGTTATGTTTCATCACTGGTTTTTACAACGATGCACAAAAATTGCGACAGAACAAATACATGACAAACATGACGGCGGACACTTTGTATAAGACAGTGTTTTCAGAGCCCGTCTGTTTTGACTATATATCCTAAGAATTAAACCTACAGCTTAACACTTAATTAAATTACCCGGCCGTATTATCACACGCGACCAGCCCTGCCTGTTAAGTATTGTAAACAATTTCATTCATTTACACATGTTTTCATTAACGTTTCAACACATTGGTTCAAGTTTATTTTCATTATCAAATGCTTTCACGACGATGTTTATTGGAACTTTCGGGAATTTCGCGTTGTCATTCATTAAGACCATTAAGGAGTGGAATTCGGTCATGTCAGCGTCTTTCGTCTTAAGACCCTGCCTCACTCACTCACTCACTCTTGTAACTACAAGAGTGTCAGTGGCTTGTCTTAGACGACAGTATTACCAGACCCGAAAACTGTCGTTTGGTTTGTAACTATCTGAGATATGTGATCGATAACTTCTTCATCATTGAGCAGAAGAAGAATACAACGGTACTCATAATCTTCTACAAACATTTCCTAGTTCACACTGGGTACTAATCGTCGTAATCGTCTAATATTACTATCTAATAGTCGGCTTTCAACTAACCCACTGACAACAACTACAGGTAAACCATCATTGGTAAACTGATTCTAAAACCATAAAAAACCGACTTCAAAAAAACCCTACAAGCACTAAAAAGTTAAAAATAATACTATCACCTAACTATGCTAATAAACCTAACCTAACCTACGATTAACCTATAATAAAATTTTACAATTTTTTGGAGTCGGTGCCAAACTAAGTAATGAAACGACTAGTAATTTCAGAGTATTTATCCGTTTTAGTACAACAAAACTCGATAGATGGCGTTGTCATTTCTGAATCGCGCTATGGTTACGTTACCGGCATTTCTATAAGTAAGGTTGCTACACAACTGGTATTTATGTTCACGTGACTCTAAATCTAGAAGTTAATCGTCGAACTCCTTGCTTTTCTTGCGTTGTTAGTGTTACATTGTGTAAACTGTGTTAATTCTGATTTTATTTTTATTGATTTGTATGTAATTTACGTAATAATATACCATTATTATTAAGCATTAACGTTAGTTTATTTTTGCTATTTGTCTAATTATTAGTTATATGTAATTTATCTTAAACTATTTTTGTTGTTTTCTATTTGATTGAATACTTAGTAACTGTAAGATTTATGTTTTATTTTTCTTGTTTTAGTCTGTAGGTGTAGGTACTGTTTGGCACCGACTCCAAAAAATTGTAAAATTTTATTATAGGTTAATCGTAGGTTAGGTTAGGTTTATTAGCATAGTTAGGTGATAGTATTATTTTTAACTTTTTAGTGCTTGTAGGGTTTTTTTGAAGTCGGTTTTATTTTTTTGTAAAAAATTTTTTTATTTGTTAATTTTTAGTGACATAAATTAATCTTATAAAACATGGGTAGGCCTAGTAAAGATGCTTCTCGTATGAGAAACCTACGTCGAAATGAAACTGAGAAACAAAAAAGTAAACGATTGAAAGAAATTAGAGAGAGAAATGCTCAACGCATTTCGAATGAGAACCCTGACCAACGTGAAAATAGACTTGAAAAGCAGAGGACCTATATGTCACGTAGGTTACCAGAGG
Organism: Diarsia brunnea; assembly: GCA_949774965.1. Classification (NCBI taxonomy): domain Eukaryota; kingdom Metazoa; phylum Arthropoda; class Insecta; order Lepidoptera; family Noctuidae; genus Diarsia; species Diarsia brunnea. The sequence goes on from OX459011.1 coordinate 1,010,173, forward strand.
GTACGGCAATGTAGAGCGAAGGATGTTGCCTTTAATCTTGAGCTGGGCAGTCACAGTACACAAGCTACAGGGCACAACGCTGGATAGAGCTGTGATTGACTTAGGGAAGAAAAATTTCGCCAAAGGGCAAGTATATGTAGCTCTAAGTCGCGTGAAAACCTTAGATGGTATTGCATTGTGTGACTTAGACGCTAATAAATTATTAAACAGGCCACATGATGAAAGAGCATTGGCAGAAATGGCAAGATTACGTGAATTATCGTCAGCCATGACGAATTCACAAAATCAATGAGCTGACATCCTTTCATCATCATCATCATCATTTCCGTCAAACGAAATTCACTGCCGCGCATCTCCCATCCAACGAATTCCAGCTAAAATCACGAGGTCATCTGCCTTCCACTTATTAAAAAGTTATGTTGCCTATCCCTGAACCCATCAACAAATCATCAACCAAAATCCATCCATAAATGACGAAGTTATACCCGTACAAACATTAATATATCCGGAGAATGATATTTTTAATGAAGGAAAAGAAAAACTTTTTTGATTTTATTTTTTATAAATTATCATTGGTTCACTTGGAAAGTGCATACCATTACAATTCCAACAAGCCCAAACACGGCTAGGATACATTGTCTTATTATGGAGTTTCGGTGCCTGTCTCTTGGCTTCATCATTAGATCTGATGGTAGAATGGTTCCTATTGAACGATTAGTTCCTTCCATAATCAGCTCACCTAGATAACCTGAAAAAATACAACGATATATACGTCTCCATAATATTTTATTAAAGAATTATCCTCCAACTCCTGACCGTTGAGGAGTTGTACCTTCCATCATCAGCGCAGCCACATGAGATTATGATTATCAGCCGAAAATACTTAAACAGCTTTAGAAAATATATGAAAAAACCTATGTGTGCCTATAAAATTCGAGGGTTGCCCTCGATTTCTCAGGGTTTCCATCATCAGATCCTGACTTGATGACAATGGGACCATTTGGGAAGTATACCCTTTCCAACAAAAAAAGATTTTTTCAAATCGGTTAGCAAGCGACGGAGTTATGCCCGAACAAACATAAAAAAAAAAAAAAAAAAAACAAACATCCGAATTGAGAACCTCCTTCTTTTTTTAGAAGTCGGTTAAAAATATAATTGTTCGTTAATTATTGTGGTCAACCTTCCGGATGCAAACCAGTATAGTAATAAAAACATTTTAAATAAAAATCGAATTCATAAAAACAAAATATTTACCGGAAATCTGAATGAACAGGAAGTTGATTTCGAGTTGAAACCGTGATGTTTTAAAATAATCTTTATTTCTAAAGCTATTGGAATGCAAATCAATTAAACTGGTCTTTAGTCAGTATGCAGATCAGTGATTCTCTAAAATTGGAAGTAATAAATATGCATGACATGAAAGTTTCGCGATGAAGTCTATCTACATAACAATATGGGATGATCCTGTGCAAGTGTTACTTCAGCTTCCCGGCTTGAAAAGGTCACCCATTCGCAACTGTCATTTCTTGTAAGACCACATAATCATAAACTAACTCTTTATTCCTATGGCTCTAGGCAGAAACCACAGAACGCCACCTGCACGTGCAGCATGCCACCGTAGAAACGGGTTTTGTCGACGGAAGAATCAACAAAATGACAGATTGTAGCAAAATTTCATGTCAAATTATATGGAAAAAGCTTTGTCTATTCTTGGAAGAATAGAGATATAATCGCTATACTACGCGTGCTGCTACATACTTCTAAAGTCAACCAGACTTCTAAAGTAAATCAGACTTTCATCAGAGATAAAATAATTGATGCTCTGAAGAACAAAGAAACGAAAATTCCAGACAAACTTACACAAATCAAAGATAATAATAATAATAATTCTTTATTTGGGACAACATATAGGAACCATATTTGTTAGTAAACAACTTATATACTAGGATTAGTAACAAATTGGATTATAATAAAGTATTAATGAGTCGTGTACTTACGAGGCATTTCATGAGGACAATGATTCCGCATGAGATGCCTCAGCACAGGACTTTCAGGATGCTGTTGTCACTCCCCTGAATCCTCCTTACAAGCGATGCCACTTTTTTCCTGATGATAGCATGGAAACCATCTGTACCCGATTGGGCAAACATCCCCGATGCACTACAGAAACGAGGGAGTTTCAACATCATCCTGAAAACATTGTTATATAATCTACAAACGATTCCAATAAACAAACTCGACGATAAATATTCAATCACGTTTCTCAGAGCAGCGCAAAAGACATTACATCAAGCAAGCTGTCAGATAACTTTGCTAATATAATCCAGTGTCTGCCGTATAAATAAACAGAGTCAGCGTTTGCGCAGCTTACAGGCGATGTTTTGGTCTTCCGCGAGAACAGTTACAGGCTAAATATATCTGCATTACCTTGATATTGAAATTGTTACAGATGGTATTTGTTGTATCGTTGGAGTGGGCTGGGAGAATAACCTGAGGAGTTACCGTTTAGTTTAGTTGCGTTATTGTTCTATGTGATCTATCTATAAACATAGAGGAAGTCTGAGTAGGTACCGACGACTGAAAAGTTATCGGTTGTCGTGGCATGGGCATGTGTGTGAATGAGGAAAATGACGTCAGGAAAGTTGAGTATGAATGTGGAGGGATTTAGGAATATAGGAAGACCATAGAAACGGTGGATGGACTGTGTAAAGCATGATTTAGCAAGAAAGGAGTTGTCTGGTGATATGACGAGTAACAGAGAAGTATGGAAGATGAAGACATGTGGTGCCGAAAGAATTTGTATAAGGGCAAGACAATGATGATAACATCTTTAAACATAGCGTAATCAACCATATTACCTTCGCTCTGTTTTAATTTTTGAATTTACTTTTGTTTTTTAATTATATTTATTCTTGGTTTAACCGTATTCTATCAAAATCCTTTCAATGTCTTGTAGTATCTTGTTGAGTTGTTACTGACTTAAATATAACCTTATGGGCTTTACAAATATCATGTTTAGTTACAGTTTACACTAGTTGTTTTATTTTATCCAAATTCTTCAAAGATCAAAAGAAATCATTACTTGTCACTCTATTTTTTTAACTCTAGTGTCTACTTCCGCAACGACTCGATGTTCAAATCAACAAACATTTTATATCTTTATGAACGGTTTACCTACAGCATTGTTGACTCTACACTCAACTGTTGGTCAAGCAAACAGTTTAAACTGTCGCAGTATTAAATCTGTTATCTTAACACGTATCGTATGAGACATGTGGATGGACAGTTTAAATTCTTTAAAAAACAAAGAGATCTGTTTTCCTTGTTCTGTGATACACTTACAGTGACATCCTTCTGTCAACTACTATCTTTTCATTACCATCATTGTACGAAGTTTTAGTTTTAAGATACCCGAGTTTTATGTTTCTTGTAATGTCTACGTTTATTAGTCCTATACGTCCTATCGCAACACGCGAAGCGTCTTCTCAAACCGGCTGCGACCGGTTTCGCAAATCGCAATCTGGTTTGCACCGGTATCCTGGCTATGTGAAACGTTTATGGTGTAAGCGATGTCAACAGTTCTGACGGAAATACTGTGAGTCTGTAAGATTTTTTAACTAGAAATGTAAATAAAGAAAAGTAAATGTATGTTGGGTCTACCTTGAATAATTTTCATTGGATTCATGCGACGTTTCCTTTGTTCATTTTAAATAATCCGATCTCGGAGGTATGCAGAGGAAGATCTTTCGCAAACTATAACTAGATTCTCCGTCTTGCAGACGAAATTCTTGGCAAAGTTTCGCTCCAAGTTTCCGAGAATAAAGCCCATATCTGTGTAGTTGAGTAGTTATTTCCCTTTACTTCAACATTCGCTTCTTCCAGTTTGAGTATCCTACTTAAAAGTTTTATTTGCACAACTAGTCGTTGCCACAAGCAGGTAAATGGTTTATATAAGTAAAGATTTTGACTTCGTCGTTTGTCGACATTGCAGCGTCTTTTACCAAGGTTTGTAAGATCACTGCTTTTAATTAATCCACAGACAGTATGGTTCCATCGGGTCTATTTATTTCATGTTCAAAGTTAACATAGCTTGTAATATAATTCAATAATATATTTACAATGTCACAAACATCATCTTCGCCATTATCGAGTGTGTCAGCTAGCCTTGCTCTTTTTAGGATTCCGTAGTCAACTAGGAACCCTTATAGTTTCGCCATGTCTGTCTGTCTGTCCGTCCTCGCTTAATCTCTGTGACCGTTAGCACTAGAAAGCTGAAATTTGGGACCAATATGTGTATCAATCACGCCGACAAAGTGCTAAAATAAAAATTGGAAAAAAATGTTTTATTAGGGTAGCCCCCCTATATGTAAAGTGGGAAGTGTTTTTTTTTTTAATTTTAACCCTAATGTGTGATATATTGTTGGAAAGGTATTTAAAAATGAATAGGGGTTTACTAAAATCATTTTTTGATAATGTCAATAATTTCGGAAATAATCGCTCCAAAAGTAAAAAACAAAGCGTCCCCCCCCCTCTAACTTTTGAACCATAAGTTTAGAAAATACGAAAAAAATCTGAAAAGTAGAACTTTATAAGGACTTTCTAGGAAAATTATTTTGAACTTGTATGGAAACAACAGATGGAAACTGCAGTTAACCAATATAATTTGGTCCCTGAATCGTATGAGCGCCTATACAATCCAGAGGTCAAGTTTCATTTGCCCGTATTTTTTTTTTAACTTCGTTTACATAATATTTTATTATCTACGGAACCCTACACTGAGCGTGGCCCGACACGCTCTTGGCCGGTTTTTTTCTTAAGCGCGAGCTACCAGTCAGACCGTTCGTTGTTTTTAAATGTCAATAACCGACGGTACCCGGTTTCTCTGCCGATTGCTCAAAAGTCGCACTTACAAGATGAAAAGCTAATTAGCAGTTTCCTCCACTTGACCCAATTAAGACAATTGAAGTCGTTACCAGACCAAGACTGACGAAGGTTTTCGATATTTTACGAAAAGTTTCTTGAAGGAATTTAAAACTCGTTTTAGGATTCTGTGAGTCATTTCCTCTCAAAGTGTTGGGTAAGAATGTGCTTCCTTTAATTTGAATTATCCGTTTGAATTTCCATAACATTTGCAAACGACCCTAATTAGCTTTAGACCCTATTGAAAGAAATGGAGTATGATTAAACGATTATTTCGATACACACGGATGGGCAGATATTTCTTGTAAGTACCCTATTAATCAGAGCTGTTGGCATAAGCCTAGGCACGTACTTGAGCCACTTAATCTTCAGGCACCTCTGACCTTTCCGAAAGTCTATAAATAGTACGTAGGTTGATGAATTTTCTAAGATTCACGTTAATGTTGCCCTATAAATTTTCTAAACTTGGCAAACTCAATTTTCTTTATTGATTCAAATATTTAGGGAAGGTTTTACACAGGAAGATTTATTTTAGGAAGTAAGAAAATATTTGAATATTTTCTTACTTCCTAAAATAAATCTTCCTGTGTTGCGATAATTTCAACTACTGATAAGAGAGATTTCAAATCTTCTACAAACATTTAATTAATACTGTTTCTCGTCCTCATTAAAATTAGCATTAACTGCGGTACTCAGAGATATTTAATGATTACTTAAGCCGTCACTTAGTAAAGATTTGACATACTTTTGTATGACAAAACTGTCAAAACCTTTACTAAGTGATGGCCTAAGTAATCGTTAAAGCTCTCTGAGTGCGGCAGTAAGTGCTAAAATATTTAAAGGCTTAACTTAACTTAGGTCTTCGTTTCGCAAAGTATTTTAACGAGGTCTAAATCCATTATAACTTCTGCGCATTTCAACGTCAAATGGCTTACAAAAATGATGTCCCTAAAAGTAGGAACCTTATGCTTCTTCTTAGCGTGTCGATGGTAATCTAAATTGAGCTACTAGTTTGGCGCTTTCGGTAGCGTCCATCAGTTCCTGTAGTGAACCAACAACAGGACAAGCAGGTCACGAAATTAAGTGCCCCTTTGTTTGAGGAACAGCAACACATTTACTAAATTCTGTTTTATAGATTTAAACTTCTCCGTTTTATTCGAACATCTTATCTCTCTTTTGACTACGTTCAAAGTTGATAACAATTACTAACAATAGTTCAATGCTTGACACAAAACACTCGTCTATCACGTTCGTTATGCGACCGGTTAGAATTTATCTCATGACCCTAAATTATCTTAAAGATGTAGGTCGGATTCTGGGGAGCGTTAGATAGGAACCTCACGTTTTTTGTCACTGAGCAGATGATGGTGATGTGGAAAGTGCATGTAATCACCGGGATTGGCTAATTGGTGATAATAACGTCAGTAGTTACAAAGATTTAACTGCTATTCTAAATATTATGAAGCTGTTCCGATTTTAGCTAAACATCATAAACTAAGAACTATTTTCCGAATTTTCTTTTATGAAATTCAAAACCCAGTCTGAATTCGTGGCCGGTTGATGGCAATAGTATCGCCTTTTATTACTTGGAACCTAAATAGGTACATATAATTTACAAAAAGTAGATATCCTATTGGTACACCTTTTTTTTTTTAGCAGGTGGAAAATCATCAAATAACCCCTCCCGCTCTTCGAAAGGGAGTGTCAGACTTCTACTGGCTAAAAACCACCCAGGTTCCTTCTTAGCCCTTTATGTCGAGGCCGCGGTATCTCTTGCGAACAACCCGCAGCCCCGACGGGATTGGTACACCTCTGCCGCACTCTTCAGAGATTACCGGCGTCATGTTGTAGTATGTGAAAAGAGAGATTACACTCAGAAATTAAATCTATACTTAGTTTGTATTTGTCAAGATGTCATGTTCTGCGCTCCCGAAATCCACTTGAACGAAACATGTATACAAAGAGATTGATAACATATACAGAATCTATAGCACTAACACGTGCGCTAACTAATTACTTATAACAATGGATGCTACAAGTGTCAATAAACGTGTTGGAGACGTCAACAGTCACGACTACATGACAATGACTGTGTGACACCTTGAGTTTTTGCATAAATAATTATTTTGTATTGTAAACTAAAAATACCTTGTTGCTTGTCGGGACATAGTCCTTTAATTCTTGTTACTTTTGTCAATCCAATCTTTGTCGTCATGTTTTTCTCTTACTGGATTAGATTTAATATCATTGTTATTTGCGTATAAGCTTTTTCTTTGATCCCAACGTCTACCAAGAATTTCGCATTCTTACGCAACGCTAGAAAAAATCCAAATAGCCAAATGTTTCCGACCCTACCTTAACCTTTGTTCATCAGAGCGAAGATATTGATCATTCAGCTGACGTCACTCTGGTTCAGCCGCACGAGCTACAGAACTAGGGATTAGTATTGCCAAATAATACGGACAGTGAATCCGAGGGAAGTCAAGGGCAAGTTTTACGTAATATCGCTGAGTGAACCCTGTTTTTGTGGATAAACGCGTTACATATCTTTGTGAGCGGCAAAAACAAGGGTTGAAGGGTATCTGGGGTGAAGGAGGATTTAGGTGGAATAATCCTTTTGTATGAATGTTGTAAAGCGGTCTTCCAAAAACACTGCATGATTTATGTTGTAGCGTAAACGGCATGTCATCCAGATACTTTTTAGTGTTTCATTAATTCATATTTTACTAAAAGTTGTAAGTCCTTCTCTCACTTATATCGCTAAAACCTCTCGGTTTAAAAGATTTATAAGAGCGAGCGCTGCTTGAACCCGCATTTCCCATCTAAGCCCACACTGAGCGGCGAGATAAGCTTTTCCGCAGCAATACTTAATGTGCTGTTTTCTCTAATTCTCAGAGAAGGCTTTCTATGTAATTAATGTTGAAGAAAACACATTAAAAGCATTGCTAGCATCTCGGAGATGTTTGATCTTGATTCTATTCAGAACTTCGTTGACAAGTACGCGAACTTTGACGTCACTTACAATCTTAAGAACGACTCGAGTCAAAACTTAGCCTAAGCCCTTGACAACAACTTATTTTGGACTAATCTTGAAAACTTCCGAGTGAACTGTAGTCCTTATAGACCTTGTTTTCCATCGTCTTCCTTTAGCTTGCCACGAAGGATTAATCCGAATTAATTTCCTGAAATCCGTTGTTGTCTATAAATAACATGAAGTTGTTTACTTACTCCACGATCTTGAAGGATTAGATAGAATAAATTAGACTACGCAATTACCCGCCGGGGAATAATGTCGTCAAGGTAAACTTACCAGAATGAATGAAGTTATTGAGCAAACGCTTCGTGCGTGTCTGCGGTAATAAAATTAAAGATAAATTACATAAGACCATTTTGTTATTAAATATAAGCGTAGAACACGCACGTTATGTAAAACATGATTTTATAAGCTTGAATGAAGAATGATATGGATTAGCGTTGTTATAAATAACTTATTTTATGTAAAAATTGAACGCTGTATAATTTCATTCTACGGTTTTATCAAGAATACTATTTTACAAAGATACAAGAGTTCTCGTTTTATGAAGAGTCTTCTAATTTTGACTTAAATATAGTATTTATTCAAGGAATATAGTTTGTATCGAATTTTTGACAAAATTGAAAATCAATGCACAAAGAATCTAAAGAATGAAAGTTTTCATGAATAAACTTCTTTATGATTCCATACTTACCATCCTAAAAAAAAAATCATGTAAATGTTTCAGGCAAAGACGGCCTGTCGAATAATAAAACTTTTAGTGCTTATAGAATTGCTTCTAAGAAAATAAATTCCTGGGAGAGCGATGGAGAAGCCCATAAATGTCAATTTTTGCCCTGAAAAGTATCAATCGAAAATCTTTATGAAGATCGGAGAGGCCAGGCAGAACATTCAAGTTGGATGGCTTCTATCTAGAATTCTCGTGTCTCTCGGAAAGCGGTTAAAATGCCAAGTGTTCCGAGAATCCACTTATTTGCCAAGTATTCAAGTTATTTACTTGAAGCACAGGTTCATTGCTACACTTAGTCAGAACATGTGACCTCGCGGTTGCGTGCTTATAAATTGCTGAGCTATTCAAGTTGAACAATTCCAAGCGCCATGTCACCGTGTTTAATTATATACTCTATAAGTACTTGGTTATTAAATGTTAGAGCTTCTGTGTCCCCACTTTGAACATTCGTCAATTGGCTATTGCTCTGTTCCTTTTGCTTTTGAAAATGTTATTGCGTGTTGCTGATAAGCGTTTTACATTCTTTCATCATTCATAACTCTTCTGCCTTTATTACAATTTATTTGAGGTCGGCGCAGCATGTCGTCTTCCATACTTCTCTATTAGTCGTCATCATGAATCACCCTTAGTATGTGAATGTTCTGCGTTCTTTACTACGCATTTTTCTCTGTCCCTTTTTCGTCTAAGTATGATTTATTGCGCACCATTTGAATTGAATCAATTGCCCGCATAGCACTGTCACCTTTGCGCACCGGCAATTGTGTCGAGTATTCGTAATCGGTTGGATTGCTCTCATCAAATTGCTCCCCAGTCCCCACGACCTTCTGGTCGTTAATCCTTCCATTTGAGGTGCTTCTACGTTCGGAGTCCCCTCTATAACGATGTTTGTCCTGTTGTTGACGATTGCCAAAATGTTGGTAAAGCGTGCCGATTCTGGGGCTAACGAGTGTGAGTAAAAAGGCGGGCATTACATTTACATGCAAACTCAAATATGCTGTCAACGTTATTTGTTTCTACAAATTCTTTTTTATTATTATTAAAGTCTGTGTTGTCCCACTACATGGTCCTCTTTTAACTTTACTCGATTTAATGTTATTGTGAGCCATTCTTTTAAAATGAGTCTAGTGCGACCTTCAGGACTTCTTCTGTTGTATCTAAACTATTGTTGTTATGAGTCATCAATTCATCAGTATCACATGTGCCTTTTCCCATGCTTAGTAATGACAACTTAATCATACTGAAAAGCAAAAAAAAATACATGTTTTCATAAAATCGATTCCACTTTAATGTCTTCGACAAGGTCGTTTTGCTCCAGACCTTATTAGTTATTAGTGTAATGATGGCCAATAAAGAATATCTTCTTTTGTTCTTCATTTATCGACGATTAGTTGTTGGTATCAATCTGCATAATGGTTCCTTTAATGTTACCGATTTTTACGTGGTTTTTTTGTCAGTTGTCTTCAAGGCTCTTCAGCTAGAAGATTCGACGAGGAGAAACTTCATTAGTAATTCTATTTTACAGCCTTAATATGGAGGATGGTTCGAATTAAATCCAGAGTTTGTTTTGCTAATTAACTTCCGCAACCTCCTGTTAAACATAATCACTACATATTTTAAAACAAAGTCCTCCACCGAGTCTGTCTGTCTGTTCGCGATAAACTCAAAAACTAGCCCCGATTTTCATGCTGTTTGCACCAATGGATAGGTTCAGTTCTCGAGGAAGGTTTTAGTATGTCATTTCGTCGCGATATCCGACATCCACGCGGTCGAAGCCGCGGGCATCAGCTAGTTTGTAAATAATATAAGCTATCAAAGTCAACTCTCGGGTAGATATGGTAAAACAAACAGTTGAGCAAGAAAGAGTTGAATAGATTATTTTGAAACAACTTTGATCAAAAATAATAATTCCGAATCTTCAATAATACTTTAAATTCTGTTGAAACTACTCATATTGATAGTTCCAAAAAGTCATTGGAGCGTGAACGGATCAAAGTAGCTGATTTGCTCGCAATTCTTTAATCTCCACAAAAGCATGAAAATCTGATTTTCAGATACCGTGTCGTTCATTTTAATTTCCAATAGGTCAACTGGATTATGGAGACAAAGTCTGAAGAATATACATAATAAGTCTACAGGGTCAAGAATAAAATTTACATATGGGAGACGTCTAACTTCAACAATATCATCTGTTTTGTAAATGTTCCTGAGCTATAGATTCTTTTAATCGTATTCTGGAAAAAAAACCCAAAATATCAGATAAAATTTAAATAAACACTACTCGCACAAGATATTTTGCAGCGCATTTGTAGTATGTATTCTCAAGTCATTGTTTCCATTTGTACGCAATAGAGCCTGAAATAAATTCAAGACATGCCTTAATGATGCAAGACTACCAGAATATCTTCCCTTGGGGAAACTCATTCATTCACAAAATAATCACCAGTTGCGTTGTAATCAGTAAAATATTCATCAACAAATCGTGCTTCCGAATTAAGTAGATACGTTGATTGAAATTTGAATTTAAAAATGGAACTGAACGAACGCCCTTCGGCGAATGTCGGCCGACGGTGTCCGAACGCATATGAAATCGTTATGTTACAACACGCGCGCCTTCGAGCTCCGACGGGAATTCGAAATTCGTATTTCGTACATTCACGAAGATTGCGTTGTTTTTTATTGGCTGAGAATTATTCTACCGGTTAACAGATTTTTATCTTTTCAAATCTTCATTCCCCAAAGGAAAATGAAAATCGAAGAGACAAAAAATTATCTGTTGGAAAGCATTTCGCTTTATCAAGACGAATATATTTCTCTTAGAAATGTGAGCTCGAGAATGCGTGAAAATTCTCCAGCAGAGCTTGGGCGACAGATAAAATTAGTCATCCACTTAGTCGAGCTCAGAATACCAAGTACAAGTACCAAGTGAATTTCCTTATTACTGCTTTCCATTATTCCTTGTGGAGTGCTCTTTGCTGAACTAGTGACATTTATGGACGTAGTCTTTACTTCTCAGCTACATATTCTATTATTATTTTCTTCTTTTTTTTTTTTTTTTTTGGATTTATTCGTTAATCTACCAACTAACGTACTTATATGGTTTTAGAAGGAATATGGATTTCATATTCATTCTAGGGCGAGACCATTTTTGCTTTTTATATCACTGTTATCATTTTTATTACAAGTATCAAGTACATTAAATAAATAGCAGGTAGTTAATTTTAATATCGTAATACTGCAAACGACTCCAATATTTTAAAGTGGACGCTTTATCAAAAGTTGTAAAAATCACGATGATTAACGACCCATCTGTCAGCTTCTATTGTTAATAATACTGAAACAAACGGTGTTAATTTACCTCGATAAGAATAGTTATATTATGTGATAAATACATAATCATAACATCCCACCGGTTTTCCCCAGTTATTTTTAAATCCGATGTTATAGGGGATGAGCCTATTGCCATCAACCGGGTACAGATCTAGACTCCGGATAGCTATCGAGCAATATGTACTTGATGAAAAATCTCTATTACATCCTGGAAATGGAACCCAGTAGCTCATCAGTAATGCTTGCAACGAACCAGGTGATACATTGAAAATCAAAGCGGAAAAACGTGTGGAGTTTGAACCAGGGTATTAGCAAATCGCGATAGAAACGATTTATGTTTGCGTTAGGTCGACGATTGCATCGTGATACAGCTCGGCACAAGGTCAATTGATATTGGCAGTTTTATCGACGTTTACGTTCCACAATACTGATGTAGTGGCGCGTTTATGTTTACAACGGGTTTTTGTCTGCGGCTTCGCTCGCTTGAATCAGTAATAATCCTAATAATCCCAAACGAACCTTCTGGCTGGATGAAACCCATCCTATTTTCTAAGTCAGCTTATGGCCTATCCGTGTCTCTATTCAGGTGTTAAGGCGTGATAAACAATCTCATTTTTAACCGACTTCCCAAAAGGAGGAGATTCTCAATTCGATCGGTATGTTTTTGTATGTATGTACACAGATTACGCTTATGATCCGATTTACGTGATTCTTTTTTCGTTTGATGTGGATTAGTTGCCATTTGATCCGATAAAAATTTAACATTGTTATGGGAGTTTGGCCCAGTACTTTTGCTTTTATGATATTTTATTTATTTATTAACATTTCTTTTTATGTGTGTTCGCGAATAACTTCGTCGTTTAGAAACCGATTTTGATGTTTTTTTTTTATTAGCAAGGAGTTATTTCAAAAATGGTACCATGATAAGAAAACCATGACAAAAAAATGATGATGATGATTCAAGTATTCGCATCTAGAAGTCATCACTTCATGTTGATGAGCTGATGATGGAAGGTATAACTCCTTAACGGTTAGGAGTTGAAAGCAATAACAAGGGATTCTTAAAGGTTAAAGGTTAGGTTTCTTGGTTGAATGAAATGCATGGTGAATATTTGTATAGGATATTACAACTAAAAATGAAAAAATAAAAAAACTTTTTTGCAAAAAAAACAACCGACTTCAAAAATACGAAAAAGTGCAAAATAAACTTCAGAAAAAAAATCTGCTTCTGAAGTCGGTGACAAAAAACGAAATCAAACAAACAAATGTCACCGACTTCAGAAGCTGATTTTTCTTCTGAAGTTTATTTTTCAGTTTTTGGTGTTTTTGAAGTCGGTTGTTTTTTCATGGTTATAATTATTCAGAAGTGGAAAATTGAAAGGAAGTAATTTTTTTGGTAGGGACATGTAATAGGAAGGATGATACGTATTACGTATGTGACTAAAATAATGGTGATGGGTGGAGAGCGAGAGGAAAGCCAAAGTAAAGATGGATGGATTGTGTGAATGACATGAAAGAGAAAATAGTAAAATATGGCGTGACGTCTAACAGGGATGAATGGAAGAAGAAAACGTGTTGCACCAACTCCAAATATAAAAGGCAGGAAGAAGCTCAGAGAAAACTACTTTAGTACAGAAGTAGTCTGAACAAGATTGTTGTTGCGATCGATTCCTGACCTAGTTAAAATAACGTCTAGACGCTTTTAAACGGTTTATTGTGGAAAATAATGACATATAACATCGTACGTAACGTCCGTACTCCCCGAAGGATTAGTAATGTACCCTTGCCCTATTGTAATTCACTCACATTTCGCCACTTATGTTCTAGTCTCATGAATTAAGGAGCGAACCTTTTGCCAACAACCGGGCTCAATTTATAATAGAGTCTGAACTTCTTCTCAGAATTCTGGCCTGTTTAACTACCGCTATTTTATTTTCCAAATAGCAGCCACGCATAAAACCTAAAAATGTGATGCTTTAGAAGATTTTCACTAAAACAAAACTTGATTGTATTGATGCCAGCTATTGAGTAGTTATAGGTTTTAAGTATGGCTGATAAAAACTATCGAAAGTTAATCAGGTCATAATATTCAAACCTCTTTACAAATAAACTGGAATAATTATAAATTAACTAACGTGAGAACACAAAGTATCCGTCGAGACAATATGTTACAGATAGAGTGACAGTTGCAACAATTGATTTGTTTGAAGCAGCCGACATGTCAGACATGACGTCATTCGATAGTATTGTAATGATACACTGTCTCAAACTTAGCTTGAATAGAGAACTTGCTTGACAAGAGGTTATAAGATGTTCATACAATAGAAATAAACGGATGGTTGACAGTTTGTAATGTAACGGTGTCTACTGTTCATATTATAACGTCTTGTGAGATATGGAACTATTCTTAGCGAGTCGATAACAATTTAAATTGAGTCGGCCTAAAATTCGGCGACGTGTTTGGCTCTTTCAAGCCTCCATCCAGCTCCTGTGATGTGCAAGTAACAGGACAGGCTGGACACGATATCAAGTGCCCCATAGCCTCATGGAACTCATTGATACACTTACGTTTGGTGATGACTTGATAAGACTGGAAGCTGAACTAAACAATAAAAGTGTTTAAACTGACATGGTCGTTAACATCCAGCGGTTCAACGGTGTAAAAACGAAAAAGCTGCTGAAAAAAAGTTCGCAAATGGACACACTAAGTGTTCTGTGATGGGAATAATGGAGTTGTTAGTGACAGTAGTAGCGGTACAAACGCAAAAAATGAACAAGAAAGAGTAGAGTAGACCAATTTGCCTGCTCTTAAACATCCGCTTGCAATAACTTCAGTTTATCCATGATCATGGTGCTTGCAACAGCGCCGAAATATCGGGAACTCGAAACAAACAATAAACAAGGTGGATTTGGCCTACTTGTATAGTAAGTTGTATGTAGTGTGGTATGTTGTTTTCAGGCTAGGAAGCTACTGAAAATCCCTAAACTTCTGAAATTGAACTGTCCCTGTGTTCAGTCGGATGATTCTTAATCTCTCCTAATATTGTCAAGAGCTTGCATGGTAATCTGCCTTCCTCGGCGCTAACTATATGATTTCCTACCAAATCAATGCGAATTTCATAGCTCTTAAGCCCTTAATTTCGACTTGGCTATCTTCACTACACCAACCCCTATTTTCATTTATGTTGACCTTTTGAAACTGTACTCACCTAACACGGACGTCAAAACAGAACACCCAATTCCAACGCAAACGCGTATTGATAATACGAACCGTATTGTTTTTATAACAAAAGGGAGGCTTTACTATGTCGTCCACTTCCACTTTTACTGTCGTATTGTCTCGTTATAAAATATCGTGTGCTGGGTCGACTGTAAAACTTGTGTTGTTTTATCTTCATAGTCGTTGACAGTACGGCTTTTAGATTCAGTGTCATTAGTACTGCAAGCATTGTAGGATTTGTAGGCCTTGACCTAGTACTTAGTGGTTTCCTTCTAATGTAGGTCAGGAAATTGTCATTTAGTTTTACTTTAGAAAAATCCTTTAAGTGAAATTGCCTTTAAATTAGTTTTGGACACGCTTCCTATTCAATTAGAATCTGGTTTTAGTTGTTTTTTCGGTATCTCGGTTTGCTTTGAAGTTAAAAACTTCGTGCAACTTAAATTCTTTTTTGTGCTATGTTTTTCTGGTCTATGTTCCTTTTGACCTTTAGTGCTAATTGACTCTGATATTTAATAAAGCAACTGGTGTGACGTATATATTATATACATATATCTAAAGCCGTTTCTTAGGTGCTAATGCAAGCTTTGTCAGTCAATTAAGAAGAGACGTGTACTGCATGAAGTTATCTGATGATAGTGCTTGTTACCTCTGGGTTTTATGACATAATAGCTTACTCAGTTTATAATGTTCCCACTGCTGGGACATAGGCCACGTCAGGTTCTATTTATTTGACTGTTTATGTCTCGCTGGCAAATAAGCTCCTTTCTGCTATTTCATAACTATGCGATATTATAAGCAAATATTTCGATATGAAACTTATTTACTCTGCCTCTGTCACGACTATCATATTGTATTAGAATTCCTCCCAGTTTCTCTCGTCTCAAAGATTAGTATTCCCTCTATATACAAAGGTAAACACGACGTTATTTGCGGGAATATTGTTTGTAAGGCTGCAGGTATACATCTAAAAAAAGCCTTTAAGGTGTAGTGAAGAAATTGCGCCATTGATTTATCAAAGTTAAATCAAAATTATAGTAGCAGAAGAAGAGATAAACCATCCAGAAAAGTGGTAAAGACAGGAAGAGGCCTTTGCCCCGGGAGCGGGAAAGATCAGGCTAACAAAAAAAAAGTTGAAATAAGCATTGTAGTGTCCATAAAATTTTAATGCATTAAGCCAAATATGATGACGCTTTACACACGTCATTTATGTTTTGGCTAAATCAAAGCTATATTAATATCTCAGAAGCCGCGTAAATAGTGTCCTGGTTATTTACATACCTTTTTATTTAACAAGCAGTGATTGCTTAGTGGTGTGACCGTTGGACTGCCAAGTTAAAGGTCCCGAGTTCGAAATCAAGACACTCACATTTGAATTTTAGGATTCATGTGCGTATTGTATAATTTTCATATGCTCCGGTGAAGGAAAACATCGTGAGGAAACCAGTATCCCTAAGAGATATTTCTCAATGGCATGTTAAGCGAAGTCAGAGGCCCATGGACGGCATAAAACTGACACCAGGCTTGGTAACTAACCACGATAAAGAAGGAGAAAGATTTTATTTTAAAGCTGTAAACTGCCAGCAGACTTAACATTGCAAAATATTCAAGGAAATGGCATTTTACTGCGATACGCTCCAATATTGTCAAGAAATTGGATTTCACTTCATGCTGCAGTTTTGTCGTATACTTTTAAATGACAATATCCTTCGCCATTCAGTTCAAGAGGCGTTGAGACATTGTAAGAGATTTATCGTCTTTTAAAACTGCTATTTTCACCCCTTTGCACTCACGTCCCTTCAGCTTATTGAACACGTTCCGAATCCTCCCACAAGTTCGATTGCTCTTGTATATCGTTGACAATTGCCTTGTACTCACCCAGGAATAATAGGCCTTATGAGGGGTCCTGTAAAGGGTGTCTGGGGGAATGCGTACCAAAACTATACGCATCGGCAATGTGTGATCAATATGATCATTGAGTCGCAAAAGGGCAAGTGGAAGAGGCTTTCATGTTTCCTTGATGTATGTGGTAGTGGGTCTATTTGAAATTTGAATCTTGGTGTATATGTATAGTAGTGAAATTTGTAAAGCCTAAAATCCACTATTCCTTTCTGATTAATTTTGTTGCGGGATCCAAGACAGTTAAATTGTTTCTCCGGGACTTCGTCGAGCTCTTGATTCTGTCTTTCAGGAGTTGCAGTGGTTTGGGAATAGTGTGGCGGGCTTATCCCAAAAAAAAGAAAAGCCTTCAATTTATATCGTGGATGTAGACACAGCCTTAGCACAGAACTGCGCGGCGCGCGCGTAGGCTCAACTATTTATAAGTCGCATTACGACATTTTGATCGCAAATTTTTAGTAGGTTCACGCTTGTTCCCTTTAATATGTGTGGGTAGTAAGTACTGTTACATTGAGACGAACTGGTGCAGAGCTTTTACGAAAAAATTAAGAACAAAAGCATGTGATTAGTTACTTTCATTAGGATTTCAGTTTCAGTCACAACTGTATTGCCCATAAGTGTAGTGCTTCATTGTAATATTGTAGGAGGGAGACACTTATCTCTACCAGTGAACTAAACAGGTTGATCCACCCAAAGGTCGGTGTAAAAATTTAAATATCTAAGCTCATCATACTTTAGGTACACGGCTCGAATTTTTCTTAGTTCTCTTTTCCAAGTAAAATTCGAACCGCGCATAAAATATTCAGGTCAGAAATACTTTACATTTAGGAAGACATTAAGAAAGCAAGAGTTGACATTCAATAATCGTCGTATCGAAAACGCTTCGCTTATAGGTTGTAGGTCACATTCCTAATAAAATATTTATATATACGAGGAATGTAATATAAAATTTATCCGATGGCACGTGTACTTGTAACATTGATCGTAAGATTATCTTGATTCTAGAATTTGAACCAGCTGTGGCGTTTAATATTTTATGGTTAGAAGTGAAAACTCAAACCTAGGTTGACACATGAATATTAATCAGTTCGACCAATAAACTGCTTCTACTTCAAATAATAGTTAATCACGTATACAATAAGGTTTGAATTCTCATAATCACTTAGACCTACAAACACAGACCTAGTTCCGGTCGTGCCTTCGTAGGCCGAAAAACTCAAGCGAAAAAGAAACCGAAAAACATTGTTCCACTAACTTAAAACTGCTTAGAACCAAAACTTATTAAGCCTACATCAACCCCACAATCATGACCATTTCCTACTACATCCGGACTTAAACCCTACGTGGGAAAATCTTTAGAAGGTTTATAGTCCATAAACCGAGATGGTATGTAACGCGAATGAGGTTATTATTATCGGTTATTATTGTCGCCAAGAAATCAAAACCGCATTTAATGTTGCTACAATACATTGTAAAATTACTAATCGAAGGTGCTACATTATCGGGGCTGCGGGTTGTTCGCAAGAGATACCGCGGCCTCGACATGAAGGGCTAAGAAGGAACATGGGTGGTTTTTAGTCAGTAGAAGTCTGACACTCCCTTCCGCTCTGCCCAAGAGCGGGAGGGGTTATTTGATGATTTTCCACCCACCATAAAAAAAAATAAAAAATAAAGGTGCTACATTATTAAGGACTTAAAAAGCTACTTTGTGCATAAAACAAAATGGAAAGGGAGTTCGCAAAAATTTTGAAATTAGTTTTGGGCCGAATATAGACCCTTGTGGTATACCGCAAACTGTGTACAGAGAATTTTCATGCTTTGTTGAGAATTGTGTAGATGTATTATGGAGAGGAAAGTTTTGTATTACAGGGATTCGCAGTTAATCGGTTTTCGTGATTTATTCTGAAACTTGGCTAAATCTGAAAATGTTGATCTATTCAATCGCTCGCGAAAGTTCCAGATTATGTTTTGACACGTGCCTCTCACACATTTAGTAGGACGTGGTCGCTCACGTGGCTCGTCCTAATCTAGACGGGGAGTGCTAAGTGCTGCACACTGGTTCGGGTCTGCATGATTCGGCCATAGCCGTCGAAAATATGGAGGCGAGTACTATAGATGCCGAACGAAGTTCGCTCATCACAAGCCGCATAATATGTCGGTTCTGTCTATTGTTCAAAATATACCGCCGTACATAATTTTCCGAAACGAAAATGCATTAGCGATCGATAATGTTTTGAAGACCCACATACTTTTGTAACAAAAATACAAAGTTTTCAAAGACGCATCGTTCAATCAAAATTGGCTTTATTCAACTTTTTAATTACAATTTGATTGCAGTTTCCTCCATCGCTAATGCAAATATTAGCTTTGTTCCGTTCATACCATCTTAGTGATACTTATCACTCTTATCAGAGTAAGAAAGCTGCGGTATTTTTTAAAAATATCGCAGTATTATGCTGACATTGGAGCCTTTTTGGCACACACGGTTTTTTCATCTTTGTTTTTACTGTCTAATGTGCGTGTCTAAATAAAATATTTCCTTTTTTTTCTTCATTCTTTCGGTATCCCCGTTCAAGTCTTAAATATTATATGACTTCAGGGATGTCTTTCTCATGTATCAAACTTGGATTGAAAAGAGAAATGTTTGATGTCTGAGAAAAATAAATCTTATTCTAATTCATTAACGTAAATAGCTAATGCGTAAACTTGTCTGTCTGTTAACATTTCTCACTTTAATGGGTGAACGAATTTTGATTACATTTCACGGACGTTCGGTAGACCAGTTAGGACATATGATACTTTTATCGGTAGTACGTTCCTGTAGGATAATTTGTATCCAAAACGCGGGTGAAGCCACGGGCGAAAGCAGGTATAAGATAAATGATCCGAAAATAAGCCCCAAATTGGAATTTACGCGAACATTCTGTTGAAACGACGGTCCTTCACTGTCAAGTATTCATCAAACATTCGTGTTTGATTGATGCTACCAACTTCGCTGATTTTGCTATTCGAGAATTTGTGCTCCATTTTCTCCGTTTTATATTGTTTCCGTCCATTATAATTTGCCAAAGGTCCACCGAATCTAAACGGTTTCGGCTGTAAGTATGTTAATAACTAAAACAGTAATTTGGGTCATTCCCACGAATTGTAAACCGTGAATTAGGAATTTGGACACGAAAACGAGTGTTTAGATATTTATCACGCCTTGGAATGGTAATTTAGGAGCGCAAAAGTGGGGCTTGGGGGACGTTAATTAATGATGGCAGGTTATATTTTCACGTGCAAAATGCAAATGGTGGGGTGGTATTTTTAGAAAAGATACTAATAGGAAAGTGGAATCCCTTTGTTCGTGATAATGTAAGATTTGCGGCAGTGATAGCCTAGTCGAGTGACTGTCAGATTTTCCAGTCATAGGTCTAGACTTCGAAACTGAGACACACATTTCTGATTTCTCGAATTATGTGCGCATTGCATAATTACTCGTATCACTTGTTTCCGTGAAGGAAGTCATCGTGAGGAAACCAGCAAGCCTGAGCAATATCTCCGGCCCATGGGTGACATAAAAACTCGGACAGCAGGTTAAGCACACGAAACATAATGTAAAATTGATGATCGCTTCGTTGATCTAGCTACAAAGTGTTATTGATTTTTCCACCGGGTTTTTGCCAATAGCAGTCTCAATCAGCAACTGGAACTGCCGAGTTGCTGGCAGTAGGCTCGCCCCCACTAATATGGGAATTAAACGTACAAAAACATGAGCAATGTAGGTGTTTTATAGTTATAACTCGCTCAAATCTTTTGGGAATTGCAGATGTGACGATATGTTATTAACCATTACTATGAAATCACCCCTAGAGCGTTTACTGTGTCTTCCGTTTCCATGAAATTAGTTGTCCTTGTCATCCTCACCTAACTTAATCCTTTTCCCAACTATGTTGGGTTCGGAGTCCAGTCTAAACGGATGTGGCTTAACACCAGTATTATTTTAAATGGAGCGAAATAGTATTGTAATAGATTATTTTTTCTTGTCCCCAGGCATACGAGAGGCGGTTCCCTAGCTGCTCGCAGATACCGATTGTGGTGGAGTGCGTCGTTCAAGAGGACAACTGGGCAGCCGACGACTCGCACAGATTCACGAAGAGACGGTGCCAGTTGAACGTAGACGCTCCTTATCTTCTGAAGAAGGTAGGTTTATACACATCTTGTCGTACCGGCCAGTCGATCTGATCAGTTCAGCACCTTAATTGCCTAACATACTTTTCTATGCGAATATGAAGGAATTTCGTGGAACATTGCTTTTTGGTTCTGTGAAAATTTCGTACTTAACACTATTACGCATTTCGTACCATTAAATGTAAATGCATTACTCAAAATTAATACTATTGGGAACCATCGATTGCTCTTTGGATTATAGCCACTTGGCAAGGATTTTGCTCAGACCCGATGAAACTAAACGTCTACGTTATATTGATGCTAAGTGCGTTAAAGTTAATTTCACGAAAGAAGTCCCACAGACGCAGCGCTGTATGTCGCGCGACATAATGTTGGTTCACAACTTTTGGCATCGTATATAAACCTTATAACGCACTAATCCAATAATAAACTCACAAAATATCTGCCACAACAAACGCACCTTGATAACATCGACAAACGACAACCAAATGGCCGATCTGTTAAATTTAGTTCCACAATTGTCCGCGGGACTTCTTTCGTGAAATGGACTTTACCATCAACATTTATTGTGGGTGACTTTTAGTAAAATAAATAAAAATATTTCATATTTTCGTGCCCATCCTGGGTTTGAAACCGATGTTATTTACGAGTCTATCGCTGATCATCGATCGCAAATTGAGTTCCGTGTGACCTGATTAATTTTACGCTAAAATTGGACATAGTACCCTGCAGAGTAATAGGGTTATACTAACGGCGCTAAAGTCATTTAACAAATTCATTGCATTTTTAAAAATGTGACTGCTTCACGACGGGTCACGAGTAGTCACGACATAATTAACGTCGTGAAGCAGTTACTTTACATTTTTAAAACAGAATTTACCAATTACCCTAAAATCCTTCACATGGTCATAGAAAGTGTGTTACGCAATTGGGTTGCTGGTCAATAAAATTAAGAATTTCAATCCCAAATTTTATTATTCAACATACGGTGAGAATCTTTCATTCTCAAACTGACGAAGAATAACTATTTCTTTGGGTGAACGGTGAATCTAATTGCTTTTCAAAAGTTTTAAATTGAATTGTTTTTATTTGCCCGCGTGGTAGATTTCAGTAGTGGTAACATTATTGACTGATTATGCTTCTATTTTTATTTCTCCTAGATGGTTGGCGTAGAATTTGTCTACTTCATTCAGACTAACGAACTGGACCTCAAGAAGAGAACCATGGAGATCGTGGCCACGAACGAGACCTTCGCCAGCAGGATAGATGTTATCGAGAAATGTAAATATTATGTAAGTTTCTGCTTTGTCCTACTTGTATCTACAGTCATGTTACTCGCAACCACTGAAGAGATCTCATGGTTAAAGTGTTTCATTATCATGGGTACTATCACCTTCCTATCTATTCACACTACAATAATATTTGTCATTCTCCTGCCCTTATCCCCATTTATTTCGAGTCGCAGCATGTCTTTTTCTTCCATACTTCTCTATTAGGGCTCGTTTATGGAGACGCGGGGAGTCGCGCAGGGCGTGCAGAAGGCTCGTCTCGAGCTTTTTTATTTATTTACTGAGAGGCGCGTCCACCGCAACGAACGCTGCATTTTAAACTAACGAACGAAAAATCGCTTCTCGTAAAATCGACGTTTGAAATCGTTAACATTTTTATACATCGCCATGTGTTTGAATTAAAAACGCACAACGCGCCGCGCGGCGCCTCGCGTGTTCGTAAATGAGGCCTAACTCATCATCTCAGCTATTCTTTCTTTGGTCGACTTCTATATCTCATTCACATTCAAAGGTTTCCTAAAAAAAAATACAAGTACGTACTGTGAACCATTATTTTCTTCGTGAAATACTCCGGTTTTTTAACAAAAACAAAACTAATTGTTACCAGCCGGTTTTTGTTCCCAGCTTTTGCCATGTTTTGATTGTGAGCCGAATATTATTTGTTATAAAACCTTTTAGGACAAATTGAATTACGTCTAGTAGTCTGTCTTTTTGATGAGGGTCTTAAGAAATTTGCTGAAAAATTCGTTGTTTTTAGTACCTTTTAGTTTGACGCAACCAGCGCGTCAGCCACTTTTGTGTGTTTAAATACTTTTAAGACTGGTGTTTTTTCTTTTTTTTTGACGCTGTCTTTTCTCCAGGGGTTAGTGTGTTATCTAAGTAGAAAACTAATATAAGAAGGGATAATTCCTCCCGTCGGGGCTGCGGGTTGTTCGAAAGAGATACCGCGGCCGCGACACAAAGGAACGTGGGTTGTTTTTAGTCAGTAGAAGTCTGACACTTCCTACCGCTCTGTCCAGAAGGGGAGGAGTCATTTGATGAATTCCAACCCTCCAAAAAAAGGGATCATTCCTTTAGAATTTAAAATGTCTTTTCTGTTGATGACTTAGCTTATTTAGATAGTCGGTTTTCGATTTCCGATAAAGGAGAATGCCCATTTTGTTAGGAGTTTTAGGCCCCTAAAAAACTTCGCGTGTCACGGTGATTTTAACTTGGTTTTGTAGACCTAGAATTACCTTTTCATATCCTGAAATCGATTTTCAATTTTTCACCCTGGTTTAAGAGAAATCTTATTTTTTCGGATGCTGAAATTGACGTTATAAAACAAGTTTTTTTTTGTTCTTAACATATTTGAAATTAAAATAATAATATTGTTTAAGTATTAATATTGATTCCTGAATTGATAAAACACTAAATAACTTCTTCTCTTGCTAGATATTATGTAGGTTAAGTACTTGCGCTTACAAATATCCCTTGTCGTGCCATGCGGCAGTCAGCGTTAAGTAGGCTGTGCCCTCACTAGTTGATAGTGTTGTTAAAAATAAATACTTATCTACGACTAAAGCCTTAGGTTAGAGGAGCTCATGGCTAAGTTACAACAACCGCACAGATCCACCTCAAGTTATGGTAAGCTGCTCTACGGCTGCTTACTTTAAAAAAAAACAACAATAAATAGTAAGTAAAACATTTATTCTTCAAGGAATATGTGGTCTAGAAATTGCGCTGGGGCGCTTATATCATTAAAGCGACCCCAGCTTAAATACCACAATACGGTCATAGTATGAGCGCAGCACCCTACTGTACGATTTCCCACTAAGCAAGTACAATAATAAGCAATGATACTCTCTAAAGAATTTGCCCTATGTTCTTCTCTACTTATCAATAAGTATGTGTAATAAATCCTGCTACTCACATGTCTCGATTTAATTCTGGCCCTAACTAAATAATTGTTTTGACCTAATATTAAGGGCAAATCGTCTTCTTTTAACTCATTGCTTATTTCTACACTGTAGGTACCATTCACCCGCACATGCTCCCCATAATAGGATCTCGCCTGTTTTAATTGGTAAGATCCTAAAGCAAATCTTCTTAATTCGATTAACGATAATCTTGGGAAGTTATTTAGATGGGGAGCACTGCTGTTTATGCTTTGGAAAATCGTACGTCTTCTATTTATATGTTCCCTTTGAATAAATTCCGATAAATAATTTACTGTATTTAATCTTGACAGAGCAATATTTAGGTACTCTACCGCATCGGGTCTATCATCAATTGTAGAATGGAACTTATTCAAAAGAGAACAAGCTATTTTGAAATCAGTCATAAGGTGACTTGACGCTCTATTAAAATATTCCTGGCGAAATAGTTTAAAATCTCTTTTGATTCTCCCATTTACAACCTCTACCACCCACCGGCACATTGTTACACATCTAGATTTATTAGCCTGGAGGGTGGTTAATTGATTTTCGTTTTCCGATAATGACTCAGGCATATGAGTTTTATAATTATAACGTTCTAACTCAGGAATCACATCTCTAAATCCTCTGTCCAAAATGAATACATCACCAGATCTAAAAAACGAGCGCATGGGACCATTTTCAGTTGTAAACAAGGCACTCATAATTGACGAGTCATTTTTTGTGGCTTCATATGGCCCCACGCACTCTAAGATATATCCATCGCAGCAAACAAATAAAAATGGTTTAACAAGATTGGCATATTTATGCAGACTATAAGTTTGTTTTTGATATAAATAATTGCTGCTGCTTTGCACATAAACATATGTGCCATCACATATTACAATGGCAGGTTTAACATTTGAAGGCATGTTGGCATCCCCATAAAAACCCTCCGGTATGATTCTATTCCGTGATGCTACATTTTGGATAGATGTGTGATTTATTCCTAAATGTCGAGAAACAAAGTGATCATTTAAACAATTTCTCACAATATTCATTTTTCTTTCCAAAGTGGATCTTGGCATTTTAAAAAGAGTTGACAGTCTTTGATTACTGTCACCTGTTCTGAGTTTTACTAAGAATATGCTGAGAGCAACAGAAGGATTTGGAAAGTGATCATATAACATAGGGTTACAATTTAGAAGCTCATTAAATTGCTCTGCAGTACGTCCCAACCAATAATGGCATAAAGAAGAATCCATTGAGTTTATGTTATTGAAGTCTAACTGTCTCTCAGTAGCTTTTTCAAGTTTTGTGAAAATATCATCTACTTGAAATCCAGTAAAATCTGAATATGGGGCTTCTAGTTCATCCCAACGATTGCTACGTAAATGATATCTGCAGATTCTTGCAGTGAAGGGAATATATACTTTATGATGTAACAACAAAACTTCTTTTATAGTGCCTGGTACTAACAGACGTTCAGTGTTCACACAACCAGGGAACAGGCAATGTCGTGAACTTGCTGAAACCCGTTTGTACTTTAATGAATTAATTTTTGAATATGTTCGAGGTAATCGTTGTTCCTGAGGTGGTTGAACCGGCAGTGGTAGTGGTGGTGGTACAGGAATCACAGCATCTGCGATGTTATCGTCCATGTTATCAGTCACTGGCGCAGACTCCACGGTGTGTCTGTTAACGCCACCAACAGCCTGGTTCTGTATTCCTCTCGATGCAGCCTCCCAACAAGCACGACAAACTCGTTCCAAATTCAAGACCTAAAAATAAGAAAATATTATATTTATGCTATTTATTTTTGTTTAATTAGTTCAATCATAGTTATAATGCCACGATTAAAACACTTACGTGATGAGCTGGTGTCCATCTTAGTATAATGTTCCTTTGAGGACAGTCTTGACTAACCCGATGAGTTCTGCGACTTGCAATTGAAATGCCACACGCAAAACATATGTTGAGGTGTCCAAGAGCAGGGGACACAAGGGATAGTGTTGTGGTTGATGCTGTCCTGTTTTGTAATAATACAAAACATTCAACACACAGAATGTCATCAGAGGATATCTGAAAAGATAACAAAAATAAATCAGTGAATTCCTAAATAGATAATATGTACATTTATTCATGTGCTCATTGCAATGGTCTAGTTTTTCTCACAGATCACTTTACACTGCCTAAAACATTAATTTCTGTTATAACAGAAAAAATAGAGATTTACAGTTGACGATGACCCCTCGATTGACAGAAAATCCTAAATGTTCGTGTAAGTCTTGTTAATGACACATTATAAACTTACCGGTGTAGGTGTTACCCAGGATCTCAGAAGGATAAGCATTGGTTCATCTAATTCTTCGATTTGACGTCTACGAAGATTAGGCGCCAAACTTATGGAGCAATTGACACATCGGCGAGAGAGAGGGCGGTTTACTCGACCTCTACCAGGTGTAGACATTTTTCAGGAGTAAAACAAATAGTCCAAAGCTCACTTAAAAACTAAAATAGAGTCAATTTGCTCACTTAACACTAAAACAAGAGTCCAAGGCTCACTTAAAAACTAAAATAGAGTTAATTTGCTCACTTAACACTAAAACAAGAGTCCAAAGCTCACTTAAACTAAATAGAGTCAATGTGCTCGCTTATCACTAAAACAGGAGTCCAATATCTCAAAACAAATCCACTGGAGGAACGTAAACGTTCTTTCTACTTGACAGCTTCAAATTGTAACGAACAGAAGTAAATAGGGAGGAATAAATTCAACTCGACGCAAAACGAACGGCACGAAACAATTTGATTGATGCATTGATTTGACAGTTAGATCTGTCTAAGTGTGACCATGTTAAATATTTTAGTAATCGATTTCCCAAATCGATTTGTTTTAAATAATATTATTTACATAATTAAAAAGATAATTATAAACGCTATTTATTTATTTGTATGTATGGGAGGTACTACTCACAATAATGTCTGTGGTACTAACTTTTGTTTTTTAAAGAAATTAATCAGGTATGAATGAAGCGGAATATTTCTGACGGCAGGCAATACCATGAACACATGATAATTATGTGGGATTATGGGCGGAAGCAGACGCTCCGGTTGCTCTTCCGATTGTCTGATCAGATTATTAGAAGGCGTAGCTGCCTTATACGTTGTTCTACACAGCGCAGACGCTTCGTTCCGATAATCGGATCTGATCATAGAGAATATAGATTTTGTCTTTGGTCTTCCAACCGCTTCAGACTTTTTTGGCTGGAAACAAACGCTCCGGTTTCTCTTCCGATAGTCAGATCAAGGCTTGCAGACGTACAAGAAATCTAGCGCGTACAGTACGTGATTTAGCATTATGTGATTCTGAGAGATCGAAAGAGAATCTGTGTCTCTCTGAGGTCAGATGTGGATGATT
This sequence comes from Diarsia brunnea, assembly GCA_949774965.1. Taxonomy (NCBI): domain Eukaryota; kingdom Metazoa; phylum Arthropoda; class Insecta; order Lepidoptera; family Noctuidae; genus Diarsia; species Diarsia brunnea. The sequence goes on from OX459011.1 coordinate 1,038,075, forward strand.
CATAGAAGTAATTTCTAATTATATATAAGATTTTGTGAATTTTTATTTTTTTACGGTTTTAGAACATCCAGAATCTGGCAACCCGAATCGGATCTGACAATCGGATACGTTGGTGCGCCCACCCGTGTTCAAAAAAGTGTCAGACGGCAAAACTGGAGCGTGTGTGCAGTTAATCCGAGTCGATAGTCCGATTAGACAATCGGAAGGGCAACCGGAGCGTCCGTTTCCTCCTTAGTTTTTCGCTGTCGGACAGAGGACCTCCACATCATTTCAATATCGTACTTTAGCTTCAAGCACCGCAGATCTAAGACCGGTAGAATCTCTTAGTTTTAATATTATATATCTGTGGGTATAATATACACTCCCTCAAATAATAATTCCTTCGTGTTTTTTTTTTAGTTTATTTACTACTTTTATTTTCTTTATTTGAGCTGGTCCGTCGTCTATTTCACTGTGTCGCAGTGTTAGCTAGATTACGACGGGAGAAAAGCTATTGTAACTTATTTCCGCTCATTTTAGAATAGTAAAATATCGATATTTTCAATCGATTACAATTATTCAATTGACATAATCTGTCGTCTGGCAACATTCAGGTTAAGTTTTAATGGCGGAACTGACATAAATTCAATAAAATAAATATTAATTATGTTTTCCAATGCTAGGGTAAAAGAAATGTTGATAAAAATAACTTGAACATGTAAAAATACGATTTAATTTTTGAGAAGTAAATAGTCTTGACACGACATCAAAATGAAGGGGCCCATTGGTTGTCATTCTCCTTTGTAGTTCAGCAACTACGTCTAAAATAACAGAGTAACTGAGTTATTTATTAAACGGATGTACGTTTAATAAATAACTCAGTTACTCTGTTATTTTAGACGTAGTTGCTGAACTACAAATTTTGCACCAAGTAGAAGCTGTTTGCAATTGCTGCTCTAGACTAAATTCTCGTTAATATAAACACATCTCATGCTAATAAGTTTAGTTTCTAGCGTTCTTTTACTCTTCATTGATTTCTCTAGTCTGAATCTTATTGCGTTGCCAGATGTTCGTCTAAAATATTTTGTAGAGAACAGCGAGCTGTTTTACATGAATTCAGATTTCGAAATGCAAATTTTCTAATAACGTTGAATCAGAGATTTGGCTTATCGCTTGGAGATAGACAAACCGCATGAGTCGTATTAAAAGCAGGTCATGTCTAGTAAAAGTGATGTTTACTGACTAAAAAAAATATGATTATAATTAGTCCGTCTGTTAGCTTATCGAAAAATATTGGATACGTATTTTTTGTTTTATCAAATCAATAAAAATTGACGAAGATAAAACGCGTCAAAGATTTCAGTGGGGCTCGAAACAAAGGCCTCCGCCGAGTCTGTATGTCTGTTCGCGATAAACTCAAAAATTACTGCAGCGATTGTCATGCTGTTTTCACCAATGAATAGAGTGGTTTTCGAGGAAGGCTTTAGCATATAATTTGTCAAGTTTCGACATGCACGCGGGCGAAGCCGCGGGCATCAGCTAGTTTTTTTTTTCATTCTAATTTCTGTTCATTGATTTAGTGCTAGAACAGAACTCACGAAATCTAAGGATACCATAGGGTTATCCTCTGGGCACTGTCCGATATAGATACCGCGGCTCTGGAACACAAAGGGCTAAGAAGGAACATGCTTGGGTGGGTTTGGGTTTGATTCAGTAAAAGTCTGACACTCCTTTTTGCCCCGCCCAGAGTGGGAGGAGCCATTTGATGATTTCCCATCCTTAAAAAAAGCGTTATCTTATGCCTTACTTTTCTTAAAAAACAAGTTTGAATATTCGTTCTGTTTATGATATTAGCAATGAGCATGATTTTCAACAGTTCTTTACATCAATCAATCATTCGCATTTGCTCCGCAATAATTGCCAGGTGTTCGTTGCCAAATGGAGGGAAGCGGGCAATTTTCGTCTAGCAATTTATTTAATAACAAATACTTTGCGTTTGCAACACGGAGGAAGGAGGGTGGTGGAGGAAACGCTGGTACTTCAGCCGATTATATCTGCAGTGATGCAACTCATGCAACGATAGAAAGTGCACGCGATACGGCTAAGCATGTGGACTGGACTGGTCTTGTGATTATGAGCCACATTCTGCGATAGGAGACCCCTGAAGCCGTTCGTGCAGGTCGTTATGAATGATATTGATATTAATCTTTGGATAAATATGTGCTAATAAACAAATTTTCTCCACATTGCTGGAAGCACATTAAAAAATTCTCAGTAGAAGCCACGGTGTCTGGATTTGTGCTCGGTTGATGGCAATAGGCTCGCTTCCTATTACAGTACCCGGCGATAAATATTGCACATCGACCTTTGGAAATTGGCGTATTTTATACAAAGAATGAAAATAATTAATCAAAAGAAGCAAATCATAATTGTTTTAACAGCTCCTAATAGATACCGGACTGTTTGTATTTCGTGCGACAGAGATCTACAAAGCCGAAGTTAGCCGATTGTCTCTTTCCAAAGGTCGATGTACAATATTTATCGCCGGGTACTGTACATGGGACAACATAACTAAATATGTTACTACTAGGTACACCTCTGCCTTACCCTTCAAAGATTATAGGCGAAATGTTAATGTTACATGAAACATTTTAGAACTTGAAACTTCAAGTGTTCTGAGCAGGAGGATTGTATATGTTTATTATTACAGCACATGCTAGCTTACAACGTATCAGCTTGAGTATGAACTTGGGATCCCTCATATCTTTTTTTTTTGGAGGGTGGGAAATCATCAAATTTAATGACTCCCGCTCTGGGCAGAGCGGTAGGAAGTGTCAGACTTCTACAGACTAAAAACCACCCATGTTCCTTCTTAGCCCTTTGCGACGAGGCCGCGGCATCTCTTTCGAACAACCCGCAGCCCCGACGGAACCTGGGATCCCTTACTCCTATATTCGTCCGCTCACTCATCTGGCGTTTACCCAGCTCCTATGTTACCCATCCGGCTGTACCGTATTAGTCACTTCTCCAGTTACTCGTGCCAGCAAAATCTCAAAATTCACCTGCTTTTATCGTTATTACTCCAAAAATACAAGATTTAACGAACCTCTCAATTTACGTTGACATTGACAAAAAGTGTTAGGCAGGTGCCAAAACCTGTCCCGAAAACCCAACGCGATCCGGTTTCGAACAATGTCACTTTGGCAATTTTTTGCAGTGACAATCTCCCGAGATATTGTGGCCTCGTATAACGTTAACGATCAATTACAAAAATGGCGGACTTAAAATGTAAATGGTCACTTTGATTTTATTTATTTAAACACTGTTGATTACTTGCTTGTTATTTCTATTTGAATATTCATAAGGTAGCCATATTAAAATCAATTATTTAGGTGAAGGGTCTGATGCAAAGTTTAATTTATAATTCTGTTTACATAATAAAGAATAACAATAGAATCACGTTTGTTATGTCCGATGGGTTAGGCAGATAGAGGTATGCCTAAGTACACCCATATTTCGCCTGTTATGTATTAGGGAGCGAGCGTATTGCCATAATGATTACCATCGACAGCCAGGCTTCACACACTGCTAGGTATAGGCCTCTCTTTACTGGTGCCAAACGCCACGTTCTTGTGCCAGCGTCATCCACTGCCGATAGCCGAGCATCCAGACTGTACTGTCACTCAGGATTTCTAATATACAAAACCAATAGCACTTTGGCCGATGGATCGAACTAGATGACGGATGAAGGATGATGTGGCAAGAAATTAATTCGATTGGATGAGTAGAAGAGAAGTATGGAAGAAGTAATTGTGCGTCGAAGTCCCCAAATGAAGTGGAATAAGGCAGGACAATGATGATGATGATTTTCTCCGACCTGGTAATCTTAGCCCAGGCTCCTGGCTCAGTATATGACTAATAAGACAGTCAATATTGTGAGAAAAAGAACCTTGGGTTTTATGCAGATTTACTTTGATATTTGAAGTAAATCTGCATAAAACCCACGGTTCTTTCAGAAGCAATAAAAAAACTGTTACAAGAATTGCTAGACTAAAATTATAATAAGCCTCCTTTGGCCATAAAACCTAGCAACACTAACATCCCTCGTTGCAAGGGAAACACATTATTGTCCTAATTAAATACTTCATGGATCCGCACAAATAAAATTCCACTCTTTTGCTTTCGAGTTAGAGTATAAATTTTCATTTCACCATCCTACATTAAAATTGCGGATTGCATGCTGGTAACATGAAAATGCACTTTACGTGGTTTTAATTAAAGTGTATTTTCCTATTAATCTTACTTTGATTGTGGTTCCATGTCAAATAATTCTAGTCATCCATATTGACAAGGGCGCTATGAAGGGCGAAGAGGGTACGTTTATTGATGGATGTGAGAACGGAAGGGTGTGAAATTTGTGATGTCATGTCGTATCATGTCGAATGGGAACAAGTGCCTGCTATGACCGAAATGGAATAAGTAAAACATAGAAATTGTCTTTTGATATGGAATAATAAAATGAAAAGAGTGCAGTGATGTTGTTAGGTATCTAGTAAATGATTGCGATGTATAAATATGGGCTGTCTCATCTTAGTTAGACAAAACATACAGGACCAGATGAACATGATACTGCAACAGTTTGGCAGTCCCTAATGTCTGGCGGACAACAGCAAAGCGGTGTCAACATAGAACCGTCCAATGCGAAGATGATAGACTCCACTATCTGTCACTCACTGGCACCTCCTAACGCGGCATCAAGTTGCCATGGCCTCTCCTCCGCCACCCTGAACTCCTGCGACGAATCGCGTCAGCGACGGAATCTTCCTACTTGACGCGATCCGCCGCGTTCTTCTGCGAGATGACATCCTCGCAAAAGGATGCTACTGCCTCCCATGCCCCCTGCTAGCGACCATGACCTTGGCCACAGCCAGCAAGGAGAGGTGTACGCCGATTGCTACTGCGAGAGCACAGCGCTGCACCACTCAAGCAGGACTACGCTCGAGGGAGTGAAGCGCCATGTCCTTGCTGCAGCCGAGATAGTTTATAACCTGGGTTAACACATAGGAAACCTTCTGTTTTGGTAGTCCGATCCTGTGGGTCAATATCCGCTCTCCGCCTACGAAACCTCAGGCATAAGCTATGACAATAAAACACGGATCAACACAGAACTTCCTTATTGGATCGTCTCCCATCCTAATAAGCTTATTATATCTGATCTTCTCTTTGTATATCGGTGACTGCTGATACCATTAATACAGGAAATGGTTTACGGCCATTCATGCAGGCCTGCTTATTGTGAAGTCCTATTGAACGGTGACCGTGAATGGTGAAAGTGATTGCTTTTGTTATGTACAGTCAACGAAACAGATAAGGGTCCAAGCACTGACCTTCAAATTACTTTTAAAGAATGTTAGAAGGGTGGTGTTAAAACATCGTGAGGAAACCGGCATGTATTAGAACCATAAAAATCGAAGGCATGTGACATCTAACACGCACTGGGCCCGTGTGGTGGATCATAGCCCGGGATGGGCTCACAGACAGGAGGCCTAAGCAGTGGGAACATTATAGACTGATGATAAGGGTGCTGTGAACCTTTGACTTTATGTGTGTCCTAAATTTTCTAGGCTATTATAACATTGCACAGCACACTTACAATTGTTTAAAAGTAATTTGAAAGTAGGTGCCTTTACACTTATCTGTTTTGCTGACTGTACTTCTTGTTTATGTCGTTGTATGTGTATGGATTTCATATTTTAGTGCCTTTGTCGCCTTCGCAGTAGTTTCAGTTGTTGGTACGGTTTCTTTATATAGTATGTTGTTTACTGAGGTGTTTATTTGTTGCGTTGTGAAGGTCGTGGGGAGCTAATTGAATGTTTTGTTTATTTTCAACTACAACTTTCTCTACTTAAATCGAATTTTTTAAAAGGTCAGGAAGTTTGACGGAACAAAAAAAATTGTCAAATTGATTTGAAGATCTAAAAACTTAACATCTTAGTTGGCAAGTAATGAGCATGCAACACCACTTCCTACACTATTAACAACATAATAATTCTCTTAAAAAAAAAGTAGGTACTAGGTATTAAATTAATAGCAGCCACGGAGCCTGGATTTGTACCCGGTTGATGGCAATAGGCTAACCCCCTATCCTCCTATTACACGGACTTAAAATAAAAGGCGAACTGTGGGTGTACTACCTCACCCTTCGGGATTACAGGCTTGATGTTATGTTATATTAATTAAATTACTCTGTTTTCGAACTCAATTTGGATTTCCGAAATAATAAGAGACAACATTCCGATATGTTTTTGCCTCCTAACGAATAAGAGAACAAAAAAAATATATATCTAATCGGAGTGTTACTAAAAAACTGCACATCGTATACGTAAAGATATGCATAGCAAGCTGCTACAAACTGTCAAATTTCTTTAAGGCTTGTGTTCACGCCAATGACCTTGTGCATACAAACTACCCGTCTCGGTCGTAGATACGGACTTTAAACGGACGCATTTTTCATTTATTATAATTAAAATAATACATGTTTTTAAAAAGTAACAAAACCAAATTATTTTCCTTTGTATTTCAAAGCAGTAGATATTTTTTTTATATTATTTTGTTAAAAAATGAAGGAGTAAAATGGTTCCATTCAACGATTTGGAGGTGATTTTGTGGATTTTTTTTCTTATTATGTGATACCGATACAAAAATTACGGCTCCAAATTACGTGTCATAATGTAGATTACTAACAATTTTTCTCAAATGTAATTTCTCTGTAAGTGCCGGTGAAAAACTGCTTCATCTGCACACTGTTTTTAAGCTTTTTCGAGAGAGGGGCCTTAATAAATTTTCAACTTTATCGTTAAAGCATTAGGTTCAAGGTTGACTGGGAAAAATTTACAGTCTCGGGAAGATTGGTGCACTGGTGTATGTACACTTTAAACCAAAACTTTTAACCAGTCTACAAGGTCAGCCTAAATTAAAGGTCATACGTTGTTGGACCTCAATTTATGTTAGAGATAGAGGTATCAAAATGTACAAATACAAATAGGCTACAAAGCATTCTACAGTACCTACCAAGTGGTAAACATTATACAAGCTTTTATTTAATACTTACTTTACTTTTATTTAACTTATTTTTTTACATCAAGCTCTTAAATAGCGTGGGTGTCCTACATTTGATTATCCTACGGACACAACCCATTAAGGCTTGTATTCACGCCAATGACCTTGTGCATACAAACTACCCCTCTCGGTCGTAGATACGGACTTTAAACGAACGCTTTTTTCATTTATTATAATTAAAATAATACATGTTTTTAAAAAGTAACAAAACCAAATTATTTTCCTTTGTATTTCAAAGCAGTAGATATTTTTTTATATTATTTTGTTAAAAAATGAAGGAGTAAAATGGTTCCATTCAACGATTTGGAGGTGATTTTGTGGATTTCTTTTCTTATTAAGTGATACCGATACAAAAATTATGGCTAAACCAAATTACGTGTCGTATCATGTAGATTACTAACAATTTTTCTCAGATGTAATTTTTCTGTAAGTGCCGGTGAAAAACTGCTTCATCTGCATGCTGTTTTTAAGCTTTTTCGAGAGCGGAGCCTTAAGATAAAAAGTATTAGGTGTTTCATCTAAATCAGTTCAGTCGTCGTTAATTGGGTGGTCGCGTTTGATGTAGGTATCAAAAGCTTACAAAATTACCTGAGCCAAGACACCTTTTATAGTAACCAAACCGTGACCATTTCGAAAGCATTAGCGTTACCACACTCATGTTGCATATTGCGAATATCTCAGACGGGAGCGTGCGTGTTAGTGATGCGAATCGTTAAGTGCTTCGTCCGCAGGGGACCAATTTCGCGTAGAGTGATGCTTTTAGAGTAATCTGTCTTACTAAGGGGTATTGCGTAACCCAGTTACAATCTTGGAGGTCAGATAGGCAATCGTTCTATGTTAAACTTTGGGTATTTAGCTGCATCAGCAGGGCTGTTGCGTATCTTTTTAAATGTCAGTGGCTGTCATAGTTTCCATCAATTAACTGTCAAATGGTTAGTTTAGTATACCAAACCATAACCATTTGACAGTTAATCGATGGACACTATGATAGCCACTGACATTTAAAAAGATACGCAATAGCCCTGCCGGTTACACTTAAGTTGCCATCGGGGGCAAAACCTGGATGAGGCTTGCACAGGACCGTGGAGATTGGCACAAGAAAAGAGAGGCCTATACCCAGCAGTGGGTGAGTTCGGGCTGTGGATGATGATGATGATGATGATGATGATGATGATTACACTTGAAACCATCATCATTTTCCTGCCCTTGTCCTATTCTGTTTGGGGTCGGCGCAACACGTTTTCTTCTTCCATTCCCCTCTGTTAGACGTCACGGCATAATTTACTAAGGAGTAAATTATTATGGGGAATGAAAGATAAAGGTCTCTTTCATATTATTCTTCACACAATCCATACAAATGCAAATAGTTTATTTCTTTACCAAGTTTGTACTACATACTAGTGATATAATTGTCCTTTTAAGCAATTAAATGCCTGTAATACTAGAACACTCCCCTCTTCCGTAACTTAAACTTACGTAATGTACACATGAAATGCCAGTGTTTACTATTTATAAAACACACACACATCACACAAACATTTATATACACTTGAAATTGATCCCATTATATTTGGGACAAGACTTTCACAACTATGGGGATAGCCTCAGAGGTATTGCGAAATAAAATCCAGTAATATCTCCACAGCACTTTAATCACAAAGTTCACCTCTTCCTTCTACAATGGTTAAGCGACGACTGACTATCGCAACGACTGTCAGTTATGACATTAACTTCGATTATAAATACACTATCTTAAATTAATATAATGGCTATTAACAAACGATTATTCATCTACAATTAGTTGATAATTAATAATACATTTAATTATTAGCACTTAGATTAACAATGTAATATATTTCATTATAAATCAAAACTGTTTAAACTTTAAATATCTGCCTACCTGTTGCTACTAAATACAGTCAATACAACATCTAAATATTAGATTTAGAGGTATAATAATTCCAGGATATATAGAATAATATTAATCAGTCGTACATTGAACTAATTAGGCTTACAGCTCGGCCTTCCTGTGAAAGCGAGTCCCTTCGCGAAAAAAAATGACCTTACTATTATCGGGATAAACAGAGTACTATTTATTATACATTTATATATTTTTTTCAATACTTTTATTACGACTTGATTGAATTGAGAAAGGAATCATTGCTGTTATAATTATACCATATTACAATTAGCAATGAACTAATGATTGTCATGGTAATAGAACCCAAATCAAACAGAACCTGTAGCTTGTAAGCGCTACAGACTGATACTAAAACATTAATAATATATAATGTTCTGACATAAACACCTATACGGATCTGACATCTAGACACGAAACAAGCACAAATGCTGATTGAGGCTTATAATTACACGAGATACTAATTTAATATAATCTAAATAATGTTATTCAATCATAGTACATTAAATTTAATAGTAATTTATTTATTAGATTAATATAAATAAACACTTTAACGAACAAGAACATAACTTTTATTTAGTTTTTATTTATAAATTTATTTTTACTCATTATCTGAACCACTTTCTTCACAACTACTTTCCAAGTTTCTACTATAATTTAACCAGGGCTGCATTTTGTCGATTGCTACGATGGCTTCGTAACGACGATTATTTTTGCGCGATAAGGGAGTGTCTTCGATGACATATCTATCGTTGGGAAGTATTTTTATTACCCGGTACGGACCCTGATATTTGACAACCAGTTTTTGTGATTGTCCATCGTTAGGAACCTGTCTCTCTACACGTACTAAGTCTCCTACTGAATAATTCTTTGCTGGTTTCCTACGACGGTTAAACCTTTCCCTATCTTTAATCTGAGTCTCGCTTATTTTCTTTCCAGCTACGTCCCTTACTTCTACTAATTTCTCCGCAGATGTTACGGTCACGGTGTCGTCTAAAACCTCACTCAATATGCTTTCACTCCTACACTTAATGTTGAATCCGAAAAGTAACTCTGATGGAGTCTTTTGCGTCGTTTTATGAGTCGTAGTATTTAAACCTAATTGTATATCGAGAATTTGTTCATCCCAAGACTTTTCGTCTTTACCGTGGGCTGAAGTAGAAAGGGCGTCTAATATGGTTCTGTTGAATCTTTCAACTTGACCATTGGCCCTGGGAGTTGCCACGGCATTCATAATGTGCTTAATGCCGTATAGCATTGCAAACTCCCTAAAAACCCCGCTAGTGAAGCTGGTGCCCCTGTCGGTGATAAGGCGTGTTGGCACACCAAAGTAGCTGATATGGTCTTTGAGTACTTTGATCGTGGTCGCCGATTTGGTGTCTCTAACCGGCTTTACGATAACATATTTTGTAAAGCCGTCGACCAAAACGAGTAAGTAACAATTGCCCTTTTTACTCCTTATAAATGGACCCAAGTGGTCAGCATGAACCGTATGAAACGGTACGCTTGGCCTTTCTATAGGGTGCAATTCACCTTCACGCTTACCACCAGGTGTTTTGTGGTGTAAGCATTCGAGGCAGGAAGAAACGTATTTCTTCACGAATTTGCGCATTTTGGCAAACCAGTAATTTTTACGGATCCGCTGTAAGGTTTTATCATAACCACAATGACCGACGTCGTCGTGATTCATTTTTAAAATCTGCCAGCGAACGCCTTTCGGTACCAGCCATTTTATTTCATCCCCGACTATTCTGTAGACCCTATTGTTTTTTAATTTATAATTTTTGTGAATATCCATCACTTGCTCTGAACCAGGGTCCGATAACGTCTCTTTTATCTTTCTGACCTCTTCGTCAGCAGACTGTACAGTAGCAATCCAGTCTTGCTCGCAAGTTTCAATGGTTAGGACATCAAAACACGTCGGCGGCTCTGATCCGCTTCCATCGACTGGATTGCGACTCAGCGCGTCGACGTGAGACATGCGCAATCCCGAACGGTATTCGATGGTGCAGTCATATTCTTGTAACTGTACCCACCATCGGGCTATTCGTGGGATCAAATCGCGTTTGATTAACGTTGCGCGTAATGCGTTGCAATCGGTGAGTATTTTAAAGGGAATTCCGATGAGATAGACGCGAAAACGATTGAGTGACGCAATTACCGCCAATGTCTCTAGATCGTACGAGTGAAGTTTTTGTTCATCTATGTTAGTTTTTCGACTAAAGTACGACACTGGCTGGAATACACCGTTTGAGTTGGCCTGTAATAAGATACCAGCTAGTCCGACTTTGCTAGCGTCAGTATGCAATTGGGTTTCCGCACTATGATTGTAGAGCGCAAGAATGGGTCTATCAACCAGGAAAGCTTTGATTTTGTTAAATGCTGAATCCTGGTCTTTGTCCCATGCCCATTTAATATCCTTTTTTAATAAATCGGTTAGTGGGGCCGCTAATATAGCATAATTCATAATAAATCGCCTAAAATATCCCGATAGCCCAAGGAATTGTCTCAATTCATGTTGATTCCTGGGTGTCGGAAATTTAGATACCGCCTCAGTTTTTCTCTGGCCGGGTCGTATACCTTCGGAACTAACCTCATAACCGAGAAAGTCTATTTTTTCAAGAAAAAAGTGGCATTTGTTTAATTTTAGTGTTAGACCACCCTTTTGAAGAAGTATTAAAACTTCTTCCAATCGTTGTAACCCTTCGGTAACGTCCATAGCTGGAATAAGGACGTCATCCATGTAGACTATTGCATATTTGATCTTAGCCTCGAGAAGTATTTTATTGATAGTGCGCTGGAAAACTGACGGCGCATTCACCAGACCAAACGGCATCCGATTATATTCATATTGGCCGTCTGGTGTCACAAAAGCGGTTTTGTGCCGCGACTCTTCAGCGATTGGTATCTGATAATACCCAGAGGCTAAATCAAGTGACGTAAAAACTTTGTTACCGGACAGTTGATCCAATTGATCCTCAATCCGAGGGAGAGGGTAATGTTCCTTTTTAGTTTTGCGGTTCAAGGCACGGTAGTCAACGCACAAACGTTTATCTCCCGTTTTCTTTTGTACGAGGACAATAGGGCTTGCGTAAGATGAGGTAGAGTCTCTAACAATACCGTGGTCGATCATTTCCTGCACCATATTTCTTACCAAAACGCGGTCCGCGTAAGACATACGATACGGCCTATAAACAACTGGTTCTGAATCCTCAAGCTCAATCACCATCTCTGTCAGATCTGTGAACCCCAAATCGTCGAGTCCCTTTGAAAAGCAGTTACTATATTTATTAATTAGTTGTTTTAAATTTAATTTATCTTCTTCACTTAGAGCATCGTTACAGTTCAAAGCGTCATTGTTTTGGGACTCGCAGATTGTGACATTGCACGAGTTTAAGATATTTTCCAAATTGTCTACATGCTTATATTGTACTCGTGTCAGAAGGGTTCCTTTCTCAAGTGTGATTGAACTGGATGATGCATTGTGAATCAGTAGCGCGCTACGCCCACCCTTTACCTCATATTCTCCAGGCAGGAGGTAGTATTCCTTCCCTTCTGGACCCCGCAAGGAACCATTAACATAAACTCTTGCATCTACGCTAGGATCAGTAGAAACTTGCACTGCGCGTAAAGTATTCGACGGGATTTCAGCATCGTCGCTAGTTGAGAGACGCATTTTAACGCTCGGAATTTTGTTAAATATCACAGCGGTGGGGGTTTTCGTAATAACGATATCTGGTTTCTCGGTAAAGGAATGTCCTAATAGAACTGACTGGTTGATTACGAAATCGTTTACTACATATAAATTTATCGTCTCCTTTATGCCTTGAACTTCGACGGAAACAATCGTCATACCTACTGGAGAGATTAGGTTAGCGCCTATACCCCTAAGAACAGGTAAATCTTCCGGTACTACTATGTCTAAGTTGAGTTCCCTAGCTTTTGTTAGCTTTATAAGAGAACATTGACTCCCTAAATCTAGATGACAATCTAAATTATGGTTATTGACTTTGATCTCAAGCATGTACTTAGCAGTCAAGTCTTCAGATAAACATAATTGGGACACTTGTTTTTCGGTTTTGTTATTATTCAGACTAGTTTCCTTTTCGCGATCTTTATTCAAGCGTTTGTTTTTAAAGCAGTGAATTGACAAATGACCCGATTTATCGCAAGTGACGCACTTAGCTGGGGGTTTATCACAACGGTAACTTGGATGACCAATTTGATCGCAATTGTAGCATGTCATTTTCGAACCCGCTGGTTTTGATAAAAGAGTTGTACCCTTACGTTCGTTTCGGGATTTAAAACTAGAATCAGGATTTTCCCGACCATGCCCTATTTTCACCGTTCTGAAATATTTCAGCACTTGCTCTGGCTCAGAGAATTGTGCAGCCTGCGCGCCTATTTTGACAGCCCTATCTTCAACGCCGTATAGTAAGCAATCGACAGCCTGACGCCCATAGATCTTACATCTATTTAGCAAATTAATTTTGGCGTAATAGTAATGTTCAAGTGACTCTCCATATTTAACCCTTTTGCCCAGCATTTCAGTCAAGAGTTCAGCATAATCTTCGCGAACAGGAAAAGATTCTATCAACTTCTTTTTCCACTCACTCCACGTATACATCATTGTCGGCAAACTCTGATACCAATTCTTCGCTACCCCTGTCAACTTTGGCAGGGCGTAGTGAATTATTTCTCTATCTTCCCAGCCATAAATTTCTGAACATTCTTCTACCTTTGTCAACCAAGTCAAAATAGTTTGCTCCTTTGTCATAGGATCAAACTCGGGAACAATATTAGTATTAAAAGGCAACTTCGACTTATCTGAACTCTTAACTGATTGCAAAATTGACAAAAATTTATCTAAAATAATCTCAGTGGAGTCTACACCCCTAGGTTTCTTATAAGTAGATGACATTTGTTGCTCACCCTCGTCTCCTCGCTCAAGATGATGGCTCCTCTTCCGGTCACGACTAAAACCTGACCTTGAATCCTTATCGTCCTCCGGTCTCCTACCTTGTCGACTCGTACTTCTCTCTCTGGTACCCTCACGGCTATAGGATCCATCGTTCGACGAACGGCTACGCCTTGACCTCGAAGGTGTGCGAAGAAATCTCTCCTTAACCCTTTGTGGACGAAGCACCCTTCGTCCTTGACGCTCTCCGTCAATATTGTCATAATTATTATCAACCTCAGTATCACGCACCCGTGATACCCCTGGTTGTTCCGAATATGTCCTCCTAGCCTGACCCTCATACATGGGTACTCTTGGCCAAGTTGCGTGGCTAGACTCACGCCTCAAATCTTCCGCTTCCCGACCCTGACCCTCAAACCTGGGTACTCCTGGGTCCGGACTAAGAGTCCTATAATCTCGGGTTTGACTCTTCTCTCTCTCCATGTCAAGCACTGAAACTGACAGACGATAGCTTAGTAAACCATTATTTTTAACATCATAAACATAGATTAAGTTTATGTATATTTATTTAATATTTTTCGGTAATAGTAACTGAATCACTCCTGATTAAGCTCGGTCTTTCTCACATAGTACTGCTACTACCACCGTAGCACACCACACAATGTTCATCTCGAAATACGCAATCATTTCAGAAACAGGGACAAAAGAGAAAAAAAAAAGGAACACATTTACTCTCTTCGATTGCAACAATCGACCCCAGTACCCTTGCCAATCGCGAACAACGATAAATAATGCTTTCCAAAATATTTGTATTACTTGCTTTGTACAGCAAGCACCGAAATTCTATATAAAACAAAACAATACTCGTTACTTTCGACAAGCGTGGGTACTTACACAAGCGCCAAATAGTTACATGATAATTCTATTTATCTTATTGTGAATCAGTATGTTTAGTTGTTAAATACTCTTATTTACGGTAAACTTTCTAACCAACCGTTATAATTATCACTTTAAGCAGGATATAAATAACATCAATTCGAATTCGTTGTAATTACGTAGTGGTAATAATTTGATTTACATTTTTTTTTAAAAGACAACAGTCATACATTTTTCACGCTACCAAATTCAAATCATGAAAACAAATAAGTTGTTGGTACAATACAAATAAATGTACTTACGTTTTTTCTCGTAGGCGTAAGTCGAAAAGAGTAATACTTTTCGTTGATCCCACTTCTGAAGCTATGGGGATAGCCTCAGAGGTATTGCGAAATAAAATCCAGTAATATCTCCACAGCACTTTAATCACAAAGTTCACCTCTTCCTTCTACAATGGTTAAGCGACGACTGACTATCGCAACGACTGTCAGTTATGACATTAACTTCGATTATAAATACACTATCTTAAATTAATATAATGGCTATTAACAAACGATTATTCATCTACAATTAGTTGATAATTAATAATACATTTAATTATTAGCACTTAGATTAACAATGTAATATATTTCATTATAAATCAAAACTGTTTAAACTTTAAATATCTGCCTACCTGTTGCTACTAAATACAGTCAATACAACATCTAAATATTAGATTTAGAGGTATAATAATTCCAGGATATATAGAATAATATTAATCAGTCGTACATTGAACTAATTAGGCTTACACAACCCAGTGAATAGGTAACTAGTCTTACAAAGCGGTCCCTTTGTAAGACTGGTAGTTACTCTGTGGCTTCTACTACCCGTAACGTTAGTCAAATTTCTACGAACAACAGCTGGGTTCAACAGTTTTACGTGCTTCGGTATGTTAGGGCCTTATTGAACCAAGAAGATCACCCTGTGCGGCTCTTATTTAGATATGAGCGGTCTTCTCTTGTTTTTTTTCTAATTCATCATCATTCTCCTGCCCTTATCCCAATTTATTTGGGTTTCTTTTTTCTTTCTTAATCTTCTTCCATACTTTTCTATTACTCATCATCTCTGCAGTCACCACCTTTCTAGCCACATCATCCTTCACACAGTCTATCATCGTTTCTTTGATCTACCTCTTGATTCTTCTAATTATGGTATATTATTTGTTATTCAGGTCCATCCAGAGAATCCAGAGTGGACGTGTTTCGAAATGAGCGCGTTCCTCGACGTTAAAAGCTTCTACGGACTGGAGAGCACAGCTGAGAAGATCGCCATGAAACAATACGCTGCCACCGTTTCTAAGGGTAAGTCCTTACTACTTTTCGTGATATCCTCTTCTTCTGCAAGATGGGATAGGTGGGGATGGTGGGACTTTCCCATTGGAGCATCTTTGATAGGTTTTGTCGCTACGGTAAACGAGACTACTCGCCAGCGGTGTCAACAGCTAGCATCTTAATCTTCCTGCCCTTGTTCCATTCTATTTGGGGTCGGCGCAACACGTTTTCTTCTTCTATAGGGTAGTTAACAAAAAAAAATCTAATTAGTCCGTCTAATTTATAGATATCCAAAAAATATTGGACACGTATTTTTTCTTTTTTCACGTAAACAAACAGTGAAGACGATACAATGCTTTGAAAACTCGTGTGACGTCATATTCTAAGACATTAGTGTGACATTTTTTACCGGTGAGTGACGTCACGACCCCCCACTCAAATCTTTGACGCGCTTTATCTTCGTCAATTTTTATTGATTTGATAAAACAAAAAATATGTATCCAATATTTTTCGATAATCTAACAGACGGACTAATTAGAATCATATTTTCTTTAGTCAGTAAACATCCCTATTCTCGTCTGTTCAGAGGTATGGGCATCATTTACTCCCTTCTCCTTCATAGAATTCCTCACAGAATCCATCCATCTTGGTGACAACAGCCAGCGATCAACTATTAATATACAGGTTGTCGATATGGTCACCTGCATCCATCGTGGAGAAAGTTGTTCTATATGATGGGTATATCGGTACCCTGTATAATAATGTACACTTATATATTTATAAGAGTACATTATTATACAGGGTACCGATTCCTGACACGGGACCTACTATGTTTTGTTCGTTTGTGACTGCTGCTTTCTAGTTACTGACAGTTCTTTGATCAAGTTGGAGGTGTTCTGTAGTAGACTTGGTGAGATGGTTTTACTTAAACACTTAACATTGGGATTTCCCGTGAAGTAATCGTGTCCGAAACCACTTCAGGTAGAACGAAGGGCACTATCCGTTAAAGTCACTTTTGCCCTAGTGTGACCTTGCTGGATACTGCCTTATTTCTGTCATGTTTCCTTCACAAAACAGTCAAGTATCCGTTGTACACATCAAATTGAAAACTTGCAAAGAGTAACAATGGTAAAACCGCTAAATTTTAACAGGCAAGGAACTGATTGAAGTATTCATGGAAGAAGTGAAAAAAGACGGCGTTCTAAAACTGAAGCCGTGGTCTGCCGACAAGCCTCATCACAACCGGAATATCCGGCACGCGATTGAAGGGTTGCCGCTGTCTCCGGTCACCTCGCCGCAAGGCTCTGTCGACCACAAGACGGAGTCCGTTGAAGGTTAGTGATCAAACAGTGTATAATTGTTTAAGGAATCAGTGAAGGCCCACCTCTTACACTGGTACTTTTAGCCTGCGACATCAAGTGCCCTGACGAGTGGACGGGGCGAAAAACTCTTGCCATGGCTTCCACTTCCTCTTACCCAGGACTAACGTGGACCACTGCTTGTTGATATCGTCCAGCTCGCCCTAATAACCTCTACGAGGTGTGTCATGACGTCTTCTGGCTGTGTCAGGACACAGGGCTCCACATAGAGAGGCCACCGGTTATAGCAGTATTATATGGTAACTGGTCCATTGGTTTCACGATTGCAAACGCGAATGTTGAGTTTGAAGTCCTGGGTTCGAATCCTGGGTCGGGCAAAAAGTGTTTTTGGATTTACCGTTAGGAAATTCTCAGTATAGCAGCCCGGAGATTGGAAGTTGGCGGGATGTTGGCCCCGAGCCTCGGAAATCACGTGAAGCCACTTGTCCTGCGCCTGATCTCTCTCTGGTCTTCTCGAATTGTAATTCCATGTATGGAAGTAAAGGAACAGAGAGTGCACTTGTGTCTGCGCGCACAATTGTGCACTATAATATCTTAAGCGTCGATGGCTAATCTCCGTTGAGATTGGCCGCCGTGACCGAAAACGTTTAGGAGCCTGGACTAATATTCTATTACACCAGGGCCCTTGGTAGGGTTCTTTGGATAGTACATTAAATTTGTTTATTCTACACTAGCTGATACCCGCGGCTTCACCCGCGTGGATGTCGGTCAAATTATATACTAAAACCTTCCTCTTGAATCACTCTATCTATTAAAAAAAACCGCTTCAAAATCCGTTGCGTAGTTTTAAAGATTTAAGCATACATAGGGAAATAGGGACAGAGAAAGCGACTTTGTTTTGAAGAGTTCCTAAGGTAAGGAAGAAATACTACGTGCTTACAGGCCCAGACGTATTATACTCGTAGATAAAAATAAATAAAATTCCAAAGCATTTATTTCTAATAAACCAAGCAGTTTTGAATTATTGAGAAGTCGTTCAGCCAAAAGGGTTACAGAATTGAAATTACTGATGTATAGAAACAGTCGAAGGAAAATTCTGGAGTCAATTATATTACAAGCCATTCATAAACTGTCAATTTAGCCCACACAAAGGCGTTTTCATGAATCTATTCGGAAATGAGTGTTAACATTATCAAACATTTTCTTTTGTGCCCTTTTCCATTGTCTAACAAAAAACGAGGCTACAAAGTAATTTTACCTAACATTTGCAAATATTAAACTTTTGAATTCATTAATTCAACTGAAAATAACACAAGGTCATAACGAACCAAATATTTAGATCGTTTGATGTGCCCGCATCATGCCTTAGGTCTCGCGAAAAAACGAATGAAGCGTCAGCTCTCATGTCCTTTATGATACGATTGAAAAGTATGAGTGAGCGAGACAACACTTTTCAAATGTTTGGAACAAAAAACGTGATCGTTCTTTGACATTACTCTCTCCTTTGCCTAGCCTTTTCGCAACCATATTGGGATCGGCTTCCAGTCATACGGGATGCAGCTGAATACCAGTATTTTACATGGAGCGACTGCCTATCTGACCTCCACAACCCAGTTAGTACGGGGTAATAAACCCTTTTTTTTGGAGTGTGGGTAATCGTCAAATGACTCCTCCCGCTCTGGGCAAAGCAGTAGGGAGTGTCAGACTTCTACTGACTAAATATCGCCCATGTTCCTTCTTAGCCCTTTGTGCCGAGGCCGCGGTATCTCTTTCGAACAACCCGCAGCCCCGACGGGGTAATACACCCCTTGGTAAGACTGATTGTCAGATTTTCCGGTCTTTGCCAAAGATTTACAATTAATGACAGCTGGGGCCAACGGCTCAACGTGCTTTTCGAGGCACGGAGGAAACACAGTAGGAATAAGCTAGGCAAGGCGCGGCGAGTGGCTGTTATTATTTAGCCACGAGCTCTTCACGACGTTACACCATATCTGACAATTTAAATCTTTGTAAAACGTTGGTTACAAACTTTAAAAGAAATTGCTTTGTATTAAAAATTCGCGAAAAAAATAACCTATGATGGCAAGGACGCAGTTGGAAGGTCAAAACGGGCTCATAAATACTAAGTGCGCCGTCAAACGAGTAAGGGTTAACTTGGTTTACAGGATAATGAATATTTATGACGTCCGCGTGGGTTACTTGTACATGAAGTGGTATAAAAGACCGCGTTCCCATGTCATTTTTGTTGTATGTAAATGTACTTCATATTTTTCTGACGTAATCTTTTAGGGTTCTTTCAGACAAAAGCTTTGATGAAAATGGAATTGGATTTGCGTGAACTTGGATACGATAATTGGATTTATTTCTTGATTGTGCCCTCTTTTGGTTCCTCTCGAAATTAGATTTTAGGAAAAACTCTCATTCGCATCGCATTTGGTCTAAGGGTTGTGTACGTTTACATGGAAAGTATTCTGTAGTTAATAAAACTTTAACAAGATGTTTGAAGGTTACAAAATGAAAAATGAATGAAAATTATTTATTTCAGACACACATGACACAGGTCCATATTATGTGAGTAGGTACTTATGGCTATGTTAGTAATATTTTAAACAGTTATTATTTAGGACATGACATATTTATTATGTTAGTAAGTACCTACTTATAGTATGTTAGTAGGTAATATTTAAAACAATTATTATTTTGGACACGAGTTGTGACCAATGCTTCAAGATCGGACAAATACTTCTCTAAAGTTTTCGTCCTCGAGGACTTTAGTTGTGCTCACCATGGGGTAAAAAGATTTTTTCTGTTTCTCACTAATATGCTTTAAACTAAACTCTTACAATTTATTACCATCAGTTGTACCTATATCATTATTTTATTTTTTTCTTTTTTAAAAAACGATGCCCCACACTAGGAATTTGTCCTGTATCGTGGGTGCGTTCACTAACATATAAAGTCACATACACAAATACCCAGACCCGAAACAACTATCTGCAGGCCATACAAATATGTATTTGTTCCGTGCGGGGATCGAACCCGCGACACGCAGCGCAGCAGTCCAATCGCTTAGCCACTGCGCCAATCGTGCCGTGCCGTCATATTATATTGATTAGTCATCAATATCAACCAATTAGAGTACCTACAATCATCTCCCCTCCCTCCAAAAGTGAAGATATCCCATTGTAATGAAAGACATTATCCTAACCCGTGATTTATTTTTTGACCTCCTCACCCTGTTTGAACGTTACGTAATTAAATGCGACCCCTAAACTCCATTAGTAGTACCTACCTAAATTAATTTAAATGAAATTATCGTAATTACTTGAGTGGTGGAATACTTTAGTATTTGTTAGGATAGGTCGTCTTGGAGGCTGTAATGACTGTCACAGATATTTGAATATCCTATCGGGACTGCGGGTTGTTCTTAAGAGATACCTCGGCCTCGGGCACAAAGGGCTTAGAAGGACCATGGATAGTTTTTAGTCAGTAGAAGTCTGACACAAGGTTCATGTTATGAAAATTTCAAACAAACATAATCAAACGGAACAATTACCTGTAGGTCTTACAAATATTTGTTCTATACGGGGATCGAATCCACGACACACAGCGCTGCAGCCAATCAGTCAGCCACTGCGACAACCGTGTCGTCATTGCTGGCATGACATTATATTACGGCTTTATCTATCATACTGCGACATATACACCGCTCCACAGCATCGGGGCAGATCAGGTAGGTACTTTAAACCACACAATTGACGTACAAATGAATAGGAATAACCACCAAACTGTTTCTCATACCAGAAGAAAAGAAACCTCAAGTGTTGGGTAGTTGGCGTGCTCGGTCTGCTACTGCCATGCCGGCTCTACGGCCTCATGGGTCTCCCGAGGCCGAGCCGACTACGTCCCAACGTCTCAGCACCCAAGGAACCTCGATCAACCGAAGCAAGTCCCATCTAGTCGTTCCACCTTCAGCGCCCCCTCCAGAAGCCCCCACCAGGCGCTGTACGATATTATAGGTAAGAATACAACTGTTAGAATCCTTTCAACATAACAGTTGTTCCTAATACCATTGTACGTCAATTGCTATATTTATTTGAGGTAACAGATACTAGTAGGGTAGTTGAAAAAAAAATCAAATTAGTCCGTCAGATAGATTTCCAAAAAATATTATACACATTTTTTATTTTTTCACGTAAGTGCTTCGAAAAGTCGTGTGACGTCACAGCGTGGTACAATTTTTACCACGAAGTGACGTCACAAGCCCCCACTCATGATCTTTGACACATTTCATCCGATCATTTTTTATTAATTTGATAAAACAAAAACACGCAGCCAATATTATTCGATAATTTAACAGACGGATAAACAGAATCATTTTTTTTAGTCCGGAAACATCCCTATTCGCTTCATGGTATTCAGTTTCTGCCGGTTAGACTGGAAGCCAACCACAGTGTCGTTGAGAAAAACCTAGGCAGATGAAATACCTTTGGGGCTCATTTTTCTAAAGTTTTGGGTATTTTTCCTATGAATCGGTTTTTGGAGATTGTTTCGTTCAGTATCTATCAGAAAAATACCTTTGGGGCTCATTAGGGTTCCGTAGTCAACTAGGAACCCTTATAGTTTCGCCATGTCTGTCTGTCTGTCTGTCTGTCTGTCCGTCCTCGCTTAATCTCTGTGACCGTTAGCACTAGAAAGCTGAAATTTGGGACCAATATGTGTATCAATCACGCCGACAAAGTGCTAAAATAAAAATTGGAAAAAAATGTTTTATTAGGGTAGCCCCCCTATATGTAAAGTGGGAAGTGTTTTTTTTTTTAATTTTAACCCTAATGTGTGATATATTGTTGGAAAGGTATTTAAAAATGAATAGGGGTTTACTAAAATCATTTTTTGATAATGTCAATAATTTCGGAAATAATCGCTCCAAAAGTAAAAAACAAAGCGTCCCCCCCCCTCTAACTTTTGAACCATAAGTTTAGAAAATACGAAAAAAATCTGAAAAGTAGAACTTTATAAGGACTTTCTAGGAAAATTATTTTGAACTTGGATGGAAACAACCATTGAGGTATTATGTACTAGAGAAGCTATTTCAAACAAAATAATATGCGCGCACTGGATGACAGCGGGGCAGGCGGGGGGTGTCATGTTCTCATAGATTACTATCAATGCGTGCAGATGCGACATAATGTTATTATTCTGCCTACTTGATATTGTACATGTGTACTTACTCAGTAAATAAATAAAATGTGCTTAAACTGTAACAATATTGTAATTTCCTTAAATAATTTAAGTTGTGTTAGTTTCTGCAGTTTGTTATAGTAATCCACAGTTGGATCAGTTTCACCTTCGTGATGCAATCTAATTTTTGTGAGATATCTAATTCGAGGTAAAATAATAATAAATTAATGGCTCGAATTAAATGGATTCTGTGATTGAATGTTGATGGCTGATTCAGTAAATTATGTTTATTCAAATTTGAAAATACTTCTTTCCTAATTAAATGCTTTAGGGTGTTTACGGACATATAATTAAAATCATATTTCGAGGCAAGACTTCCTTGATGTGTGATGTGAAAGTTTATAGTATAGTCAAACTATCAATGCAATCTTCACATTTCAACTTTTTTGTTAATTGTCTTGATACAAATGCAAATATTAGACAACCTACTATCAATTTTGACTCACATGTAGAGGTTTCGTGGTCAAGCATTGAATACGTCCATAGTGTCAGGTCTGTGCATGCAAATGTTTTATTCTTTGACATTCACGTAAAAAATGGCCGCCGCGATGACACATTGCAATTCATAAAATATAATTAAATTATGTGTGTTTTAAAGATAATAAGTTATATTTACTGGTGAAAAGTCACTCCTTGACTTTTACTTATATTTTTTGAATTATTTCTACAGTATCATAGATGCACACGAAGGCATATTTTAGACAAGAAAATTCACTCAAATGTGTCACGTCGCAGCAACCGCTCGGCATAGACTAAATGAGCTGGAGTCCACTAGCTCTACCGTGTGTTACAAAAAATCGAGTTGAGGTGTCTCCTCTAGTACGTAGTACATTATACCTCAATGGAAACAACAGATGGAAACTGCAGTTAACCAATATAATTTGGTCCCTGAATCGTATGAGCGCCTATACAATCCAGAGGTCAAGTTTCATTTGCCCGTATTTTTTTTTTAACTTCGTTTACATAATATTTTATTATCTACGGAACCCTACACTGAGCGTGGCCCGACACGCTCTTGGCCGGTTTTTTTTTTCTAAAGTTTTGGGTATTTTTCCTATGAATCGGTTGGAGATTGTTTCGTTCAGTATCTATCAGAATTATTTACGTTCCGAGTTGAGTAGATTTCTGTTAGAAGGTACAGCACATTTAATAACCTTAAACGTGACTTACGTCAGAAATTAGATCCTCGGTCCCCGGTTTTTGAATTCAAAGTTGGAAATCAGCTTTGGTATAAACCCTGTGGCAGAAACTGCTACGCTCTTAGGTAAATTACGCTTTTATACTTTACATTGCGCAATTAGAATAAATATTGAAAGCCGACAGCAACAGTCGGCCAGTAGCCCACCAGACACAACACCCGTTAGGTCGTAGGAAAGAATCCTAAGCATCCATTTTCTTTGGAGTATGACCTTATATGTCTC
Organism: Diarsia brunnea; assembly: GCA_949774965.1. Taxonomy (NCBI): domain Eukaryota; kingdom Metazoa; phylum Arthropoda; class Insecta; order Lepidoptera; family Noctuidae; genus Diarsia; species Diarsia brunnea. The sequence continues at coordinate 1,062,176 of OX459011.1, forward strand.
TAAGCTCTTTTCAAGGAATGCATTGTGTTACCAATCATTCTGGTTTCTGTTAGTCTAATATAAATTTGATTCCTAGGTAAAAATATAATATTTCAAATAAATGAATCCCCGGGCCCCGTTATCCTCAATAGAGACAACCAAACACACTATAACCTCCTTTTCGGAAGTCGGTTAAAAAGGATAAACGTTTATTTGCCCTTAAACTTATAAAAAAAATAAAAGTAAATCTAGCGAAAATACCAACCGTAACCGTTTATTTTGTCTAGCAAGTCGGTCAAGGACAATTCGGGACCGCGTGTGAGCCGCCCGGGCTCCCAGGCCAAGTGCCTGAGGCCAGGTGAACGGGAAGAGGCGAAAAGGCTTTTCAGTATCTCGTATATCATTGGCGTGTGTTAGCAAGCTCGTCTTTATAAAACTTAAGTGTTGAGCATATATCGGTCGGTTTCTTTATGTATGTCGGATGATTTTTTGTTTAGGGAAATATGCTTTTTCTGTAAGTTCGGCTTTAGGAGTGCATATAGTATCTGTATAACTTAGTGGCCCTTTTTTTATGGTGGGTGGAAAATCATCAAATAACCCCTCCCGCTCTTGGGCAGAGCGGAAAGGAGTGTCAGACTTCTACTGACTAAAAACCACCCATGTTCCTTCTTAGCCCTTCATGTCGAGGCCGCGGTATCTCTTGCGAACAACCCGCAGCTCCGACGGGCACCCGCAGCCCCGACGGGCAACTTTTTTTTTTCTTTTTTTCCTATTCTTTGTTTAGAAGTTCTTTTTGTGGAAATCGTGCCAGTTACAGAGCAATAATTTTCGCCTCCGCATTTCCCTCCTTGTGTAAATAAATACAAATGTCTTTGTCGTGGTATACACATACAGTCCCAAGATTATTTTTAAAAGATGTCAACCTTTCTCTGTTAATGCTAAGTTTAAGGACCTTACTCCTTCCTTGTTATTTCTAAATTAAGTCAGGGTCACAGCAAAACATAAGGCCTATATTTTCCGAAAATGGTGGCCAGAGAGATGGATACCCACATTTCTTCTATTGTGTTGAATGATGTAAGAAGGTGGTTGTGGTTCAAAAAGTTCAAATATGTTTGGCGTGAAATTCAGCTACGCGAACTGCATTCACTGACACAGTTATCAAGTACCCTGGTGAAGACTCAGATCTCAAGTTCGTATGTTAGAAAACTGGACTGCTAGTCCATAAAAATCCATTGACAAAACCTAGTAACACTGCCCTACCTGGAAAACCTACAAAGCCTGACTACCACAACAACAGCACCACCAGATACGCTTAAAACCTAGTTAAAGCTTATTTTAACTTGAAACATTATGCAAACAACATTAATATTTATAACGTTCCGAGTAAGGGGTCGATTTCATTAATTATTTCAGTCAACATCGGGGTGGAGTTCCACTGTTATTCAAACGGTAGGCGGCGCGTGCCAAAACATGGGATTCTCAGTAAAAGGGGTCTGAAACATTCGCGGCGTTTCGTGACGGAATTAATTATCAATGAATATATTATTTACTAACAACATTACATCAGACCTGTAATCCCCAAATACCTAATAGTTTCGCCAGTAATGTTTCAAGTCCCATCTAACAAGGCAAGCCTTTTTACCTTCAACCGGGCAAAAATCAAGAATCCGTGGCTGCTATTGAGAAATTCCTGAACGAAAATTCAATAGCACGTTGCCCGACCCGGGAAATGAAACCAGGAACTCATCTCATGCTCAGCAGTCGCGCTTACGTCCACTAGACCAACGAGACAGTTTAGTCGTAAATTTGGGTTTGAAATACGCCACAGATATTTATATTGTAGACAGGTAGGCATTGTATGTTCTACCGTGAAATAGGTTAGGTTATTCAACGGGCAACAATAGGCATTTAGGTACAAGGTTGATTGGGAAAATATGAGTTTTTGGAAGCTTGACGTTGCGACTAAACAATGGGGGGAAGTTAATTGGGTAGTTAACAAAAAAATCTAATTAGTCCGTCAGATAGATTTCCAAAAAATATTGGACACGTATTTTTTATTTTTTCACGTGAACAAACAATGAAGACGATACAGTGCTTTGAAAACTCGTGTGACGTCATATTCTAAGACATTAGCTAGTATGACATTTTTTACCAGTGAGTGACGTCACAACCCCCCACTCAAATCTTTGACGCGTTTTATCTTCGTCAATTTTTATTGATTTGATAAAACAAAAAAATACGTATCTAATATTTATACTGAAAACGGGATATTTACGATGTTGTTGTTGTTGTTGTGTGTTGAACAATCAGTAAACATGGTAAATATCCCGTTTTCAGTATTAATAATAGTGCTAGTGACCATGTCAGTTTAAAATCTTATACGTATCTAATATTTTTCGATAATCTAACAGACGGACTAATTAGAATCATATTTTTTAGTCAGTAAACATCCCTATTTGTGAATTTGTAACTAGCAATCAGGATGAGCTGCTCTTGTTTAGTATTCTACTCAAAACTACTGGGAACCGAGTTTACGACCACTGCGCCTGTTAAAGTATCCCATAAAACGGTTGTACGTTTTGTTTTCAACCAAAAAATGGTGATTACATCATTTACATTCAATGTTATTGGCATCATCTTAAACTCAAAAATCTGCACTATATTTTGACATGTAAAAGTCTGATCCAAATGCGAAAGATTCTTTCCTCACCCTTCCGTGATTTATGTAATGTAGGTACATCGTATGCCGGGAAAAAATCGTTTCCAAACGACCTTTGAAATATCCTCTATCTTTCTTTCCGATTTGTGGCGGCACAAGTGTGGCCCATGATGTAATCCGACTGTAAATATATGAATTCTATTGTAAATGTTATCACTAGTCTAGGAAAGTATGCCTCATTTTATGTAGTAGCGAATACGACGTTCCATAAAGAGATTTCAAGCATTGTTTGCATTACCCTCCTTTAGGGCCTCGCCGCACTCGCGTAAAAAACTAAAGATATAAAAAACAACCGAACGTGTCTTGTCATAAGGAGAATGAGGCAGTATCCAGGAAACCCCTCAACCCTCATATATTATGAGTAGGTAGGTAACCGCATAGGCCTCATCTATGAGAATTAAGTAGACTTATTCCACCCATGTACGTATAGCTCCATGTTTTGGAGGGTGGGACATCATCAAATGTCTCCTCCTGCTCTGGGCGGAGCGGAAGGGAATGCCAGACTTCTGCTGACTAAAAACCACCCATGTTACTTCTTAGCGCTTTGTGTCCGGGGCCGCGGTATCTCTTTCGAACAACCAGCTGCATAGGTATAGCTCCGTTTGTGCGTGTTCTCGATAGATAACCTCTTTGTGATTATAGACTGTTTATCATCAACACCAGCCGTTTCAATCCATTGAATAAAAACGAAAACAACCGTGAACCAAGCCTCGTTTTATTGGTGAAAAGATAATATTTATCGGTCGTTCCGCGTCAAGTTTTATGAATAGGCTGGTAGATTTTATCGGAGCACCTGTAAGGCTTCCGAGATTATGTTCGTTCAGTTAAGTAGGTATACTTTATCCAGTGCCAAGTAACGTGGCACTTCAATCGATAATACTAGGTATGTATTTCTTGTTTCATGCGTCCATTACCTCCCGTTAAACCGATATTAGGTGCTTCATTCGACGTTCATTTTTGGGCTATGTTTGATTTGGAGTGAACGATATAGAAAGCCAAACAGACATAATTTTCCTGAAATATTCTTTATATGAACTTTTTTAGAATATCATCGAGCTGAGCTGATATGTTCCAAAACATATTAGTTAACAAACCTTAAAGAAGACTCTTACCGCCTTATTACAAAAGGTAATTGGTACCTGGTCTAACTTAGACTTGGTTTATCTCGCATGACGTCTCACTTCAATAGTATTCAAAAGAAAGTGATAGCATGCAAGATAAACCAAGTCTAAGTTAAACCAGGTACCAATTACCTTTTGTAATAAGGCGGTTATAGTCTTTCCACTCAGAAATTGTATGAACAACCTTGTGATTTAGGCACCAAATCTACTACTCAGACTAGGAGAAGTGGCAAAACTACGATATGCACTGTCTGTCATCGATATAACATCCTAGTTTCCCAATCATAACTCCCTGCAATCAATCCAATGAATCATATCCTTTACCTTATCCTTTCCTTATGCCACCTGTTTCTCCTCAGGTACTTCCGAAGGGAGAAATACGAAAGTTTTTTCTAAAGCCCAGTTGATTTGCCACGGCGAAGAGAAGAAAATCCACGAAGGCATACACTTTTCCTCGCCAACGGCATCTTCGGAACGGCCCGATTATAGTAAACCTGCTTCGCATCCTCAGCAACAAGACCAGGACAACATGTTGTCGTCTGAGCAAGACTTGCCAAAGTGGGTTAAATATTCTGGGAGTTTGCCAAAACTTCTTGAAGTAAATGCACCTTCTGAGCCTCCAGCAAAGGTGCCCGAGCGACCAGACCCTACGGCGAAAGCTTCAGAGTTAACATGCATTCCGGCAGTGTTGTCTGGGTGTTTGTACTTACCGGTTATCATGTCTTCTGCTTCTCCGTCGAAGCCGGTTGCGTTACCAGAAGTTGCGGAGAAGGAGCCAGATGGACCAGCTTTTGAGGCAAAAGTGCCAGTGGTGCCGGGGGTGCCAGCACTTGCGGCAGAAGTGCCAAGGTTACCAGACCATTCGGGGAACTTGCGGCAGCGTCCAGCTCTTGCAGTGAACTTGTCTGTTGAACCTGATATGTGCCCAGCAGTCTGCCCGCCGTCCTACCGTGCAGTAACCCGCAATAGATGGGACTTCCTGATGGTAATGCTGGTTAGTGTTACTCTGATAATGCTCATCTTGTCCACTCCCCTATCTATGTTTTTTGGAAGGAGCAGGGGGCGGCGAAGGAGATAAGTGTAAATATTAAAACGTTTTATTTTTGAATTTTTTTCGTTTTGTTTTATTGCTTTTTTTTAATGTTTAAATCGAAGTTTAGGGTAAGATTTAAGTGTATTTTGACATTAATTAATCAACTGCTGGATATAGACTCCTCCCAAGCCCCGCCACAACACCCTGGCTTCTGCCTTCCACTTCCATCAGATCCCGTCCCATTTTAACAAAATAATTATGAGAGAATGAGTTCTATAAGGCAAAGTATAGGAATGATTTTGACTCGTTAGCCGTCAGATTTATTCTCATGGAGCCTAGAGAAAAATCTTTTCATCATAGCATTCATAGCTTAAGGAAAATCTCATCAAAATTCCCCAAATAGCCCGTATCATGTCTAGTAAAGTGCCTGAGTTATTGCAGCAATAAACCACTTAGTAGCTATTAGGTAATCAACTACTCTAAAAGCATAATTTTGTTAGTACAGTCGAACAAGCTAATAAGTATACAGGTAGAGTTTTTTATAATTCTAGTACACTGAAAATATTGATTGCAATTTTATTTTATAAAGCATTTCACATTAAGCGACTGATGTCAAACGCTGTATCGTTTGGCATCAGTTTCTAAATGTATCTGAATAATCTTAAAAGTAAATGCAAGTTAACTGCCTGTATACTTATTAGCTTGTTCGACTGTACATGCTCTTGGGGTGCTACTCGTGTTCGGGTCGGCATGTTTTTGCAATTGGGTGGCTATTATAAATCCGGTAGTTTACAACGATAGATGAATGTTTGTTACTCTTTCTCGCATAATAATACTGAACGGATTGGAATATAAATTGGCATAATAGTATAAAACGTGAAGCCGCGGGCATTAGCTGTTGTAGATAGTAAGTTCGGTTAAAAACCAAACACGATCAAGCAGTGGTAGATGCTGAACGGTGTTGGCAAATCGCCACTAGCCGATTGATAGCCAAAATGTGTAGCAGTTACTTCGGTTCGGTTTTATTGTTCAACAAATACCGCCGATGCCGTACCGAATGTGTCGACCCGAACAAGTTTGCTACACCCCTTACTGATAGTGAGTATCTCGTGTCTATCTACAATATCGTTATTGAATAGCGCTGTGAATACACTTAAGTAATTGACTACGATATTGATCGCTACGGCTGGTCTGCACTGACCTTAACACGAACATAATATTTTGCATTATCTAGTATGGGAATTATCGGACCGTCTATCAGGACGAAAGAGTATTTTTTTTGGAAAATTGGACCATTAGTACACGCGCATTCGCCAGTTATATTAAGTCCCATATAAAATAGGGGGTGAGCCTTTTGCCAACAACCGGACACCAATAAAACGCTGTGGCTGCTACTGAGAAATTACTGAAGGTAAAATCCAAAAACAATTTTCACAATAACATTTCCATAACGATAATAAAAAATCTTGAAATGTCTTACCTTGAATACAGGCCTACCTACATTAACATATGAAAATTGCCAAGGCTTATAAAACACAAGTAATAGGGATGTTTACTGAGTAAAACAATAAGATTCTAATTAGTCCGTCTGTTAGATTATCGAAAAATATTGGATACTTATTTTTTGTTTTATCAAATCATTAAAAATTGACGAAGATAAAACGCGTCAAAGATTCTAGTGAGGGGTCGTGACGTCACTCACCGGTAAAGAATGTCATACTAATGTCTTAGAATATGACGTCACACGAGTTTTCAAAGCACTGTATCGTCTTCATTGTTTGGTTACGTGAAAAGAGAAAAAATACGTGTCCAATATTTTTTGGAAATCTATCTGACGGACTAATTAGATTTTTTTAGTTAACTACCCAATTGCAGTAAGAAAATGCCATTACTCGTCAATAGTGTGTGTAATCAGCTTAAAAGCTCGATTACACATAATATACTATTGACGTCACTCCTTACAGCGAACATAGAAAAGGGGGAAGCCAATTCTTTGGCAATAACCGCAATTTTATCGCTACGCAATAAAGACAATATGGCTACTCTATATGCAATATATGTGCTTGGAACCAGCTGAACGAAATTGTCCGTAGTTGTTTAGACTACAGTCCTATTGGAGTTATTTTACCTGCTTTGTCGTCTTTGTCAAAATCATAGTGATTTTTGTGATGATCTTCTTTTCCATCCATCATCTTCTTTTCTTATATGTAAAAATGAAACCCGTTTTCCGTTGTCACGACATAGCATGAAAACGGCTTGACCGATTTGGCTGTTTTTTGACGTGACAACGTCTTATAAATTGGTTTGCCGGGTGACACTTCAAGAAACTGCGTTACGCTCCGCTCACGTTATGCGCTCACAATGAGAGCGAGTGAGAGGCACGCGTCCAGAGCGAGAGAGAGAGAGTGAGAGAGATAGGCATACACACCGGTTCATGTCTTGCGCTTCTATTTTCGTTGTCACGTAAAACTTTCGCCCGTATACCGACTTTACAGGCAACCAATTTTTTTTTTTTTTAAATGTTCGTTGAAGTTCAAGGATGGTTTTTACGGCGAGAAAAATTCGAATAATGGCCGGAAAAGCCCTAAAAACAGCCCTTTTCTTTTTCCCATACAAACGTTATCTAACTAAAACGTAAAATCAATTTGAGCTTTAATACCGTACCTATAAAGTTCAAGTGTTAGTGGAGAGGTTCCGGGAAGGCAAAACAATTGAGTGACGTTCAGTTGTTCAGTCAACGAATGACAACTTCAAACAGACCATACGACATTATCACAATAATCACAAATAATTACTGTTTCTTTCCCAATAGAAAAACGATTTTTCAAATGGTGTTTGCGTATAATATAAAAATTAATTGCTGTTAGTTAGTCGCGCTAAAACTACAGAACGGCTAGACCGATTTGTCTAATTTGGTTTTTAAAACATTTGTGGCAGTCCAGAGAAGGTGAGAAATTAGTAGTATGTAGGTAGGTAGGTAATAGGTAGGTGGTAGGTAGTTGGTACGTAGGCAGGTAAAAGGGCATTGCAACGCACGCAGGGTACAGCTATATATATTATATAAAAATGAATAGCTGTTCGTTAGTCTCGCTAAAACTCGAGAACGGCTGGACCGATTTGGCTAATTATAGTGTTGAATTATTCATGGAAGTCCAGGGAAGGTTTAAAAGGTGAGAAAGTGGTAGGTAGGTAGGCAGGGTAGTAGGTAGAGTAGTAGGTAGGGTAGTAAGTAGGATAGTAGAGTAGGTAAGGTAGTCGGTAGAGTAGTAGGTAGGGTAGTAGGTAGGTCGGGTAGTAGGTAGGTAGGGTAGTAGGTAGGTAGGGTAGTAGGTAGGTGGGGTAGTAGGTAGGTAGGGTAGTAGGTAGGTAGGGTAGTAGGTAGGTAGGGTAGGAGGTAGTAGGTAGGTAGGTAGTTGGTACACAGGCAGGTAGTAGGTAGGAAAAAGGGCATTGCAACGCATGCCGGGAACAGCTAGTCATTTATATTTATCACACAAATCCACACCAGGACGATTATTTTTCAACTTTTCTGTAGCTCTGATATTCTTGTTAAAATAAGATTGCTGTGCAATGGCGTTGACTTGTTATTGTCAAAGGTACACTGACTCTGAAGGGACTGTAGTTGTTCAGACTAACTATTATGAACACACGTAGAGCCTATTCACAATTATGGTTGTTTCAAGTTTAAATTAAATCTCGACCTGGACAAAATGGCCGTATATGAACAAAATTTAGATTAAATTCGCAGACAGTGTACTGGAATGGCCCGTTGAGGGCAGTTTTAGTCGGTATTAGGATTATCAGGTCCTAATAGGATGTGCCTTTTGCTGTTTATCGGAAACAATTTTCTAACTAAGCTGCAAGTAATTACGAAGCTAAAGACTTTTCACACGATTGTAACGATTATAATAAGATATTAATTTGTTCTGTCGTACACGAAGTGCCAAGATTTACCCTATTATTTTCATGATTTACTCAACGTTCCTAAATAGTTATCCTTTGTTAGGTGTTCCGTACCCAAAGGGTAACCAACGGGACTCTGTTATGTATCTAGTAAGCCTCCTCTGTCCGTCTGCCTGTCCATCTGTCTGTCAGCGGGCTTTATCTCATGATCCGTAATAGATAGACAGTTGAAAACTTCACAGAACGTGAATCTCTGTTGCCGTTATTTTTCTCGTTGTTTTTAGAGAACATCAAATCATATCAAAAATTAAAGGAGGCTCTAATGCTGATGGTACAGAATTCATCATGCGCGAGTCCTTGTACAGTAAGTACCTATTACCTGTTTATTGTCAGACTGTCCAAACTGGAACAGGAACGAAAAGAAGCAACGAACTTTGATCAGCTAAACTAAATCAACAGTGTAAAACATGGAGTAAGTTTTTAAATTATCATTAACACTGAAAATGGGATATTGATAAAGTGACCATACGTCCCGTTTTCTTTTTTCTCGGTCACCTGTCCCGTTGTCCCCAAACAAAGCTCTGGGACACAAAATAGTCCCGTTTTCCGAAACTGCGTGAAATTTTAAAAACTATAGAACACGTCAGACGCAAGCAGCGTGAGACCACGTCGCAAGGGCTGACGCTTGTCGGGGCTGTGGGTTGTTCGAAATAGATACCGCGGCCTCGCACACAAAGGTGGTGATGGTGGTTTTTAGTCATTAGAAGTCTGACACTCCTTACCGCTCTGCCCATACTGGGAGGAGTCATTCTATGATCTCACATTCAAAAAAAAAAGCCCTACCTAACTGAACCGCTTGTCTCAGGTAGACATAATCGTCTACAACTTCGAGTGTAAGAGTCCCCGATCTTGAGAGGAGAGGGTGCTATAATAACCTATATTATAGGCATTCAACGTGACCTTGGTTTTTGCTAAAACTGTCGTATTATATAAATCCATGTGCCGTTCTGAGTTAAAAAAAATAATGGTTGGTTTAGATAGTGACCATGTTTACTATTAACAAAACCTTACCTTCCATTTCGTGTTGTTAAAACGAACAAGAAAGAGAGTAGACTGATTTGTCTGCTCATAAATACCCATCCACAATCGCTTCAGTTAATCCGTGATCATGGAAAACATGGTAAATGTCCCGGTTTCAGTGTCAATAAACACTGAGTAAGTCGCGTAAATACGCATACAATACATGCTCAAACAGAAATGACTCAATGCAGTTCAGACAGGTTGATTTATAGTCTAGAATAGTCTAGATACAAACCAGTAGTCGTTACTTACTAGTTATTAGTCAATCCTGGAGATATGGATGGATGGTCGTTTTATCCGTCGTGACTCTTGCATCAGATTTGCAACGTTCAGCATAGCGACGAAAGGTGGAAAATACAAAATCATGACATTTTCCAAGTATGCAATTGAGGCTATTAAAATATTATGAAAATAAATCTTTTAAAAGCTTGCTCATAAACGTATTTTTTCGCATTAATTAACTAACTACTGCACTCAGAGAGCTTTAATGATTAATGATACAGTTTTGTCATACAAAAGTATGTCAAATCTTTACTAAGTGACGGCTTAAGTAATCATTAAATATCTCTGAGTACCGCAGTGAAACTCTGAAATTGTATCCCTCCCCACTTCAGGTATGTATAGTACTGTAGGTAATTGACGGCACGCGCCTGTCATAACAATACGGAACCCAAAAGGCCCAGTTCTTTACAAAGGACCTCATTACTCCGTCCTGTATAAATAGAAGTCCTTAATCAGCGAGCTTCCAGTCCCTGACCACCTCGTGGGTAGGACAGACGCCCACTGCTTTTGTTTAAAATGTCAGACGTGACCTACTGTTCGCGGTATCCGGATAATACAACCGAAGGTATAATTTGCATAGCTAAATTAGAATCACAAGTAAATTTGGGTAAATATACGCAATGTCGCGCGTGTAACCAGTAAAAGGTAAGGCTTAGGTTTAGGACCTACTAGGTTGTTAGGAACGTCTACATTTCGCGACTTATTTTTTAACCGACTTCTAAAAATGGAAGTGGTTATGTATTCGGGCAGCATCTTTTTTCTAATGCCTGTACAAGTGTACACCGATGTCTCCGTGTGATTACTAGTTCGATATAAGTGATTTGTTTTTCATTAAAATTTGGTAAAAGAAACTTGCGCGGTGGCCCCATTTTAATTGTGTTAACTTTGTTTCGGTACTCTATGAATTATCCTCTAAAATATTCATATTTTTTCATCTTCGTCTCTTAAAATTAATACTTGACAAAGATTTGTTGTGTTTCTACGAGTAAGTGATGGATTTTATTATAAATGGGCGTAAAGCTCTTTATGACAGACTAAAGCCGATTCTACATTTATAAGGTGTTATTAAAGTTGCTAAAATAATATTACGGGCAAACAAGGCGATATTAATAAGATTATTATAGATTATTATTGTTGATTTTCTAAGTGGTGGGCGTAAGATACGCCCTCGGGATGGTATGATTAATGATAGAGGCGACCTAGTGGATGACGCAGATAGGAGCTTAGCAAATATTTTCAGTTGTTTCTATCTAATAGGCTAACCTTTCCCAAAGGGCAGTTTTGTAAATGGCGTTTAAGGGTATACGCTGTCCCGTCGAGGCTGCGGGTTGTTCGCAAGAGATACCGCGGCCTCGACACAAAGGGCTAAGAAGGAACATGGGTGGTTTTTAGTCAGTAGAAGCCTGACACTTCCTTCTGCTCTGCCCAGAGCGAGAGGAGTCATTTGATGATTTCCCACGCCCCAAAAAAAAAAGCGTGTACGCTGTATATACAGTGGTTTCCTGTTCATTGAATAATATACTGCGATTACCATCGTAGTGATAATAGCAATTCTTACAACAAAATAAAGATACATAAAGCCACGCCTTTTACCAACGGGGGCAGACAGAACCCCAGTTGCTTCGATTCTTGCATACTATTTTTGTTTTATCCACGTTCATACATCTGGTCATACACAGGCACCGCTTGCGATTACTACGCATCAGTCCTTTCTGAAGAACAGCAGCATAAATGCTAGGTGGTTTCACCTGGTATTACCTGAAACCGATTGGTGAATAAAGATTAGATATATTTTGTTGGCGCAATTAAACAGAACCTTCTTTATCTTGCACTGAGTGAAGGCGGACTGTGGATGATAGTGATCTTATGAGGGTTGGAGTTTCAGTTGTTGTTCACGGGCTGATAAAACCATTTAAATCTATCTCTATTATTAAAAGCCCCTTTTTTTTTGGGGGTGGAAAATCATCAAATATTCCCTCCCGCTCTTGGGCAGAGCGAAAGGGAGTGTCAGACTTCTACTGACTAAAAACCACCCATGTTCCTTCTTAGCCCTTCATGTCGAGGTCGCGGTATCTCTTGCGAACAACCCGCAGCCCCGACGTACAACCCGCAGCCCCGACGAACAACCCGCAGCCCCGGCGACCCGCAGCCCCGGCGACCCGCAGCCCCGACGATCATTAGTAAAAGCTCTCATACTCCTTACGGAAGCTATTCAATAATTTAACGAATATCGATTGAACAATTAAGTCGCGAAAGTGGAACAAGTTTGTTATGCAGGGCGGAAGCGATGCAGTACAATAGGGGAACATTCAAATTCATATATTTTTGTTTGTACAACATAGGTAAACAAAAGAATAGAATAGAATATTTAATTGCAAAAGTAGGGAGAGAGTGGGTTAATAATATCTGCTGCTCGGGGTCAATCTTTAGGTACAGCTGTGCTTGCCGTGGATGGGTGACCACGCATTCCGTACATACTCGTACAAATACACGCTTTACTGTTGAAGACATTTTTGCATTTATGACCGAAAATTGTCCCAATTCTTTAATTGTGGAGACACGAAATATGCGCGGTTAATGACGATCGTGACCTATAAACAAAGAGTATAAACCTTTTGATTTAAAAGCACTGCTTCTGAAGATGTCTAGGGATTGGTGCTTTGGTAGTTTTACTGTTTGCCTGTTGCCCATGGCAAACATGTGGCTACATAAGTTTCCTAAGCTGTTATCCAGGGTTGCGGTATTTGTTCGTAGGAGGTACTGCGGCATTGGAACGCATAGGGCATTAAAAGGAACACGCGTGGGTATGAGTCAGTAAGATTCTGACACTTCCTTCTGCTCCGCCCAGAGCGGGAGGAGTCATATTGACGATTTCTCATCGTTAATAAAAAGCTGTTCTGCGAGGAGTATGTAAAAGAATCATGATTACATCTGAACTTTCGCTTTTAAAATGTACAGCATACCAGCCAGATTTTTTTAGCGGGAAGTTACCTTAATACTTGTACAAGGACATTTTCATCCCGGAAATTTAAAAACTTTTCCAAGGACGGAGTTGCGGCTTAGCTGAAGGGCTTTATAATTGACACGTCCCTAACCCTGGGGAGGATCAGCAGAGGTCGTTGAACACACACGATTCCAATGTTAAGGGAAGTTTCCTTGGGCTGCGGGTTCTTCGCAAGAGATACCGCGGCCTCGACATGAAGGGCTAAGAAGGAACATGGGTGGTTTTTAGTCAGTAGAAGTCTGACACTCCCTTTCGCTCTGCCCAAGAGCGGGACTCCTTATTTGATGATTTTCCACCCACCATAAAAAAAGAGAAGTTCCCTTTTCCATTTATGTGTTCTTCCTGTTTCTTTTCACTGTAAGAGGAAATAGTATATTATGCAACTAGTGAATAAAGGACGGATTTAAAGCGAGGGCCGTAGATGAGTCACGAGCAAGTGAAGGATTCTAATGATTGAATCACGAACGCAGCGAGTGATTCAACTGTTAGAATCCTGAACGACGCGAGTGATTCATGGCCCTCGATATAAATTCATACTTTATTCAGGAGTTGCATACTATACTTTATATCATGACTACGAGAAAAGACATAATTTAAGCGAAAATAGAAATTTAATCAAGAAATAAGAATTGTTACATTAATTGAAATGGACATTAAAATTAGAGCAATGACTGAAATTAGGCGTAATTTTCTTATTATTATCATTAAGGTGGTCAACTTGTGAAACAATATTTATTAATCTAATGCCAAACTCCTTGTCGCAAATATCGACCAATCAAATCTCGAGAATTTATTTGCACCAAAGAGTTTTGAATTTCGAATCTTAGCGCAAGGAGTTTGTGTAAACATTGAAATAGAGACCGGATATATTTTTGTGTTCCAAATTCAAACACCAAAATAGTGAATAAAAACAAAACAGTGAATAAAAGGCCTTTTTATTCACTGTTTTGCGTGAATAAAATAAGCTTTTTAGAGTAGGTATGGTATAAACTAATTAATACGGGGTACCGAACCGTGTTGTTGTTCGTAGGTAATTAATTAGTACATCCTGTTTATGGGTGCCAAAATAAATTGGTTTGTTAGCTCGATAGTACCGATAGACCGAGTAGAGGCTTCTTTCCCTATATAGGGTGTAAAAGTACCTTTAACGCAAACGAAAGGCACTTGTTCTCCCCACCACTGCGATCATTTTTTTGTTCTAGTCCATACCTGGGAACCTCCTAGTTACGGAGATATTGGGGGTCAAAGTTCCAAATTTTTCACAGCTGTTTTTGTAAATACTAGTTTTTCAGGTTTTAACTTTACTTAAATTACCTCCATGACCCGTTTACTATTCAAAGCATCCACTAGCACAATGTTTTAAGAGTGCTACTTTGAGTTTTACCGTAAAATGTGATTTTAGACCCCAAAAAAAAGTCATTTCCCAGCAAAAAATTTTGCGTCGGGGTACTTAGATTAATGTACAGAATGACGGGACGTTGACGGGTGTGTGATGGGTTGATTTACACCCTGTATATGCTTCCCTGGTACCTATGTGCGACGACCAAGAGCTTTATTCAATTATCTGAATAATCACGAATCTAGATTTTTTTAATGAACAAGTATCATATCGTATCATACTAGCTAAATCATTTCGATTTTTTTTCCTTTTGAAAATACTCAAAACAAGTAAAATGAGTAGTCTACATAAGAGCAGGCAATTCTTGATCGACCCTTTTGTAATATTATGTGGCCTTCCTCTGAACTCCTTCACGTAATATCGTAGCTTATGTCGTCTAATCCCGAGCTCAAACATCCCTCAATATACCTACCTATGTACTTACTATAGTTTCTAGGTAACACGTAACATGTCACACAGTAACCATATCGGATCAAGGACTGAAAATACTTGCCGGGATTGTTTGAAAGAGATACCGCGACCCCGGTCACAAAGGGCTAAGAAAGAACGTAGGTGGTTTTTAGTCAGTATAAGTCTGACGCTCCCTTCCGCTCCGCTCAGAGCGGGAGGAGTCTTTTGATGATTTTCCACCCTCCAAACAAATAATCGTAAAATATCGGTCCTAGTTAGCATGCCACTGACCAAGTATTAATATATTGTATTGTGTCATAAGTCATAAGTCATTTATTTCGGAACAATATACATTGTGTAGAAATTTGTAAAATCAAAATTTGAAATAAAACTGTAAGTGCTATTAAAACATTACAATCATAAACATGTCTAAACAAGATAACAATTTGTGGCAATTGTTTTCTTTTTGTAGTATTATTGATTTTAAGCGGAATGTATTATTGTTATGAATTAGTCTGTTATTTTTAATAAATATGACATATTTATTTATATTATACATTTATACATTCCGCTTAAAATCAATAATAATACAAAAAGAAAACAATTGCCACTAAACATAAGGAAAAACGAAAGTCTAATTGTTGTGTCTGTGACATGTTACCTAAAATAATATTTATAAACACCCCTGTCTGATCCGTTTGAGAGATTCCGTTTATGGAGATTAGATTCTATTTATGTAGTCCTCAAGTCTGTCAAAAATATAGTGATATTTATTTTCGTTCTAAAATCTCGTGTCTTAATAATAACAGCCGCTCGGATCGATCTTCAGGTTAAGCCGCACTTTCCTATGTTACCGAGGTTCCTCTATGTCTCGAAATGCACGTTAAGCCGTTGGTTCCGGCTGTTATTTGAAGATCTTTGGCATTCGTTACAGGGAGTCAATGGCCCAAAGACAACCAGTCTTACCAAAGGTATTACCCAGTACTAACATGGTTGTGGTGGTCAGATAGGCAGATGCTCCATGCAAAATACTAGTACTCCTCTGGATCCGGTAAGACTGGAAGCCGACCCCAACATACTTAGTTGAGAAAAGGCTAGGAAGATGATGACTTATTTTAGTCGTAATAAGGTTGCTAGCTGTGGCCCAGTGGTGGCGGCCCCGACTTACGAAAATTAAGTCGTGAGTTCCAACCCACGCAGCATTACTTTGTGTAATTTATTTCATCACAGCTGCTCTCAAAACGGTGAAGGAAAACATCGTAAGGAAACCGGCATGACTTAGAACCAAAAAAATCGAAGACATGTGACATCTACCAATCCGCACTGGGCCCGCGTGGTGGATAGCCCATCCCTCTCCTAGAGAGGAGGCCTGAGTCCCTGCAGTGGGAACATTATAGGCTGATGACGAAGGTTGCAGTTGGCCTTTAGCTGTCAGATGTTTAACTGTGAAAGGCCTGTACAAAAACACAGCTCAACATACTGTTTTCCATAGACAAACAACAACAGCTGCGTTGTTTGATCTCGCTAAAGGGTGGTATTGTTTTCTGATTCGCTTTATGTTATGTTGTGTTGCTGTGTTGTGTTTGGCATGAGTAGGACTGTTGTGTTTCCTTTTCCGGATACTTAGAATGAGAACCACAGAGCCCTGAATATTCGGGTTCGGCAGCATCTAGAATTCTTGAGGTACCGACAGTTTCTGCGTCGAGCAAATACACGCTCCATGGACTTTCTTGCCCATTCTTATCCAAAAAGTCAACGCTTTCACGCATAGTTATGATGTCTGTGGCTGGACTGTAGGCAGTTTATTTTAAACTATGCAAAACCACGGGTCTATATGTAATGAATACTTTGAGTTTGTGGGTCAACCCTTTTTTAGTTGGTAGGTACACAGTGTAGACAACGACGTGGAACTTCTCCGTGTCCTGTTTTTTACAATCAAAAGATCATTAGTTAATTGTATCCTTTTCTGGTGGTGATTGTGGCTAAGTATCACCATCTAGCCTAGCCTTTTCCCAACTATGTTGGGGTCGGCTTTCAGTCTAACCGGATGCAGCTGAATACCAGTATTTTACATAGAGCGACTGCCTATCTGACCTCCACAACCCAGTTAATACTAGGTAATACGATACTCTTTGGTAAGACTGGATGTCAGAATTTCAGGTCACTGACTACCTGTAACGACTGCCAAAGATCTATATATGGCAGCCGGGACCAACAGCTTAACGTGCTTTCCGAGGCACGGAGGAAACTCGGTATGTCGGGCGGTCACCCATCCACAGACCGACCTAGGCAAGCACAGCTTTACCTAAGATCGACCCGAGTGGCAGTTCTTATTCAGCCACGAGCTTGTGGCTAAGTATATCGGGAAAAAACACGGCACCGTTTATTCTCTCTCTCTCTGTAGACGGTATACGTTCGGTAATCAAACCGTGAGATAAATCGCTCTTAACTTTAAAACGCGCCTAATAAAGACCTAAAATTGGTTACTAAATTAAAAACACCATCACCGTATTCAAGTTTCTCCAAGATTTAATATAACCACCTCACGTAAATGTTTACCTAGCAGCAGAAATACGTAGATTTTCCTAAACCCGTGTTACATAAACGTGAAGAAATATGAGGTAGATATTATACCAGCGAGCCCAAACATTCGCAAGTATTCCCGCGTTATTAACAAACTTCTCAAGAGCTTTCAAGAAGATTTTTCCCATTCATATTTTTTCTTAGAAAAAAAAAGTATTATGTTTTTAATTTGATAACAAATTCTGTTTTATCTTTTCTTATTTGTTTGAGCGATTTTTAATATTTTTGAGTGAATTTGTGTTGCTAGCTCCTGAAAACTGAGCCGGGTGTTTGTTCTCTGCGAACCAATTTAAACATTTTTGACCGATAGATGTTAAAAATAAACTTAATTATTTTTGTACACGGCTTTTTCCAGAAAACTGTTTTAGATCTTCCTCTTTATGGCAAATTTTTCCAACGTCATTATTTTTTTCTATTACATCTAAGTAAACCTCGAGGAGCTCGTGACTTAATAAGAACTGCCACTCGGGTCGATTTTTAGGTAAAGCTGTGCTTGCCTAGGTCGGTCTGTGGATGGGTGACCGCCCGACATACCCAGTTTCCTCCATGCCTCGGAAAGCATGTAAAGCTGTTGGTCCCGGCTGCCATATATAGATCTTTGGCAGTCGTTACAGGTAGTCAGTGACCTGAAATCCTGACCAAAGAGTATCGTATTACCTAGTATTAACTGGGTTGTAGAGGTCAGATAGGCAGTCGCTCCATGTAAAATACTGGTACTCAGCTGCATCCGGTTAGACTGGAAGCCGACCCCAACATAGTTGGGAAAAGGCTAGGCAGATGATGACATCTAAGTAAACCTCTCCCTTCCCTTATATCTTCTTTTCGATCTTTAGTTTGGTGATCTTCAGAATGCTCAGTTGCGTAATACTCGCGGTAGGCGGTCTGTATGTCAGGTACCGAAGTAAAATAAGTAAGGATTGTAACAGGTCTCGTCGGGGCTGCGGGTTGTTCGAAAGAGACACCGCGGCACCGACACAATGGGCTAAGAAGGAACATGGGTGGTTTTTAGCCAGTAGAAGTCTGATACTCACTGCTCTGCCCAGAGCGGGAGGATTCATTTGATGATATCCTACCCTCCAAAGAAAAAAAGAGGATTGTAACAGGTGGCGTTCTAGCGTGAGTTTCTCGATGGCATGTGAAGCCAAGTCGGAGGCCCATGGGTGCCATTAAAAATCTCTGATGCGGTAAAGAACAAAGAAGTAGTAGTTCTAGCTACCTTAAATAATTTTATATCCCATTAATGCCATAACAACATATTTACAATCAACATCAACTTCCTAGGGATAATCTGCCTAAATTTCCAATCGACAAAAACCCCGATTTGGAGCGTGGAACAGCAAAATATTGATGCCGAGCGGATCTGATGGTTTCCGCTTGTGCCGGTGATGGCAGGAAGTGGGGCGTACCACGGGAACGGACCTATAGTAACTGCTATTTGTCTATTCGGTATCTTTTGGGGTAGTCCAAAAGTATCGAATATTTTGACTATTCTTTTTGTAAGCGCGTGTTAAATGTGAAACTCAAAAGTTCATATCAACTAGACAAGTACTTTCGGCAATCTTTATCAAAAGTTCTTCGTTCAAACTGGGCTGAAAATCAGAACTTTTTAAATTTCAAAGAAATAAAGTAGATCAGTTAGGAATAGGTAGGAGGAGCTCGTGGCTTAAGGCTTGTATTCACGCCAATGACCTTGTGCATACAAACTACCTCTCTCGGTCGTAGATACGGACTCTAAACGGACGCGTTTTTCATTTATTATAATTAAAATAATACATGTTTTTAAAAAGTAACAAAACCAAATTATTTTCCTTTGTATTTCAAAGCAGTAGATATTTTTTTTATATTATTTTGTTAAAAAATGAAAGAGTAAAATGGTTCCATCAACGATTTGGAGGTGATTTTGTGGATTTTTTTTCTTATTATGTGATACCGATACAAAAATTGTGGCTAAACCAAATTACGTGTCATATCATGTAGATTACTAAAAAAATTTCTCAGATGTAATTTCTCTGTAAGTGCCGGTGAAAAACCGCTTCATCTGCACGCTGTTTTTAAGCTTTTTCGAGAGAGGACCCTTAATAAGAACTGCCACTCGGGTCGATCTTTAGGTAAAGCTGTGCTTGCCTAGGTCGGTCTGTGGATGGGTGACCGCCCGACATACTGAGTTTCCTCCGTGCCTCGGAAAGCACGTTAAGCTGTTGGTCCCGGCTGCCATATATAGAGCTTTGGCAATCGTTACAGGTAGTCAGTGACCTGAAATTCTGACATCCAGGCTTACCAAAGAGTACCGTATTACCTAGTATTAACTGGGTTGGGGAGGTCAGATAGGCAGTCGCTCCATGTAAAATACCGGTACTCAGCTGCATCCGGTTAGACTGGAAGCCGACCCCAACATAGTTGGGAAAAGGCTAGGCAGATGATGAGTTAGGAATAGGTACAGTTGCCTGATGTAACCCAGATTCCTATGAAAAGAACTGTGAGAGAAATCGCCCTATTTCTGCACTTCAAAGGATTCGAATCCAAAGTTTCGTGAATCGCTAGTGATGGTGTCTTCTCTGTAATCTTATAAGCCGATCTGTCCCTGTACCGATTTGTTCCGTGTTTGACACATCTCACACGGAGCGGTACATTGTGCAAATTACAAGAAAAAACAAGTTTCTTTAAAACTGTTTCCTTTGTATTGTTATCTCCTGCCCCGTTGATATTTTTTTTCTTTGGGGTTGGGAAATCATCAAATAAGGTACCGCTCTTGGGCAGAGCGGAAGGGAGTGTCAGACTTCTACTGACTAAAAACCACCCATGTTCCTTCTTAGCCTTTCATGTCGAGGCCGCGGTATCTCTTGTGAACAACCCGCAACCCCGAACAACCCACAGCCCCGACCCGAAGCCCCGTTGGTCTAATGGTCGCAACCGCTGAGCATGAGATCCTGGGTTCCATTCCCTGACCGTGTAAACTGTTATTGGGCCTCTGTCACCCCTGTAGAGATAACTTTCATTTGTCACTTTTTTTTTTTTTTTTTAAAAAAACGTTGCCCCACACTAGGAATTTCTCCTGTATCGTGGGTGCGTTTACAAACACTTAAACTCACATACACAAACACACCCAGACCCGAAACAACTATCTGCAGGCCATACAAATACTTGTTCCGTGCGGGGATCGAACCCGCGACACGCAGCGCAGCAGTCCAATCGCTCAGCCACTGCGCCAACCGTGCCGTCTTCTTATTCTAACATAAGTACAGATAACACGTGTATAAAGGGTGTAAAATTACTCTTAACGCAAACGAAAGGAACTTGTTCTCCCCACCACTGCGATCATTTCATTGCATTTTTTTTGTTCTCGACCATACCTGGGAACCTCCTAGTTACGGAGATATTGGGGGTCAAAGTTCCAAATTTTTCACAGCTGTTCAAATAATTTATTCGCATAATATGGGTAAATAGATGATACATAATGCATTACATAATACAACAAAAAAGATCCTCATATTAACCATTTCTGGTATGCAAAATTTAAAACTTAAAATAAAAGTTTAAAAAATAATGAATTGGGTACCTATCAAATACATAGGTACACATTTACAATTTGAACTACATACTAAATTAACTAGTTATTATTGCACTGATAGGAACATTGTAAGGCGCTACACTAATTTTCTATTCTTATAACTAAGGTATTCCTGGGTCGTGTAGAAACATTTATTGACTAACCAGGCGTACAGTTTTTTCCGGAATAAAGGTATAGATCTAAGGTCTTTTAGTTCACTAGGTAATTTGTTAAATAATTTAATTGACATAGGGTAACAATTTCTTCTAAACAGATCAGTTTTTATGTTCGGCAAGGGAAAACTATTAGGATATCGGGTATTAAAATTACAATAATCACCAAAGGATTTGTATAGATACTGGTGTGTTTTGACGAAATTACAAGATTCAAATATATACATGGACGGTGCTCTTAGTAAATTTAGCTTTTGGAACAATGTTTTGCATGAAGTTAAAGAATCAACATTACAAAGTGCGCGAATGCACTGTTTTTGAGCCAAGAATACTCTATTAAATTCCACGGAGCCACCCCATAATAGAATACCATATCGTAGGTTGGAGGCTACATATCCGTGATAAGCTTGTAAAGCTGTTTTTTGGCTGGATATACGTGTGAGACGCCAAAGAGCGTAAACATACTTGTTTATTTTGTTGCAGATTTTATTAATATGTGTAATTTCCATGAAATCTGACTATCTAACTTCTTGACTTGACTTTTTCAGGTTATAACTTTACTTAAATTACCTCTATGACCCGTTTACTATTCAAAGCAACCACTAGCTCAATGTTTTAACAGTGCTACATTGAGTTTTACCGTAAAATATGATTTTTGACCCAAAAAAAGAAGTCGTTTCCCAGCAAACATTTTTGCGTAGGGGTACTTAGTTTGATGTATAGAATGCTTGGTTGACGACTGTGTGATGGGTTGATTTACACCCTGTATATTGATCTCACACCATAAAAAATAAGAGGCTATCTAGTATCTAGGTCACCTAACTTCTTGTACATTTCAGCTTTTTCCTTTTATCATCCCAGTGGTCTAAAGACCAACTAAAATACGTCAAAGTCGTGTTCCGAACTCCCTGCTGGATGTATTTAGGGCTTTTTGACCTTTCTTCCAAAAGTCCTGTGTAATGGCGAAGGTCGGGCCTCTAAACTTATATTCATTAGAGTGAATAAGACGCGGTTAATGAAATTATGTTGGCTCAAGTTGGCTTACAAGAGTTACAAGCTTTCGCACGTGGCTGGAGTTAAGATAGCAGTAATTGATAAAAAGCTTAGGCGAGCAGTGATTGTGGTGACTGCTCACCTGATTGTGGTCTGCGGGTTGTTCGCAAGAGATACCGCGGCCTCGACATGAAGGCTAAGAAGGAACATGGGTGGTTTTTAGTCAGTAGAAGTCTGACACTCCCTTTCGCTCTGCCTAAGAGCGGGAGGGGTTATTTGATGATTTCCCACCCCCCAAAAAAAGCAGTGATTGTGGTGTTGCAGTAAATAGCTTTTTGGCTTATACACTTGGCGCGTGTCGTCCTGTTTTCACGTTTGTTTTATTGTCATTTTGTGTGCAATTAAGAATAAGAATCATGTATAAATATTTTTTACATATTGTTATGAATAAAAAATATAATGAAATTAGATTTAAATAATGAAATTAAATACACGGACAATTGAATTTGTGTCTTTTTAAATTGAAACAGTTTCTAAAATTATGAGGTTTTAAAATGTGTGGGGGGAGGTGGGGCAGCCTAAAACGACACGACGTAATTAGCATATTCATCTTGAAAATATGTAGTTGAACATTATTTTAAGATAACAAGTTCTCTATCGCCTATTTTTGTCTACTGCGGCTAGCCTGAAATTCAATACTTTTTGCGCAACCCATATTAACTTTATTATAGCTTAACTGCCATACTAATCTAGGTTCCATATAAGATAATAACAGCAATTTGTTACTAAATCTTGTAGAGTGGGCGACCGTCGTCGTGGCATCGGCTAGGGAATGGGAACTTGTCCCGATAACTTATATTGATGCGACCCGGGGGACGCCTGAATGGCTCTTTATACTTGGATGCCTTATGGAAAGTTGGATTAATGGTTATCAACTATGACGCAATGAGAAAAAGTAATTTAGAGCGTTTTTGTAAAAGGAAGGCTATATTTTTATTAAGTCGTAGCTTTGAGACCTCCCTTAAGTTTATAAGTAGAAATAATGTTTCCTGTGGATGTTTCTCTTAGTTCGTGGCTTAATAATAACTGCCACTCGGGTCGATCTTTAGGTTAAGCCGTGCTTGCCTAGGTTGGTCTGTGGATGGGTGACCGCCCGACATACCGAGTTTCCTCCGTGCCTCGGAAAGCACGTTAAGCTGTTGGTCCCGGCTGCCATATATAGATCTTTGGCAGTCGTTACAGGTAAAACTTACCTGAAAGTCTGACAACCAGTCCTATCGACCAGTCTTATCGTATTACCTAGTAGGAACTGGGTTGTGGAGGTCAGATAGGCAGTCGCTGCATGTAAAATACTGGTATTCAGCTGCATCCGGTTAGACTGGAAACCACCCCACCCCAACATAGTTGGGAAAAGGCTAGGCAGATGATGTCTCTTTTAGTTATTGACGGTCTGTGAAATTGTTGTCATCATTCACCTTCACCTACCTTTGTCCCAGTACTAACTCTCTAGCCTTCTCTGATGAGAGTCCTTCCGCCGCTGGCTGTTACTAAAATATTGACATACATAACATCACGCCTTTACCCCCGAAGGGTTAGGCAGAGGTCTAAAAAAACACTGGCTCAATGTGAGCGTCCTATGTGTACAAGTACAATAAGGAACACCTTAGCGTAACTCTTTGAGGATTATATACCTTGAAGGGTGTTAGAAGGTGGCTGCGGGTTGTTCGCAAGAGATACCGCGGCCTCGACATGAAGGGCTAAGAAGGAACATGGGTGGTTTTTAGTCAGTAGAAGTCTGACACTCTCTTTCGCTCTGCCCAAGAGCGGGAGGGGTTATTTGATGATTTCCCACCCCCCCCAAAAAAAAAAAAAGGGAGTTAGAAGGTAGGTAGCATCCTTCTAGCGTTTTTCCCAGTTACCATGTGTGATGTAGTCACTAGGTAAACATGTCCGAATATAATGATGTGCGTCACAATACGCAACTACATGACGCACAATAACGATCAAATTTTACCTCAACAAGTCGCCAGACATGTCAGGAATCAGGTGTCAATTGTTGCCAAGCAAATATATACGGCCGCGGTGACCCCTTAGGACACCTACTGCTTAAATGGGGTGGTTCGTTGTGCTGAGAACCCTGCCGTCCATAGTCCATAGACATAACATAGTACACACAACAACATAACAACGAACAACGTAACATAGTAACAAGGTAGGTGTACCTTATATGCACTGTGGGCACTGTGGCTGCGACAAAGGGATTCCTGATGGTGTAATCCAAAAACTATTTGCCCAACCTAGGAATCTAATCCAGGACCGTATGTTCAGCAGTCGCGGTAGGGTAGCTAACTAAAAAAATCTAATTAATCCGTCAGAAAGATTTCCTAAAAATATTGGACACGTATTTTTTCTTTTTTCACGTAAACAAACAATGAAAACGATACAGTGCTTTGAAAACTCGTGTGACGTCATATTCTAAGACATTAGTATGACATTTTTTACCGGTGAGTGACGTCACAACCCCCCACTCAAATCTTTGACGCGTTTTATCTTCGTCAATTTTTATTGATTTGATAAAACAAAAAATACGTATCCAATATTTTACGATAAATTAACAGACGCACTAATTAGAATCATATTTTTTTGTTCTCAGTAAACATCCCTATTGCGACCGCTTCACCCGCCTTTTCCGAAAAGGAATGCCAAAACTCCACACGTAAGTCATGTTTATAATGAATCGTCCGCATCCATAAGTACTACGACTGTACGAATGAGTTTAATATAAGTTTGACAAGATAAAGTTATTTACGTTCGCACTTCGGAACTTGGATTCCAAAGAACCTTAAATTGATTCCTAAATTGCGTTATAAAAAGTTCATAAAGTTCAGTTAGCGCTACAACTTCACCATATTTATTGGTGAAGTTGTAGCTAACTAGAAGACAATGATGAAACATGGATTTGAATATCTAGATTACATTCCTCATCATCACTCACAGCCTTTTTGCGTCCCAACAAATTAGTTCACGTCATTCTATCCCACTTGTAACACATTGTAAACATAATATACTGAATCATTATTGTCTTATAGCTGTTATCTCTGCATAAACAGCTATGATTTACTATCAATACCCCGTCTATTTACAAAAATAAGATTCAAAGAAATATCGATAGAAAAAATACAAAGGGTATATTTGATTATGCTCGGCATCAATATTGTCTCTTTTGTATAGAACCGCAATTTATCTTGGAAGAAAGTCTTGTCTGTCTCGAGAATATAGTCTTAGGTCTGCCACACACTTATACGGGTCGGCACATCCGATAAACATTCGGGCTTTCGTTCGGCTCGTGGCTACATCTATATCGTTCCTTCGGGTCGGCTCGACACCGTCAAGCGAGCGGCATTATGATTGCTAACTGTGCCCTGCGGTTTTACACACGGTATTGTGAAAGTAGAGGGTGTTATATCATTTAAAATTACACGAGATTTGAGCAACTGACTGGTAGTTCCAGAAAAAGAAAAAATCTCTTCGGCTTTATTATACGAGTAGTAGTATAAAAGTAGAGGGTTCATTTAAAATTCCTCCAGATTTGGGAAACTGACTGGTAGTTCCAGAAAAAATATACCTCACACCACAGAACAACACACCACCACAGAACTTTGACTTTATTATTATAATAGAGTAGAGGTAGTATCGATGTGCATTATGCCGACCCGAATATTTAGTAGGTATGTCGAGCCCCTTATGTCTATAGCGTTTGTTGATGCTTTACTCAATCATCTTCTTCTTAGAATACGGTTCTTGGAAAAATACCACTTATTTTCTTGTCTATATTTACATAGCATTTTCTATCGTCTGATGCTTATTGTTATTTATAATAGGGATTATTTTAATATTGATTGCTTGCGTGGGATGTTACCAATAGTTACCATGTTCCTCATTACAGATTCATTAGTTCTATTCATTTCATTTTTGTGTTTATTTTTGATAGTATTTCGGTTTGTATTACAATGCTATGTGGAAAGTTTAGAGCATGAATGGGGATGGCTAGGGGAAGACCAAATAAAAAGATGGTTAGACTGTGTGAAGGATGATTATGGCTAGAAAAGAGGTGACTGCGAAGATGACGAGAAATAGAGAAGTATGGAAAAAGAAGCATGCAAAGAAATAGAATAAATTATTATATAACTCTGTGTATGCCTCTTGTACTACAATCTCCTTTTTATGAAATAAAAATTTATTATTATTATTATTATTAAATCGGCACATTACACAAAAATTTGGCGGCTCATAGAGCAACAGCCAATCACTCACTCAAGAAATTCGGAGAATATACAGGGTGTAAATCAACCCATTACACAGCCGTCAACCAAGCATTCTGTACATCAAACTAAGTACCCCTACGCAAAAATTTTTGCTGGGAAACGATTTTTTTTTGGGGTCAAAAATCACGGTAAAACTCAATGTAGCACTCTTAAAACATTGTGCTATTGGATGCTTTGAATAGTAAACGGGTCATGGAGGTAATTTAACTAAAGTTATAACCTGAAAAACTAGTATTTACAAAAACAGCTGTTAAAAATTTGAAACTTTGACCCCCAATATCTCCGTAACTAGGGGGTTCCCAGGTATGGTCTAAAATAAAAAATGATCGTAGTAGTGGGGAGAACAAATGCCTTTAGTTTGCGTTAAGGGTACTTTTACACCCTATATACTGTTATCATCATGCTCGTGGCTTAATAAGAACTGCCACTCGGGTCGATCTTTAGGTAAAGCTGTGCTTGCCTAGGTCGGTCTGTGGATGGGTGACCGCCCGACATACTGAGTTTCCTCCGTGCCTCGGAAAGCACGTTAAGCTGTTGGTCCCGGCTGCTATATATAGATCTTTGGCAGTCGTTACAGGTAGTCAGTGACCTGAAATTCTGACATCCAGTCTTACCAAAGAGTATCGTATTACTTAGTATTAACTGGGTTGTGGAGGTCAGATAGGCAGTCGCTCTATGTAAAATACTGGTATTCAGCTGCATCCGGTTAGACTGGAAGCCGACCCCAACATAGTAGGGAAAAGGCTAGGCAGATGATGATACTGTTATCATCATTCAAAATTATACGAGAACGTCTGCAACCTAAGATCGGTTTCCATATTAGTGTAATAAATTGGATGACGATCTGATCTTGTTTTAGGGGGAACATAGCCAGATATCGCACAAGATTGGGAAGTTTGGAGGGAGAGGAGGGGAGGTCCTTAACTAGCAGTGGAACACATGACAGGCTAAGAAAAAAAAATGAATCCTGTACCTATTCCAGACTATTAGGTAACTTGAATAAGGCTGCACCCTAACCAAACCGATAGATTTAGGTACCGAAGAAATGAGTGATACCTATATGAACGCAACGATAACTCTGGATAATACCACATGTAATATATACGATGCCTTCAGGCCTATCTTTCGTACCAACTACACCGAATAACGTAGATAAAACAAAACTTCATGCTAGGAACAAAATGATCGCTCAAACACAAAGTTCAGATAGCAGAAGCGTCCTCATAACTCACCCTCATTCATCCCATTCAACCGCTTTCACCCCCCATTCACCCAGCTGATAGTATCTGTGACGTAACCGCAACCGCTTGGCCACGACGTACACGCTCAAGCGACTGCGGAAAAAATAATTAAATCTTTATTAGATAAAAAAAAACAATATAAAAAGCACACTTTCTCATACTCGTATTCATCTCAATAAACCCTTTCATTTGATACCCATTATCATGGCGGTGCATAAAAAATAATAATTAGTCCACCATATTTGTTTTAAATGACGTGACTTAGCTAACTAAAATATACATTTATGCATTTCAGCTCAATTGGAAACCACGTAGGGGGCCAAATTTAATTTCTTTGGTTTTGGTATATTGTAAGTTTGTTACAGATAAAGCTAATTAAATGCATGTTAAAAAGAAATTGATTATAAACAGCCTGCTACGACGACTCGCCGCGACAAAATGTCTAAGCATTTATTACAAATATTCCGGTTACAATTAATTACAGTTGAAAAAATTACACAAAGCTAACCACAAGCACACGTTACTTGCTGGAACAGAGAAATTTATATTGTATAGGATCAGAAGAACACAGAACAATAGATAAACAGGTTAAAAAAGCTATAAAAAAAGATTTAAGAAACTTAAATACCCATTTAGTTAAAGTAGCATTAGAAAAACACAGTTCGTTAAGAGTAGCGAAACAAGGAATCTTTCGAAACAAACCCTGGATTAATAGTTTACTGGACACAAATGGAACCAAACACCACAATAGGCAAAAAATTATAGACATTTGTACAGAGTTCTACAGTTCTCTGTATTCCGATAATTCCAAGGTAGAATCAGATGGCAGATACAGCTGCCCAGAAGATATCCCTCCTATTACAGGTTACGAAGTAGCCCGAGTGCTTAAGACAATGCACTATGATAAAAGTCCTGGCGAAGATGGCATTACCACCGAAACCCTGAAATTTGGATCTGCCACACTACTCCCACACCTCACTAATTTATTTAATACAATAATGCAAGCAGGCAAATTCCCAAACCAGATGTGCCACTCAAACATTGTACTTCTTCACAAGAAAGGAGATAAGTCCAACATTAACAACTACAGGCCCATTAGTTTAGTTTCACATATTTATAAAGCCTTCATTAAAGTCATACATAATCGCATAGATGCCCAATTAGACTCGCACCAACCACCAGCACAAGCCGGATTTCGTTCAAGTTACTCTACCACCGACCACCTTCACACTTTGAATCAGCTCATTGAAAAGCATTCTGAGTTCCAAAAACCTCTGTATCTGGCCTTCGTGGACTACACAAAGGCTTTCGACAGCGTCAAACACAGCTCAATATTCTCAGCCTTACGAAACCAAGGTATAGAGGAAACTTACATAGAACTTTTGCAAATTATTTATAACAATAGCTCGGCCAATGTTAAATTGGATTCTATGGGCTCAGCATTCAAAATCAACAAAGGAGTTAAACAAGGCGATCCGCTCTCTCCGAAACTTTTTACTAGCACCCTCGAGGAGGTCTTTAGAAAGCTTGCAGACCGATGGACAACACAAGGCATTACGATTGGGGATAGAATGTTATCGAACCTTCGCTTCGCTGACGACATTGTTCTTTTTGCGTCCGAAGCAAGTCAACTAGAACAAATGCTCCAAGACCTGAGCACTGCAAGCCTTGAGGTTGGACTGACGATGAATCGGTCGAAGACTAAAGCCATGAGCAATGCCGCTAAATATAGGGTCGAGGTTGATGGGCAGGAAATACACTATGTCGACGAATATATCTACCTGGGCCAGCTAGTTTCTTTCAATAACCGACAGGACAAAGAAATCGACCGTCGAGTCGAAAATGCCTGGAGGAGCTACTGGTCCATGAAGGCATTTATGAAGGGCGACCTTCCTATTTCACTGAAGCGCAAGCTTGTCGACATGTGTATCCTGCCTATCCTAACCTATGGCGCTCAGACTTGGTCTTTGACCGAAGCTCAGAAGTCCAAACTCACCGTTTGCCAAAGAGCGATGGAACGTAGCATTCTCAAGATTAGACTCTCCGATCGAATGCGCAACACCTTAATACGATCTAAGACAGGCATCGCCGATGTTGGCCTTAAATCTGCCAGGTTAAAATGGGACTGGGCGGGTCACGTTTCTAGGATGGAACCGGACAGGTGGGCGAAAATAGTAACACAGTGGGTACCTGAAGACGGCCGACGTAACAGAGGCAGGCCCAAGAAACGCTGGCGTGACGATCTGGACTCATTCTCAACAGATTGGACGGAGAAGGCAGATTGTAAAAAGACTTGGAAAGCCATGGGGGAGGCCTTTGCCCAGCAGTGGGACAGTGTAGGCTGAAGAAAAAAAAAAAAAAAAAAAAAAAAATTCCGGTTACAAGCACTTGAATTGACAAACTAAATGACAAAAAATAATTAAATTTAAAATTTAAAAGTTTAGGCAGCACTGTATTTACCCATTCCAAACCGCAGATCCCTATGAAGACACTCTGTCACTTTCAAGGAAATAAAGACACGGCCGTGTCGCTTGACGCATTTCGCCCCGCCCGAGGTCGTGTCGTGTAGTGGGCGTATTATCCGTGACGTCATAGGACGCCTACGCAAGGACAAGGCTGATTTATATTGGTTGCAGTGGTTTGGTCCTTAAAGTTTTTAAGTGGCTGGGGAACATATAATTGGTGCGGTCGTGTGGTTTGACAGTTGCGGTTTGATTAGGATGTGGTTGTTTTGTATGCAAATTACTTTATTTATTTACTTACTAAAGTAAAATATTTGAACACTTACAAATTGGTATGGTATTTTAAATGCGCAAGTAACTGTTAACTTTCCACGCGGTTTTTAATCACCTTTGCCACACAGGAATTTGATGATTACGGAAGATGTCGCAGGCAAAAAATAACATTTTATGTAGAAAGGATCGCCCTCTGTAAAAACAGATATAACAAAATCCTACACCGAGTCGAAAACTATACACAAAACGTAGTCTAACGTAAATTGATGTTTAGACTCTAAACATCAATTTACGTACGGTACACCATCAATGTGTTCCCAGCCATTTGATTACCCATGTACTACATCTTAACCCTCAAGAGACATTCAACGCAGGTCTAATCGACCCACGCCCCGACATTTTCCAACAAGTTTAACCCGTCGCTCGCTCGTGTCAGTTCAAGACCTTGACACCGTCGCAACTGCAACGCGCAACTGTTGCTGCAACCGACGCAATTCAACATGGCCGCCTGGAACTTGGCGCTTGGTGCAAGATATAAAGGTCAATGTCAAAGTATCAAAATTAGTAGTTTTTGGACCAGTTTTAGTGGTTAGCCATTATGTAACAGTTTTGGCGGTTTCAGTACAATTCCAGACCAGATAATTGGAAAATGGAACGATGTTGCATGGATTTGGTAACTACGAGTATCTTTCGGACTTTTGTGGTAAAAAAATCTTTTTCTTGGGGAATGATAAATGAATTGTGTAATATAATATGAAAAGGGTAAATAATAACGTAACAAGCTCTCAGTTTGGAATGGGTAAGAAAAAATACATTAATGGATTGTGTGAGTGGTGAATATGAATGAAAAGGGAATGAACGATTACTTACCAGGTTTTAACAGTGCGGAGCAAACGAAAAAAAATTGGTAATCCTAAATAACACGAATTAAATGCAGGTAGAAGAAAAATATAGGCTAGAAAAGACTTAGAAAAGGCTCATCATCATCATCATCATCAGCCTATAATGTTCCCACTGCAGGGACTCAGGCCTCCTCTCCAGGAAAAGGATAGAAAAGGCAAAAAAAAATATTCGTACCTATTTTATAAAGTATCAAGATTTGTAAGGCTTTGTTGCTCGTTGTAAAAAGAGCGTTCAGAGACTGAGAATAATTTGCAGAACAAATGTAATGGATTGAGACACTCGGGACACATCCCGTCCTATTTGTCTAGCTTTGCAGTAAAATAGACTAAATTGCTGCAAAGAAATAATTAATATTGAGATTTTTACATATTTACAGTACAGTATACTATAAAATGGGACAATAAAATGAGCAGAAGAGTTTCGCCGAGGGAAATTGTCCTTTCAATCTGAATAACATTATAATATGTCGTGATGTGAATGGGAACGATCGAACATGGTTGACATTTATTATTTTAATGACCTCTTTAGTAACTCGTTGGTCTAGACTTTTGAACAAGAAGTCTTGGGTTCGATTTCCAGGTCAGGCATAGTATTATCCGATCGGGGCTGCGGGTTGTTCGAAAGAGATACCGCGGCCTCGGCTAAGAAGGAACTTGGGTGGTTTTTAGTCAGTAGAAGTCTGACACTCCCTTCCGCTCTGCCCAGAGCGGGACTATTTGATGATTTTCTATCAGATATTTCTGAGCGGCAGCCACGTAAGTTATTTTGCCATACCCTTCGGGGATTACAGGCGTGCTGTTACGTAGTATATTTTATGTTGCGAAACCAGGAGCATGTATCATTTATTGGTTTATACTTTTGCGACACAGTACCGACTCAATATCTAGATATCAAATTGCAATTATATTCTGTTACGGTTTCCCCGAATTCAGACTACAATTGCTGTTATATTTTGCATCGTAATTTGTAATCTGATGCGGAATTGGAAAAGCAAGCAATTTTAACTTAAGCGGAAAAGTTTGAAGCACCCTATTGCGAAAACACTCGAAACTACAATTGCTTTCAGGTATAATTAAATTGTATTTCGTTCATTTTATCGTATACTACGTTTTGCCCGCGACTTCGCCCGCGTGGATGTCGCAAAAATCAAAACAAATATACAAACTGTCATCCCCTGTTTCACCCCCTTGGGGAGTTTCATTTTGAAAAATCCTTTCTTTGTGAATGCCTACGTCATAAGAGAAATACGTGTCCGAAATTTTAGGTTTCTACCCCTAAGGCTTTGGCCTGTGCGTTGATCCTCAGTCAGTCAGCTTTGCCTTTTATTTACATAGATATTTATTGTAGCCGTAGAACTTCGTTAGTTATTCACGTTTTCTTGTATCAAAGAGGCTTTTGCATAGGCTTAGTAAGGAGCTCACCGTGGTTCTATTATATAAGGCACCTGTTCGGGGACGGGGCTCAGTCAATCAAGTGTCGGATCTATCTGAAATCGCCTTGCAATGAAACTTGGAAGCTACTGTCCAAATAAAGCCAAAACAATAATCCGAGTTACGAAATGGTTTAAATAACAGTAAGTCTTTCTTGTGTAGTGGGAGGCAGTGGGATGTACAAAACATCTGTTTTTAAGTATTTACTACTATGGCAAGAAAGCGCCGACGCCAAATAATTTGGTATAAGGGCTGGCGGTTGATGATGACTCAATTATACTTACAACAACAATTATACAGGGGTATTGTATTATACCTAGTAATCGGGTTGCGAAGATAAGATAGACATCCATTCCATGTATGCTTACTCAGGTTACACTGGAAGCCGATTCCATCATAGTTGGGAAAAGGTTAGGGCTCGTTTACAGAGACGCGGGGCGTCGCGCGGCGCGTGCAGAAGGCTCGTCTCGAGCTTTTTTATTCATTTACTGAGAGGCGCGTCCACCGCAACGAACGCTGCATTTTAAACTAACGAGCGAAAAATCGCTTCTCGTAAAATCGACGTTTGAAATCGTTAACGTTTTCATACATCGCCATGTGTTTGAATTAAAAACGCACAACGCGCCGCGCGACGCCCCGCGTGTCCGTAAATGAGGCCTTAGGCCGATGAAAATACAGGTCGACCGTATGGCCATCTAGAATAACGCTAAAAAAGGAAATAATAAAATGATGTTATTTGTTCAGGTACCTATTCGTAACAAAAGGTCAGTAAAAATGTCGGCATGTAAAAGTGGAACATTGGATTGTGCTGCTATATTTGAATTAGAGGGTCAGGTAGACCTGTCTGCCTGTCTGACCTTAGCTGTAGGTCACGTAACATGTCAGGCAAATTAATTCAAGAAACGAGAGAGCTTTGTTTCGGTGTATAGGTCACTTCTGCCTCGTTTGTCTAATGGTTACAGCCGCGACTGCTGAGCATGAGGTGTTGGGTTGAATTCCCGCGTAAGGTAAAGTGTTATTGGGGTCTTCCATCATGAATTTCTTAGTAATAGCCACCAGAGTCTGGATCTGTGCCCGGTTGATGGCAATAGCTCCGCCCTCTATTACATGGAACGTAAACGTACCTGGCGAAATGTGGTTATTCGAACCCAGGCAAGACGCATGTTTAGTACAATTTATTTAATTATCACTGCCCTAAAAACGTACAAAATAAATGAATCCTTAGGAAGTTAGAAAACTGGTATGTCCTAGAACGAACTAATTTATGATATTACAATCACTGGGGAACTATGGTCTGAACTTTCTCTCATAGAGAGGAGGCTAGTGTGAGTGTCCCAGCAGTGGGATATTACAGGCTGATTATGATTTCGCAATGTTATTTTATATTCTCGTTTACAGAACTAACATAAACATTAATATTGAATACAAACGTGTGATATTCATGTTTTTACAGCATACTGAATATCGTTGAAATATGAATTTCTCCCTAGAGCTTTAGTGAAATTGTTTCTGGAAATTCAATCGATTACCTACTGTACCTACTTACTTTGTAGTTATATTTTTTATGGTTTTATGTATATCAAGGCATACAATAGACACACGATACACTAGACACAGCAACAAACATACACACACACGATTCATACGATAGACTAGAGATTATGTTATACTCTATTTATTTCCGCGCAAATGGTATACCTTATCTACATAAAGGGTGTAAAAGTACCTTTAACAAAGCTGAAAGACACTTGTTCGTCCCGTCATTGCGATATTTTTTTTTTCTAGACCATACCGGAGAACCCCCTAATTACGGAGATATAGGGGGTCATAGCTCCAAATTTTACACAGCTGTTTTTTTTAAATAATACTTTTTCAGGATATAACTTTACTTAAATTACCTCCACGACCTACTGCTACTACTGTATTTTACTATTTAAAACATCCACTAGCACAATCTTTTAAAACTGCTACATAGAGTTTTACCGTAAAATGTCATTTTGCACTCCAAAAAAAAAAATGTTTCCCTGCAAAAAAATTTGCGTAGGGGTACTTTTTTATCTTTTGGCGGGTCGAAAATCATCAAATAACCCCACCCGCTCTTGGGCTGAGCGAAAGGGGGTGTCAGACTTCTACTGACTAAAAACCACCCATGTTCCTTCTTAGCCCTTGCGCGGAGGCCGCGATATCTCTTTCGTTTGTACCTATTGGACGCCATGTTATGTTCCTTTTTGGCGGTGGTTAGTTGAACAAATAAAGCGTCTTATATTTTCTGATATTCTGGAACGTTCTATTTATAATATACTTTTGTGTAGAAAATATAAGACGCTTTATTTGTTCAACTAACCACCGCCAAAAAGGAACATAGATACGTGGTAAATATCTCTGCAAACAACCTAAGTAACTACAGCTTGCAATAACTTCTAAATGTCAATACTTATACACTTGTATAAGTATTGTTATACACGGTGACGTTATTCGACGTATTTTTTTTTCGGACAGGCCAAAACCCTTCAACAGTGTTTGGATTTTTTTTTTTCTTAATGCCTGGTTATTTTTTGATGCGTGTGTTTTTAGGTTTTCTTACTACGAAAACTTATCCTCCCATTTCCTTACTTGCAGGCAATCACAACCTGGACAGTGAGTACGTGAAGCGGTACCTCGGCGAGCTGACTCCCACCCAGGAGGCACGGCTGCTGCAGCTGCGGAAGTGGATCGCTGATCTGCAGAAGGGCAAGGTGAGAACTGGAGATGGGTATGGGATGTTAAGAAAAGTTCAGTATGCCTTGTTTACCGGGCCTGGATGTTTTTTTTAACTTTGCCCCACGTTAGGAACTTGTCCTGTGCCTGTGCGTTTACAAACATTTAAACTTACTACAATAAACAGCCAGATCTGCAAATCCTGTCATAGAAATATTATATTTGTTCCACAAAAAACAAGAACACACAAAATTCAACCAAGGAATCAGGACACTTTAAACCCATCAACACTATAATATTATAAAGAGGAAACATTTGTTTGTTTGTAACGAATAGGCTCCGAAACTACTGGACCGATTTCAAAAATTCTTTCACCGTTGGGAAGCTACTCTATCCGCGGGTGACATAGGCTACTTTTTATCCCTGTATTCCCACGGGAACGGGAACTACGCGGGTGAAACCGCGTGACGTCCGTAGTAGTAGTAAATATTTTTTAATTTTCTTTGGTGTCGGTCGTAAAGGTTTATCAAACTTAGTAGACAACCTTTAAACTTTGTGACCGAGCCCGTAAGCTTGTTATATGTGAAAGTGAAAACCACTGTATTGAAATAAACTTCACGCCATCATGAAAATAAAACAAACCTAATACTACGAAATAACAGAGATATTATAAATCCCACTGCACAATTTCAATAAAAAATAACAAGCACAAAAACTGAAAAAACCTAGACACCAAAATTAAATTCCTCTTACAATGTCCCATTCCTCAAACGTGTATTAAAAACATCTGCACAAAGTCGAAATTTATAGCCCCTTTCAAACAGGCTGGAAATTTTGGGCATTCCAAACGTAGGCAATAAATTGTAAACTCGAGCAATTCCACTGTGGAAGTGAAATAAATGCTGAGAGTGTAGTGCCAAGACTGGGAAACATATGCGTCTTGTGTTGTTTCTTATAAGGGGAGAGATAAGATTTAATTATAAAGTTTTTAAACGACGAAAAAAGGGGGCGGTTTTTAATACGGCGCGGCGGCGCGTATAGGTACACATATAGGATGAAAATTAACCCATCACACAGCCGTCAACCAAGCATTCTGTATCTACATCAAATTATGTACCCCTACGCAAAAAATAGCTGGGAAATGACTTTTTTGGGGTCAAAAATCACATTTTACGGTAAAACTCAATGTAGCACTCTTAAAACATTGTGCTAGTGGACGCTTTGAATAGTAAACGGGCCGTGGAGATAATTAAAGTAAAGTTATAACCTGAAAAACTAGTACTCGTATTTACAAAAACAGCTGTGAAAAATTTGAAACTTTGACCCCCAATATCTCCGTAACTAGAGGGCTCCCAGGTATGGTCTAGAATAAGAAAATAATCGCAGTGGTGGGGAGAACAAGTGCCCTTCGTTTGCGTTAAGGGTACTTTTACACCCTTTATAGTATTGTATAACCCCGCATAACTTTTTACAGAGAACTCCGATTTGAATGATTATCATAAGAGCTTCTGTATGGTCTACGTGCGTCTTATATAAATTGCTTGCTTACAACTAAGTAAATAGTCGCAAGGAAACAAAAGAATACGTATCAGATGGATTAACCACAATATCCCGTATATAAGTATCATCGTAATGCAACCCGCACGCGATCAGTAGTTAATGCGCAGTTGCACACGACAAATTAACTGTCAGTTTCATATAATAGCGAAAATCACGTTTTTAAGAAGTTATTTTTTTTTGTTGTCTAAATTTTCATACAAGGAGAAACATGCAGCCAAAGGAGCTCGTAGATTATTAATAACTGCCACTCGGGTCGATCTTTAGCTTAAGCCTCGCTTGCCTAGGTTGGTCTGTGAATGGGTGACCGCACATCACATACCGAGTTTCCTCCGTGCCTCGGAAAGCACGTTAAGCTGTTGGTCCCGGCTGCCATATATAGATCTTTGGCAGTCGTTACAGGTAGTCAGTGACCTAACATGACAACCAGTCTTACCAAAGGGTATTGTATTTCCCAGTATTAACTGGATTGTGGAGGTCAGATAGCAGTCGCTCCATGTAAAATACTGGTATTCAGCAGCATCCGGTCAGACTGGAAGCCGACCCCAAAATTGCTGGGAAAAGGCTAGGCAGATGATGATGAGAAACATGCAGCCAAACCACAAAACGCTTCAGTAATATTCGTTAATTGAACTGACACATATTCAGTTGTAAACTTTCTCAACTGAAATCCATTAATTCATAAACCATTGACCCCCAGGTGCCAAGCGACACAACCCTGCTCCGATTCCTCCGCGCTCGGGACTTCAACGTAGAGAAAGCTCGAGAGATGCTCTCGCAGTCGCTCCTGTGGCGCAAGAAGCACCAGGTGGACCGCATCCTCTCGGAGTACGAGACTCCTGACGTCGTGAAACAGTACTTTCCTGGAGGCTGGCATCATAACGACAAGGGTGAGTAGACTGTCCCAGGTCATGATGGAAAATCAAAATAATATGTAATTTCACATAGGCGTATCTACCACCCCGCACTGGGCCCGCATGGTGGATTATAGCCCATCCCATTCCTAGAGAGGCCTGCGTCCCTGCAGTGGGAACATTATAGGCTGATGATGATGACATAGGCCTACATAAGTACATAGGCACTTATAAATCGTTGAGAAAAGGTCGTTTCCTATGGAGAAGAACCGGCAAGAAACTCCATGGTTACTCTTTTAAAATGATCTGGTTTCACAATGTTTTCATGTTACAGCATTAGTACGTAAGTATGGGGGGACAACATAGATACGGCAATAAGTCGTAGGGTACTACAAAAACAAACAAAAATTTAGAACCTGAGAGATTTCTAAAGGAGGTGTTGTCCTGTCAAGCGCGATTCTTAAACATCAATTTTGGATTTTGATCTCTCGGTCGGGTTTCACTCGTAAAGATCTTCAATCTAACTGGCTGGCAAGATCTTCATCTAGTTAAAAGGTATATGTATATATATAAATAATCTAGGCAATAGGCACCCTCTTCGACTTAAACACCAATTTATGAAGAAGTAAACATTTTTTGATAGCACAAACCATTGATATGAAAGAGGAAGACTTTGAACCTGGTAGCTGTGTTCTGTCTCCCCTAATGCATTACTAATTAAAGCCTTGCTTGGTATTTCAGACGGACGTCCGCTGTACATTCTGCGACTAGGTCAGATGGACGTGAAGGGACTGCTCAAATCTATCGGAGAAGATGGCCTCTTGAAGTTGGTAAGTTACAATGTTGCATTATATCTGACCATTTAGGGTTATCTACCTGTTTTCGTTTTCAATTACACTAACTGACACAAAAAGGAATGCATAAATATAATTGAACAATTGCAATTTTAACCCGATCGGTCGTCGTGGGTATGTCCGTGGACGGCTGACCATCCATTACATACCGAGTGCCCAAGCACTTGAAGCCGTTTGGGCCATTTTGATCTTTGATAGCCTTTATGGGTATTGAGAAGCCCGAAAGTAGAATAGCCAGTCTTAATAAAGAGAAGTAAATGTGTTACCTTGTTGATTACTGGGGTCGAAGGTCATGTATATAGATTTAAACAGCGAGTCATCCACATATCGGAAGACTGGAAACCGACCTAAAACATATTAGAAAATGCATAATCGAAACCGAATCGAATATGTCGTATATCTCGCTCGCACAATTCGATTCGGTTTCGACTTTGTGAATACATATACTGATGACCGAAATACTTTCTTTTAACACTTTTCATAATGTCTTTCAAACTTCCAGACACTTCACGTATGCGAGGAAGGTCTAAAGCTTCTAGAAGAGGCCACGAGCACCATGCCCCACGCGGTGCACTCGTGGTGCCTGCTGGTAGACCTGGACGGACTGAACATGCGCCACCTGTGGAGGCCCGGCGTGCGCGCGTTACTGCGCATCATACAGATCGTGGAGGCCAACTACCCGGAGACCATGGGCAGGGTACTCATTGTGAGGGCGCCTAGGGTGTTCCCGATTCTGTGGACTATTGTTAGCACTTTTATTGGTGAGTTGGTTTTGAGTTTCTTGTTGTAAGGTGCACTTCAGATTACAGTTATTTTTAACCCCCGACGCAAAAACGACGGGGTGTTCTAAGTTTGACGTGTCTGTCTGTGCGTGCGTCTGTCTGTGGCATCGTAGCTCCCGAACGCACGAACCGATTTTGATTTTGTTTGTTTTGTTTGAATAATGAATTATGTATGGATAAAAAGGTCAGGTTTTTTCCTTCAAATGTTAGAATTGCCATGCGATAGACTTCTGCATTGGACGAGGCCTTCAATGTTATGACTCGAATTGGTCTACCTTGACATGATTCATTTTTTCATAAGAATAACGCACACAAAAAAAATAGAATTACATAAATTCAAATGCATCTAGTTTTTCTTTGGTTTATTCCGAAGTAGTTAATGAAAATAATACTTGTAATAGACGATGCAGTGCTCAATCTGCATTGTTTCCTGAAAAATATAGAATAAGTTACAAACATTTCCTATTCTATCCATCAATCACATGCAGTCTCATCACATTATAAACGTCTATTCCAGACGAGAACACCCGCAGCAAGTTCTTGTTCTACGGCGGGAAGGATTACCTGCAGCCCGGCGGGCTACTCGACTACATCGCCAAGGACCTCATTCCCGACTTCCTCGGAGGACCCTGCAAGGTAAGACCAATAGCATGGAAACATTCACATAAAACCACGCCTGTCGAAAGGTTGGGCTGAGGTCTCTGCAGACCCAATTGCGGAACTTATTTAAGAATGAAACGAGCTCAAAGATTGTTACACATGGAAATTACAACAATATCAGGGCGTCTTAAATAGCTACTTTAGCAGTATTCGTCGACGATACTGCAATAGCGCTGATCTACTATTTGCAATAGTGCGTAACTACAAGGTTACTAACTTTACAGGAGATAAAAAAAACTTCATAATTTTAGTATTTAGAACGATAAGCGCATCTTATTGAAATATAGGGACCTTAGAGTGAGGTTCTGTTTGGCTTATTCAAAGTAGTGTGTTCACTAACACGCACCAATGACAGACTAGGACAGCGCGGCGCGTAAATTTGAATTTCGCTACTTTTTGCAGTTTCGCGGTATTGCAAATGGTAGTTCAGCGCTATTGCAGTATCATCGACGATATGAATTGCGTTATAAAGCGTAAAATTATGTTCATATTATGGTCTGCTAAAGTGGCCAGTTTAGACCCCCAGAGTTACCATAAAAGACGAGCTGAATTGAGAGACTTCCCAGTCTATTGTTATTTTATTTCTCCGCTCGAGGTATCAGTTTTCAACTGATTATACTTAGAATGTCGCAAATGAGTCCTAATTGAAAATTAGACTCAAATGAGCACAAGACCACGAACCAAGATACTCGATACTTCGTTCCAAAACTCAAGTTACCGATATAGGTCACACGACTGCCAAGCTCAAATGGAACTCGGCTGGCCACATCTGTCGCATACCGAAGGAGTTATAGGCTAAAGTAACCACACAATGGGTTCCAAACAGCAGCATACGGCAACGCGGCAGGCCTGGAAGGAGATGGCGGGACGAACTCAACTCTTTTCGCAGGGATTGGCGATTAACAGCAGTGGAAAGAGTGAAGGGAGGCCTTTGGCTCAGCAGTGGGACAATATGGGCTAACTATTACTACTATATATTTATAATACGTGATTGTTTTATTCCCGGGCGGCTGCAGTCGGACATAGTAAGCGCGTCGCTAAACGTGCCGCACCGGTATTTCGACTCAGTACGCGATAAGTATCGCGCTGGGCCTTCGGTATCCGTGCGCTACCACTTAAACTTAGTTTTTTATTTACTGTCTAATAATATTCTTAAATAGGCTATCTGATTCACTGCAATGATTAACAAGCTACAGCATATAGAAGAATAGAACTATTTAGATAACTCATAATATCCATCTCAACATGAAAGATGTAATGTACCAAGATTTTCTTGCCCGTTCTTCTCCATAGAGATCTACGCTAGGGAATCGGCAAGTACCTACAGTACACTCACAGTTATTATGCCTTGTGACTGGGACTGTAGCTTAGTTTATTTAGTATTTGTTCGACTATTCAAAAGTGCCTGTAACTGGCTTACTTGAAATAAATGTTTTGATTTTGATTTGAACAAGAAAACTAAAATAGTAAACGAAAATCTCATATTCAAACAAGTTGAGAACAGTGTTTTGTTTTTACGCTAGTTTCCACCCTGCTTTCGGACTCTAATTATTTTGCAGAAAGTTACGAACAAATAAAAATCTGAATTATCGATGAAAAGTTACTTAATATGGATTTACCATGCCGTCTTAAAGCAGGATTTTTTAAATCTTATTCTGGTGTGGAAACGCGACAGAGCTATACAGAGTGTCT
Organism: Diarsia brunnea; assembly: GCA_949774965.1. Classification (NCBI taxonomy): domain Eukaryota; kingdom Metazoa; phylum Arthropoda; class Insecta; order Lepidoptera; family Noctuidae; genus Diarsia; species Diarsia brunnea. The sequence goes on from OX459011.1 coordinate 1,104,112, forward strand.
AGGTTTATCTCTCTTTCACACTGGGAGTTTAAAACAATCCTACGCCGTTACCTGATCAAAACAACCGTGTGTTTGTAATTTTCTGAACTTAGAAATCTCGAGAGCTAACAAGGCATTATCAATTCAATTTAAATAGCAATCACTCATTAAACAAACTAAACGAACTATAACTATTAAAGCTATTTCCTAGATGCCAAGAGTCGCGGGTACCGAGGTCTGGCCGCCTATCTGTCAGTGTATTGCCATGGTGCTAGTCAGTGATCAGTCAGATTCATGTCGGACCAACACTTGAGGGCACTACGTGAGTCCGACAACCGGATTTACGACAAAACTGTACTGTGATTCGCCTTAGTTGGAATGCACGCAAGTGCGAGAAACTGAAGCTCGACATCTTACTAGGGTGACAAATTCTTGTGCGACAGTAGTTGATAAACAACAAATTGCTGTCTATACAGGGCGTAAAATGAGCCGTTACAAGTCGTGAACGAATCATTCCATACCTAAATGTACCCTGTGTTGAGCAATGTTACTAAGTTTGAGGTACGGAATACTTCGCAAAGGGTGTCTCTACACCCTGTATGGATAGAAGTGTCGCAGTGTCTTGCATGCGTTCGAACCATGGTGAGTCTCAGTACAATTTTGTCGTACAAGCGTTGACCGCCCATCCGTTTATCGACCTCTCGTAGTGCGCTCCCCACTTGTGCTACGAGAATCTATGTGTATAATCATCAGCACAACACCGACTCACCGACTACATGTTTATCACAACCTTACGACGACTATTTGTGTGTCACCACCACGCTCGACTCTTGTAGGGTCACTCTTTGTACTCCACTCTTTACAAAAACTTATAACACCCCGTCGTTTTTGCGTCGAGGTTTAAAAATAAAGGAACTGAAGAAAACAAATACTTTACTATGAAAAAATATAGTGTTAACGTTACAAAAGTTAATGAAACCATGATTTTATTTTATTGATTAGAAATAGTCTTACTTCAAGAAAACTGACTTTCAACTATCCAATTGTTAGATTGCTAAACAGAACCTGGTTAATAAACTTTTAATGAATAATAGTCTTGTAAACTTCAATGCTAAAATGAGAGTAGAATAATATTATTATCAAGTAAGATATTCATGAAGTCGTGATTTACACTCAGAAGAAATTGCTAGAGCTAAAAAAAAAAAAATTGAGCTCCCACACATTTTTATCAACTTATGCTCTCTTCTAGTAATCTCAGCTTAAAACACTACAAACCAAACCCACTTCATAAGACATTTTAATCACTTATCAACCAGCAAGCTAGATTCACACACATACATGTGCCCTCCCCCTCCTTATTACCCTCTCTGACCTCTTTTTGTATCCACAGAGCTTCGTCCACGAAGGAGGACTGGTGCCGAAGAGTTTGTACGTGAGCGGTGCCTTCACGGAGCGGGAGGGCGATCCTCTGAGTGAGGACAGCATCTACCGGTCTGTCAGTCTGGGAAAGGGACAGGTATGTTGAAATTTGTGTTTTGTGTATCTAGTTGTTGTTTTTCACGAGCGGTCTTCACTCCAGCAAAGCTTACAAACAATCGAATCGAAAATGTCGTATGTCTATTTTATTTTGGCATTACGAGAGCGATCGAGATAGACATACGACATATTGATTATTTGTGAATAGTTATGCAGGTCATCTTTGAATCGCCACCGGAAAAACTCTTTTAAAACTGCTTTGATCACCAAATAACACTTAAAATCTGATAACCTTCTACCTCCAGGTCCATGAAGTAATAGTTCCGAACAGGGACCCCCAAAGTGTCCTAACGTGGGACTTTGACGTCCTTCGTCACGACATCGCCTTCACCGTCTATCGCAGCGAGCATGAGCTCTCACATCCACCGGCTGACTCCTCAGGTACGGGTATGTTCTGTTTCAGGGTCTGGAGCTACCGCAACCTGCTCTATGGAAGTGCCATAGTCAGAGTCAGTTCAGCGGTAACAGATTGTGGACATTGTGTCTTAAAATTATAGTTTCCCCGCTACAATTTTAAAATAAAATAAAATTGTAGTTGAGAACTTTAAAGACCTTCAACAAATATTTAAGGTTTTAGTCAACTGTTCCATTTCTAAACTGTTTTACTTAAAGTATGAATAACTGGGCCATATTTCGTCAATATTTTATATCAACACATCCTTGTGCTCATTGTTTAGCGTATAATATTTGTTCATGATAACATTTCGTTTTATTTAGACAACCCACCAAATTATTTTCAGTCTACTCAACTTTTCTATTATTTTCTCATCACCTGCTTGTTTTTTGTTTGTTTTATTTTGCCCGTAACACCAGCTATTCATTGCAGCCCTGTGCGTAGGTGGCGGGGATGAGAACAAGTCTGTGTTGGAGCAGAAGGGATGGCGGGAGGGGGAACACTACCAGCGAGTGGAACCTACCCTTGTGTGCCATGATGGAGAGAGCATACAGGTATGATTGCAAAGCTACCAAGTTCAAAATATCGATTTTTCTTTGTATGCTCAAAATTGCCAAGCAACTACCTATAGCAACGTTTAACTACGACGCGAAGGCGGGTTGTCGGCACACAAACGAACTATTATTCGACCCATATGCTGGGTGCTAGGCACCGAAAGTGTTATCACTTTCTCTGCCGAGTTCGAAATTTATTTTTTTGTATACCCGAAATTGTCAAGACATCTATAGCTACGTATAGCGTCGACTCGGAGGCGGGTTGGGGGCACACAAACGAATTATTTTTCGACCCATATGCTGGATGCATCGCACCAAAAGTGTTGAAACAAGTCTGCTTTAAGACTTCATGGTAGGCCAAGGAATAAGGATAAAGGTAGGAGATGATGATAGTAGGCCACCTAGACTTGTTCTCATGCTGTCTGGTGCCTTATGTGCAGGGTTCGCACGTGATGCTGCAGTGCGGCAGCTACGTGCTGCAGTGGCGCTGCGACGTGCTGGACAGCACTCACCGCTCCGCGCAGCTCATGTACTTCCACGAGACCCTCACCAGCCATCACTACAAGTACGTATCTTCAGTAGACACAGTTCAAAGCAGTATGTTCCTTTGGCTTTTTATTATGCATCAGATTCCGCAACCCTAAGGGACCATCTCCACGAGTCATAGAATCGCGGCGAAATCATCTTCGTGCCTCGTATTTCTATACACTCTCGCTCACCACGATGCTCTCACTCGCGAAGACGATCCCTAACAAGGAAAGGGGATAAAACCGATGTGGCATATCAACCTGCCCGCCATTTTGTTTTTTTTTTTCGAAATCGCGGCCCACGATAAAAGTGGTATACGTATGGATGGAGACGAACAAAAAATGTCCAGTAACACGGTACCCTAAAGTGTCACGTTACCGAGATATTTGAAGGTAAAGATCGACAAATGTGTATAACGACAATCATTAAAAACAAAACAAAATGGCGGTGGGTCGATATGCTAGCTTCCATACAAAAAAGATCAAACCTCTTTAACAGTCAGTAGAGAAGTGAATTTGGCGTCAGTGTAAGTAAATTACCACTTGTCATCTTCAATTATCTCGCTATGAATGACTATGGCCGTCTTCAATCAATCTATTTATTGAATTCTTAAGGTCTTTATTTATACATATTTTAATACAAGCTGCTTACAAATAATCTTATTATATTTGTTCACAATTCGGGATTTATATTGTTACATAGGTAACATATACCTATAAAAACTTCAAAGCATGTTACTTAACTTATAACTTTGTTATTTTACTATGTGCAGCACATAATATTTACAATGTACAGTACATACATAATGTACAGTTTTAACCTATTTATCCATTTTATGTATTTGCCACAATTTCGGATGTTGTTCCCTTTCCCATTTTGTCTGTCTTACAATAAACACTAGGGTTCAAATGAAGATACATGTTGCGGAACGTGTCCCTTAACGACAAGTGGCTTCGAGACAATTGTCGCGGAACATTTTGCCGGCCACACTAGTCAGTGCTCATAAAAATGCCACCCGAGGAGGTTGTGGCTCTATTAGTGCTGCGTAAATAGTTATTATGTCGAGTGTGTTGAAACCTAAGAGAAAGAGCAGGTGGTGGATACGGAATTTCTTACTGCAACGAGAAAAAAGAGGTAAATACAGAGAGTATTTAACTCTTTTAGTGATCTCCGAATGTGTGACGGAACACAGACGCGGGACACGTGCGCTCGCTCTCGAGGCGGGGAGCAAGCAACATGCCCCGCGTCACGTACAATGTTGCGGGGCATGTTACGGGGACTATACAACGTTGCAGCGCACGTAAATTGAGTGTTCCGCGTCATATTGAGGTACAAAATGTCCTCTAGTGTATCCGGAGCTTAACACACAACTTTGAATGACTGAAGGTTTCCTATAAAACATCCATTTTGAACATTTTTTACCACGCTATGTTTTTTATAATAAGAATAGTCTTGTCATCCCCACTTCCCCTTTCTTCTGCCGGTCCTTATTTTCCATTACATCGCCACATTGCTCGCTCATCTTGTTTCATCAAATCATTCAGTGGAAACCTCATTTCCCTAATTACCTTTTTATTTTTTGTGACCCTGCAGTTTGGCAAAAACAACTTCATCGAGCAAGTCAGACCTCACACCCTCTCCTGGGAACACAAACTCGACATAGTATCATAGATTTAAATAATAAGAACAGCCATATCACAATGAATTACTAATTAACTAAGATATTGAAACAATCAAAGCCAATTAAAGTTGTGATACAATTTATTTATGATATTATGACCGTGTGTCAACCTGCCAAGAAAAGATAGGATAAGAAAAACCAAAAGTTGGTATTAAGAATTTCTGCTTTAATTGTCGATTCTTTCGCATGACGTATTTGACAGTCCAAACGGTTCACTTTAGATCCCAAATGCAACTCGAGACGTTGCGATTTCTCATCTATTATATAAGCATACATATTGTGTTACAATAGTTATGTCACATATCTTAAGATGCACATATTTCGTAAATCTGTCGTGCTATTACAATTTAATACGACTAATACGGAATGATAAAATGATAACTGATTTGATTTTGTGTGTTGTACTAATTTTGTATGTACTAAATAAATTATCTATCTATCTGCAAAGGATTTAAGTTGGTGGTCAATTTGCTCAAAAAATCGTTTCCCTAACTGAATACAGTGTGTCATGTCCCGTTACTGTCAAAATACTGAATGAAATAGCTAACCAAACCCATTGTCCACAACACCTAAGCCCACATTCTCTCCTCAGGGGTTCAATGTCCAGCCTGCAGTCAGGAACCAGCGGCTTCTCCTGCCTCAGCGGCAAGTCTGTGGCCAGCAGCTGCCCGTCCCGGTGATGTGAGCTCCCCGCGACGTACGCGCCGCCCGCCCTCGCGCGACTCTCCTAAGCCCCGGCTTAATGGCCAGTAAACTGGCTAAACAGTAAAGTGGCTTAATGGCTTAAACGTTCTGACACATCATGCAGGTGAATTGAACATGTTTGGTGTTAGATTTAGACTAGTAAGGAGACGTTATATATTTAGTTCAAAGTTATTTCTTGAATAGCTATCGGATTTGATATAGTTACGAATTTCATAGACTAATTGTAGACGCAGTTTTAGTAAAACTTTTTAGTTTTTAAGAATATTTTGTGTATTGTTTTATTTTTAATGCAATTCATTGGGTTAGGGATAAAGTTATAGTAAAATAATGTTTGAAAGATATATTTTTATTATAATTGACTATGTTTTATCTGTATGTATAGACAATCGCATAATATGCGGGCATTTCGGGCACCTGTGGGTAATGTGGATCAATCATAGAATCAGTTCTCGTAGACATCATTGCCCACAATGCTGTGCCGTCTCAATATATTGCATAATAAACTAATATAACACGATCTCATTGCGTCCCTGAAACACCAAGAAATATGTGTATATACTTGTATAGAAATGGCTGTATATAAAGGCATGTTCAGGCGGAGCGACATCTTGGTGAGAGAAATATAAATAAATTGTGATATCTATTATTTTCATTAGTTTAGTGACCTATTTGACGCTGAGTCGTGTTAAAAATGCTCAGAATGTTTTATTTTCAATCGAAATAACTAGTTTTTAAAAAGGTTTTAGGTAGTGTTTAAATTAAAATAACTGAGGACATGAACTACAGAGTACATCTCTGCCTAACCCTTTAAGAATTACTGGCGTGGCGTTATGTTAGAACTTTATGTAGACCTTGTCTCGTAGAAAATTAGTATAAATATTTTTAAACCAATGCAAATTCTTTCAATTGTAGCGGTTAAAAAATTATGGTAGCTCAATCTCGTAGTACAATTTTAATATATCATGCTGAGCATGAGGTCCCAAGTTGGACAAAGTCACGGAGTCTGGCATTGTGCGTGGTTGATGGCTTTAGACTCGCCCCCAATCACATGGGACTTCAATGTTGAACTAGGTGAAAATTAGACGTGCTGTTAGGTACGCCTCTGTTTAGCCCTTCGGGGATTACAGGCGTGAGGTTGTAACCACGGCGGTAGACCCTTCAACTATCGCTCCGCCTGAACAGCCATAACACACTGTGACAAATCCTACTTCTTATATAATATTTATCATTATCGTAGCCATATAAAACTAAATAAAACGGAACCAAACAAATTGCAATCTTCAACGAAGTTTATAAAGTCTATTTTTCAATATGTAGCGGAATATACGAATGAAAATGTTTGTATGTACATTTAATTGGTCGTAAATAACGCATGTTTATATACTTCAAGTATATGAAATTACAATAATTCTGTAACTATGTGGCATAATATTATATGCAGGTAACTTACAGCGTATTATTACAATTTCATATAGGAATATGAACCTGTAAGAGTATAAATAAAATGTCCACTATTCCATGCAATCGCATAATAATTTTATCTTTATTTACAGTTGTGAAGCTGACTTTTTTAAAATAAATAAATACTTCATTGTATAATTAATATTTAGAGAGGAGCTCGTGGCTTAATATGAACTGCCACTCGGGTCGGTCTTTAGGTAAAGCTGTGCTTGCCTAGGTCGGTCTGTGGATGGGTGACCGCCCGACATACCGAGTTTCCTCCGTGCCTCGGAAAGCACGTTAAGCTGTTGGTCCCGGCTGCCATATATAGAGCTTTGGCAGTCGTTACAGGTAGTCAGTGACCTGAAATTGACATCCAGTCTCACCAAAGAGTATCGTATTACCTAGTATTAACTGGGTTGTGGAGGTCAGATAGGCAGTCGCTCCATGTAAAATACTGGTACACAGCTGCATCCGGTTAGACTGGAAGCCGACCCCAACATAGGGAAAAGGCTAGGCAGATGATGATGTATAATTAATATTTAGAAGTAGAAATGGGTTGCGAATTCGAATCCCACCCGATGATCATTTGTGGTGTTGAACTCAAAAAGATTTGTAAATAGAGTTAACAAAAGTAGAATGGAATAGTATTAAGAATTTAATGCAATATAGGCTAGGAGTAGTCACGGCCTAAACATGCGTTATCTACGTTCATCAATAAATGTGCTAAAGTACCAGATATATGTATGTATAGCCAAATTAAATGCTCAGAATTATATGTAAGGAAACACAAAAGTGTCAGGTACAAAATTGTGTAAGGAAAGTGGCTTTTAGTCCAGGAGCTAGTTAAAAAGTGTCAAAATATATCTTAAAATATCAAAAAAGCTGCCTAATACTTCGTTTATTTTCTTATTTCTTTCTAGCTGGTACAAATATAACAGTAAAGAAGAATATTTTTATACACTACTTGTTCTCATATTATTGGACGGAACTCCTGGCCTAATTTAGCCAGCGTGTGTCTCATTTAGCGATAAAATAAATACAGAACATCGAATATAATAATCAAATTTAATAATACACCAACCATAATACTCTTATTTATATATTAAAATATTCACAAACTACAATTTACAGTATATATATTTACATTTATATATTTAATAATACAATCTTGACTACATTACGTATTTATCATCGTATATTCATTTTCTAGCTTTACTTTTAACATTTTTATAAATTATTCCTTTGAACAATCATATACTTATAAAATAAATACTATTACTATCATAATCTATTGGAATATAATACATAATCTATTTTCTTAAAATTAACTGCTAAGTCTTCGAGTTTTCGCTCAGTCTGGAGAATGCCTACTGACCTAGAGAATATAGATACAGCTGCCAAGATGAACTGGCTTGAATTTTCATTCAGGTCTGTGCTAATCTCGGTTCCTCTTCCCGGTGACCGTGGTTTGTCGTCGTTCCTAATCATAAATGCTGCTTACCTTCTTTTATCGCTGGATAGGGACACACGCTATATATTTTACGTGAAGCGTAAGGATTGTAACTCAATATTTGAGAGTGTTCGGTAGTGACGTCAGCATATATCTACTAACATATTGCACATATTTTTCCGTACATAATGATATATGTATAGTTTTATATAGTATCGTTAAATGTTGAAGAGTTATTCGGTTTTGGACGAAGAATACTAGATATTTGCTGACTTAAAATAAGAATAATAATAATCCATTTATATTCAGTTAACAAATTACCATGGATAAAAACTGTAACCGAAATTTATACATACTTAAGTACTAATAACATTTGTGTTTGTATAAGCAACTTATAAGTATGTCTGTGTCTTTATGAAATGCCGTTTCTTGTTGAATTTATCATTACCAGTGTTAACTGCTACGAGACGGAATAAGTGGTATTTTCAGCATAATCAGGGAAAGTAATTGTGAAGCATGTTGTTGGCCAATAATTCGTATATTGAAATTACAACTGTCCCTCACAAAATCAAAATATTTTAGTTCACATAGACCTACATGGGCACTTGTAAAACGTCGATAAAAAGGTACACGGTTCGGGTTGGTTGATTTCTATGGAGAAGAGCCGGCAAGAAACTCACATACTTGATACTTGTATGAAATGCGGCAAATTGACAAACAATAGGGATGTTTACTGACTAAAAAAAATATGATTCTAATTAGTCCGTCTGTTAGATTCTCGAAAAATATTGGATACGTATTTTTTGTTTTATCAAATCAATAAAAATTGACGAAGATAAAACGCGTCAAAGATTTGAGTGGGGGGTCGTGACGTCACTCACCGGTAAAAAATGTCATACTAATGTCTTAGAATATGACGTCACACGAGTTTTCAAAGCACTGTATTTGTTTACGTGAAAAAGGAAAAATACGTGTCCAACATTTTTTGGAAAACCATCTGATGGACTAATTACATTTTGTTAGTTAACTACCCAATTAACTTCCCCCCATTGTTTAGACGCAGCACATCAAGCTTCCAAAAACTCATATTTTCCCAATCAACCTTGTACCTAAATGCTTTAGCGATAAAGTTGAAATTCTATTAAAGAATTTTGATAGATTTTAGTAGCATAACCGAATATAATTCTTCGATTAAAATATCCACTAGTAAATATGCTTACTAAAACACAATTTCAAAATAACTATTATAATAATACAGTAGTGAAATTAGTAAGATTAAAACGCGTGTTAGTGACAAAATGGATTTATTATAAACTAATAATAATTATCAAAAAGAGTTCAGCTATTTATGAGGTTACATGGTCAATCTTTTTGGTTTTCCAAGTGCCTAAAACTTGTGGTACACATGCAATATTAAACTTAAATAGTCTTATAACTAAAATACAATTATTGATCACTTTTCACTTATTTCTTCTACGCCATTAAACCAAACCAACCTTCCAAGATGCATAGCAATAAAAAACGTTTTTAATATTGAAATTACCTATCAAGAAATTACTGATCAAGTCCCCACACAATTATGAACCTTACATTCTTGATACAAAGTTCATAATCAATCAGCACAGTAGTAATTATAGTTAAAATCAATTATTTTTCAATTAATGCTAGGTGGAATTGATATCTGATTGCGACGGTAGGTGGCGCTGTGTTGTTATGTAATCAACGGTTTTAATGAAGAAATCTTGCAGAGTGTAGTTACCTACATACTAATTAGTTAAATTGCTGCATATTATCCTTGGGTATGTACTTTTTTTCCATCTTTATTTATTTAGAGGCTTTTTCCTTACAGAGGTATGTCAGCCTCATCAGAGGGGGGGTATGTACTTGTATCGAATTTCTTTACTAAGTGAATAGACAAAGTAAGTACATATCGAATTTGTGGACACTTCTATACAATTCTAGATATACCAGTTAATTTTTTTTTTGTTTATATCTCTGATTACAAGGCTAAATTAAACTATCTAGCTCGAAACTCGACATTCAAATATTTAAACAATATAAGCACTTTAGTCATTCACTACAACGCAAAAAAAACTAATTTAATATTCTTAAAATATCGCCAAATCATTCCATAACAGTGTAACAGTTTTGTATAGTGCTGCCTACCTTCCGTTTCTGATTGCCTAATTAAATAGATTAGGTTATAAATTAAATGTTAGTTACAGTAAGAACACATTCAACCCCATTTATTTTTATAATTACCTAAACTTCTGATTTAATATCATAAAAGTTACCCATGAATTTAAACCCTGTTGGACCCATAAAAGTGATTTTTCTTTGAAAAAAAAAAATATCAAATGCAGGTTAGATTAACCTCACTACTTGGTATTCAGTATAGACCCTCAGTAGCTTACATTATATTTTGTATCTTATAACAATAAGGCTTAAACTGTTTGTCGAGTAGCTAGAAAAAGAGAGAGAGAGAGAGCCTGTAGAAAACAGTTTTCAGGTATCCTATTGGCTTTTGAAATTTTGATTTACAGACGTTTGAGTGTTGGCGTCCTAATCATAGCGATCGTTGTGCTCGTATGTTCTGATTCGCCGAACAAAGTGAAAGCGTCCTCAGACACGCAAAACGATCATTTTGGTTAAGACATGGCTTAAGATTTTTTTTGCAGGAACAGGGTGTAACTCTAACAAATCAATAAAATAAGTAATAATAATAATAAAAAAAACTTTATTTTTATAACAATGATGCAAACAAAAATAGCTTTAACACTATTGTAAATATAATGCATATCGCTTCAGCAAGTTTTTGGAATTGATATAATGCAGTTTAGTAATATTTTAATACAAGTAATAAATATTGTAAAATATTTGGCCGTTTGGTACAGGGATATTGTATTTATTTTTCCTTTGTTTATTATTTTAAGCACAAAACTGTGAAAGCAATTCAATTTTAGATCTGATTTAACGATTATTTATTTGTCATGTTATATATTTTTCTTATTATTTTCCTTTTGGATCATAATTTCTACTTGGTAAATAACAATTTTGTCTTAGAATTTAGTGTTAAATTCTATATAGCGAATAGTTTTAGTATCTTTAAAATCAGTTATTAGAACAATGTCAAAAGAAAATCTTACGAATATTAGAAGTTGTCTCGATTAATATTTTCAAATTGTCTACTACAACGTTCATACTGATTAATTAGTTCGTAAAATTAGTTGTGTGACGTAATCTTCTCGATTCTACTAAATATTTTTAGTCGCTTAATTTTAGTAGATTAATTCTATCGAGATCGACTATTTCTTATTTTTAAGTAAATGGAATTCTTTAGTGTTGTGAATGAGCAATTTATTTTATAATTATATAAGTCACAGAAATTAATCAATATGTATAAAAATATAAAAAAATGAATATGTAAGCGCGAAGTTGATCCTATCGAAGTGTTATTTATTTAAGGATTTCTCGTTAAGAACAATAAATATATAATGTTATTAGAATTTATTGAATAATTGAAATAAAAATCTAAATGATAAATGGATGTTGTCGTTTGATTTTAAGCCCAAAAATATTACAGTCAGATCCAACAAAGATGGCAAAAATTAGCTGTCAGAATTACAAACTGCAAAATGTTGTGGCTGGCTGGCTGAATGAAAAACAGATAAGTGTATCATTTCAAATCATTTGCCATTTTGAAAATGTGTCAGTTCCTTTTTAACTTAAAAAAACCGGTTGTTACGCTGCTACAATTAAATTTTAAAAAACATGGTTTTCAATTGTGGGTTAAAAAAGGACAGACTAGACTGAATGAAATAAATGTATTGATTTGTTCAATATTGGCTCTCAAGTCAGGATTTCATGGAGGAAACTAATGGGAAAATTCAATAACTTTGCCCCAATAGGAGTTCGAACCCAGTACCCCTGCTCCGTAATCGCACTTGTGACGACTAGACCACCCACTGCTAGTCAAAGGCCATTCTATGCAAACCCTCTAGGTATTTATCCTCCTCCCTTTTTCAACATTTTTTTGGAGACGGCCGACATGTCTTTCTTCTCTATTAGCCGTTATCTGAAATCGCGATCATATTTCAAACAATTCATTCATCATTCTTTCGGTCTACCCATGCTATCCTGATGAAGCCACAAAACCTTCTAAATCATCTTCCTCGTTCTTCCCTGAAAAGAGGGAGTCAAGATACTTGTTTTCTTCGAATCCTCATGAGTTAGGAAGACAGAGGTGTACCTATAAAAATTAAAATACATAACTAATTATCACCAAACAAGTATATTTATATATATTTCTCTCAAAACGGTGAAGGAAAAACATCGTGAGAAAACCGGCATGTCTTAGAACCAAAAAATTCGAAGACATCTGACATCTGCCAATCCGCACTGGGTACGCGTGGTGGATTATAGCCCATCCCTCTCCTAGAGAAGAGGCCTGAGTCCCTGCAGTAGGAACATTACAGGCTGATGATGATGATGAAGTATATTCCACACAATGCAGATTGATGTTTTCAGATGGGCTGCGGGTTGTTCGAAAGAGATACCGCGGCCTCGGACACAAAGGGCTAAGAAGGAACATGGTTGGTTTTAAGTCCGTAAATGATGTCCGCGATTTGGGGGTGGGAAATCATCAAATAACCCCTCCCGCTATCGGGCAAAGCGGAAGGGAGTGTCAGACTTCTACTCACTAAAAACCACCCATGTTCCTCCTTAGCCCTTTATGCCGAGGCCGCGGTATCTCTTGCAAACAACCCGCAGCCCCGACGGAACCCTGTCCCCTAAACTAGGTTAGGCCTATATCTAAGTAGGTATGGGTAGTGTCCGGCTATGGGAGCCGATACCTTGCATGCTTGTTTAATTAACAAGCCAGAACGCGGGGAATGGATAACCGATGGGGCCGAAAGGAAGACGTTGCATTAGAAGGGGTCCCACTAGATAAACCCATGACTTGGAGGAGGTTGTGGGGATCCGCTAGATGCGAGTCGAACTGGACCGCGACTCTAGGGGATGTCTATGTTCAGCAGTGGACGTCTTTCGGTTGAAATGATGACGATGAGAGGTGCTAGTGGACTGGGTCAGGTGAGTGCAGTCTTGATCGTGTGGTAAACCTTAAGAATGTGAGAGTGAGTTAGTGGAAGAGTAAATGGTATAAGTCCTATGTTATGTACTACCTACAGAAAAATTACAAGGAAAAACACATCATAATTTTACAATTTGAGACCACTATACCAAAGTAATAAAACCGGCCAAGAGCGTGTCGGGCCACGCTCAGTGTAGGGTTCCATAGATAATAAAATATTATGTAAACGAAGTTAAAAAAAAAATACGGGCAAATGAAACTTGACCTCTGGATTGTATAGGCGCTCATACGATTCAGGGACCAAATTATATTGGTTAACTGCAGTTTCCATCTGTTGTTTCCATCCAAGTTCAAAATAATTTTCCTAGAAAGTCCTTATAAAGTTCTACTTTTCAGATTTTTTTCGTATTTTCTAAACTTATGGTTCAAAAGTTAGAGGGGGGGGGACGCTTTGTTTTTTACTTTTGGAGCGATTATTTCCGAAATTATTGACATTATCAAAAAATGATTTTAGTAAACCCCTATTCATTTTTAAATACCTTTCCAACAATATATCACACATTAGGGTTAAAATTAAAAAAAAAAACACTTCCCACTTTACATATAGGGGGGCTACCCTAATAAAACATTTTTTTCCAATTTTTATTTTAGCACTTTGTCGGCGTGATTGATACACATATTGGTCCCAAATTTCAGCTTTCTAGTGCTAACGGTCACAGAGATTAAGCGAGGACGGACAGACAGACAGACATGGCGAAACTATAAGGGTTCCTAGTTGACTACGGAACCCTAAAAAGCCGAAAGCTCGATAACAATCGTTGCCCAATGCGATATTAAAATACATCTAGCAGCAAATCTTTATGCGATAACACCGGTTTATGGACTGTAAATAAAATTCTAGTAAATAATACTTTTAGTAAAACCATGTAGGGCTGCACGCTTATTGTAACGCTTGGCCGTGGTTAGAATGCTGCTGTCTTGTTTTTTTTAATACAAGTTTCATGAATGTTAAGCATCAGCGCCCTCTCGACTATATAATTCAAGATCCATGCAACACTAACTCTGAATTTGTCAGGGAATATTTTAACCTTAACCAGTGCCTCAAAACGCTTATTAACACAACAATTAACACCATCAAGAAATGCATTTAAGACAGCTAAGAATAAGTACAGTCCTAACGTAAAAAAGACGTAAGACAGCCCCCAAAACCCCTGCCCCTCACCACTTGGGATCTGCAGGCCGATCCATCCTTTATTGTCTGTGATCTCATAATTGACCTCCAAATCGTGTTTGTTAAAACTCTATTGGATATAATTGAAATAGATATTTTATTAATTATTCATCGAGGCTTTCTAAAGGTAAACAACGGTGAAGGAAAACATAATGAGGTAACCGACATGTTTTAGAACCAAAAATTCGAAGACATGTTACATCTACCAACCTGCACTGGAACCGCATGCTGGATTATATCCTATTCCCTCTCATAGAGATGAAGCCTGGGTCCCAGCAGTGGAAACATTATATAGGCTGATTAAGCTTTCTAAAGTCTTTGAAATCCTTGACAATCTTAACAGACAGTTAGGAAGTCACCATCCTCATGGACGCGGAATGGGCTAGCGCTGGCCAGAAGCCTGCTTCATATCTACTGAGTAATAAAAGTGATAAGTGTTGTCACTCCCTTAGCTAGACGTCAATTGAACCACCTGTACTGTAGGGACAAACCCGTCCCACTATACTCAAACCACTGTAACTCCTGAGAGCCAGAACCAACAGTGGTAACCACCAGAAAAGCAATGAGACACTGGAGTTCGACGAAGTCCCAGAGAAACAATTTAACTGTCTTGGATCCCGTAACGAAACTATTCAGAAAAGATTAGCAGAGGAGTAGGAAAAGCATCACTTTCTTTCCTTTTCTTTCATTAGGTGATATATTATAGTGGAACGCAGGATTTGGATGATGAACCATAATCATGATGATCTTACTATACAGGATGTAAATCAACCCATCACACAGCCGTCAACCAAGTACTCTGAACATCAAACTAAGACCCTTTCAAAAACCCCCCTTTCATCAAACTTTGACCCCCAATATCTCTGTAACTAGGAGGTTCCCAGGTATGGTCTAGAACAAAAAAAATGATTTCAGTGGTGGGGAGAACAAGTGCCCTTCGTTTGCGTTTAGGATTTATTTGATAGTTTAAAAATATTCCTGTGAACTAGAACTACCAGTGGTTTCATTTATTGTCGTATTGTCGGCACCATCCTGTATATATAGGGTGTAAAAGTACCCTATATTAGGGTCAAAGTTCCAAATTTTTAACAGCTGTTTTTGTAAATACTAGTTTTTCAGGTTATAACTTTACTTAAATTACCTCCATGACCCGTTTACTATTCAAAGCATCCACTAGCACAATGTTTTAACATTGCTACATTGAGTTTTACCGTAAAATGTGATTTTAGACCCAAAAAAAAAGTCGTTTCCCAGCAAACATTTTTGCGTAGAACTAAGTACCCCTAGTTTGATGTACAGAATGCTTGGTTGACGGCTGTGTAATGGGTTGATTTACACCCTGTATACTACTAAATTCTCAACTAAAAAAATGACAAAGCCGGCCCAATTACTGTACCTAGTATAGAACCAGATCTACATAACCACTAGAAACCAACATTAAGATGACAACACAAATTAAGATGAAAATAGGCGTGTAGACGCACATTAAAAGTAAATAGGTACTCTTTCCTGAATTTCAATTATCCAAGTAACTGTACCCCGCGTATTTAATATCTTTACACAAATATACCTAAGCGTATGTGCTAGCAACTATCACAGTGAAATTTATTACTGCAAGCATACTTTAGAGTATGAAATATTTTATAGCCCTGATAAGGCGCGGATAATTTTACGCCATGAGAAAATTCGCGTTTCTTCTATATTATTGAACTTTGTTGTGTTACGCAAACGGAAAAGCATAATTTCTTTACCTACTTCTTGTTGCTTCAAGGTTTGATATGTGTGTTGTAAGATGTAGGTATTTAGTCAGTAGAAGTCTGACACTCCCTTCCACTCCACCCAGAGCGGGAGGAGTCATTTCATGATTACCAACCCTTCAAAAAAAAAGATGTAGGAACTGATAATGGCAGTTTGTCTAACCGGGTCGCTAAAACTCAGATCCCAACTCCACCCGTGTAAGGTGCGTGGGTAGAGATGGCATATGGCGCATAGATATATTAGATAGACGCGTAATGGGAACGGGAATTCCTGTTTCACAGATACAGAATAGATGACCTTATTGGCCCTTAGATGGGCACTCTCTCAAAAGTTTTCCTTCAACGACCACAGCTTACCATTTAAAGGGTGTTTGAATGTCATGAATGGCTGGTTGGTATTTAGAAACATGGTTTGTGAGCTAAGCCACCACATTGCTAGGAGACATCAAAAAACCGGTTAAGTCTGAGTCGGACTCTCGCATGAAGGGTTCCGTAACATCGTAGCAGGATAGCCCAATTTAATTTGTCTAATTTGTTGTCAAAGTGGCAACATATTTTGTGAAAATTAAATGGTTCACCTATCGAATCATGAGATACAGCCCACTGACAGACAAACAGAACGTCGGATGGACGGACGGACCACGGAGGCTTACCAATAGGGTACGTTGGATATACCCTTCAGCTGAATCGTAAAAATGAGCATGGCAACAACCAAGACGACGTCGTACGGAACGCGAACGCGCCGTCGACAAGGCCTGTCGAAAACCTCTGAGTTTGTCGAATAGGTGTTGAAAGTCTGTTACCGGGCAAAGCTGGTGCGGGTCGGGAAATTTCTACTACTAGAACTTTTAATATGAGGTTTTGGGACGACTCTGAAACGTTTGGTCTAGTGGTCACAAGCACTACTGCTGAGCATGAGGTTCGATTCCCAGGTCAGGCAAGATGTTATTGGGATTTCCATCATACATTTCTCGGTAGCAGCCACGGGGCTTGGACCCGGTTGATAACAATAGGTCGCCACATGGGACTTAAACATAACTGCCAAAATGTGGGTGTACAATTAGGTACACCTCTGCCTAACCCTTCGGGGATTACAGGGGTGATGTTATGTGCATGACTGTAGCCAATACTGGCTGTTCTTACATCAGTCAGTGACTCAGTGTACACTAGGCCTAACAACAGCCACACACGAAGCGGCTCCACAAAGCTCAGAGAGCCATTATTGTCCTCAACAGATTCAAGCTGTTAAACCCGAGCTTACAATAAGCATCGTATGTTCAAACAAAAGTGTTAGCACGCCATGATTCCTTGTTACTTAGTACCACAACAAATAAATATGTTAATTATATTTAATTGCTTTTGAGTTAATTTAAATCCTTACGTTGGTGGGAAAGTATTTGTACTTTCATGTTTACCAACATCTCTAGCTGCTTACGAATAAGAGCTATGTTTGTGACTAAATATAAGTACCAACTTAAAAAGGTTCTTAAAAAACACTACCTGTCATTGTGTCCATAGCAATTTTCCATTTACTGTAAACTCCACTGTTATAACTGTAAATCTAATCTAATCTACTGTAAACTCACCTTCTTTTGTTTTTTGTTAGCTATAGTATGTAATTAAAATCGAAATTTGTTATAATCATAAATTATTGTGAAACGATAATAACTGCCGACAAAATGTTTTGCAGTTTGGCAGACTTTTTATATTTTATTGTTTAACAGATTTTGAATAAATAAAAAATAAAAAAAACTATTTATTTCTGAAGTTTTAATTTATTAAGGTAATAACATAACTTCAGGCCTGTAATCCCCGAAGGGTTAGGCAGACATGTGCCCATAAGTACAAGCCCACCACACTATTCCAAAACCACTGTGACTCCTGAAACCCTGAATCAACAGTGGCAACCACTAGAAAAGCACCGAGACGATGAAGATCGACGAAGTCCCAGAGAAACGATTTAACTGTCTTGGATCCCACAGCGAAATTAATCAGAAAAGAATAGCCTATAAGTGCACCCACATTTCTCCAGTTACGTCCCATCAGTCCCATGTAATAGGAGGCCTATTGCCATCAACCGCGCACAAATCCAGGCTCTGTGACTGCTACTGAGAAATTCCTTGTGGAAAAGCCCAAATATACTTTTCCCGACCCGGTAAAGGTACAGAAGTTATGAAGAAGATTTGGAGGAGATCCATTGCTATACGATGAAAGGTCGGGACTGAGGTCTAATGGTTTAGAGCAATATTGGAATACAATTATTTTCAGAAGTCTATCTATAGAATCAGGTCGAAAAGACATGGCGACCGACTGGCCGTGTTATCCCAACTCTTATTTTCAAAATGCTGACTTAGAAAGCCAGCTTACAGCAAATATAAAAAAAGAAGCTTTGCTCAGAATCAATAGGTACTCGTTTACCTGATCCCTGTCCATTCAAAGGTTGTGTGATTATTCTGATTAAGTTATAGGTAATATTGTTCCCACCATGCAGCCATAAAGCATAAACCACGAACACTATGGTCACTCTAAGTAGCCGATACCTATTTACCTACATACTTACAAGAAATAAAACATAGTAAGTACTCTCCTAGCAACAAGCCCTTTAACGGTTAGTTTGTGTTCCATAACCCAGTTATACGAAACATTTACGACTTGCATTGTGGTAAGTCAAGCATTTTTAGAATTGTACTCGATAATTTCTGCCAATAACTTGTAATACTTAAACCTGTTGTAAAACACTATGTGTGTTTTAGTGCCCAGTCCACACTAGTGTACTATTGTGGCACTAAAAGAATGACATCAATATTTTAAGTTATTTATTGGAGGCGCTTGTATTTAAATAAAAGCCGCTCGGGTCGGTCGGTGGATGGTAGACTCATTACATTCCGAGTTTCCTACGTGCATCGGAAAGCACGTTAAGATGTTGGTCCCGGCTGTCATTCAATTTTCTAGAACTTTGGCAGTCCCGAAAGTCAATCAGTCGAACCAATGGGTTTCGTATTAGGTACCAATTTGGGTTGTGGTCTTGTAGAGGCCTCCATGTCGAAGACTGGGTATTCAGATGCTTTCGGTTAGACTGTAATCCGCCCCAACTTCATCATCACAACAATCATAAGATGATCATCAGATCATAAGTTATTTATTCTAATCACACTGAGAATCACCGGTATTTGAACTTCATAATTACCGACGATCCCCCAAAAAGCCAACCCTTCACCATTTCCTACTGTTTTATCTGGGGAGAAGTAATTCCCCAGCATGTCTTCGGGTCATAGAAACAATATTAATGACTTGAGACTACCACAAAAACTATTTTGGTCACCAAGTCCCGCAAATTCCTAACAAACATTCTACCAGCCATAGAAACTGGTTCCTGCAAAAGTGCAACCTACATGGACAAAATTGATGGTACAGCAACTATCCTACTGAATACGTGGTACTCGCTTGAGCGTCGAGGTCTCTTCCACCATGTACTTCGAACCCAAGTTTGTTGTAGCAAGGACAATCTGATCTAGTGGAGACCCACCCACCCACCCATAATTATTTATTTAAACTTTACGCACAATAGTGATACATAGGTGGACTTAATGCCACAAGGCAAAATGCAAGGCAAGGCATAATGTGGTCTGTCGAGGCTGCGGGTTGTTCGCAAGGGATACCGCGGCCTCGACATGAAGGGCTAAGAAGGAACATGGGTGGTTTTTAGTCAGTAGAAGTCTGACACTCCCTTTCGCTCTGCCCAAGAGCGGGAGGGGTTATTTGATGATTTCCCACACCCCAAAAAAAAAAAAAAGGCATAATGTGGTTATGTCCAACAATTGACGGGGACTTAATATCCTGTTTGGCGTCTACAGGTGATAGAAACTAATAGATGCATGTGTCAATCTTGGTAACCAGATTCTGCTCTGAAGCAATTAAGATTGCCTTAGATACGCCAAACAGAAGAACATCGGTATGTATGGATAACAGGAAAGTATTGTAAGGTTTTATACCTTTCGAACAATCTTATATTATGTCTGGCTATTTTACATATAGGTACGCCTGACTGCATTCAGGCGCTCAAAGTATTTTGAAAGAAAACAATTTAGAAGAACAAGAGTTGGTTGGTTCTCATGGTTATGTCAGTTCTATCTTAGACATGAGAATGTTTGGGTCATAATTTAAAACTCAGATGAATCCAAAATCTCTGTAAGCCTTTTACTTAAATCGAGCACAGCTCAGATACTGTTACATTACAGTAGGTACTTAGAACAGAGGCATATCATATATAGCGCCTGAAAACTAAGAAAAACGTTGAAAAATAATGACTTATGTATGATCATGGATATCACACAACAACGAACTTTCGTTATAGAAATATTAATAAAACCCCTCCCGCTCTTGGGCAGAGCGAAAGGGAGTGTCAGACTTCTACTGACTAAAACCACCCATGTTCCTTCTTAGCCCTTTATGTCAAAGCCGCGGTATCTCTTGCGAACAACCCGCAGCCCCGACGCAGCCCGGAATTATGTATATGATCCTGCTAACTTTCACTAAAAGCATAGTAGATTGAGCAGCAGTGGTAGAGGCTCATGACATTAAAAATATGTAATTTTTAGGGCTTGTGTTGGACTGATTTATAAATATTGACGAATCCACGCTCAAAGATCGTGTACTTAGAGATCTTTACGGACCATTTTTTGCTGAAACACGCAGATTATTTAAACATTAAAGAAAAACTCGTACCAATCGAACTTCACGGTTCGCAATATTTACAAGGCACAAAGGATTACAAGTAGTACCTATAGTTATAGTGCAATTAACCTATTTCCAGTACCCATAAACCATATACCTATAGCCCTAAAGAAAAGAACAATAGAGGAAAAGTACAAAACATCACGCCCCGCCAACATTTGGCTTAGTTTCTTACAAAAACTGAAAGACTGAAACATGTGGGCAATAAGTACTCCAATCACCTTGAGTTCATGTTTAATCAAGATATTGACATTAATTCTACACATTTCCATTAATCTTCCGTAACTAATATACGAACGAAGAAAACTAACAAGAAAAAACTTTTCCACAACCTTTTTGGATGCACGAAATGCAGAAAAAAAAAGAAAATTTGGAAAATTCTGAAATTACCTGTTACCTGTGCACGGAAATAAAAAAAATACAGCCAATCAGAGCGACTCACGTGTGGCCGCGTCTGCGTCCGATTTCGTCCCGGATTGTGTCCATGTCCGGTGTTCCTTGTCCGTCGAGTTACGACGCGAGGCGACTCGAGCCGGGGCGAACAAACTTGCTAACAGATAAATAGTTTGCTCAATCCGCTCGGGTCGTCTCGCTGTCATGTATTGTGACGTCACTGGCACTCGCTGCGCTGCGCACGCGTCGACCGCCACACAACTACTGCTTCGAAACGTAGTAGAGTATGCACAAGTGTTTTCTGAAACAATTCTAAAGGAGTTTTCTACTATTACTTTTGTAATGTTGTAGGTTAAATGAAAGTTGGACGTTTTTGAAATGGCTGTTTCCGTGAGTAGTTTTTTGTAGGTACCTAGGCACGGTTGTCTACATAAAAGCGGCGTCGTTGCGGCTGCTTCAAACTTCAAAGCTTCCTTCACCTAAAGCTGTGTTAGAAAGCCGGTTGTTTCAATACTTTAACAGCAAGTACCTCTCAACAAGAGGTCAAGATTATGTAAATCTGATAGTAAAAGCGGTTTTCAAACATTCCATAGACTGGGAAAACTCACAATGTCTGGAACGCTGCAATATATTGTTAAAAATGGTTTTCACATTCACGACATTTGAATTATGAAGATCAAGCACCAAAACATTTTCTAATAATAATGAATTTACCTTCCCTCGTACACCAACACAACCCGCAATCCTGAAAGTTATAGTCACTGACCAATGACAAGTTTCTACGCGCAGATTCAGCTGCTACGAATTTGCTCTGTGCTACGCAGCCGGTCCTCTCGCGTAGCAGCGAGTTATATTGCGCAGGTTCATTTGCTAAGCCTTTCATTGTGCTCTTTCGTGTAAGGTTTCCGTTTTTACTAGAATATGTGTGACTGCGAAGAAGTGGTCGTCAAGTTTCGTTATATTTAGTATTAACCTAGGCATTTGTAGAAACAAAGACAGGTCCGATACTTCAGGGTCCGATGAAGCTAGAAAATAATCTGCGAGGAAAATGTCCTCAATGATTTGAGATTTTGGATTACCGCTTTTTGTGGAAATGGGTTCCTTTTGAAGTATGTGCGTAATGGTGTACCTAACTGTGATGTTAAACAAAAAAGTTTGCAGTTTTAAAGAAGATGTAGTGACACACATTTTAAAGAGTATGCTTGGATGGATTGGTTTTATTGCGAGAATGACAAAAGGTATATTCCTAAGGCAGACGTAATTGATAAGCGTGACAACGCCTTGGTGAGATTTTTCAGAAAAGTCGGGTGCTTTAGTTCACGAAACCGTCGTACGGATATGAACGTGAATGAACGAGTCAAAATTCTACGCATGGATCGTTGCAGGTAGCGTTTGTTGTCCTAGTCTCTAACTCTCTACCTATCATCATGGGAAAAATCCCTGTGTTTATTTTGTGTATGTATGTGTATGTCGAGAGTAGCGGTGGCCCAGTGGTTGCGGCGTATAACTTTGTGTAATTTAATTCATCACCACTGCTCTCAAAAACGTTGCAGGAAAATATCATGAGGAAATTGGCATGTGACATCAACCAACCCGCACTATGCCCACGTGGTGTATTTCCTTATTGTCTTCTAAGTCATTCCCTCTCATAGAGAGGACTAAGGAAGTCTGTGTCCCAGCAGTGAGAATATTACGGACTGTTGATAACATGTGTCCCACGTACACAAACTAAACATTTTCTAGTCCGATGGTACCTCCAACCTAGCCATTCCACCAAACCCCCTACATTCGCACTAAACCACGACAGACGCGCAGGTAGGCAGCGAGTAGCGACCCACATACTGCGCCTGCGCCGATCGAGCGCTTTATCGAGTGTTGATAAAATTTTAACGGCTCCAGCCCTCGCGGATAAGCCTACACCGTGAAATCGACGCCTGCGCACCTAATTACTGAACACGATATTTGTGTCAAGTGTGATTGCTGCCTTTATAGGTTTTCTATTAGGTTTTTCAGGCTTGAGTTTAAGTTTAAGTGGAATTTGTGGTGTTTTTGTGGGGTAAGCAGTACAAAGGTTGTCACATATTAAGTCATTTTTTTTATCATTTCAGCCAAAAGACGTCCACTGCTGGATATAGGCCTCCCCCAAATAGGGAGGGGTTTTGCCATAATCGCCACGCTTTGCAGGCGGGTTGGCGATCGCGGTATGGTTGTTACGAAGGCACAGAGAACGCTGCTGCCCATTCTCTGGTAAGTCCCTTAGTCGCCTCTTACAACACCGACGGGAAGATATGGGATGGTGCTATTTTTTACGTCCGACACCATACGGAACATATTAAGTACATCATTCTAAATGGAGTGTTCAGAATGATGTACCAACATATAGATTTTTTATCCTGCTCGTCCTGCACAACCTGCACTTTTCAGGATTTACTCGAGGCAAATGTTAGAGCTATGCAGGTGGGTACATACTGGTCTAACACAATTTGAGGTCATCGACACGCCGGCCGCGGGGGGCACTCCGGGCGTCGGGGGCCACGTGATGGCTTCCGGCCACCGTAGACGCGGGCCTGTGGACGGTGAGTGATGGGCTAGCTCGCCGTCCGTCCGTCTTATGACGACGACAGGCCGTGTCGACGGCGCGTTCGTGTTCCAAGCGCGCCTCAAAGAGATGCCAGCAACATGGAAGGGGCCCGCAAGGGCCGACGCCCGTCGGGGCTGCGGGTTGTTCGCAAGAGATACCGCGGCCTCGACATGAAGGGCTAAGAAGGAACATGGGTGGTTTTTAGTCAGTAGAAGTCTGACGCTCCCTTTCGCTCTGCCCAAGAGCGGGAGGTGTTATTTGATGATTTTCCACCCGGAAAAAAAGCACTATTTCCTAACATAACAAAAATCAGCATTCTTAGCATAAGCTCACGCACTTTGGAACTGCCACGAAGTATGATTCCTTTATAGTTCTTGAATCAGGTTATAGTCAAAGAATCAAAAGGATAATTATGTAATTTTGTTGTAAAATTCTCGGATAACAGATCCTGGGTTCAATTCCCGGATCGGGCAAAATGTTTTTGGGCTTTTCTATCAGGAATTTCTCAATAGCAGCCACGGAGTCTTTATTGGTGCCCGGTTGATGGCACCACCACTTACATGGGGCCTGAACATAACTAGCGAAATGCGGGTGTCCCATCAGGTACCTACACCTCTGCCACACACCACACCCCACCTCTCACATCATTGATATTGTTTGTAAAATGTTTGTTCTGTTTAGCGTGCAAATCATACCTTTATTTTTTTTATCTCATAATAATTGTAGTACTTTAGTGATTTCAAGCACTGTTTATTTTATTTTTTTATTTATATACCTCTGTACTTAATATTAATGCTGTCTTGACTTTCGTACGTTTTTTTTCACGGATAACCACTGAAAATCAGCGCTGTGCTGAGGGTCCCCATAGCACAGCTCCATGCTGAGTGGTAACCTGCTTGTCGCAGTCACGACGTGCAACTTTCGTTTTATTTTCCTTTCTTGTATTTTTTTTTATATTTGTCATGTGTTGTATGTGTACCTATTGCTTTTTTATTGTATTATTGTATGCTCGTCATGTTTCTGCGACAAATAATAAATTTTTTGTTTCTTTCTTTTTTCTTTCTGACGCACCCTTTGGGGATTACAGGTATGATGTTATGTGTGCTCGGATAGTAGGTATATTATGTCGCTACTGTAGTGTGTTGGTGTCAATGTACTTATTTACTTAATCTATATTTAGTCAGCTTGACTTTTGCTTCATCGACGTGTACACAAAACACACAAACCTGGTTGTAGGCATAGACGACGAACCATGGTTGTTATTTACATAATATCACGCCTGTAATCCCCGGAGAGTTAGACAGAGGTTAACTTACCTATAGGACACTTACATTTCGTCACTTATGTTTCAGTTCCATGTAAATACTAGGAGGCAAATCCAGACTCTGTGGTTGCTACTGAGGAATTCTTGAGGGAAAAACCCAATAACAGTTTGTTTGACCCGGGAATGGAACCCTGAACCTCATACTCAGCAGTCGCGCTTGCGACCACCAGACGAACTCTGAAACGCCTATGCAAAACCAATAGCACTTTGTTGTAATTTGACTAGAATAGTTTGATTAGGCGCTTTAACATTTTATGAAGTTGATTGTTTTGTAGTAGTATTTGGGCACTGTATGTGTTTGTGTCTGTCTGTCTGCCTATGTGGTTCGCTGCCTGTGTGTAGTAAGTTCTGATATATCTTCTTTAATATTGGTTTAGTTCGTCTAATTTGTATATTTATTCAGTTTTGATAATGGTTGATTTTCATTCAATTTTCATCTTTCATTATATTCTTGTTGTGATGACTACCTCATTGGTCTAGTGGTCGCAGGCGCTACTACTGAGAATGAGATCTTAAGTTTGAATCTCAGGTCGGACAAAGTGATAGAAAACGTAACAACCAGCACGCGTAGTATGGCGATTATTATCTCTATTCTACCAAGAATAGACAAAGCTTTTTCCATACAATTTGACATGAAATTTTGCTACAATCTGTCATTTTGTCAATTCTTGCGTCGTCAAAACCCGTTTCTACGATGGCACGCTACGCGTGCTGGAGCCCGGAGTCGTGCGCAATACGTGGATGGCAATAGGCTTGCCTCCTATTTCATGGGACTAAACATAACTAGCGAACTGTGGGTGTATGGTCAGCAACAGAAGTAGCTTAACTGTACAGGACTCCAACTATTATTTTTAATGTTTCAAAAGATAATATTCCTTACTCTTCACTAACTTGTTAGTAACGAGTAATCATCAATCAACATAGTATAAAACAAAGTCGCTTTCTCTGTCCCTATATCCCTATGTATGCTTAAATCTTTTAAACTACGCAACGGATTTTGATGCGGTTTTTTTTAATAGATAGAGTAATTTGACCGACATACATGCGAGTGAAGCCGCGGGCATCAGCTAGTATCTAATAAGTTTTTATTAAAAAACCCGCTTTGAATAGTGTTAATCTACTACTGATGCTAACTGGTAGTATAGGTACACAGCTGCTTACTCTTCGGAGATTACAGGCGTGATGTTATGTGTTGTGGTGCTGACAGTCGCACGGCAATTCATTAAAGTGTACTGTGTAGGTGGGTAGGCAGGACTGAATGGACTCAACGCTAAAAAGTGTTAGTCAGTGCTGTGATTAATCAAACCACTACCCACCTAATGACTGATGTCCTTTGTTCTAAAAATATACTTGTTACACTTAATATAACCCTATTTATTATTAAATTGTAACTTATTCTTAATTTTAGTTTTTGATTGGAGACATTTATAAATTTTACATTTTCCTTCTTAGCCCTTCATATCGAGGCCGCGGTATCTCTTGCGAACAACCCGCTGCTCCGACGGGAGGTTCATCACCCTAAGCTTAGTACAGGTAGAATTATATGATGGTATACTACGTGACAAAGATTCTTGGAAAATATCATAAAGTGACGCACTATTACTTGCATCAACTATTTTTAATAAAACAATCTCATTTTTGCGCAAACGTTTCATTCTATATTTTTACTTTCACAGCTATATTGAGCATGTTATCTGATAACATTGTTAAACAATGCATAAACACTGTTCCCGTTTCTAGGGAGTAAATAACTATGCACTTAACTAGTGAGGCGTGGAATACAAAAAGGTCCATTCTTTTATAAATCTTACTTTCATCTTTTTTGTTGCCCAAGTTACCCCGGCCTCTTTATTCTAATAAATTGATGGCATAACCCGCGTTGTGGCTCACAATGGAGGGCTTTACGATCAGTTAGTGATGTTAACTGAAATATTATCCTATAAAGGTCAGTTGGGAGTTCCGTCGCACTGACCACGGCGACGACCGCCAGAGCGCACGTTATCAAACCAACACGCTGACGCTACACCTCTCTACACAAAAATCTCAAACGGGAATACCGGATACCGACGCAGTGCTAAGAAAATACAACCGTCTCTTTCTAACACATTGTGAAACACCCGCTTTCTTGTCTTCCATCCTTGTTCTCAACCGCGAAGCGATATCGCGCTATGCTTATAGTTAGAAATATGTAACTGAATAGTTTACTTTTGTGTGTAGTTTTGCCAAGTTGATGTCGTTCGAAATTAGAATCGCTGCATGTTCGTTGTTAGTAATGTGTGAAGTGAATTGAAACTCATTTTTACGTGAGCATAGTGTTCGGGAGTTTTTTTTATTGTGCAAAGTGTAAAATGCGTTCGGCCGTGCGATGGCGCGGAAACAACACATATTTTAGATTCCAATAATGATCGAAAGTTTGTGATTTTTACGGATTATTTATGTGCTGTGTTTATAGATAACAGTGATTCTTATTGTGAAAATGTTCAACGGGAGATTTTCTTTATTTAACGTAAGTTGTTAATTTTAATTTAATTTTATAGTATTTTTGTTAGGTAGTAGGTACCTCAATTGTCGGATAAATTAAATATTTCTTAATAGTCAATTTATTACCACTGAGATACATTTCAACGAGATAATGCAAATATAAATAAGTGTTATCAAATATTTTCCCTGTAAGTAATTGTAACTGTGACAAACAAAGAGCTGGCAGGGAGCCAGAATAACACTTTAATTTTATCATTCGTTATGGCGAGTGATCAATGTATGTAAAACATTGGAAATATTATGATAATTTAGATTGCAGTTAATTAAGGGAATTTAGTTATTAATCAAAAATTCAATACATCAACAATATTTATTGAAGAAAATTCTAGAGGAGTAGAGGTAGGTAGATCTTTAGTGCAGTTTTTGATACAGCATTTGCAAGCGTTTGATTCTGTAAATTGTACATTGAGGTAAAAGAAAAAGGAAAATATATATAATATTCTTTTTCCTACACACTTCTATGAATCCCAAATTAAATTTAAGATAGAAAATCTTACTTGGTTTGTTGGATTCTGAGCAACTATATTTGCATCAAAATAATGTCAATAAATTATTGAATATCGTTTCGTCAATACACATTGTAAAAACTGGGTAAACATATTATTTGTTTTACTAATGTATGTTTAGACTTAACTAAAGCATTTGACACAGTGAATCACATCCTAATTAAAATCCACGTATTGTCATGGTAATTTGGTTTGGTGGAAATAGCAGACGAATAGAAATACTGATCTATTTACCACCAAAACAGCATCAATCCGTTGCGCACACAAGGAGTTCCGCAAGGTTAACTTTTGAACCTCCTACAGTTTGTCTTATTTTCTAAGATCGGTCCTAATGTTATTCCTGTTTTCTTGAACTTTGATTTGTAAATTCACTTCAACTTTCGGCAGTTCTCATTTCATGCTGTCTTAAGGAAACCTATATGCTATCAATACAGACTTAGTCGACATTTCAGTTCAGTTCACAGACCTAGCGATACGCATTAACAAAGATACCTATGGCATGGCTCGTTATCAGCAGTAACACAATGTGGGATCCATTGTTATTGCTCATCCTCGTGCATATCAGGTGGCGCTTCCCTCGCAATATTATACAAAAGAACTTCGCCCGCGACTTCGTTCGTAAAAATTGTGATAGCGCGGCTAATATACACAATATAAATATAATTTTAACCAACAAGCAATCTAACTTTCTGCAGAAGTGAAAGAATTTTTAGAATTTGATGATTTGGTTCCGGAGATTTACAAACTTACAAACAAATATTAGCTCTTGTTAATATTAGTAGCTATAGATATACACAGTCGGCTAACACCAACGCAATATGACATTATGATATCTAGTTTGCTGCTCCTTTTGTACTGATAAGGAGACTTATATAGCCAACGATAGATTCTAGGAAAGATGATAATGACATCACCGAGATGAAGACGTCGTAGCATATCCCATAGCCTTTATGGCTTTTTATACATAGTCCAATCGCCTGTAATATTTCCACTGCTGGGACACACGCCTCTCTACGGGAGGAAGCCGAAATGATGCGCCGACCGCAAAGGAATTGCAATAAGGACAGAAGAATGATTATAATGACGAGCTGATGGTAATTCCTAGTCAAGCTGACGACCAGGGGGCCTAAAATGACCACTTTACCAGATCATAATATCAATTGCGTTAAAATTCTTAAAATGGTCACAGACGCAGCTACCATTATGTTATGAATGATCCATTTTATGAATTTTACCGTTTAACATACATAGTATATCTGCTAAGGTGGCCATTTTAGACCCTCAACTGTTTGATAATTAGTTTCTTCAAAATCCTTGAGCTTTCATCCATGGACGTTATAAATATCCGTCTTTGTGAGTACCTATCGACTAGCAAGCTAGCAAAGTATGCTAGCGTCCATAGTTATATTGGCGTAAGGAATTTTATTTTTATCTTTGTTCTTTGTATGGGTTCTGAGAATATTTACAATACAATCGGAGCGAGCTCAAAACAAAAGGTATGTGATACATAACACAGTGTTTCTGAGTTTGGCTAGCTGTAGCAAGAGGCAATCGATTTTCAAGGTCTAGCCTTTGAGAAATATGCTTAAATGATAGTTATATTAGGTACTGCAAGCTCAATTTGTATCGGTGAATTCGAAAATAAGCAAGAAATCAGCAGTGATATTATGTAGTTTAACTTATAGAGAAAGCATGCATTCTTTCAGAGGAATGTTTAGAATAGTTTAGATTACAGTAATAATTATAACAACTGTATTCCCATGGTCAATATTTACAATGGTAACAAGGTATGTTTTAAAAACTGCCTCATTGGTCTATTGGACGCAAACACTACTGCTGACTATGAAATCTTGGAATAAGTTTACAGGTAGGTTAGATGTTATTGGAATTTTTCATAAGAACTTGTCAGTAGCAGTCCCCAATCTGGATTTAGGGGCAGTTGATGGAAATGGGATTCCCCTTAAAACTTAAACGTAGCACAATACTATGTACACACACACGAGTAGGATATTCTGAGAAGCAAACGCTCGGAAAGTCTTTATTTAGAAATTACCTAAATACCTATCTAACTTAACTATTACCATGGCATGGTTAGTTACACATCCTTATTCAAACCTCAAACTTACACCACTACAAGAAACTACCAAATGATTCATGACCAACAAGTAAAGTCCAGTTAAATTCATCGTAACAACAAGTCATCACGTTGCCTCTCCTGCTCGGTCCATATGGGTCGGGAACAAGGTCGTCTTTAAGAACATATCCGCCGGTTAACTGGCCTCCTCCGGCATCTTTGACTAATAAGATAATGTTCCCACAAGTGCAGTTAACTTGAATATTTGTGGACTTGGTAACAGGTGGACTGTCAGCAACTATTTGGTATATAATGGAAGGTCTTTTACGTTTTGTGGGGATATTGAATTTTGCGTTGGTGGGTGTGAAATATCAGTTTTAATTGAGTCATGTTTTGTGCAAGGTTGGATTATTCTTATTGATTTGATTACTTAATAACTCTAAACGAATGTAGGTACTTGGTTAACTGGCATATTAGCGGGTTTAATTTAGGTTCTTTCTAGCTTTCCTTATTAAAAATGTTCTAGGACCGTAAACTAACAATGATATTTTTAACAATTTGAGAACCTAGTCAACCAAACTATGGTATACTCGTAATGCAATTGCTGGTACTAATTAATCACGTCCGTTCAGTACTTATAATGAAACCTTCAGCATGTTGTGTAGATTGGCTACATGGAGATTTCAATGGTTCATCGTGAGAATCCCTGCATCCCTGGTGAAAACGGCTTGATAGAGAAATATGTTGGCCAGGTTGGTCTCGTAAACCCTGTTATCCCCAAAGGGTTAGGTAGAGGTGTACCTCAGGGTACACTATCATTTCGCCAGCCAGTTATTCTTAAGTCCTATTGTTATAACCGGGAGCAAGTCCAGACTTCGAGGCAGCTACTGAGAAATTCTTGATAGAAAAACCCAATAACACTTTGCCGGATCTAGGAATCGAAATAGTTCACAACGATGAAATTAATCTTTTGAATGCAGATTTTTAGTAAGTACCGAAGTGTTGACTTTGATTCCAAATGCATAATAATTTGACCTGTAGCACAGTAGAAGTCAACCTGTCTAATGTTTTATTCATGTCACGTGTTATTCCGTTTGCATTGAGTGTTAGACCTCGTGTAAAAATCTCATTTTGGAAAACCCAAGACGTTGCATTTTTGGTCACTAGTGGTACACCTATTTATTTAAACATTTCATAAGGATCTGAATTGCCTTCCAGCAGAACTAAATTACTATTCCGTCACCACCATCGTTTAGTTTAGACGTAACTATTTATTTATTTAGATGGTAGATGGATGATCATTAAGGGATGAGCATTGTTTAATCTACTGCTCAATCAGCCTATTCGGGTTTCCCATCGAAAAAAAACTTTTTTGCAAAAAATAAAACCGACTTCAAAAACACAAAAAAGTGAAAAATAACTTTAGCTTCTGAAGTCGGTGACTTTTGTTTGTTTTATTCAGTTTTTTTGTCACCGACTTCAGTAGCTAAAGTTATTTTTCACTTTTTTGTGTTTTTGAAGTCGGTTTTATTTTTTGCAAAAAACGTTTTTTTATTTTTCCATTTTTAGTTGTAATATCCTTTACAAATATTTGATATTCATTAATTTTACGTTGTTAACAATACATGTCACGGTAATAGGCTTATCCGCAATAAAATGGAACTTAACATACCTAACTCTCGAAATCTGGGCGTCCTGTACACATCTGCGTACCCCGTCAGAGCATACAGGCGTGATGGTAAGTTAAGATGTTGCGTAAACAATAAACATCCAAGCGATTGCAGCAATCACGACAGATTTGCCGTCTATTTTTGAAGAGTTCTATTGTATATCTCCGAAGATCAGGATCAGATCTTCACCAAATTTAAATGGGACCACCTCAGGAGTATACTCTTTCAAATAAAAAAAGAATTTTGAGAATCGGTTCACAAACGGAGGAGAAATCAGGTACATACATAAAAAAAAAAAAAAAAAAAAAAAAATACATACACACGAACATATTATAACCTCCTCCTTTTTTGAAGTCGGTTAAAAAATAGGACCATCCCTACAACCTTTCAACAGCAATGTTTCTTATTAAGGGGATTAAAAGATTGTTCGAAAGAGATACCGCCGTCCCGGACACAAAGGGCTTAGAATGAACATGGGTGGTTTTTAGACAGTAGAAATCTGACACTCCCTTCCGCTCCGCCCAGAGCAGGGGGAGTCATTTGATGATTTTCCACCCTCCAACAAGAAGGGAATTAAAATATGAACCAATTTCATAATATTATCCTTCTTTTGCTTCTACCTTCGTTGTATGAGAAACCATTTATTTTTTTATTTCTTTGGCGTTTGGAAAATCATCAAATAACCCATTACGCTTTTGGGCAGACCGGAAGGGTGTGTCAGACTACTACTGACTAAAAACCACCCATATTCCTTCTTAGCCCTTTATGTCGAGGCCGCGGTATCTCTTGCGAACAACCCGCAGCTCCGACGGGGTATAAGAAGTCCTTGAGTAAACTATCAATTTTTTATCCCAGCTGTGTACGTCGCTTGACGGTGAATTTAGAATTTCACAATATTCTACAACAGGATAATTAAATAAAATGACTACCAAACAAACATGTGAATGAAGAACGTCGCGTTGACCGATACTCGTCAGCTCCGGCCTCATGACGTCATTTTCACTATAATTCGTCTAAATATAACTGGGATGAGCTGGATGTGACACACAGGCCTCACCAAATAGATCATTATTTGTTGTAAACAGTAAGTTGACAAAGAAATCTAATTAGTCCGTTAGATAGATTTCCAAAAATATTGGACACGTATTTTTTCTTTTTTCACTTAAACAATAAATGAACACGATACAGTGCTTTGAAAAGTCGCGCGATGTCAAAGTTTGGTACATTTTTTACCAGAAAGTGACGTCACCAGCCCCCACTCACGAGTTGATCGGACGATTGACGTGCTGATCGGAAGTAATTAAACCTTCAAAAACTTGTATTCTTAGAACAAAATCTGTGAAACAAAATAAACATTCATTTTCTTAAAAGCCTCGCATGCGTGACTGGCTGGTTTGAGGTCCTGGATTTGATACCCGGGTCGTGCAACGTGTCATTGTTTTTTCCATCAGGAATTTCTCAGTTACAGCCACGGAGTCCGGATTTGTGCCCGGTTGATGGCAATAGACTCGCCCTCTTTAAAAAAAAAAAATAATTAAACCATATTTAAATAACCCATATTTAAAAACACGATTAAAACATTGGAGAAAGTCACACAAACAAATACAATTCCACAACACTCACAATTCAATTCATCACAAAATTAAAAATAATCATACAATAAAAATAACAAAATCATTCAAAATAAATAATTCTTAATTCTTTTACATAAGCTTCGGTGAGAGCTATACCAATCTATATAGGGTGTAAAAGTACCCTTAACGCAAACGAAGGGCACTTGTTCTCCCCACCACTGCGATCATTTTTTTGTTCTAGGCCATACCTGGGAACCCCCTAGTTACGGAGATATTGGGGGTCAAACTTCCAAATTTTTCACAGCTGTTTTTGTAAATTCTAGTGTTTCAGGTTATAACTTTACTGAAATTATCTCACAAAGCATCCACTAGCACAATGTTTTAAGAGTGCTACATTGAGTTATATCGTAAAATATGATTTTTGACCCAAAAAAAAAAAGTCTTAGTAGCTAGACTTAGTTTGATGTACAGAATGCTTGGATGACGGTTGTGTGATGGGTTGATTTACACCCTGTATAAGACTAAAATCAAACCAGCATTATCGTCCATGTGCAGAGTTATAATAGGTACTAATTCAATATTATTATAATATTACTAGAATATAGTATTTAATCAGACCGGTTCCGCGTTATTGCTGTGGATAAGAGTACATAGAGTGCACGCACGCATCACGCCCTATTTACTTTGTGAATAACATTAACACTGTAATTGTTCATATTAGTAAATGTACTCCTATTTGGTTCTTGTTTGATGAGAAATAACAGTGTTTTTATTCGAAAATAATTTTCAGATAGACTTATATCTTCTATCTAACTTCTATAAGATACCTTCTTATTGAGATACCAAGTTTATTTTCTACACTGATTCGTTCTTTTCCAGAAACGTTTGGATTATGATTAATTTCAACCTCGCCATCTGCCTGACTTTTACCAACTCTGTTCGGATCGGCTTCCAGTCTAACCAGAACCATAGAGCGATCTGCCTATCCGATCTCCACAACCCAGTTATTACAAAACGTGCTTTCCGAGTCAGTGACGAAACTCGGTATGTAATGTGGGGTCACCCATCCACGGACAAACCAAATGCGGGTTAATCTAAAGATTGAACCGAGTGGCTGTTATTGTGTAGTAATCCAGGTTAATACGAGTTAGCCCTACCTGCTACGTTACACAAACGTTGCGTATACATTCTGTAGCCAACACTTATTTATTTAGAAAATACGAAACCTGTTCACTTTCTAAGCGCCCAAGAAAATGTATGCTGCTCGAAAGCGAAGAAAATGTACCTTTGCTAAGTATTTGAATTGCTGTACTTTAGATTGGTTCTTTTATAAAATAACTATGCCCGAGGCTTCACTCGCGTCAAATTATATACTAAAACCTTCCTCGAGAACCACTCTACCCAT
This sequence comes from Diarsia brunnea, assembly GCA_949774965.1. Taxonomy (NCBI): domain Eukaryota; kingdom Metazoa; phylum Arthropoda; class Insecta; order Lepidoptera; family Noctuidae; genus Diarsia; species Diarsia brunnea. The sequence continues at coordinate 1,139,264 of OX459011.1, forward strand.
TGGTGAAAACAGCATGGAAATTGGTGCAGTTGTTTTTGAGTTTATCGCGAACAGACAGACAGACAGACGCGGTGGTGGACTTTGTTTTATAATATGTAGTGAAGTTTGTGCACATTTTACACAAGGGGCCTGTTTCACCACCTTCGATAAAGTTCTAAACTTCTAACTTACTTAAGAGATAATTTCATTTAAATTCTGTTTTATTTTTGAATTTATTCGATAATAAGTTGCGGCTATTTGGACATCGTGAAATGGGCCCAAAATGTGACAATAATTTATGTCCACCAAATTTTTCTCATTCCAAGCGAAAATGTTAAAATAGTCTAGTAAATAAAAATTGTTTTATCTCCGTATTTAATTGATTGTATGAAATATGAATTTGAACTGCATAGGAATTTTTAGTCATGCTTTTTCTCCTAGCACAGGTATGTATATCTTTTACTTAAAAGGAGGTTCCTATGTGAGATTAACTGTAAGAGTTGTGCAAGTTTCTGAAATAATCCTTTTTATTATTTTATTTAGTTCCTAGCTTTAAACTGACGTTTTTGTAAAAGTACTCTGATATAAATTAAGGTTTTTGTAACTTATGAAAATAAATAGCCACCACCGCATATCCGGCATCAATTAAAACGGGACAGTAGCTCACAATTTAATTATCAAAGTCAATTAAAATAACAATGGCTGCCGGACAATGGGCATAGGATAGATAAGGAACGGTCGGCGACAAAAGTAGATTAAAATAACTAACAAAACACCGTCACTTTTTGGTACTTCGATAACAGTCAGTAAGTTTAATATAAAATGCCTAAAATGAATGCTTTATTAGCAAAATCATAATATGATAAAAATATGAATTACGTGACTAATTTACAATTGGTAAAATGGTCACAAAGCTAACTGACAACTCATGTTATGAACTGCGATCGCTCTTCAACACGACTTGCTAGGGTGAAGAAGTGCCAGCAACACGTAATAACTTGTTTATACTTACAATAGCTTTCTTGACGTTTCTTCTTTAGATACACAATGACGAATGCGGAGCTCAATGTCACCTTCATTTCGTATTTCCAATTTCCTCTAACTTGTTCCATCCCAGTTGGAAGCATCCATCGCTTTACATGAAGCGAGACTAAGGTCTAAAACAGCAGTCCCTTTTGTAATACACAATGCCTCAAGAGTCGGTAGACCATTAAAATAAATAAAATATCACCACATTAACCTCCAATTAATAAAACTAACCAAATTGTATGACAAACGAGCTGCGCTTGCGCGTGGGACATCAATTAAACGGCCGTTCTGCGCACGAGTCGCTCATACATCACTCGGAATGACATAATTTAATTGCATCCATTCAGTAAATGCAATTAGTGCATCATAAAACTATATAGTGTTATTGGGTTTTTCCAACAAGCATTCAGTAACAGCCACGGAGTCTGAATATTTGTGCCCGGTTGATGGCCATAATTCACGCCCCCATAATCATATTATATAGTCTTTGGTCATCTCAGCGGAGGTAAGCAAATTACAGATGAAATCTCTCTTTCCTAACTCTCATAATAATATAACCGTTGGAAACTTGGAACGACAATCCAACAAGATCGGTCGCGGTCGGTAAGAGAATAGGCGCAGGACCAAAGCCTTCCTGTCGGGGCTGCGGGTTGTTCGAAAGAACCGAAGAACCGTGGCCCCGGACACAAAGGGCGAAGAAGGAACATCGGTGGTTTTTAGTCAGTGGAAGTCTGACACTCCCTTTCGCTCCGCCCAGAGTGGGAGGAGTCATTTGATGAAATCCCACCATACAATAAAAAAGTACCAAAGGCTTCTATGGTTATCATAGACTGTGAAGTGGGCACACTTCCAAACTACAGACTGCTTTTGAGATATTCCTGGAAATATAACCCAGGACTCCACGCTTCAATGCACGCTTGATTTAGATGAAAAGGAAAATAAGGGACTATCTCAGTTGTTTACTGCCTCGGCCCCGTTTGTCTAATAGTCGCAAGCCCAACTGCTGATCATGAGGTCCTGGGTTCAATTCCTGGGTAGGGCAAGCGTTAGAGGGTTTTGCCATCAGGAATGTCTCAGTAGCAGCCACGGAGTCTGGATTTGTACCCGGTTGATGGCAATAGGCTTGCCCCCTATTTCATAAAACTTAGACATACATACGTGATGTTATGTCATGAATTTATGAACCTCGAATCAAAGCGCTTCATATGCTTATTCAAATAGTACCTAAATCAACATAATTCTCTCAGTAGATTTAACTTAGGTTTATTTTAACAGTTTATTTGCATGAACGGTTAACAGAGACTGCGCGTCTTTCTAAACCGATGCGCGTACGCATGCCGCATGACCCGTTAATTAAAAGAGGTCGGCGGCGCGTGTCGCTAACACAACACACTTAGCACCAACGATATAATTGAATCTTTATGATAAGGTTAAACAATACTGCTGATAATATAGACCTGTCACTGTAAAAGCTTTTAAGTGACACGCGCGAAAGACTATTTCACGAAAACGTTAAAATAAAATATAGTTATTCATCATTTTCCTGCCCTTAACCTCATTCTATTTGGGGTCGGCGCAACATTTCTCTTTTTCTATTCTTCCCTGTTAGACACAATCCATCCATCTTTTCTTTGGCCATCCTCTGCCTCTCCATCTATCAACATTTATATCCGTCACTTTTTTAGTCACATGAGTTTCATCCCTTCTCATTACATGACTATACGTCTATACCAAGACTGTGACGACACGAAAAAGTTATTCAATGGGATTAAATGAACTTGGAGATCAGTAAAGCAAGGCAAACTTGTTCAGGTGGATATTATTGGATGACTCTGGGGTGTGGAGTGTGAATGTGGTATTGCCCACAAACGATGGGAAACTAGATATCAAGTCCTGCCTGTCACAGTTGCTCCCTTGCACATCACAGGAGCTGATGCTACTGAAAGTGCAAAACTCGTCGCCAACAAAATTTGGCCGGCAGAACCTAAATTTTAATTGTCATCGACACGCTAAGAAGAAGAAGCATCAACAAAGCCACATTCGTTAAGGTAGCTAATCATATTTCAATGAACATACAACTTGACAATGACATGCAAATTGCAAAAAATGTAGAAAATTTGAATGTTTGCGGGTTACCCTGGTGCTCCTGGGGTACCAATCCCACAGAAGATAAGTAGTTCTTGTAGGGAAATGAGACAATCAAACGTGTTTGTTATGTGTACTTAGCCCTGATTCACCACAGTATTTGTCGGGATTACTCGGGATCCTGCTGCTAGTGTAAAGTAACTGTGTAAAGCGATTCTTCTTGGGCCTAACATGAATGAACGGCATTCACCAACCGTCAGAGCAAAAAACGTTACTATGACGTGTTCTGTTTTGTCCAAAAAAGCAGTTACTAGTTTAAATAACGGAACATTGTTTATTACAGCAATTACTATAATGAAATGCTCAATCTAGTTCATTTTGAAGTAGAACTAATCTTTGCATACTTTAGGCCTGCTGTGCACGAGGAATGTATTATTGGTATTGTTTGGTTCTTAGATTAGGCATACGCAATTTTTGACTTTGAATCGATCTTTCGGATCGTAATAGATCGATTGAATCGATCTTACTCGATCTCGGAAGATCACAATTTTGTAAAAATACTGAAAAGCACAGTTTACATGTAAAATTGTGTATTTTTAGTCTTATCAAGGTGTTTCATATTACCCAGTACTAAACTGGGTTGTGGTGGTCAGATAGGCAGTCGCTTTGTAAAATACACGTATGCAGCTGCATACGGTTAGACTGAAAGCCGATTCCAATATAGTTGGGAAAAGGCTACGCAGATGATGATTACTACAAGGAAAACTACAACAGCTTATAAGCAAATCATATTAGCACAAACCTCTGTCTCCTGCTGGGAAGTGGAAATTATGTTTTCCTACTCTTCCACTATTCTTTTCTGTTTATATTTTGTTGCGGGATGCAAGACAGTTTAATTGTTTCTCTGGGACTTCGTCGAGGTTCATTGTCTCGGCGCTTTTCTGGTGGTCGTCACTGTTGATTCTGGCTTTCAGGAGTTACAGTAGTTTGGGAATAGTGTGATGGGCATGTCCCAACTTCAAGTCTATAGGGCACGTTGAGCTGACCCTAAACTGCTGCACGTTCTGTGTCGTCATACTCAGTTAACCTTAATTCTCAGAATAATTCGAGTACCTACCACAGTTTAAAACACAGGTTCTCAGTAACTGCAATGATGTTAAGCATGTCATTACCGTCACGAACTCACGATGCATTTTTGTTGCACTTTAGCATATGAATAACTAGATGTTCAGTCCTACTTCGTGCGTGCGTGTTCGGCTGACCCTAAACTCGTGAGTTCACGTTCCGTTTCGTCATGGTAAACTAACCTCAGTCCTCGGTGGAAATCCTTCGTATCTAACCTACCTAATGTTTGTTTAAAGTAACTGGCATTTGCTGAGTTTGTTATTAGTGTCACGTAGTTCAATGCAATGCATATTTTATTGTGCTAAACAGCATTCATAATAATACATTTAGGTACTCATGTTTTTGTAAACTTTGAATTCATAAAAATGAATATCTTAACAGTAGAGCATGCTGCGATTTGGCAGATGTGTGAGGAACCAGGAAGTGATGATGGTTCTATCACGTACCTGCACCAGGGAATTTCCCGTTCATTCTTCCTTAAGACTACATGTGTGTTTGGCTTAGAATATTAGTTCAAATATTTGTTAAGTTGCGTATAAGAATAAACTTTACATTCGTGGCACACAGTTCTTTTTGTAAATTCACAGACAACCGCTTATCGGAGTAATAATTTAGAACTACAAATATAATTCTTTCTTCTACGCTACGACGGCATTGTCAGTGTCAAAATGCTATCGTACGTGCAGATTTATGTATCTAAATTGTGCTGCGGGTAGCCATACAGCACCAATGGACCATGATACAGCGGAAACTGGTCAGACAAAGATTGCAGATGATTCTGGATCAATTGAGCCCAGTTTATCGTTAAAAGAGATACGGGTAAAAGGCGACATAATGAAATGCTCTCGATTGCGACCATGGACGCCACAGAACAAGAGGATCTGTACCTATTTTCTATGGGGATTTGATCTACAAGATTCTGACCCTGTGGTTTCGTGGTCGTCGCTTTGCCTGTAGTCCAAGATCAGAACCACATCAATATTCATACTTATGATTAACTAGCGACCCGCCCCGACTTCCCCACTTTCTAATGAAGAAAATGGCACTCACTGGCGAGCGGTCTACGGAAAGATTGAAGCTGTGGCAAGGTAGTGCATCCTTACCTTACCCATTTGTTCCACCTGCTGAACATCTCCCACCTGGACAAGAGTGGCCGTGGCTGACCTGGAAGTCTTTAAACAGGCTCCGGACCCAGGTTGGTCGCAGCAAAGAAAACTTGCTGAGGTGGGGACACATGAATGACTCTGCACTGGAGTGTAAATGTGGTGCTATTCCTCAAACAATGGGGCACTTAATATCGTGCCCTGCCTGTCCTGCTAGTTGTTCACTACAGGAACTGATGGACGCTGCCGAAAGCGCCAAACTAGTAGCTCAATTCTGGGCCAACACAATTTAGATTGCCATCGACACGCTAAGAAGAAGAATGAAGAAAATGAGAACAGCAGTTAAGGATAAAAAGAAACATTTTATTTTATACACCCTGACAATTACGAACACAACAAAAATCAGCCAAATGAAAGAAGAAAGTAAGAAAAAACAATTAGTTGTCGCAGAAACATGACGAGCATACAATAAGACAAATCGTTCCCGCCTTCAGAAGGATACGAAAGCATCGGTCTATCCGGTTACCTTTTCTCGTTTTAACTTTTTAGTTGAATTTGTTAGATTTCATTACAAGTTTAAATGTTAGGTATAACTTACATAATCAATGCATTCACCAGCACAATGCTATGAATGGGTTGAGTCTATTATGGGATCGGACTGAGTCAAAAAAATATGATTCTAATTAGTCCGTCAGTTAGATTATCGAAAAATATTGTGTACGTGTTTTATCAAATTAATCAAAATTGACGAAGATAAAACGCGTCAAAGGTCATGAGTGGGGGGTTGTGACGTCATTTGTAGGTAAAAAATGTACTGACATGTGACGTTTTCGAGGAGTTCACGAGTTTTCGAAGCACTGTATCGTCTTAATTTTTTGTTTATGTGAAAAAAGAAAAAATATGTGTTCAATATTTTTTGGAAATCCATCTGACGGACTAATTAGTTTTGTTTTGTCCAATCCCCTATTGAGTCCGAACTTAAAACGTAATTTTTCACCCCAAAAAAAAGTAGTTTCTTAGAAATAGTTTTTCGTGGGGTTACTTAGGTTGGTGTACAGAATGCTAGCTTGGTTGATTGCTTTGTGAAGGATCCATTTACACCTTTTTTTTTTCGTGGTGGGTGGAAAATCATCAAATGACCCCTCCCGCTCTTGGGCAGAGCGAAAGGGAGTGTCAGACTTCTACTGACAAAAACCACCCATGTTCCTTCTTAGCCCTTCATGTCGAGGCCACGGTATCTGCGAACAACCCGCAGCCCCGACGGGACCCGCAGCCCCGACGGGATCCATTACACCTTGTATGTGAAGCAGGCCTGGCAAATAACGTGTCCAGTAGTTTGTTGACCTGTATCTGTCTTGTTGTTAGATGCTGGCTGCTTATTAGGAAGTGTATCATTAGTGTTTATCCTGTTTTGTGGGTCCTAGGTTCAGAGAGCAAGACTGCGGAATTAGACTTTAGATGCTTAATTGTCGGCCTTATAGGAATTAGGAGTTTATTGCATTTCACACTGTATACTATTATTGTATTTGTACAATCAAGTTATTTTAACTTGATGTTGATGATTTGTTTATTTATGTTTGTCTAGTGGTCGCAAGCGTATGCTGCGCATAAGGTGTTCGGTTCAATTCCCAGGTCAAGCAAAGTGTTTTTCTATCAGGAATTTCTCAGTAGCACACCACGGAGTCTAGATTTGTGCTCGGATGTTTGTTGGCAATAGGCTCGCCCCCTATTACATGGGACTTAAACATAACTGGCGGAATGGTGTACATTGGGTAGGTTATACACCTCTGCCTAACCCTTCGGGGATAACAGACGTGATGTTATGTTTGTGTTAAGAAAACAGAAAAATCCAAGCTATTGTACAGACAAAACGCAGATTTAAAAGGAACTAGCTGTTCCCGGCATGCGTTGCAATGCCCTTTTTCCTACCTACTACCTGCCTGTGTACCAACTACCTACCTACCTACTACCCTACCTGCCTACTACCCTACCTACCTACTACCCTACCTACCTACTACCCTACCTACCTACTACCCTACCTACCTACTACCCTACCTACCTACTACCCTACCTACCTACTACCCTACCTACCTACTACCCTACCTACCTACTACCCGACCTACCTACTACCCTACCTACTTACTACTCTACCTACTTACTACCCTACCTACTACTCTACCGACTATCCTACTTACTACCCTACCTAATACTCTACCTACTACTGTACCTACTACCCTGCCTACCTACCTACCACTTTCTCACCTTTTAAACCTTCCCTGGACTTCCACGAATACGAATAATTCAACACTATAATTAGCCAAATCGGTCCAGCCGTTCTCGAGTTTTAGCGAGACTAACGAACAGCTATTCATTTTTATATAATATAGATGTACCCCGCGTGCGTTGCAATGCCCTTTTACTTGCCTACGTACCAACTACCTACCACCTACCTATTACCTACCTACCTACATACTACTAATTTCTCACCTTCTCTGGACTGCCACAAATGTTTCAAAACCAAAATTAGACAAATCGGTCTAGCCGTTCTCTAGTTTTAGCGCGACTAACTAACAGCAATTAATTTTTATATTATACGCAAACACCATTTGAAAAGTCGTTTTTCTATTGGGAAAGAAACAGTAATTATTTGTGATTATTGTGATAATGTCGTATGGTCTGTTTGAAGTTGTCATTCGTTGACTGAACAACTGAACGTCAGTCAATTGTTTTTTTCCTTCCCGGAACCTCTCCACTAACACTTGAACTTTATGGGTACGGTATTAAAGCTCAAATTGATTTTACGTTTTAGTTAGAAAACGTTTGTATGGGAAAAAGAAAAGGGCTGTTTTTAGGGCTTTTCCGGCCATTATTCGATTTTTTCTCGCCGTAAAAACCATCCTTGAACTTCAACGAACATTTAAAAAAAAAAAACAGCCAAATCGGTCAAGCCGTTTTCATGCCAAGTCGTGACAACGGAAAACGGGTTTCATCTATACATATAATAAATCTGTAGAAAAATTTTTTTTGTACATCGAAAATATTTAAAAAAAAAATTGTCAGGGTATTAAAGTATAACCAACAGAACACATTTCCAGCATTTTTGGAATTTTTGGAATTTTTGTCTGTTTGTCTGTTTCGATGACTAAGCATCACGTCAAATTTACGAAACGAATGTAGGTAACTTTTATACATAAATGTTGTGCGTAACTTGGGCTATTACTTAGGCTTTGTTTCATCGTAATCGGTGCTCTCTATCAAAAGATATATGCATTTATAGTTTTCAAGAAGAACTTTTCATTATAGTCAAGAATGAGACAAGCAACGACATCTATTGAACGAATATGGTACTTAATAATACATTCCTTCACAAGATAACTTTAAATAAGTAACGATAGTAAAAGGTACGTATATTAGTCTAAATGACGCTGCTTTCAAAATCTACATAGCCTAAACCCTATAGTGTGTTTGATCGCTCATTTTTAGCAGTTTATCTTCGTCTTCGACAGATGGCGTTATTCATTTGATGTCATTTTCTGAACGGCGCACACTGTAAGAAAATCGCAATCTAGCGGTATTTAATTCAAAATCCGAACAATGTTTTATCTACCAATTATTTGGTGTCTTTTTATTCCTTACCCTCTAATAAAAACGACACCATATTTTTTTTAATGTGGGTATGTCAACATAAATATTAGAAATGTTCATATCAGAAACAAAACTGAGTCACACTCACTACGTGTTTTGCAGTGTTAATTTGTGCCAATTACGCTTACGATTACGAAGTGATTATTGGGTCAATAGTGTTATTTACTTTATTTGTCGTAGTGTTGGTATTTCATATGTAAGTACATACATATTTTGTTCGATTTATAATAGTAATTATATACTAAAATCAACCATTTCTGTTAGGACACGAAATATACTTCGATTTTTTTACATTTTAAATTCATTAGTCCCGAAAACATATTATATAGCATTATATAGTAAAGTATATACCATCACAGTACAGCTGATAGTTTTAACTAACAGATGCAACTCATAAATTTTGCGCTTTTTTGCGGCACCCATACATTTTTTGTTTTTCAGCATGGCTACCGAAATAACGAAATTGCAAATTTTCGAAATTTGGACTTCTAACAGAGGGAGTGATCGTTTTGACGAAGTTTTTTCATTTTTTATGAATAGATATCCTCGTGTAACTTATTCTGAATATTCTAAAAATAAAATCAAGGGTTTGCTGAGAGCATTATGCCAACAAATTGAAATAAAATGGACTAAATGCCATCGTCATCGGGATCGTTTTTTAGAAAATAATATGAATTGGTTAAAAACAACTATTACTTTGCCTGAAAGTGTTTTACAAGAAATTCCATCATCCTCCTCCTCAATTACTCCAGGAAGACCAGCAAAACGTTTTCAAGACTGTTGTGATAGAACACAAAAACGAAAAATCCAAACACTTATAGAGACGACCAGTCCAGAAGAAATTGCTGTGGCTAATGAATGCAATTTACGCAACGCTGGCAAACGAGATTCTGCAGCCATAGTAAGAGAATTATCGTCTGAGTCCGGTAATAGTGGGACAGTAATCAAACAGGCCCGTAAACGTCTAATTAATGATCCTGTATCTCTATCTGCAGATGAAGCTCTTGGCATGATGATAGATGCTAAATTATCTACTCACCAGTACAATATAATTCGAGAAAAGGTTAATAACCTGGCTAAAAACTTGTTACCTTCTTATGACCAAATACTGGAAGTAAAAAAACAGTGTTATCCGTTAGAGAAGACTGTCACGGAAACAACTGCAGAATGCAATCTTCAATCTTTGGTGAATCATACTATCAATCGCATATGTTTAACCCAAAGAAATGTGTTAGATTCTATTGAAATTTTAAAAGTTGGATCAAAGGAACTAACCTGCCTGATTAAGTGGGGTTGTGATGGAGCTCAACAACAAAGGTATAAACAGAAGTTCACATCAGAAAGTCAGTTTGACGAAAATCTCTTCAGCATTTCGATGGTGCCCATTCAAATGGCTTTGAATACTGAAAAGGAGAATATGGTCGTATGGCAAAACCCTGCTCCCTCGTCTACACGTTTCTGTAGACCTATTAAACTTCATTTCGCTAGGGAAACTACAGAATTGACAAAACAAGAGGTCAGCGCGATGCAACATCAAATAGATACATTATCACCTGTAGAAGTTCATATGGATGACGTTCTTATTTTTGTAAAACCGGTATTCATGCTTACTATGATTGATGGCAAAATATGCACTGCCTTGTCGACAGTGTCCGGTTCCTCTCAAACTTGCTATATATGTGGAGCAAAGCCACCCGAAATGAATAAACCTGATGTTATTTCAAAGAAACCACTCGATACAGCTGCAATGACTTTTGGACTTTCTCCATTACATTCGTGGATAAGATTCATGGAATGTATACTGCACATTGCATATAGACTCGATATAAAAGTCTGGCAAGTTAGAGGTGATCAAAATAAAAATCTAGTCAAAAACAAGAAGGAGCAGATTCAAAGAAGATTCAGAAATGAAATGGGTTTATTGGTGGACATGCCTAATCAACAGTCGGGAAATACCAATGACGGCAACACTGCCAGACGCTTTTTTCGAGATTCCTCCATTCCAGAACTGGTTCATCGATTTCATATAATTTTAGAATCTCTCGGATGCGGGTTTTCGATTGACGTAAATGCCTTTGATTTGTTTGTTAAAGATACCAGGGAACTGTATCTTATGGAATATTTTTGGTACAATATGCCTGTCAGTGTTCACAAAGTTCTTTTTCATGGTAAAGACGTGATATCATCATGTATACTACCAATTGGCCAGTTATCGGAAGAAGCCCAAGAGGCACGAAACAAAGACAATCGTTACTATAGAGAATTCTTTACACGAAAAACTTCGCGTGTAGATACAAATACAGATCTCCTAAATAGACTTTTAATCTCATCTGACCCCTATTTAGCAGGATTAAGGAGCATACCACGAAAAAATAGAAGTATATTGGAGCCAGAAGTTTTGTCATTGCTTTCCCTGCCCACAACGAATGAGTAATATGTTTATTTGCTGTATTTTTCAGTTTTTTAAATTGCAAAAATACAGGAAACAATACAAAATTATTTTATAAAACTAAAAAAACATTTAATTATAACTTATATCAATCAAATTAATTAGTTCCGTATCATAAGAATAAAATCCCGTCAGATTGCGATTTTCTTACAGTGTGCGGCGGTGTTATTAAATAAACATATGTTTCGTGAATAGTCAACCAATAAAGATTTACCAATTACACAGTATAAAAATACTATTTTTTTTAAACTAAATTAAAATTAGATAAAACCCACGACATATTTTTTTTGTACCGTGTGGGAATCCAACCTGCGACACGCAGTGCTACTGTTAATCGTCCAGCCACTGCGCCTAACATGTCTTAATATAGATGTGGTGTGTTGTTAGCCCTATGTGTCGAGGCCGCGGTATTTCTTTCGAACAACCCGCAGCCCCGACGGGCGTCGGTCCTTGGGAGCCCCTTCAATGTTGCTGACATCCCTTTGAGACGCGCGTGGAACACGAATTCGCCTCCATCGTCATAGGACGGACGAACGATTAACTAGCCCGTTACTCACCGTTCACAGGCCCGCGCCTACGGTGGCCGGAAGCCATCACGTGGCCCCCGATGCCCGGAGTGTCTCCCGCGGCGGCTGGGAAGAGGGGTTGTGTCCCTCTTACGTTCACCTCTTTCGCTAGCATTACTGCTTCGCAGAAGGAGGTGACGGCGTTCCATTTCAGATTCGATGTCCCAGATTCGGTACAGGTACCTCTCGAAACAGCCTCTAATCCCCCCTTTTTTTTGTGGTTCGTAAATTATCAAATGACTCATCCCGCTCTGGGCGGAGCGGAAGAAAGTGTCAGACTTCTACTGACTAAAAACCACCCACGTTTCTTCTTAGCCCTTTGTGTTTCGGGGCCGTGGTATCTCTTGCGGACAACCGTTAGCCCCGGCAGACGACGGCAACAACAATTAAGGGGGACCCCTTAATTGTTGCTGACATATCTTTGAGGCGTGCGTGGAACACGAACGGGCCAACGACAGTGCCTGTCGACTATAATGTACCTGTTTCAAATTTATTCAAGATCCGTTCGGCCGTTCTGACGTGGTTGATTAACAAACACCCATCCATCTAAACTTTAGTATTAGACAAATGTACTTTGCATTACCCTCTTCTTATTTTCTACAGTTAACGCAGGGCAATGATTTAATGTACTTTTATCTAAGCGACGCATTTTAGTTTCCGACAAGCACGCGAACGAAGTCGCGGGCACAGCTAGTTTTTAAATATAAGAAGAAGAAGATGATAGACATATGAAACAAAATACCATCTAGCCGATTTCGGCCACAGCGACTGTATGTGGTGACTTTCTAGTATATACGTAGAAGTCGCGAGCTTTGGTATCTATGCTGATCTTTAACTTAAAATGCTAGCGGGTGATGAATCTTCCTGGATACTAACCTAAGATTCTCCTCAGCTTTATTGAAACCGTAGGTAGCGATGGCCATTTTGGTAGAATATTTTGTGTAATTTTTGAAACTCGAAACAGAATTAGTGCTGTCTCTCTCTACCTTCTTTATCCTAAGTCTAAATTGTCCCACAGCTGTACAAAGGCCTCCCTCATAACCATCCACTCTCTACCAAATTTTTTGACAGCGTGGTTGGCGCAGTAGCTCAAGCAATTGACTGCTGCGCTGCGTGTCGCGGGTTCCATACCCGCACAGAACCAGTATTTGTATGGCCTACAGATAGTTGTTCCGGTTCTGGGTATTCGTGTATGTGAGTTTTAACTTGTGAACGCACCCACGATCCTAGTGTAGGGCAAAGTTTATAATAAAAAAATTGAATAAATGAACTTTGATATTTAGGCTTCCCGTCTATGATGTGCTGGGACTTCAACAGATATCGTATGAAATGTAGATGTACCGTAGGTACAACTCTGCCAAAAACAACGCAGGTTACAGGCATGATCTAATGCTATGATTTTTGATTTTACAAAGCAAGCCATACAAGGATAGGAATATCCGAAGCCGGTGATTGATCGACAATAGCGATATTTATCGCTCCACAGCTGATCGTTTCTAGGAAAACATATATGTTTACTTATATAGGCGGAAAAACCGTACATAAAAAGTTATTATTTCAGTCAGTACACAGATCACAGCGGCTCCTATAAATACTCTGGTAATAGACTAATTATGTAAAATACATAATTAGCTGTAACGACCGATTATATACTTTACTGCTTTGTTTACCTGTTTACATCGTATATACATCTGTTTATGTAGTTAGTGTGCAAAATGTTATTTTTAGCACGTATTTGCATCTATCTGCAAACCTTTTCTCAACTGTGTTAGGGTCTCCTTTCAGTCTAACTGGATCCAGCTGAACAGGTACCAGTATTTTATAAGGAGCAACTGCCTATCTTTTTCTTTTTTGAAGGGTGGAAAATCATCACATGACTCCTCCCGCTCTGGGCAGAGCGGTACGGGGGAGTGTTAGACTTCTACGGACTAAAAACCACCCATGTTCCTTCTTAGCCCTTTGTGTTGAGGCCACGGTATATCTTTGGAACAACCCGCAGCCATATCTGGAGGCCTATAATGGCTATTTTAGCAGAATCATAATAGGAAATAATAAGAATCACATTACAATATTTAAAATGGTAACAGGCTCAGTTCATATTGTGAAAGGTTACTCTGTGATCATTTTACGAATGCGAATGTGGTAATAAAGTTGTAGTAACGTAAAACCCTTTCAAAGTGATTGCTTCTTGCATATGTAAGGCATAATTAACTTTAAATAGAACAAAAACAACCTATGTGGTTATTATTAGACTGTTCTGGTGTTAATATGTTCGCACTTGTAAAGTAGAGTCTGTTCAAATCGTCGTTTCCAGTTGATGTTATTTCACAAAAGCCAATTTTAACTCTATGACAGGTTGAATAAAGTTTATTTTAAATTGGCTAGTTTGTCTTCTTCTTTTCCAGTTTCATTATTTTATGAAACCAAATTGCCAATGCAGAATATCTAATAATAGCCTTTGAACAGAGTTATTGTACGAGGTAATGACATGCTAGAGGCGTCTAATAAATTCATAATAAATCACTGTATTGTTTCCAAGTATAAATTGGTACCTAACTAACTTTACTTACAATAGATGACACACATATTTTTTACTGCGTTTTAGCTTGTATAAAACGATTTTCCCGTAGTTTTTTCAAGTCAAGTCATATAAGGAAAATGAATGAAAGTAAACTACATATTTCGCAATGTTTTGGAATACTTTTAATCTGATATAAGTGTAGATAAAAAAATAAAGGAAACAAAGAAACGATGGATGGACTGTGTATTGTGTGAAGGATGATATGGCAAGAAAAGAGGTGTGTGATGAGATGACGAGTAATAGAGAAGTATGGAAGAAGAAGACATGCTGCGCCGACCACAAATGAATTGAGATAAGGGCAAGAGAATGATGAAGATAAATGGAGATAAAAATAACATTGACATTTACGCCGAGTTTCAGTAGGTACTTAGTTAAGTTGTTTTGAAACAAAATCCTGTAGAATTTAATAAGAAGGTAATATTCTACCAATTGTCAACTTAAAAGTTAAACAAGGAAAAATATTTCAAATTAATATTTTATAGAACCATCATCACTACTTATTTTTATTGTTGACTAAGATACTTCGTTTGAAAAAGATACTTCCTTTTTATTGTTGTTGAAACTTGAATCACAGTATTGTAAAAGTACCTGTTACTTTGTAGTCTACCTTTTGCAGTCACGTAAAAAAATGCATATTCAACTATTTGAAGTTCCGTCATGCAGTTTATGCGAATCTGCTAAATCATTTCCACTTTCAAAGACATATAAATATTGTTTTTTGATGTATTTGCTATTGGTTAGTTTATACGGTCTTCTCCTAAACAAAATAAAAAAAAAATACTTAACATAGGCGTAAAGTACATGCGCACTTATAAAACGTAGAGAAAAGTAGCCGCCATGTCTCTATTCTCCCCTTTTTAGTCAATAAGCTTCTATTTTCCTCAATAGCTTCTTTGATATTACAGTCATCCACATTCACAGGTACCAACTTTTCACACAAATATATTTATTTCGTATCGTATGGCCTATATACGATGCACCAGCAGATTTAAGAGTGAAGTTATGAGGTCCTTCTCAGGTTTTCTCATTATGGTACCTATCCGGCAAAAAGCATCTCATCTTAGCATAATCAGCCTGTAATGTGCCCAGTTTCCCACTGACTGTCTTTCTCCATGTGAGAGGGGGAAGCTTGAAGTTCACCCTGTCCACCACGGTCCCAGTGCGGGCTGGTGGAAGTCCTTCCCCTTAATTTTTTGGATCTAGGCCATGCCGGTTACTACACGAGACAACCCATCCATCTCCTTACTATGAAGTCATTTCATTGACGTCACAAAGTTGTTGTAATAATCACTTATGCACAATCATTTCTGATATCCGAAATAGGCATCGAGTTTCATCTCTGTCCCAAATGCAATAATTAATAATTTATCTTTCAAAACAGAAATAACTTTTTGTTTCATCGGTTGACGTAATATTTATGAGAATTCGATTATGATTCAACAGTTATACCGACTATACGAACTGAATTATAAGTGAGGAAGTGTGTCTGAATGTATGCTTATTGAATTGAATTTGATTTATATCTTACGTCTGTAGATAAGAATAATGTGGTTCTAAGAAGAGTTAAAAATACAGTATCTCAGACAGTCTTGTGACACAAGAAACGTTGCTAGTTACGTAGTATTTGTTTTATATTCATGGTGTATAATATTTTTTAGATACTCTATTAAAATCGATTTAAAGTAGGTCTTCGTTTGGGGGCCTCCTGAGGACAGAAATTACCACTGAAATGTTGTTTTATTGATGCACTCGTTTTGATGTTCATTGGTAATCTCGTTGGTTTTTCACCTATTGGGTAGCGAACAGTCATCATCATCATCAGCCGTAAGGCGTCCACTGCTGGACAAAGGCCTCCCCCATAGAACGCCATAACGAACGGCAACCTGCCGTTTGCATCCACCGGTTGCCCGCGACTCTCACGATGTCGTCGGTCCACCTGGTGAGAGGCCTACCAACGCTACGTCTTCGGGTCTTTAATTCGTGGTCGCCACTCGTGAACTAGTGCACACTGGTTTTTGCAAAGTCCACGTCTGTCCAGTGGAAAAATAGCCCATTGTCTACTGAATGCCCTCTCTACTTTTGAACAGACGACGCGACGTGACGGTTAGTGCTATTCTCACTTTTTTCTGGTCTTCCGCCAAGATCTGCTTAGCTAGATTCTGTTAAAATGAGGTTTGACAGCCTTGCGGTTCGTCCAACTTCACACATCACCAAAAACTACCGGAAACCAAGCCCCGGTTAGCAACGAATAAACCTAATCATTCATAGAAGAACTCGCTATCACACCCACGATCAGAGGGCGTTGACCTTCTGAAGTTTTTATCACCATTATTTAACTATCCTGTTGCTAAGGCAACGGTTTTTTGTTAACTTTTATGATTAAGTGGTTTTTTTGCAAAGTAAGCGGTCGTTATTAAGTACCGTAAAAAGCAGCAATGATTTAAACCATAGATTCTATACCGCTTCAATCTTCACTCTTGTATTTCATTCACAATGACATTTGAATAGTATTGTTTCCTCACTCATACTGTAAATCGTATTCTATGCGGGATGCGTGGGCTCACTCTTGCGAATGTGAACACTATTTCGCTCGACCTAAAAGTAATAAGTATGGCGAGTACTTTATTTTTTTTTATGTTGGCGGGTGGAAAATCATCAAATAACCTCTCCCCCTCTTGGGCAGAGCGAAAGGCAGTGTCAGACTTCTACTGACTAAAAACCACCCATGTTCCTTCTTAGCCCTTCATGTCGAGGCCGCGGTATCTCTTACGAACAACCCGCAGCCCCGATGGCGAGTACTCATCTAATGATTTAAATATTTGGGCATTGTCAATTGTTTGTTTTTTGTACCTCTTGTTGAGTTGAGTCGTCGAGTTCACCAATTGAAGGTGATTGCTAAGTGGGTGTGGTTGTTAGTCATCGCTTCAATGTTGTCAGACCTCTTTAGATGTTTTTGCATATTATTTTGACTTGAGTTTTAGGAGGATCTGTACCTGATCTAAGGCAACTCGTTAAATGTTATATGGGACGCCTTTTTCACCTATTCCTTTGGTGAAAATAAATTATCATAATTCTTCTGCACTTAACTCAATTAATTTGTGGTCGGTACAGCATGTCATCTCCTGGAAATTATGTTTTTCCTACTCCTCCGCTATTCTTTTCTGATTAATTTCGTTGCGGGATCCAAGACAGTTACATCGTTTCTCTGGAACTTCGTCGGGCTTCATTGTCTCGGCGCTTTTCTTGTGGTCGCCACTGTTGATTCTGGCTAACAAGAGTTACAGTGGTTTGGGAATAGTGTGGCGGGCTTGTCCCATGTCTTCTCTGATGCGACGTCTTTTCTAACCATATTATCATCTTTCACATTATTCATCCATAATTTCTCCAGTATTCGGTATTACCTTTTAATGACGTCTGTTGTCTTGGTCTTGGGTGTCACTCTGTTAGGCAGTTTGTCGAGAACTGTCGAAATGAGAGGTTTTGACATAGCTAGCGAGCTTATGTTCCGTTATGCAAATGATACAATACTTAATCACTGCTTTGAAACTAGCTGATGCCCGCGGCTTCGCCCGCGTCAAGTTATATACAAAACCTTCCTCGAGAACCACTCTATCCATTGGTGAAAACAGCGTGAATATTGGTGGAGCAGTTTTTGAGTTTAACGCGAACAGACAGACAGACAGACACTGGGGAGGACTTTGTTTTATAATATGTAGTGATAGTGATGGGCCTACTCTTGACCTCAATCTTATCCTAAAGACCGAGATGAGATCGACCGGAACGAGCTAAACCAGAAGAAGCCTATTTACTCGCGAAGTCGCGACTTAAATGGATCGGGGTCATATAATATGAACTCGGGAACGCCGATGCGGGCAGGGAACTCCGCTCTTTGACTGTGCGCATATTAAAAGATGTGCAAAGCGCTTCATGCGAATGTGTGGAACGTCTATAAGGTATCACTTGTCAAAAGGAGGAAGGAGGGAAGTGGAAATTATGTTTTTCCTACTCCTCCGCTATTCTTTTCTGATTAATTTCGTTGCGGGATCCAAGACAGTTAAATCGTTTCTCTGGGACTTCGTCGAGCTTCATTGTCTCGGCGCTTTTCTTGTGGTCGCCACTGTTGATTCTGGCTAACAGGAGTTACAGTGGTTTAGGAATAGTGTGACGGGCTTGTCAAAAGGACGCTGAAGGAATGCTAGATTCCCCATACAGCCACATTCATAATATACTCAAAACCTTCCTACACAACATGTCCCTGTGTAGTTCAAACAGGGGTGTGTGCACAATAGGACGCCCGCTGGCCCGCTGTGACCTGTTACGATCAATTTACTTGTTTGACCTCCTAGGGAGTGACTTTTATTGGTTGTGTTCTTTGTGAGGAATTTGTTTGCTTACTGTTGTTTACTTGCCTTAAAGGCTTTAAAAGATGGATAGATATAAAAGAAAAAATGGATGGATTGTGTGAAGAATGATATGAAAGGTTGGGTTGGGGTTGGGGTAAATTCCTTGTGGAAAAGCTGGTCATAGTGACGAGAGGCCTGACCTTGAGATGCATGTACCTAAAACTAAGTACAATTGTGTAATATTTAGTCAATTTAAGGTAGTATGTAAGAGTACTTTGTGAAGAATTCCGTCCAGAGATTTGAGTATCCTTCTCCCAACTATGTTAGGGTCGGCTTAAAGTCTAACTGGATGCAGCTGAATACCAGTATTTTACATGGAGCGACTGCCTATCTGATCTCCACAACCCAGTAATTCCGTCCAGAGAAATAAAGTTATTTGTACACTACTGACTATCACTGAACAGGTGGCACATGACACCTCTGTTTCTGGGATAGCTATACTTGTATTAAGAACCTAATACGGATTAGATTTTTGCTTAGTATTCACAAAGTTTGCAATTGACAATAACTGATAATCCAACAATCATATGGGCGAATGCCGAATGAGAATGTCACTGATAATCATGTGGGCATTGCAACTAAATAACTGTGTAGTTTGAGAATGCGGGCGACATCAATCATCTGTGCTGCTTTGCTACAAAACTATGTTAAAGCTGTAATGGCACCTTTTTGTAATAACAAAATATTACAAGCCCACCACACTATTCCCAAACTGGAAGGAGTCAGCAACTCCTGAAAAGCAGAATGAACAGTAGCGACCAGCAGTAAAACCTCGAGACAATGAAGCTCCACAAAGTGTCAGAGAATCTATATATTTATATAACTGTTCTACTCCTGATAACATCAAACCTAGATAAATAAGTGGCAACTGCTTTCAAAGTGTTCCGTATTATCACAACGTCTAGAAAAATATATATGTTTAGGGTAGGCTTATTAAATGTCTTGCGATAACAGGCTCATTCTACTTCCAGACATTGCTATTGTTACAAAATATTTTTAGAACGTCAAATATACGCGTCAAAATAAAGTGTCTTGTTTGTCTTAAACGCAAGATAATATACAGGGTGTCCCAAAACTCAACGTCAAGCCGAAACGGGGTGACAGGATTGATCATAACCATCACGAGAAAAATCTGAAAAAAAATCTATCCCATGCAGTTTGAAAATTATGGGCATTTTAAGAAAAACCTAGAAATTTGATCAAACTGTACCATTTTTCGGTTATTGTGGTTATTATTTTTTATTTTTGTTCATTTGAACTTTAGAAACGTAATCCTAAATAACATTTCTAGAATCCCAATAAAAAATAATGACACAATTGCCTTAAGTTCCCGAGAATTGAGACTATTTGTTAAACTACGAATTTAAAATTTTCAAGATTCGTCGACTTTGACAGGCCCTCCTATAAAAAAAATGTACTAGAGTGCCTTGGCAAGTAGCATTAAAAGTTGGCGCATTTAATCAGAATTCTAAAATGGTACAATACTTGTTAGTTCCATACAATAGAAAAGAGTAAAAAAATTAAAACCTCAAGTAACCCGATTTTTGCTATCAGATTTTACTCAGTTAAAATGTTTTTAATTCGCACAAGCTCTAGGTAGGTTCTTAATTTTGAAACATGGGATAGATTTTTTTTCAGATTTTTCTCGTGATGGTTATGATCAATCCTGTCACCCCGTTTCGGCTTGACGTTGAGTTTTGGGACACCCTGTATAGACGCAACTCGTAGATATTAACGTTTATATAATTAGGACAAACATAAGATATTCTATTTTAAGTGAGCATTTCGTTATCTTAACATAAATAGTGGGGTCCCAAGGTTTTCTGTAAGTACTCAGTGCAATCTTGAAGCTAACACAGTGTACTGATAAACTCATTTGAAATGCTGTGTGGTTTGGTAAGATTTCATTTAGAATAGCACTTTGAGGATAAAAACAATGATCTCTGCCTATCTGTCTTATTTCGAAATTAAGGTTTAAAATTTTATTTACTTCACACTCATCTAGTAATTACCGATAACTATTACAATGTATAAATAAATAAATAAATAAATAAAATGTTTATTGAGTCTCAAAAGTTACACAATATGCATGAGTTGAGACAGCCCCAGTAAGTAATTGAAAATACTTGTGTTGGGGCTGACTCGCTACATTCCCTTTTTAAAACAGTATTGAGACTAAAATAATACAATAGAATACAAAATAAAACAAGATAAAACAAAACCCAGCCGATAAGCAACAAAGCTGGTGAAAATATGTGCTTCTTAGATTCTATGAACTTATTCTATGCATGCGTGTTTGTGTGTATGTGTGTGGGTGTGTGCGTGGGTGTTTGTGTGATTGAGTGTGTGTGTGTGATTGAGTGTGTGCTTGTTACTGAGTGTATAATTAGTCATGTATGTGTCATTAGCAAATTCTTACTAGAATGTTCTCAGTTTCCTCATACGTTAAAGTTTTTAGCCATTCAGTTATAACTTTCTTACATTCATATAAGACTTTAGGGTGGAAATGAAGCTTAGCATTTATCTTGTTGTAAATATATGCAGATTGAGTTACATACTGACGTCTTGCAAAAACTGAACGAACCATTTCGGATGAAATGTAAAACAAGCAAAAATTAAAATAGGCATTTTCTACATGATAAATAGTAAAGCCGTTGCCGGAATTTTGTAACTTGTAATACATAACACTTACGAACCTTTCTAAACTAAAATAAATAAAGAGGGTGATGTTTATAAAATTAAAATTCATTCATTCATTTACAAAAAATGTATTTAAATGTAGATAACCCATCCAGTCGTCCGTTAATTTGGCACATGATGCACCAAACAGCCTATATTTTGTTCCAGTTCAGGACCTCTGTTACTTTCACCTCTTCTAAATATTCGATTCCAATAAACTAACAATGGTATTATACTCGTAGTTCTAAACTCCTCTAAGGAGTACCATGTATGATACTGAGATGTAGTAACTATAGATGTGTATGCATACCTATTAATCCGTGTAGTTAATCTCAATATATAATCAGTATCTACCCAGATCTCGTGTGTTTCACTTGTCTCCCAAGTCCCAACCTTACATGGCGACCCTGCCATATTTGGGGCCGTGGCAATACCGTCATCGTATATCTATCTAGTGCAAAAACCAAATAAACCCTGAGTAATCGCTCTCAAAGCCTAACTACGAGTCAAGTTGTCAACTCTCACGTACCAAAGTATTTGTACATTACCATGCACGCATCGCCATCCATACTGCCTTATTGAACACCCATCCGTATGCGTAGCATGCTGATAACAATTGGACATACCATCGACACTTCGACCGCACTTATTTATGGCCATTTGTTGTCACAGTTAGATTTTATAGATTATTTGTGTCGAAAGTCTAGACATAGTGACAGACGTACACCAGCGATTTAAACGAAAACGGTTGGAAGATTTTTGTACGACGCCTGGGCACCCTAATTTCCGCCATTTTAAAGTCAAAGTCAAAACATTTATTGCGAACCAAGTGTACATTGTGGCGTTAGGTATATTTTGGTCAGAACTTATAACTTAGCAGCCTTTTACAAGCATTGCAAACATTCGCCTGTCCTTATCATCCTAATTTAGCATGCATTAAACATTACTGAGTTATTTTTTTTTTTATTATGTAGTACAATTAAATTAAATAAAGAAATTATAGTTATGACAAAATTAAATGTCAATGATAGTGGATATAATACAATTATTAAGCAAAATTAATGTCATTTTCTCAGGTTCGATTTTATAGGATCACCAGCCTGGTATTTAGTCGGTAGAAGTCTGACATTCCCTTCCGCTCCACCTGGAGTGGAGCCAGTGGAGGGAGTCATTTAAAGATTTCCCACCTACCAAAAAAAGTCCAAGAAGATACATGCACACGGTTCCGCTTGAAGCAGGCCAATAGAACAAAATTAACACTACGCACTTTACAGTTACCGCTATTGCTAAAATACAAACAGACATCATCGTTTGATTTTTGATTTGATTGACACCTCCAAGGCGCCTAACAATGTAGGTAATTGCTATTTTATGACTTATATAGGAGCCTAGTGGGAGCCAATATTTACTTACACTTAGTGTAGTTTGCATTTTCAATTTGTCTGTTGCTGTTTTGACCATAAAACCATATGGTTTGGGGCATTTACTAATATAAGCCAATGTTTTTTTAATGTTCTTCATCATTTATTTACCTGAGTGGAAATCGTGAGGAAGCCCACATGTTTGTAATTATATCGAACACTGTGAATGCACTGGTAGCAGTAATTGCCGGCAGCTGACACGGTATTTCATACCGGTATTTCATACCGGTATTTAATACCGGTATTTACTACCGGTACTATTTAAATAATTGGAACTCTTGGAATCTAAGCTGTCGTAATTATGACTTAATAACCACATACTTCGATCACTAATCCATCAGCCAAGCTGGCTCGTTACAAAATAAGTGTTTTCGGAAAGTACGTTAAGCCCCGGCTGTAAATTGTAGATCTTTGACATTCGTTACAGATGTTCAGTGGCAGGAAAGTCTGATTACCAATCTTACGGAGAGGTATCGTAGTATAGTACCCGGTACCAAGTGGGTTGTGGAGTTCAGATAGGCAGTCGCTTTATGTCAAATACTGGAATTCAGCTGCTTCCGAATAGACTGGAAGCCGACTGAAAATGGGTGGCCCATTAGTATGGAAGTTCAAGCTTGTTAGCAGTCTGAAAGTGAAGTAGCTTTCTACTTCACTTTCAGACTGCTACCTAGGTCGTCAAAGGATAAATAAATCAGAATAGAAGATTTAATCGTTTCGTGGGCAAAAAAACATCTGCATATATTAGTGAAATCTTCGTAGTAAATTAAACCTATTACGAGTATGAATGTGCCACTAATGTTACGTATGTTATGGCAGTGATTGCTGCCAGCAGTGGCATTTTATTTAATTCTGGTATTTATGACTTACAAGATCATATTATTATGAATATATGATTATACTGCTATCGTATGATAAGTGTTCTCCATTATATCCGTAGAGATAGTTTCTCTGGTAACTCTATGCTTTTCTTTTGGTTTCAGTTTTTATTTCTTATGTTGAGAGCTATGATTTTCCGTGGGTTTCTTAGCGATTCTTCTTCAAAACTTTACACATTTCCTGACTTAAGTATATGTTTATTTTCATTTCATGTAAAAACATGCCCGGAACAGAAACACAGTATGTTGGGGTTTAATTACAGTAAAAAAACCTTAGTTTAATTTTGCGGTTTTAGGGCTGAAGAAACAGCAAATGACTCCTTCTTTCGGTCCGTTTAATTTCAAATCAAATCAAATCAAATCAAATCGTTTATTTGTGATGCATGGGTTAAATACAGGTGTTCATTACATTAATTATAAGCTTATAATGTCCATTCCATGATCAGCCACTTGGGCATACAAATGATAAAATAATACAAAAAAAATAAGATTATATAATTCCAAAGATTTGACATAAATTGCATTTCATATTAAATATAAATTCAGACAGACACAATTACGTAAAAACACAACTACAATAAATTATCGTCAAGCAATACAAGAAACACTTAAACAGTTCCAGTCAATAAAAAATCAGCAACAGAATAATAACATTTTTCTATTAGAAGTTTTAACAATTTATTTTTAAACACATGAGTATTGCTACATTCTTTTATGTCATTAGGAATCTTATTGTAAATTTTAGTGGCCATAGCAAATGCACTTTTCCCAAAGAGGGTAGTTTTATATTGACTGGCAACTTTGTTATATAAATGACTCCTATTTCGCGATCCGTGCTGTAATGTAAATAACGATGGATGATGTCTTATAAACAAGGCCATTTCAAAAATATATAAGGATGGGACAGTAAGGATGTTTAATGTTTTAAAGAATTCCTTGCAGCTGTCAGTTCTTTTGAGACCACACATTGCTCGCACGCACCTCTTTTGACATTTAAAAACTTTATCCCAGTTGGTAGTATTTCCCCAAAATATTATGGCATATCTAAGTCTAGAGGCAACGTAACTATGATAAGCTACGAGCAATGTGTTAAGATTAACCTTTTTCGCTAGCATGTATAAAGCATAAGATGACTGTGATACTTTTTTGCAAACAAATTCTATATGACTTTGCCATTTCAAATTGTCATCTATATGTAAGCCAAGAAATTTTGTTGTAGTCGTCAATCCAACTTTCTCACCATTAAATTCAATTCGAGTATGTAAAGTATTTTTTGTTTTCTGTTTGAATTGCATTAGTTTAGTTTTGTTAATATTAATTAATAAATTATTATTCTGTAACCATTGAATTATGGAATTAAAACTACTATTTATAACATTTTCATCACTATAAACAACCGTAATTTAGCAAAAGATGTACCAAACAGTGCTAGACACCCTGTATAATAATATAAAAAGGATATATTGTGCAAAACTACAAGCTTTTAGACCCGACCAGTTGTTAAACTAGACGTCATCTGTCAGTTCGTGAGTTTAACCGAAGATCAAAATTTCATAAGACGTCAGTACCAAAGGTGGTTTTCAGTTCCACTTCACAAAAGTAGGCATTCCTTTCGAAATATCTTGTTGCTAGTTATCGTGAACCTTCGTAACCTCAACTCACAATGGACACATTAAGTACCTACATATTATATTATAGTATACATTGTAACTGTAAGCACATATATGTACATAAACGTTGCTTGCATACACGCGAACTATTTATAGTTGAGGTGTGGCAAAGAACTGCTGTGCATACCTTTGGTACAGAACACGATTATGTTTGCAGAGTGGACTGTTGGTAAATATTAGGTTTTATTCAATACCTAAGTACCGTGGGCCTGTGTTTATTTTCTGCCAAGTTATGAGGGGCCAGGGTCTGAGGAGAAAAGGGGGTTTTAGTATTTAGTAAAACTTCTGGAATGTAGGCTTGAGTCCCAATTGGCATCGACTTTTGAATCGACTTCAAAAAAGGAGGAGTATGTTAATTGATATTTCCGTCTATTAAGGACCGATTTACGAGATTATTTTTCATTTGGTAGAAGTTCGCGCTGTGGTATTATTCTTTTTCGTCTATGTTGATGATTTCCTTGCTAAAAAGGATAGAATACAAAACAACCTACTCTTTCTGAAAAATAACTTTTGTTTCATAACTCGTTTGTTTCATTTACTTTTTTGCTACCAACTTCTGACGGTAAAGTTATTTTCCGCTTGTTTTGTTTTATTGGAAGTCTGATGTTTTTTTTTTGTACTTTTCACATCTGCAGTTTTAGCTAGTCTTTGGTCCTACGATAATTATGTGCATACGCAGTATACGGCATATATTTAGTTATCGGCATTTCGAGCGGAGCGGGTGTTGCTTGCACAGTAATGAATACTTTAGTACGTACCTACTACCTATTCGTTTTACTATAATATAATATTACAGAGATCATTTATATGTAAATATTGTTATTAATTTCCTTGACTAAGTATAGGGTTTTGTCCTTCGTCTATTTATGTCACATTATGTGCATATCTTAGAAGAAATACGTGGCTTAATAATAGTAGCCGCTTGTCTAGGTTGGTCTGTGGATGGGTGACCAGACCACCAGGGTTGATTTACACCCTGTATATGCCCAGTTTTCTCCTCACCTCGGAAAGCACGTTAAGCTTTTGGTCCCGGCTTTCATTTGAAGATCGTTGACTAGTTACAGGTCAGTGACCCGAAAGTCTGACAACCACTCTTACCAAGGAATATCGTTAGGAAAAGGCTAGGCCGATGCTGAGTGTGCACTTCTCTTAAAGGTTTTTTACCTACTTTGGAAGACATCGTCTTTACTTTAGATTGTAATGAATTGCTGATTCTAGTTTCCAAGAGTGATGTAGCAAAGTTGAATAGATCCTACAAACAATACGACTGTTAATATTCGTAGTATTTCAACTTTTTGATAAAAATCTTCGGTCGAATCCTGCTGTTTTTTTGGTAACCTTGATTGGAAAATGAGAAACATTACCTCAAGTAATTTCAATAAACTTACCACGAGGGCCACCCTGTATAGTTTACCTATTTAAAGTTCAACACTCAGTTCCGGTGTCAAAAAGCTTGAATAAAAATGAGTAAGTAATTACTAATTACATTAAAAGGTAGGTAAGAATGTACTTTACGTAAATTACCAAATTTCATCATCAAAATTTTTGATATTAATCAAAAAAACCATTAATATAATTTGATCAATTATTTTTTCAAATCAAATTCCCTCTGACGAAATCTTTGAAAACAATCGAATCCCGAAAAAAAAAGTAGAAAAAACATACGACTACTGAAATTGCAGAAATTGGGTAATTTACGTAATAATAATAATAATCTGTTGGATTGGATTGGATCAAGGGCCTGATTCAGAAGGCAGTACTCCTTGATACGGCCCGCATTGTGAGGAGGTTCCTCTCTCTGGAGCCCTAACCACCGGTAGCTTGGACCCTGCTCCCGTCACCGGTGGACGACTATTTTTTATATTTTTAAATGTTTTTTTATATTTTTTGTATGAAATATTTAAAAATGTAAATTATATGTAAGAAAGTAAATAAAGGACAAAATAATAATCTAATTAATAATCTGTTTATCTATTAAAAATAATCTATCTTATAATAATGTAATAGGACATCTACCCAATTTGATCATTTTTTCATCATCAGAGGGAAGTGGAAATTATGTATTTCCAACTTCTCCACCACTATCCTTTTCTGATTAATTCCGTGCGGGATTGAATAGTTTTCAAAGATTTCGTCAAGCTTCATTCTCTGGGCTCTTCTGGTTCTCACCACTGTTGAGTCTGGCTTTCAGAAGCTGCAGTCGTTTGGAGATAGAGTGGTGGGCTTGTCCCAATAAATAAAAACTTTTATGGTCATAATATACAGGGTGACAATACGACAATAAATGAAACCACTGGTAGTTCTAGTCCATAGGAACATTATTAAACTATCAAAAAACTTTAACAACAAAATAAAAAAATTAAAAAAAAAAACAATAAAACTAAGTAGCAAAAAACTGTTAATGAAATACATTACAATTTACAAACAAATATTGGTTTACTAACCTTAGAAATAATTTGCACCGATTAACGAGTGGAAATAAAATGTAACAAAAGAATTTGGCAAAGACATTTAGGTAGGTTGTTGTCGTATCGTCGGCACCACGAAGGTGTTAGGATTTATATGATAGTTTAAAAATGTTCTTATGAACTAGAACTACCAGTGGTCTCATTTATTGTAGTATTGTCGGAACCATCCTGTATATTATAATCACGTGTACGTTGCCGAAACGCGTGGTTGTTTTGGTAAATCTGTATGCAGATATATTATGCATTAAGATAGATGACCTTATTAGTTAGTACCAGTGGTCTAACACAGTGATCATCAGTGATATGTCACTGTGGTGTGACTCATACCGAAGGTGACCATTCTACATCAGGACGTGGGCCGTCAGCCACTTTCAAAGCTATTTTAATACTTTATCATTTTTGGATTGCCACAAATCTTTGCAGCCGGTATTACTTTTATCTAAATACCACGTTGTCATTTTGTGATCATACCTATCTAACCGATAAACTACCGGAGTATCATGGGACCTAATCCCCGGGATCAACTGCTCCCAATATTTGATGATACAGGCTGTTGTGATAAGATAAGGGTGTGACGTCACAATGTGTTGATGCATAATGTCATATTACGCACTTGTGTGGGGGATTTAGTTGTAGATATGTATGATACAGTATATTAAGTTAAATAATGTCGGAAATATCTGAGAGTGTTACGAAATTACATTTAAATATCTGTTATATATAAAAAAGAACAGCAAAGTTTTTTTTTTTAAATCGTTGCCCTACACTAGGAATTTCTCCTGTATCGTGGTTGCGTTCACAAACATATAAAGTCACATACACAAATACCCAGACCCAAAACAACCATCTGCAGGCCATACAAATATTTGTTCCGTGCCGATTTTGTTAAATGACAATTTTCAAAACGTAATGTGTCTTAATAAAAACACGGCATACTATCATCTTCATTGCCTATTCTCAGACTGATTGTGTTCGACTTTCAGTCTAACCAGATGCGGCTGAATACAAGTATTTTACATGGAGCGACTGCCTATCTGACGTCCACAAACCAGTCAGCACTGGATAAATACGATATTCCTTAGTAAGACTGGTTGTCAGATTTTCGGGCTTCTGCCCGAATCTACTTGTAACGACTGTCAGAGATCTACAAAAGACAGCCATCCACAGACTAACCTTGGCAAGCTCTGTTTAACCTTAAAGACCCCAACTCGACCGCTTCTTTATTAGGTACTAGCGGACGTCACGCGGTTTTATCCACGTAGTTCCCGTTCCCGTGGGAATACAGGGGAATATAGCCTATGTCACCTGGGGATAGTTTAGCTTCCCAACGGTGAAAGAATTTTTGAAATCGGTCCAGTGGTTTCGGAGCCTGTTCGTTACAAACAAACAAATCTTTCCTCTTAATAATATTAGTGTAGATTTATTCACGACCTTTTATGTCTGGGCATCCCGGCTTAATTCAATTACCTTCAATCAAGTTCTCCGAAAACTTCCAAAAATTATTCTATCTACATTATTCCCCATAATATCCCACATTTCCAGCTTATGAGCCAATTGTCAAGCTCAGAATCTTATTCTGCTCTTATGAGTTTATGAGGAAACAACCTATTAGATAATTTGGTCTATCCGTGTCTGTAAGTACCGCAGTCCTAATGCACGTACGACGCGGTAGTTAGTAATGAATGATTTAGATATCAATTATGAGGGTAATTATTATAACAGGTGTCGATGTGTGTAATTGTTGATCGTTTATCAAAGTTCGTGCGTATGGTGCATGTGTAAACAAACCATTATTTTTTTTAACTCAGAACGGGACATGGATTTATTTATTATGACAGTTTTAGCAAAAACCAAGGTCACGTTGAATACCTATAGCATATAACACCCTCTCCTCTCAAGATCGGGGACTCTACACTCGAAGTTGTAGACGATTATGTCTACCTGAGACAAACGGTTCAGTTAGGTAGGGCTTATTTTTTGGAATATGAGAAATCATAAAATGACTCCTCCCGGTCTGGGCGGAGCGGTAAGGAGTGTCAGACTTCTAATGACTAAAAACCACCATGTTCCTTCTTAGCCCTTTGTGTGCGAGGCCACGGTATCTCTTTCGAACAACCCGCAGCCCCGACAGGCGTCGGCCCTTGCGACGTGGTCTCGCACGCCTTGCGTCTGACGAGTTCTATAGTTTTTAAAATTTCACGCAGTTTCGGAAAACGGGACTATTTTGTGTCTCAGAGCTTTGTTTGGGGACAACGGGACAGGTGACCGAGAAGGGTTATGCATGTGATATTGGGTTCATTTCCCAGGTCAGGCAAAGTGTTATTGGTTTTTTCCATCAGGTAACAGCCACGGAGTCTGGATTTGTGCTCGATTGATGGAAATACGCTCGCCCCCCATTACATGGGACTTAAACACTAGTCTGGCAATCAGTTATGCAATCGTTACTGGTCTTCTGTAGGTAGCCGGTAAGTCTGATAACCAGTCTTACCAAAGGGCACCAAGTCCAAGGCCCAAGGCAAAGCCAGGCTAGGCTAGGCTTGGTTTGGGGCCAAGGAGGGCTGGGCATTACCCAGTGCTGACTGGATTGTCGAGGTTAGGCAGGCAGTTGCTCCATGTATAATACTGGTATTCAGCTGCAAACACTAGAATGGAAGCTGACTCCAACATAGTTGGGAAAGGCTGATGATAAAGTAGCTTCTTTTTAAAGTGCAAGTCTTATAATATTATGTTAAACGTTGAGGTTCTAGCTAATACCTACAAACTATTTAACGATAGCTATTAACCAACCACATGGCACGAATCTCGACCACATGGCGCGATTCGACCACAATATGTGCCGCAAATAAACAGAGCTCGTCTATCAGACATAGTTTATTTATATACCTTTATGTAACACGATGTTATTGCATCCTAGCTTGCAAAACATATTATGTAGGAAAATCTCAAGGTTTTATATGTAGTTAGTTGGAAAGGATCTGCAGGTGTTTAGTTGGTGATAAAATCTTAGTTGTCGTATGCAAGCAAAGTGTACTTTGCTTAGGAGCAGGTAAATGTTAATGATATACTACCTACCATATAAATGGTATATATAAATATTGCATGCATCATTGGAGTATTTTGATAGCAGTACCAAGGAAGATTGTAACAATATTTGTGGTTATGTTCAATACTCAATACTCAATTATTGCATTCCACAATGTAGGCTTAGGTGGTAAACATTTTTCAATAGAAACAATCATATTCAATATTTATAACTATATTCACAGTCTTAGGTACAGTGACCAGGGTATATGTTTACCACAAACTGTCCAACTTACCCAACATAATATATTTATGTGTACAGCCGCTAGGAACAGCAGAAATCTCGACCCTTGCGACACATGCGAAAACAACTTCTCCAAGAATTATCTTCACTATAATTTCCATCGTATAATATAAAACTACATGTGTATTCTGTATTGTCCACAGGTGTCAATATGGGTCCTGACGGTGTACCTCGTGTTCCACGTGCCGCTCATAGAGATGAGGGTCGACGAATCCGAGCAACAGGCGCTGGCGCAGAGAGAGGTATTTATTTATCAGTAGTATATTATAAACTAGGTGTTGCCAGCGGCTTCGCCCGCTACAACTTGAAAATTATCCCACGGGAAGATAAAATCGGGATAAAAACTATATGTGTTCTGAATTTCATCCACATCCGTTCAGTAATTTTTGCGTGAAAGAGTATAAACATCCATCCATCCATATATCCTCACAAACTTTCGCATTTATAATATTTGTGGGATTATAGTAGGTAATAATGATTTCAATTCATTCTAGCCTATCCCTTTGCTGTGTCGAAAGGTGGGCGTTTTGGGGGACTGTCACTTGTAAATGAGTAAAGTAAAGTAAAGTAAATTTTGACGTTCGAAAAGTACTGATTATCAGCCTAGTTTGAATAAATGACTTTTGATTTTGATTTTGCTGCCCTCCCTAGTGACGCCCTAAGCCGAGGCAGTACGCAGTGGGTGCCTTTTGCGCGTTATCTCTTAGCTTAATAAGTCTTACACCCTGGCTTGAGGCCTCACACTCAAGTTATTCACAGGATAGTCCGGTTAAGCATAAGCCATTCTCATAGGTTGACCTGTGAGATATTGGCATCATGTACGAAATTATCTGCCTGGCGGTAAAAAAGACCCTAAGCTTTTATAGTAAACTAAAAGTACGGTTGTATTTTGACTCAGCACAAACCTTAATTAAACCCTGTAAATAGAATAATTATCTAGCTGACAAGGTGGCTAGCAGGACACAGTGAAGTGGTAACACTTATGGAGGCTATTTTTAGTATCGCCACTCATCGCTTGAAGGCTATTTTAAGTACCACTACTTGAGAAGGCTTTAAACTTCGTCACTTAAGGCTTGTATTCACGCCAATGACCTTGTGCATACAAACTACCCCTGTCGGTCGTAGATACGGACTTTAAACGGACGCATTTTTCATTTATTATAATTAAAATAATACATGTTTTTAAAAAGTAACAAAACCAAATAATTTTCCTTTGTATTTCAAAGCAGTAGATATATTTTTTTAATTATTTTATTAAAAAATGAAGGAGTAAAATGGTTCCATTCAACGATTTGGAGGTGATTTTGTGGATTTTTTTTCTTATTATGTGATACCGATACAAAAATTATGGCTAAACCAAATTACGTGTCATACATATCATGTAGATTACGAACAATTTTTTTCAGATGTAATTTCTCTGTAAGTGCCAGTGAAAAACTGCTTCATCTGCACGCTGTTTTTAAGCTTTTTCGAGAGAGGAGCCTTAAGGAGGCTATTTTTAGTTTTGTCACTCTTTGAATAAGCTCCCACTCGAGATGCCTTTTAGGCAAATATTATTGCATAGTTTCGCCACTCGAGGAGCTCGTGACAGCCGCACTGGCTGAATTTCAAGGTTAAGCCACTCTTGCCAAGGTCGGTCTGTGGATGGGGGAACATTAATTAAGCCAAGTCTCCTTCGTGCCTCGGAAAGAACGTTAAATGCTGTCGGTTGGTCCCGGTTGTCATTTGTATATAGTGTGTAAAAGTACCCTTAACGCAAACGAAGGGCACTTGTTCTCCCCACCACTGCGATAATTTTTTTGTTCTAGACCATACCTGGGAACCTCCTAGTTACGGAGATATTGGGGGTCAAAGTTCCAAATTTTTCACAGCTGTTTTTGTAAATACTAGTTTTTCAGGTTTTAACTTTACCTACTTAAATTACCTCCATAACCCGTTTACTATTCAAAGCATCCACTAGCACAATGTTTTGACAGTGCTACATTGAGTTTTACCGTAAAATGTGATTTTTGACCCAAAAAAAAAGTTTTTTCTTACGTTGGGGTACTTAGTTTGATGTACAGAATGCTTAGTTGACGGCTGTGTGATGGGTTGATTTACACCCTGTATATTTGACAGTCGTTAGAGGGAGTCAATCAGAGGTAATAGGGATAACATGGGTTGATGGGACATAATACTTAACTTGTTAAAATATGTGGGTTTATTATACGTACAACTCTGCCTAACCCTTTCGTCATTGCAGGCGCGATGATATATCATGAAACAGAAAATGCTTTTTTAAAAATGAAAATACGTGAAGATTACTACGTGCCTGTATATGCGAAGATTTATAGCCAACTAATGTGTTAAATGCCAATTTTATTAGCATACGTAAATAGCTCTATCTTCGCTTATTAGCATAACTAGTTCATTTACATAAGTCAATATTATGATGTTTTGTTATTGTCCTAGTTCAATACTTTGTGTTTAATTATTTCGTCAAGTAGGTTACGTGTTCGAAAATTCAAATAAATAAAGTTACTAGTTGTTGCCAGCGGCTTCGCCCGCTACAACTCGAACATTATCCCATGCACGGAAAGATAAAATCGAGCTAAAACTATCCTATGTGTTAATCCAGGTTATAAACTATCTGTGTACCAAATTTTATCCAAATACGTTCAGTAGTTATTGCGTGAAAGAGTAACAAACATCCATCCATCCATCCATACATACATCCTCACAAACTTTCGCATTAGGATAGTAGGATTTACCTGTACTGATTGTGCAACCATTTTACGATTTCGACAAGATTTAGCGCAAATTCAACATTGTGTGTGTTTTGAAGTTGTTTTTTGGTAACTCAATCGCGAATGTGACATAACTGCCATAATGTGGGTGTACTAATAGGTACTGTGTATCTGATAATAAAAGTTTTACATTTATGTTGAAGCCCCATGTTATAGGGGGGGCGAACCTATTACGAACAACTGAGCACAAATCCACACTCCACGGCTGCTACTGACAAATTCCTGGTGGAAAAATACAATAACACATTGTCCTACCTGGGTATCGAACCCTCAGTCCTCATGCTCAGAAGCCGCACTTGCGACTACTGGACCAATGTGGCAGTCCATGTTAAAAGACCAGTTCCTTATTCTCTTTTTTAATAACCCACAACTTATTTCCAGCAACCGCCAGCGTCAACAGAAAAGCCGGAGCCTATCAACCAGCACTTAAACATGGGCAAGTGCTTCCACCTGCCGCGCTCCAGGTGTCCAGCTGAGCCTAATTGCACCAAGGTCGGCAGCATGGCCGTTTTCTGCTGCGATCTGGATAGCGTCCGGCTGAAGGAGGCATTGGCTTCTGCGAGTGAGTACCTACATCATAATTAGATAAACGATCTTCAGCCCGGTTTCCACCAAAGCGGAGAGGAGCGGAGACGAGAGGAGATGTGTGGAAATCGGCCAATCACATTAGTTAAAATTTACTTCGGGTCTTTCGCCCTTCCTGTGATTGGTCGAATAGGGATGTTTACTGACTAAAAAAATATGATTCTAATTAGTCCGTCTGTTAGATTATCGAAAAATATTGTATACCTACGTATTTTTTATTTTATCAAATAAATAGAAATTGACGAAGATAAAACACGTCAAAGATTCGAGTGGGGTGTTGTGACTCACCGGAAAAAAATGGACGTTACACGAGTTTTCAAAGCACTGTATCGTCTTCATTGTTTGTTTGCGTGAAAAAAGAAAAAATACGTGTCCAATATTTTTTGGAAATCTATTTGACAAACTAATTAGATTTTTTTAGTTAACTACCCTATTTGGCACATCTCCTCTCAGCTCTGCTCGTCTTTGGTGGAAACCGGGTCTTAATGTGACTAGCGTTTGCCTGCAGCGTTTAAATTATGACGAGAGCGTTCTACTAAGATTAAAAGTATTCTATGTTCTTGTAACCCAGGTTATTGCCAAACTGTGGATAAAGTGTCCGAATCAGTTCAGACGACGCACCGACAGTAAGACAGGGTTACATTCGAATTTTTAATGTTAGTATCTATTGGAATTGAAAATGAAATTTATTTCAGACAAATAATTTTATAACATAACATCATGCCTGTAATCCCTGAAGGGTTAGGCAGAGGTGTACCTAATAGTACACCCACATTTCGCCAGTTATGTTTAAGTCCCATGTAATAGGGGGCGAGCCTATTGCCATCAACCGGGCACAAATCCAGACTCCGTGGCTGTTACTGATAAATTCCTGATGGAAAAAGCCAATAACACTTTGCCCGACCCGGGAATCGAACCCAGGACCTCATACTCAGCAGTCGCGCTTGCGACCACTAGACCAACGAGGCAGTCACAAATAATTTCATTTCAAATAATTAGGCTGGGTAGATGATATTAGGAATATTTGCGGGTCAGACGTGGGAAATAAGTGGGGTTTTAAACATGTTTCTCGTATGGGTTATGTGGAAATAAATGTTTTTTTTAATACCCACTTTGGTAGAATCATAATATGAATCACGTTATTTTTTTTTTTAATAAATCTAATTGAGAGTTGAGACTCGCACATAACTGGGATGATGGACCCAAGGCCACTAGTGATGATAATAGTTAATGGAAATTAGTTGAAGCCTCATATTTATATTAAATAGGAAAGTTGCAGAAAATAATACAGTGGATTGTCATATTTATAGTGTCTAATAGTAACTACTAATAGGTAATAGCTTAATGTATTAATGGCTACTGCAAAACAAATACGTATTAATTGCTGTTTTAATTGACACTGCTACTAATTCAATAAGCCATTAGAAACTGAGTGGCTACTACATATACAAACAGTAATAATACACAGTATATTTTCCATTATACTAGTAAATAAAATGAGCCCCTTGTTTATTTCAGCATCCTGAAAATCTTGTTTCATACTTTTTTAGTGTCGTTTTTTTTGTCATAGTCGGATTTTAGATTTTTATAACTTTAACACGTTATGGTAGGTATTTAAAGTATCTAGTCAGAATCAAGGAATGTGTGTGTACTCACACAATAATAAGAAAGGCTAAGTTGGTTCCCGTCGGGGCTGCGGGTTGTTCGAAAGAGATATCGCGGCCTCGATGGCGACGCAAAGGGCTAAGAAGGAACATGGGTGGTTTTTAGTCAGTAGAGAATGACACTTCCTACCGCTCTGCCCAGAGCGGTAGGAGTCATTTGATGATTTCCCACCCTTCAAAATAAAAAAAAAGGCTAAGTTGGTTGTTCATCTTAGTCTTATATAGACGTCAGCTGTTGTGGTCCAAAGGTCATCATCATCTGCCTAGCCTTTTCCCAACTATGTTGGGGTCGGCTTCCAGTCTAACCGGATGCAGCTGAGTACCAGTATTTTACATGGGGCGACTGCCTATCTGACCTCCACAACCCAGTTAATACTAGGTAATACGATACTCTTTGGTAAGACTGGATGTCAGAATTTCAGGTCCCTGACTACCTGTAACGACTGCCAAAGATCTATATATGGCAGCCGGGACCAACAGCTTAACGTGCTTTCCGAGGCACGGAGGAAACTCGGTATTTCGGGCGGTCACCCATCCACAGACCGACCTAGGCAAGCACAGCTTTACCTAAAGATCGACCCGAGTGGCAGTTCTTATTAAGCCACGAGGTATTCACCACATTTACGTGTCGTGGGTTTATGCTTGGCCTGGCACTTTATCTTGTGTAAAATTCCATCACCACTGCTCTCAAAACGGTGAAAGAAAACAACGTGAGGACACTGTCTTAACGGATTGGTGATAACATGTGACTATTCTGTGTCCCAGCGTTGGGAACATTATAGTATAAAGGCTGATTGTGCTTACCTCAAACCTCATAGATTGGACGAAAGATCTGACATTTATGTTTATTCTAGAAGTCATATAAGTGCTCTCAGAAAACACAATATTCTCACCGTCAATACTCCATCATTTCTTTCTCATTTGAGAAGAGATGCTGTGTAGTTTTCCACGTTTACCCCATTGCAAGTTAAAGTTATGTTAATAGGTCACAACTTTACAAGGCAATTGTTTTAATCACTCTATCATTACTTGCAATTACCATAGTTAGTTAAAAATAGACAAATGCAGTGAATTATTATCTTAATTGCATGTAGTTAACTCTAGTTGAAAGCTAGTTCTACTGCTTACCATAATCTGTTTCGCATACGTTTGTAAACTTATTTTTCACTGATGTTTGTCCTGATAGTAAAGTCAGATATTAGATAGTCAAATGACTCCTCCCGCTCTGGGCTGAGCGGTAGGGAGTGTCGTCAGACTTCTACTGACTAAAAACAACCCAAGTTCCTTCTTAACCCTTTGTGTTGAGGCCGTGATATCTCTTTTGAACAACTCACAGCCCCGACGGGAAAATGTGGTTCCTTACAGTTAGGTA
Source organism: Diarsia brunnea (assembly GCA_949774965.1). Lineage (NCBI taxonomy): Eukaryota > Metazoa > Arthropoda > Insecta > Lepidoptera > Noctuidae > Diarsia > Diarsia brunnea. The sequence continues at coordinate 1,177,074 of OX459011.1, forward strand.
CCTTCGGAAGCATCAGATGCATCCACTGATGTACAGTCAGCATTAGAAGTAGATTGGCACTACTCAAACTTTCAAAGCAGGTTTTTTAATTAAAACTTTTTCGATTTTATTCGGTACTAACAAGTTATTGAAGAGCAACGAATATTTAAAAAAATGATCTTCTGAAACATTAAAAATAATAGTTGGAGTCCTGTACATCGAAGAAGTAACATTCCTAAATGTTAAGCTACTTCCGCTGCTGACCGTACCTACATAATATAATATAGTGGATGCTAATAATAACTTCTATTGCCGATGGCGGTTTTCCTCCTGTGTCCATAAATGAGATTACAGAAAACTACCGGTTAAAAAATAACTGCCGTCAATTCAACTATATTTATATCCGTAGGTTACCTACAGCATGGTTGAATGTGACCGATTGAGTACAACAGACGTCATGTTAGGTTTCGGTAGGTATTTTACAGCCAAATAAATAATTTAAAACACGCACCCAATAATCAATATCATCATCATCTGCCTGCTCTGTCTGTTGCTGTCTGCTAATAATCAATATGAAAAATTAAAAATGTAAAAGTAATTTACAGTAACGTCTGTTTTGTTACCTTTTCACGGCTTAACAGATGAACGGATTTCAGAAAGTAATACATAGAGTACATTGTATCCCGTCGGGGCTGCGGGTTGTTGGCAAGAGATACCGCGGCCTCGACATAAAGGGCTAAGAAGGAACATGGGTGGTTTTTAGTCAGTAGAAGTCTGACACCCCCTTTCGCTCTGCCAAAGAGCGGGAGGGGTTATTCGATGATTTTCCACCCGCCAAAAAAAAAAAAGAGTACATTGTATCCCGGTAGTTCGTTCCCTTGGGATAAATCCTGACCTCTACTTTAGCGAAGCTGCAGGAAAAAGTTAGTCAGTAAGTAATATAAACAATAAACCGTCGCGACTTTATTGAAAACAAACGTTATATCTGGGAACCAAAAGGTTATCAGACGCAGCCACTTCAGATAATGGTATTGCTATGTGCTAAGCTACACAAATAGATATATAATAGCTATTTATAAACGTAGGTATACTTATACACAGGGTGTAAATCAACTTACCATACAGCCGTCAACCAAGCATTCTGTACATCAAACTAAGTACCCCTACGTAAAAATGTTTGCTTGGAAACGACTTTTTTTTTTGGGTCTAAAATCACATATCCCAGTAAAACTCTATGTAGCACTGATAAACATTGTGCTAGTGGATGCTTTGAATAGTAAACGGGTCATGGAGGTAATTTAAGTAAAGTTGTAACCAGAAAAACTAGTATTTACAAAAACAGCTGTGAAAAATTTGGAAATTTGACCCCCAATATCTCCGTAACTAAGAGGTTCCCAGGTATGGTCTAGAACAAAAAAAATATCGCAGTAGTGCGGAGAACAAGTGCCCTTCGTTTGCGTTAAGGGTACTTTTACACCTTATATAGCTTGGTTGGTAAAACCCCAGAATAATAAAGAGTCCTTTCTTTAGATCCTAGTAATACTTAGTTGGGCCCGTAACTTATTGATCTCCCTAGCCTTTTCCCAACTATGTTATCGGCTTTGTTATATGGGTCGGCTTCCAGTCTAACCAGATGCTGCTAAATTTCTGTATTTTATATGGAGTGACCGCCTACTTGACCACCACAACCCACTTTGGACTGGGTAATATGATATCCCTTTCTTTTTGGCCGGGGGTGGGGGGGCGGAAATCATCAAGTGACTCCTCCCGCTCTGGCGAGAAGCAGTGACAGACTTCTACTGACCCGTCGGGGCTGCGGGTTGTTCGCAAGAGATACTGTGGCCTCGACATGGAGGGCTAAGAAGGAACATGGGTGGTTTTTAGTCAGTAGAAGTTCGGGAGGGGTTATTTGATGATTTCCCAAAAAAACTTCTACTGACTAAAAACCACTTATGTTCCTTCTTAGCTCTTGGCCGTGGCCGCGGTATGTCTTTATGATACCCCTTTGTAAGACTGTTCGTCAGACCTTTAGGCTACTGACTACCTGTTCAGATCCTGTGGAGATCAACCCGGGTGGCTGTTATTATTTAGTCACACTCGCAACTGAATACATTTAGTTGCTAGTTTCTTCCAGCAGGTTCTAGCAGCTCCTAAAAAGAACCACCTGCTTTAAATGTTACCTAAAAAACCCTAACATTTTCTATAACCCTTCTCTCTTCTGTTCCAGTAACCCAGAACACGACGTACCTGCATGTCCTGAACTCGTCCATCGACGAGCTGGACGTGTCCCAGGCCATGTTCCGACGACTGGCCTCCATGGCCTTCACTGACGGGAATATCGACAAGATCGTTGGTAAGAACAGCTTCGGTTTTGAGGTCCCGTGATGGTAACTTATTTCTTTCTGCAACTTTGTTATATCGTGGGTGGGAATCATCAAATGACTTCTCCCGCTCTGGCGGAGCAAAAGAGAGTGTCAGACTTCTACTGACTAAAAACCACCCGTGTTCCTTCCTAGCTATTTGTGGTCCGGGCCGTGTTATCTCTTTCGAACAACCCGCAGCCTTGAACCCTTAACACTCCCTGGTGTTGAAACTGAGAAGAAGTGGTGGAATCAAGTCCCAGTAGTGGAAACAATATAAGTAGAACGATTAGGCCTCATTTACGGACACGCGGGACGTCGCGCGGCGCGTTGTGCGTTTATAGTTCAAACGTATGGCGATGTATGAAAACGTTAACGATTGCAAACGTCGATTTTACGAGAAGCGATTTTTCGCTCATTAGTTTAAAATGCAGCGTTCGTTGCGTGCGGTGGACGTGCCTCTCAGTAAATGAATAAAAACGCTCGAGACGAGCCTTCTGCACGTGACGCGCGACGCCCCGCGTCTCCGTAAACGAGCCCTTAGGCTTCCGACTATCTCATTCTTAACACTCGAAACATTTACAGCACTGGATTACGCACACTCCCTCTCACAGAGAGAAGGCCTGTGTTCCATGCTGTGGGAACAATATAATTTGGTAGGAGTAGCATGCTCATGCTATGCCATCTGTGATTGAGTAATTGGTGATGGTTTTAACAAGAATTGACACATATTAATATACCTTTTCTAGTCAGTAGTAACACTAGCATGTACTTATATTTTCTAGATTCATTTCTAGCATGTACCTCGTTACTTATCTAATCCTTAATTTGCACGAAAATATAGTGAAAACTCTTTAAAACATCTAACCTCTCTTAATTTCTTTAAGGACCAGAAAATAACACAATAAAGCTTCCAAGTAAGTATTCCACTAAGTTTTTCATTGAAATCCTGTCATTCACAGCTTCGCTTGTTCTAACACGTTTGTTTGATGCGCAATTATAATAATGCGATAAATGGTGAATATAATAATGCGATACATTCACGGCATGAGTTCATTATTTTCTTCTACCATGAGCTGTACGTTCCAATGGTGTGTTGGTTACCTTACTCATAATAATAAAAATGAAAAAAAAACTTATTCGAAAAAATTTAAAATCTTCTCTCATCTTCGGTTTACTGAAAAAATATTTTCTACCTTTAAAATCATCATTGTCTACATCAGCCGATACTGTCGTCGCAGACAAAAGGTGAACATTTATGGGGAAATAGAAAAATAATTTTTGCTTACGTTGTCGTATGACAAGAGTTTAGTATTTATGTATGTAGCCCTTATGAATCACAAAACATAAGGTCAATCTTCTCGGGATCCGGCTATTTTCATCCAGCTGCTATTGTAGCTAATCTGCGAACATATTGAGTGACAGATAAATATAGTGAAACTGCGAAAAATAACCTAATTACTTGGGACTTAAACAAAACTGGCATTTGAGTCCACCATGATTAACGCCTCTTTGTGGATTACAGGCATGATGTTTATGTCATCTACTTAGTATAACTTGTATGTCATGATGAGCTCAACCATTTGCTTAAATATAACATAACATCACGCCTACAATAGGGTAGTTAACTAAAAAATCTAATTAGTCCGTCTGAAAGATTTCCAAAAAATATTGCACACGTATTTTTCTTTTTTCACGTAAACAAACAATGAAGGCGATACAGTGCTTTGAAAACTCATGTGACGTCATATTCTAAGACATTAGTATGACATTTTTTACCGGTGAGTGACGTCACTACCCCCCACTCAAATCTTTGACGCGTTTTATCTTCGTCAATTTTTTTTTGATTTGATAAAACAAAAAATACGTATCCAATATTTTTCGATGATCTAACAGACGGACTAATTAGAATCATATTTTTTTCATTCAGTAAACATCTCTATTCGCGAAGGTTTAGGCAAAGGTTTACCCATTAGTAGGACCTACACCCACATTTCACCAGTTATGCCTAAGTCCCATGTAAAACGGGGCGAGTATGTTGCCATCAACCGGGCACCAATACAGAATCTGTGGCTACCAAGAAATTGCTGATGGATAAACCAAATAGCACTGTTACTCACTTATGGCCGGTCCGGACCGAACCCGCTACAAAACTAAGCCAGAAAGTAACTAATCCTTCTCCACTTACAGGACAGTTCCCAAAATACTCTTCAGTGGCCTGTCTCAACATATCCAACAATAACTTGACGACTGCCAAGCTGCAGCCGTCGATACAGCGTCCCTTCGCCTACCTGTTCAACCTCAGTGTGCTGGACGCCTCAGCCAACAACCTCACCGAGTTCCCGCTGAGCTTGGTGCATAGCAACCGGAAGATCTCTGTGGATTTGTCAGGTAAGGAGAAATTCATCAGTAGATAACAGAAGGAAGAGTGGAAGGGATCACTCTCATCTAATCGGCCAGAAAGAGCCTTATTGCCTTGCAGCAATCACAATTTAACGCTCTGAACTTAATGCGTGAAATGTAAATGCATACCTATGTGATCAGCTCCTTCAGTCGATATCTCTTGAATAAATGTGGCCACTCTCTAAAAATACACTGCTGTTTTTGAGTCCCGTTAGCCAAGAAATACTCATCGAACGTGCAATGTACGTTCTACTACATCGGTCTCCCATGAATGATCTTAACAAGGTTTTGACAACATTTTGATTTAAAGTTTTCATGGCGAGTCTTGCCCATTCTTCTCCATAGAAATGTGCTCTTGAAGTGAGCAACTACAGAACTTTCACAGGCTATTATGCCTTGTGACCTGGCCTGTACTTATTTATCTTTTTTTCTTCTAACAAAACAATTCAAAAGTAACTGGTCTATTAAAATTCGATTTGATTTCGACACCTAAACCAGGCCCTCTTGTAATGCTCACCTTACATCTCCAGGCAACAGATACCTCCCGTGCAAGAACTTCCAGAAGGCGATGGAGACGAACAACTCCTCGCTGGTGACGTTCCTCAACTACCAGGACACGTACTGCGCGCTCGACATCAGCTTCAACTGGTTCAGGGATGTGAGGATAGTTCAGATTGATCATCTGAGAATTCAGAAAGAGGTAGTACGTATTTCTACATAACCTTTCCTATATACTAACTTCTCTTCTTGTATTTTCATCTAATCTTCTGTCTTCTCATGTAAGTCTTCTTTAAGTACTTAATAGTTGTGCTTGCATGTTTCTCATTTCAACAACTACTTCATTCTTTTTCTTTAATTGATTTTCAGCTATATTTGGTGGACGATTCTGTGAAGGGTCCATTCACAACCTGTAGGTTTTTGTGAGAGAAGAGCTGGCGTGCTAAACGTAACAGCTGCCAGTCAGCGGTGGCCAGTGGTAATGGTCTACTATTTCTACTAAATATGGGTCGCGGGTTCGAACCTAGCCAGGCACTCTACAATCAACATGTCCTAGAATAAAAAAAAACATTTGTGACATCGGCCAAACCGCACCTAGCCTGGGAGGTCAGCCCACTCCAATATAGAAGAGGCTTGTGTCCCAGCAGTGGAAACATTACACACTTTATAAATGGCTACCCACAGTTGACAGTACCCACTCTTTTTGTACTGCTTTTGCATATCTTTGTGCATTATTCTCCTCAAGTTCGCTTTCAATGTACTACACAACTACACAGGCGCCATCTAACATCCATATTTCTCCAGCTTAACGCCAGCTGTCGAAACATAAAGCCAGCGAACATAAACTGCACCTGCATCCCGGAGCGCCTGGAGTTCCTGGGCAACGAGATAACGAACCTGGTGGCCGTGGACTGTTCGCAGAGGAACCTGACTTCGCTGCCCACGGACCTGCCGCCTAACACTGTCAAGTTGAACGTGTCCTGTAATAATGTGAGTAGATCGGAACTGAATGTATTTTTAAATATAAAATTGGGTACTTGAATACTGCTAAAAATGTATTAAAACGTTATGTTATTTCAAAGGACTAACAGATATAAAAAAGTAATAAAATAGATCGAAAAATGGAAAAGCTACACGCTTTAGAAGTTTTTGGTGGAGGCACTTTCTATCCTTGTCGGACGAAACGGCCATTTGTACACGTAACTATGGTGGTATGAGTTATGACGTCACATCCTCATAGCGCTGTCTTTGTCTAGCAAGTAAGTCATTTTCAATCGGCTAAAACTAAGCTAACTAAGCTACTTAATAGTAACAAAAAAAATAAACAAGTACCCAATTCTTCCGGGTGGTGTCAACAATAGATTAAAATACTCTTTGAATCCTAGACCTTAAAGCTCAGTATCAGGTTCTTAATTCCTTATTAATAGCTTCCAAAAATATATTGTCTCTAGTCAGTGAGCAGTGGCAATACCAACTTTATTTTTATGTGTATTAAGGTTATAGGTAGAGGTACATCTACTCATAGATGGACCTCCCCTGGGGCGAGCATGGGGGTCTATATTACTTTTTCTCACTCACTGAGCCACACTGCTGCGGTCATAACACTAGATACCGCTAACCACCTACCTAAACAATATAATACCGCTACTAATTAGACGGCTCACAACAAAGGCCTACATAGTTACTGTCCTACGGTAAAACCAAACCATTTTAAAAGAGTTCTTAACCATGGAGTTTCATGCCGGTTCTTCTCCATACGAAACGACCAACCTTTTGGTACACCTTTTGTCAACGTTTTATAAGTGCCTATCTATGTAGGCCTATGTGAAATAAAATATTTTGATTTTGAATATCTCTTATTTTTCCTTTCAGATTACTTCTCTCCAGACAGTAGGCGACGACCCTACGTACGAGCACCTGCGCCAGCTGATAGTGGACCATAACGACATTCCCAATATCTTGGAGCTGGAGGGCACCAAGTTCATCGACAACTTCATGCTCTTCTCCATCGCTTACAATAAGTTGAAGACTGTGAGTATAAGACACAATTTCCTACCATGCTAAGAGATCGTTTACGGAGACGCGGGGAGTCGCTCGTCTCGAACTTTTTTAATAATTTACTGAGAGGTGCGTCCACCGCAACGAACGCTGCATTTTAAACTAACGAGCGAAAAATCGCTTCTCGTAAAATCGACGTTTGAAATCGTTAACGGTTTCACACATCGCCAAGCGTTTGAATTAAAAACGCACAACGCGCCGCGCGACGTCGCGCGTGTCCGTAAATGAGGCCATAAGGCGTTTTCATTTTTGTAACGAATTTGTACAAATTCTTCTACTTTTTCATTGATTTCTATTGATTAATAAACTTATTGATTTACTTACCTAATTACCTTTGTAAAATGAAGAACTCGCATGTGTTTGTGCTTTATTGATTTTGATTGACAATGGCTGATTTTAGCAAGGGCTGGATTTTAACATGAGTAATGCTTGTTCCAGATTCACACTTATGTGTTATCAAACCGTTTCGACACGACGGGCCCCGCCTTCTCTATAGCTGGCAACTTTATACACTGTGACTGCAATACAGAGAAAATGCTCAAGGTAAGACCGTTCTTCCCATGTCTTTTAACTCCAAGTTCCAGTTAGTATTCATATGAGGGCTTATGGTCACTGACTTTCTGCACATCTATGAATGTTTCTGTCAATACATTACCAATTCAACTCCAGCTAATTGATGTGACAAAGGGGTGATTTTCAACAATCAAAGTTCAGGAAATATTACCCTTTTTCCCAAAAAAATCTAATTAGTCTGTCAGATAGATTAAAAAATATTGGACACATATTTTTTCTTTTTTCACGTAAACAAAAAATTAAGATGATACAATGCTTCGAAAAGTCGTGTGACGTCACAAGTTGATACATTTTTTACCAGAAAGTGATGTCACAAGCCTCCACTCATGATCTTGGACACGTTTTATTTTCGTCAATTTTGATTTATTTGATAAAACAGAAACCACGTACCTACCTAACTATTCAATATTTTTCGATAATCTAACAGACGGACTAAACAGAATCGTATTTTTTTGGGCAGGAAACATCCCTATTAGACCAGTAGCCCTGAGAAACTTATTGGTTTTAAACTCGGTCCTTATTTTTTTCAGTATCATGCACAAATATTATAAATACCTACTTTTTTTCCCAGCCATGGCTCCTAGAAAACTTCAAAAACATCCCCGATTATAAGATGCTAGAGTGCGATGACAACGTCCCCGTGGTTGACCTGGTGGAGTCTCAAGTCTGCCACACCCCTCGCGACTGGACGGACTACATCTACTACATCATAGGCCTGGAAGTCCTCATCCTGGTCCTGCTGATCAGTAAGGTGTCCTATGACTACTGGATCTTCAAGACTGCTGGCTACTTACCCTGGCCAGCGAACAAGATGCCAAGATTGCCGTGCGATTGGCTATGTGAATAGATTTAGGTTGCTGGCAACCCGGTGCTTCGGTGTGTTGGTTGGTGGGTAACCAATGTTTGCTATATTTTATTAGTGACTTTTTAGTAAAGTGGTGATTATTTGCAGGACTTTTTGATGTTGGTTGCCGGCAACCATTTGCTTCCGTGTTGAATGTCTTGTTGGTTATTGCGTTTATGCTTTGTATATTATGTGTTGTAATGTTTCATTTTGATGAGTGTGTATGTGCTAAGTAATGGGTTGCTAATGTTTAACTCAATTTCTATATTTTTAAGAAGTTCTTGTTTTAAGTTTGTTTCCCGTCACTTTGAAAAACTGTAAATATGATTAATCGAGCTGTCTGAAAGCCTTCCACCTGGATATGCTTCGCTGTGGTCGACTTGGAAATCGCTAAAAAGACTCCGAACGCAAGTCGGCTGTAGTAAAGAAAATCCTTTCAAATGAGGGTTCATGGACGGTTCAGATCTCAAGTGTGTATGGGGCATATCTCCACAGACAATGACCCACCTTCCATCTGTCGCTACATACCCTGATACCCGCACACTTGACGATCTTATTACTGTATCACCGAGCGGAGTTCGCATTGCTGAATTTTGGGTCTTTATTTAATGAAGATTTGCCATTGACACGCTAACAAGAAGATTTGTTTAAGTTATCTTTTTAGGTTTAAGAAAACTGCTTGTATAAATTGAATTATCGCCCGAGATCTCTGTAAATCAGCTGTATGTATAATTGTATGCATAAGTTCTATTTTTGTAAATTTTGTTTTTTTTTATTACTTACTTTATACGAAACTTGCCATTATGTCAAGAATCTCTTGTTTGATCGTCTCGATTCTAGCCGTTTACTTTTTGATTATAATCAGAATAATGGTTTAGAATAAGAAGTGTATCTTTACACAATTAGGTATTGAACGTGTGTTGCATCCCATCATCTACCTAGCCTTTCACCAACTATTTTTAAATCGCCTCCCCATCTTACCGGATGCAGTTGAGTACCAATATTTTATATGGAGCGACTGCCTATCTGACCTCCACACCACTGGGTAACCTTAATGTTGCTCTTCATTAAAGTAACACATCAGCAATTGAAACCAAACTAATTGATTCTCAAAGAAGACTGACTATAGTTTGAATTTTAAACTTGCCAAATATTGTTTGCTTAGATAGATACCCAAGCCATTGTTTTGATTAACTCATAATGAACCTGTAAATAGTTCTACTATAGAAACTATGATTTTGTTTGAATCAAAAAATCTAACACGAATATTTCTTAGATTAAAAGCGTCAAGTAAATTGAAATCTATTAGATTGTAGCAAAATAAAACACATAAAAAAATAAAAATATTTTTTAACAGCAACCATTGTCTTCTAAATATTGGTTGACAGTAACCAATATCTTCGGAGTTGCCAGCGATTAATGGCTTTTAAATGTTGCTTGTAATATTGACGAGTCCCTTAATGATTGGTGGATTATGTAACTATTTATTTAGTATATATCTGTATAATGTGCTTCATTTTGCTACGGAACCAACCGGCCAGTTATAGAGGCTTAAACCGACATTGGAAATTTAAAACATAGTAAGGAACGTTGAGCGTGCCTTGGAGTTTCAACTTTCGTGGCTGAGCCGAATGCTGCTTATCCAACAGCAAGCTCATTGTCCCTTAAGGCGTTTCAATTTTTCAGCGTGAAAATTTTAATAAATAAGGACCAATTATTGCTAAAATACAGCTGTCTCTATTGCACGGGACTTAAACATAACTACCGAAATGTTGATGTACTGGGGTACACCTTTGCCTAATCTTTCGGGGATTACAGGCGTGATGTTATGTGTTATAGGTACCAAAACAATTTGGAGGCTCTTTGAAATCATTGTGTATTATTTTGAAAATCAGTGCCATACTCTATTTATAGATTGGCTGAAAATTATGTTTCTAATGTCGACTTAGTTTGTAGCATTTGTTTGTATAACCAACGCTAGTAGACTAGTGGATGGTCATTAAGGGCGAATATGCTTTCATCATTATCTTCTTTTTTACAAACGTTTTTATCTTCCATTCCTGTCAAACGTCACGGCATTATTCACTCCTTTCTCTTTCGTATCATTCCTCACACAATCCATCCATCTTTTCTTTGGCCTCCTTCTCCCTCTCCATCCATTAATATAGCTTTGTTAGCCGTAAATATAACCAAGGTTTGCAAACAAATGTTACAAGCTAGGTTACTCTTATAAATTAATGTTGTAATTTTAAAATAAAGATATTTTTGTATAATATTAACTACAACGTGAAGACTGTATATTTTGTATGAAAATTTTATTATAGATGTTACATTATTGTATGGAATGCCGTTTTATTTATTCCTTTATTTATCTTCTAACATATTAAATATTTATTACAAAAAGCCATATAACAAATTGTGGTCCACCGATAACGGGAGCAGAGTCCAAGCTACCCGTGGTTAGGGGACAGGAACCTCCTCACAATACGAGCCGTATCGAGCAGTACTGTCTTCCGAATCAGGCCCTTGATCCAACCGCCAAGCGAAAGTTTTGAAAGATGATAAAGATGATGGTCCATGCTTTTGGCTATAAGGCCATATTGGCCGTTACGACTGTCGGCACAATGATAGCCGAGTTTACATGCCACATATCGACAACCTCGTGTGCTAGATCCAGATATTTTATTTGTTTTTCTTTTTCAGGTTTCACGAGGTTCTCGTCATGCGGAATGGATATTTTAGACCAATAAACGATTATTATTATTATTCCCTTTATTTATTTCTAAACAAACTTTATACATTTTTAAATATTTCTTATAAAAACAATAAAACAAACATTTAAAAATATAAAAAATTGTAGCCCACCGGTATCGGGAACAGGGTCCAAGCTACCGGCGGTCAGGGCTCCAAAGAAAGGAACCTCCTAACGATACGAGCCGTGTCCAGGAGTACCGCTTTCTGCATCAAGCCCTTGATCCAGCCGCCTAACGAGAGCCTCCTCAGGTGTTGGTCGAGGCTCTTGGCAATTAAGCCATTGGCTGTAACGACTATCGGCACAATGATCGCTGAGTCCACATCCCACATGTCGACAACCTCGCGAGCCAAGTCAAGATATTTGATTTGCTTATCTTTCTCGGCTTTCACGAGGTTCTCGTCATGCGGGACGGTTATGTCAACAATCATTGCGCGCCGCTCTGATCGATCCACCACCACTATATCAGGCTTATTAGCTATAATAGTCCTGTCAGTGATGATGGATTGATCCCAGTACAGTGTGATACTGCCATTTTCGAGAACTGGGTCGGGCACATACCTGTAGTACGGCACTTCCGATTCCACAAGGTTGTATTTTAGAGCAAGTTGCTGATGGATAATCCTGGCTACAAGGTTGTGTCTATGCAAGTATTCTCCGTTAGCCAGACGAGAACACCCGGAGATAATGTGACGGATTGATTCGCCCGGACGGTGGCATGCCCGACATATGTCAACCGTACCGTCCTTCACAATAAATCTCCGGTAGTTATTCGTCATCATAACTTCATCCATAATTGCACAGACAAAACCTTCGGTTTCTCCGAAGAGTTCCCCGGAACGTAGCCAGGCTACGGACGCCAAGAAGTCTACATCAGGCCCGTGTAGGGCCCGGAAAAAGCGTCCGTGAAGCTCTTTACTCTGCCATACCTCCATGCGTTCATTAGTGTCAAGCACTACAGGTTTGCGCCAGTTCTCTTTAGCCAAGGAGAGCGGGGTAAGGCCCTTGTCCACCGCGACAACATCCCGATGCATCCCCATGTCGGCTTTCAGGAAATATTCCCTGAGACTGCATATCTCACGATTGTGGAGAGTCTTAGTATTTAAAAAACCTCGACCTCCACACTTCCGTGGGATATACAGTCTCATAACCGAAGAACGTGGGTGATGCATTCGATATGTCGTCAACAATGTACGGACCCGCCTATCCAGGGCGTCTAGCTCTGTTTGAGTCCATTTGAGTATGCCGAAAGAGTACATCAAAACCGGCATGACCCAACCGTTGAAGGCACGCACCTTATTTCCGCCTGATAAAAGACTATTAAATACTTTTCTCAGGCGGCCAAAGAAACGCTCCTTCAACGATTGTTTCATGTCAGCAACATTGATGCCCAGCGCTTCCGACATACCCAAATACTTATAGGTTTCGGTTGCTGAGAGGGATCTAAGATTTATGGAATCCGTAAGCTGGGTTCCCACAGATTCCACAATCTCCCCTCGCTTGACATGCATGACCGCACATTTGTCCACACCGAATTCCATCTTGATGGCCCTACTGAAAGCTTCAGTGACCTTCAGTAGCTCCATCAGTTGCAAATCGTTGGGGGCAAAGAGTTTCAGGTCATCCATGTAAAGGAGGTGAGATATAACTTGACCACCTCTCTTTAACCGATAGCCTAGACCTGAATCCTCCAGCAGCGTGCTAAGAGGATTCAAGGCTAAGCAGAACCAAAGTGGACTCAAACTGTCGCCCTGAAATATACCTCGCTCTATCCTTATCGGCTCGCTATTCCTCTGGATTTGCCGATATCCTGGATAGCGAAGGACTGTCCTCCATTGCCTCATACACGACATCAGGAAGGTGCGCAGGGTTGCATCAATTTTATATAACTCTAGCACCCTCATGAGCCATGTATGTGGCACCGAGTCATAGGCCTTCTTATAGTCTATCCAACATGTCGACAGATCCTTTCGGGAACGGCGAACCTGTTGGCTAATGGCCATATCAATGAGGAGTAGCTCCTTAGTACCACGGGACCCGTTCCTACATCCATTTTGAGAAGTGGACATAACAGAATTTTCGTTAATATGTTTGGTAATTTTAGCTCTCAAAATGGAGGTAAGAACTTTATAGACCGTTGGTAGACACGTAATCGGTCTATAATTTTTGGGTTCCGCAGTACTACCTGATTTATGAAGCAGGTGGGTTATTCCAGTCGTCAGGAACTCTGGTAGCGACCCTGACTCTAAGGTTGACTGGAATAGGGCTGCCAAGCAAGCATGCGATCTTGAGAACCATTTAATCCAGAAGTTGTGCAGTCCGTCCGGCCCTGGTGATTTCCAATTAGGCAACGGACGAACTGCACAACCTACATCTTGGGGGCTGATCGTAATTGCCCCCATTTCTGTTATTGGTTCGCACGCTCGCTCGACGTCCCGAGTCCATTCACCCTCGGTATGACTGACAGGCACCGACCAGATGTTGCGCCAAAATGAACACATGGCGCTATCATCCGGTAGGCACGCGTCAGTCACACCTTGGTCCGGTCGCTCCCATGCTCTGTAAACCCACCTTTCATCGCTTTGGAAGGTGCGATTTAGAGTGTACCTTTCCACCCGACGCTTATACCTACGAATACGGTTTGCCCATGCATACACTTTCTGCTTCCAGAAGTCGATGCGCTCTGTGATACGAGACATTATAGTCTCGAGGACTTATATCAGTCCCCGCAAATGCCCGTCTCACAAAGCGCATCACTCGAGGGCGATTGTTGCCCTCCCGGAAGCAGATTAGTTTGCCGATGAGCGCTCTGGCCCCAGCAATGCGTCGTTCAATCCTGCACTGCCAAGCTGGTACAGCTGGTTTCGGTCGAGTAGCCTTGTCATCCGAAAATTTGACATGAGCTACACGACATGCCGTTACAGCCGCGCAATACAAAATTGAATGAGCATCACTGAGGGTTTCGCAGTTATCAAAATAACTTGACAACTGCGAATCCAGAACAGCCACCAGCGCCCTATTTCTGTTATGCATGGGCAAACGAGGTAAGCGTGGTCTAAGTTCGGGCGTCATGAACCGATACTCTCGGATCGCACCCTCCAAAGTACTCCTCATCTCCTCACTGCACCGGGTACTTACATCAGTAACCATGTCACCACTCACGTCGTTTTCGCGAGTATGTGTTGTGGTAGACTGTGGTGGTACCACAGCCTGCGACGGCGTAGTAATGACATGGCTACTCTGTATTTCAGTCCGCAAACGATCAAGTACGGTGTCATCCAACATATGATTACGCTGGATGACTCGCACCTGATCCGACAGTCGTTGTGCCGATACGTTGACAGCTGGCTCAAGCACCTGAAACAGAGAAAGCATCCGAACACGGTACGCGGTCAGGTTGTTTCCTCCCTCTGTAGCCCCATAGTATGAGCGCATGACATTTTCATTAATGGATTGCGTCCATCGCATGCGCTGCACACTTCCGCCGGGAGCTGGGACCCTATCAGAAGCCGGTGGGCCTCGAGGTCCTAAGCCGTCCGGCGGCCGGCGTCCTCTTCGTCGACGAACTGGTGTTGGCGTCGGGGACGGAGAGAAATACTCGTCGCTCGAGCTCGACGCGACTGCCGCGGTCGGTGTCACAGCACTCACAGTGAGACTGGGTTCCGGCGGCGGCGAGGCGGAGCTGAGCGACGAGCCCGGAGTTCGTATACGTGCAAGTAGAGCGGCAGCTGCTCTCGTTATCATCGTCTTTTTCTTCTCATCATAATGTTATTGTATTGTATTTACGTATTTTCAAAAAAAAATCGTGGTTGGCGTACATGACAGACGTCATTGTCATTGTCGAAACAGTTTTTTCAGTTTTTCTATTGTTGTTATAGGTAATTGTTGTATTTTTGATCATTTACTTTCAAATAATATGCCCAAACTGTTATTAAATCACTTTTGTAACGGTTTGTATTTAAATAAATATTTATATTAAAAAAAAAATATGCGATGATACGAATTGAACGATAGTGAATTAGACGATGCTTGACATACGGGGTTGCCAGCTTATTATTATTATTATTAAAAAATGGTAACATCGATTATCATTGCGTGTCGCGCTGATCGGTCTATCACCACTATATCAGGCTTATTAGCAACAATAGTCCTGTCAGTGATGATAGACTGATCCCAGTACAACGTTACATGGTCTTTTTCGAGAACTGGGTCGGGCACATACTTATAGTACGGTACCTCTGACTCCACAAGTTTATATTTCAAGGCAAGTTGCTGGTGAATAATCCTGGCCACTTGATTGTACCTGTGCAAGTACTCGCCGTTAGACAGACGAGAACAACCAGAAATAATAATATGTCTGATGGATTCACCTGGACGGTGGCATACCCGACACGATTCTGAAACTTAACTCCGACAAACGTTTCTCCGCAGGATGAGCCGCCGACAGAATGTTTAGTTTTTTAGTTTTTCAACGACAGAACCTTTCCACTACGAACGTTTCGCCGACAGAACGATTAATTCATGAGTGAATCGACGACAGAATCTTTCACCTTATTAGGTGAAAGATTCTGTCGTCGATTCGAACAAATCAATAAACAATAACACAACAAATAATAAACAAATAAAATAATAATTAATACTAATAATAATAATAATAATTATAATAATAATAATTAATAATTAATAATTTGTGGGACAATAAATCAGTTTTATCGACGAATCCTTATTAGGATTCGTCGATAAAACTGATTTAGGCGTGGTTTAACACTAGGTACATACTGGTAAAGAATCAGTTAGTTTTAGTAACTCCATCAGTCGCAACTTGTTGGGGGCAAAGAGTTTGAGATCATCCACGTAGAGAAGGTGAGATATGACCTGACCTAGGTAGCCTAGACCTGAATCTTCCAGCAATGTGCTAAGAGGATTCAGGGCTAGGCAGAAACAAAACGGGCTCTGACTGTCGCCCTTGAATATTCCCCGTTTAATCCATACAAGTTCATCGTTTCCCTGAATCTGTCGACATCCTGGATATCGAAGGACAGTCTTCCATTGCCACATACACGACTCAATTTGCGTTATTGCGTTTATCTTGTACAACTCCAGCACCCTCATGAGCCAGTATGTGGCACCGAGTCGTAGACCTTCTTATAGTCTATCCAGCATGTCAACAGATCCTTGCGGGCTCGATGAACCATGTCGACGAGCAGCTCCTTTGTACCGCGGGACCCGTTCCTACATCCATTTTGAGAGGCAGACATAATAGAATTTTTCTCAATGTGTTTATTAATCCGCGCTCTCAAAATTGATGTAAGAAGTTTATAGACCGTCGAAAAACACGTGATCGGTCTATAATTCTTGGATTCCGCGGGACTACCTGACTTACGGAGTAGGTGGGTAAAGCCTGTGGTTAAAAACTGCGGCGGCAACGCAGATTCTAAGGATGACTGGAATTGGGATGCCAGGCAAGTGTGAATCGGCGGCGGCGACCTCTCGCGTCCGGCCCTGGTGCAAGCCATGGTCCGGGGCGAGGAGGAATGGGACGCCGTCGCCTCCTTCTGCGAAGCAGTTATATGCTAGCGAAGAAAATTTTTTAAGTCCTAGGGGTGACTTAGCCCTAGAGGGTTGATATTTTGACCAAAGGTGCGGAGGGTCCAGGATGGTTGGGTATCGTATAGCCAGAGTGTGATCTTTGGGTTAAGACCCCATCTCTTATCAACTAGTCTTCTACACTGATTAAAAGCTATACAGGCCTTCTTTGTTTGGCGGAACGTGAGAGGGAGAGAACCTCTCGTCCCAGTCGCCGCGGGAGGCGCTCCGGGCGTCGGGGGCCACGTGATGGCTTCCGGCCACCGTAGACGCGGGCCTGTGGACGGTGAGTGATGGGTAAGCTCGCCGTCCGTCTTTCTTATGACGACGACAGGCCGTGTCGACGGCGCGTTCGTGTTCCACGCGCGCCTCAAAGAGATGTCAGCAACATGGAAGGGGCCCGCAAGGGCCGACGCCCGTCGGGGCTGCGGGTTGTTCGCAAGAGATACCGCGGCCTCGACATGAAGGGCTAAGAAGGAACACGGGTAGTTCTTAGTCAGTAGAAGTCTGACACTTCCTTCCGCTCTGCCCAAGAGCGGGAGGGGTTATTTGATTTTCCACCCACCATAAAAAAAAGGCAAGTGTGTGAACTGCTGAGCCATTTGAGTTCCAGTTCGGTAACGGACGAACTGCACTGGCTATATCTTGTGGTGTTATTAAAACAGCTTCCATTTCTGGGATTGGTTCACACACTCGCTCGACACCACGTAACCAGTCAGCCTGGGTATATTCCTTTTATTATTTAGATGTTTTTCTAAACATTTGCCCCACACTAGAAATTTCTCTTGTATATTAAGTGGGTTTAAAATCTTTTTAACTCATATAGGGTGTAAAAGTACCCTTAAAGCAAACGAAGGGCACTTGTTCTGGGCACGCCACGATAGTGGCGGTAAGTCCCCTCTTTGAGGAGTGGCTGGAGAGGCGCCACGGCGCCCTCACCTTCCGTCTGACGCAGGTACTCACCGGACACGGTTGTTTCGGGAGGTACCTGCACCGAATCAGGCGGGAGGAAACGCCCGGTTGTCACCATTGTGAGGATCGGCCGGAGGACACGGTGGAGCACACCGTGGAGGTGTGTCCCGCTTGGGCGGAGCCCCGCCGTGTTCTCGTAGCGGCGATCGGCGGCGGCGACCTCTCGCGTCCGGCCCTGGTGCAAGCCATGGTCCGGGGCGAGGAGGAATGGGACGCCGTCGCCTCCTTCTGCGAAGCAGTGATGCTAGCGAAGGAGGTGGCGGAACGTGAGAGGGAGAGAACCTCTCGTCCCAGCCGCCGCGGGAGGCGCTCCGGGCGTCGGGGGCCACGTGATGGCTTCCGGCCACCGTAGACGCGGGCCTGTGGACGGTGAGTGATGGGTAAGCTCGCCGTCCGTCCGTCTTATGACGACAACAGGCCGTGTCGACGGCGCGTTCGTGTTCCACGCGCGCATCAAAGAGATGTCAGTAACATGGAAGGGGCCCGCAAGGGCCGACGCCTGTCGAGGCTGCGGGTTGTCCGCAAGGGATACCGAGGCCTCGACATGAAGGGCGAAGAAGGAACATGGGTGGTTTTTAGTCAGTAGAAGTCTGACACTCCCTTTCGCTCTGCCCAAGAGCGGGAGGGGTTATTTGATGATTTCCCACCCCCCAAAAAAAAAAAAAGGGCACTTGTTCTCCCCACCACTGCGATCATTATTTTGTTCTAGACCATACCTGGGAACCTCCTAGTTACGGAGATATTGGGGGTCTAAGTTCCAAATTTATCACAGCTGTTTTTGTAAATACTAGTTTTTCAGGTTTTAACTTTACTTAAATTACCTCCATGACCCGTTTATTATTCAAAGCATCCACTAGCACAATGTTTTAATAATAATAATACGTTTATTTCAGATAATGCAATCCATAAAGTAAAGAGTAAGAAAGGAGAATAGTCAGCCCACAGATATAAAATTCAAACAAAATACAATAATTCAGTTAATAACATACAACAATCACAAAATCATACACCACACAATAGAAATAAAGATAACGATTCATCAATTACAACATTGCAATTAACACACTTTACTGTATGTGACGACATTTTCGCTAACAGAGGTAAAATAAGTAACGACCTTAAATACGCGCACGCGTCGATACGCTAGCGCTGCTCGCGGCTGACTCGAGTGAGTTAAACTGCGGTACTCAGAGATATTTAATGAATACTTTAGCCGTCACTTAGTAAAGATTTGACATACTTTAGTATGACAAAACTGTCAAAATCTTTACTAAGTGATGGCTTAAGTAATCATTAAAGCTCTCTGAGTGCGGCAGTAAGAGTGCTACTTTGAATTTTACCGTAAAATGTGTTTTTTGACCCCAAAAAAAAAAGTCATTTCCCAGCAAAAAATTTTGCGTAGGGGTACTTAGTTTGATGTAGAATGCTTGGTTGACGGCTGTGTGGTGGGATATTTACACCCTGTATACCACAAAAAAGTCAGACCCGGAATAACAACCTATAGGACATACAAATATTTGTTCCGTGCGGAAACCAAACCCGTGACACGCAGCACAGCGGTCAATCGCTTAGTCACAGCGCCAACCGTGCCGTCAAATAATTATATTTCAGGAAACTGAACTTTGAAGTTATTGTGACAAAGTACAATTTGCAATATGAAACAGTACAGTGAAAAATGCTTTAAATAAAACTAAATATTTATTTTATAACATACTTATATTATCTTATCATTTAACCTTTCTTATTCTTCTTAGCTAAATTCTTCTTTTTTCTTCTGCTATTATTCTTTCCTTTCTCTGGGGTATCTTTATTTTGTTTCTGTTTTTCTAAATTCTGTATTTTTCTTTGTTTATTGTTTTTAGCATTCTTTATTGCCTCTGTAGTTTTTGTTTTATCTTCTTTTAAAGCTTCATTGGCTGCTTCTAGTCTCCTTCTGTGAAAAACACAAAAAAATATGTTGAAGCCTTATCTTCTTTAACGAAATAAAAAAAAGGTGGTTCTTGCAAAATAAATGCAAACGATACTAGCGCTAAAGCGGGTGCATCACGGGCCGCTTTTGCATAAACTATTCAAGCAAAGTTAATTTTATAAATGTGATCACGGTGCGGGCATCCTAAACCAAATATAAAAAGAATCACGTAAATCGGCCCAGTATTCGGTAGAAAAGCTATAAAAAAGCTATAAAGTCTGTTAAATTAACTGTACAAGTAGTGATTTGTGTCATCTTACTTGTCAGGCCTCTTCTCCAATATAGTAGAGATGTTATTCCTGCGCGGTGCCTTCGTCATGAGCTTCTTGCGCTTGTTGGGGTTCTGTTTGAGCTGCAGCATGTACTCCGGGACCTGGCAGCCAGACTGCTTCATTACTGACGCTATGCTGTGGGACCATAAAAATAAAATTGTAGAAGAAAAGTCGATACTTTTATAAGAGTCTAAGCGAATCTGTAAATCGTAGTCGCAACCACGACTGTTGAACATGGGGCATAGGTTCGATTCCTGGGTCGGTAGCAGCACGTAGTCCGCATTTGTGTCCGATGTGCCCATGGGATTTAAAACATCGTCTACTATTAGGTACACCTCTGCTTAGCCCTTCGGGGATAACTTACAGGAGTGATGTTATGTATGTAAAAACAAAATTGTCTACATAAAATTGCGTTTAATGCTCGAACCAACGAATTATTAAAATATGTATTTCACCTTCTAAGATTGCCGACGTCGTCTTGTGTGAAGAATGTGATCGCTCGACCTTTCTGGCCCGCACGACCTGCACGACCAATCCTGTCAAAAGAATTCAAATTCCAATTCAAATAATTTATTGTGGATCATAAGTTCATAAGATGTTGTGTTAAATACAGGTGTCAGCTATGTCCCGCCATTGAGGCATACAAAGTTCATGTAAACAAGTTCGGCAAAAACAATACAATACTAGAAATTAATTAATAAAATAAAATTGAGATCAAACAAAAATAAAATTAAGATACAAATTACAATACATCAAATCTGACATGCAATACATTTTGATTAAATTGGCAAAATAGTAAAATATTTATGTCAGATTAACAAATCATATGGACTATGGCTATGGCTATGGGTATATGGAAAATATTATTAAATAAATTATTATTATTATATAGGGTGGTGCCGACGATACGACAATAAATGAAACCACTGGTAGTTCTTGTTCAAAGGAACATTTTTAAACTATCAAATAAATCCTAACACCGTCGTGGTGCCGACGATACAACAATGACCTACCTAAATGTCTTTGCCAAATTAGTTTGTTACATTTTATTTCCACTCGTTAATCGGTGCAAATTATTCCTAAGGTTTTGTAAACCAATATTTGTTTGTAAATTGTAATGTATTTCGTTTACAGTTTTATGCTACTAAGTTTTGTTGTGTTTTTTATTTTTTTTTTATTTTGGTGTTAAGATTTATTTGATAGTTTAATAATATTTCTATGGACTAGAACTACCAGTGGTTTCATTTATTGTCGTATTGTCGGCACCACCCTGTATGTGCAGTAACCGGTGAAAAATATGTGAAACGAGTGTTTTTAACTTAAAAACGTATTTACGTTATGTTTACACCGCGCACTCATACTAAAGAATTTTTTTTTTGGATGCTGTGAAATCATCAAATGACTCCTCCCGCTCTGGGCAGAGCGGTAGGGAGTGTCAGACTTCTACTGTTTAAAAACCACCCATGTTCCTTCTTAGCCCTTTGTGTCGAAGCCGCGGTATCTCTCTCGCAATTAAAGGTACCTTATAACTAAGCATCTGCTGTCTGTCTGTCAACGGGCTGTATCTCATGATCCGTATTATTTGAAATTTTCATAGAATGTATATTCTGCCTTACTACGATGGTACGGAACCCATCATGAGCGAGCCTAATTCGCCGATTGTTTTTTATGAATACCGTCCGTACGACTTACAACTACGTTCTTCAAGCCTTAGAACAAAAAAAATCCACTAACCTATGAATATAAGCGATGGCGGAGGGCGGGAAGTCGTAGTTGATGACGAGGTTGACACCTCGGAAGTCCATCCCGCGCCCCATCAGCTCCGTACAGATGAGCACCCAGATGCGACCCACGCGGAAACTGCGGACCACGTTGTCGCGCTGAGGAAGAAGTCAAGTTGGTCATTGTGGTAAACTTGTTAATGGTATTAGTAAATTTCGTAATTGCCGTTAAACTCAAAGCATTTCATACAAATAAATAAATTAAAGGCACTCTGAACTAACTATATACGGCAAAAACAAAAAGATGAAGCTAGGTTGAAAATATTAGCAATATTAGCTTATATCAGACATCACATACAAAATCCAGTATAACTAAACTAAAATTCGTAATTTTTGTCTAAATCAAAGCATTTACTTCAAATAAATCAGTTATAGGCATTCTGAATTGAGTTAGTTGGCATAACGGTAGAGTCAGCAACATCGATATTGAAGTTTAAACGTTTTTTTTATTTGGATGGTGGGTAATTATCAAATCCTCCCGCTCTGAGCAGAGCGGTAGGGAGTGTCAGACTTCTACTGACTAAAAACCACCCATGTTCCTTCTTAGGCCTTTGTGTCGAGGCCGCGGTATATCTTTCCAACAATCCGCAGCCCCGACGGGGGCGATATTAAACCTTACGACATAAAATCGTTATTATTATATTGCAAAATTATTGCATTCAGACAAAACCTCACGCCTGTTGCCAATAGGATAAGCAGACATTACTAAACGCCATATTAATATAATAATTTACCTGTTGTTGTGTCCTGTCAGCATGTATGACATCCACATTGATTCCGTCGTAAATGAGCTCTTTGAACAGCTGCTTCGCACGATCTTTACTTTGTACGAATACTGTAAAGATCATAATTTTCATTACAAGATTGCATGAGGTTTAGAGAGGAGCCCTGTGTCCCAGCAGCGTGAAGAATGGGTTTTTTATGCTTCATGCTTTTGTATAAGGTTTAGTCATCATTTACCCAGCCTTCTGAACTAAATTACAGTCAGTCAGGTCTAACCGGATGTGGGTGAATACTTTTTTTACCTTTGAAAAAGTTGGAGCTTTTATTCCCAATATCTCCATAGCTAGAAGGAACCCAGGTATACACCGTGAAATTTAAATAGTTGTTTTCCCGCGGCTGAACAACTTGCCATAAGGAGTACTTTCGAAGAATGGCGTCATCATCTGCTTAGCCTTTTCCCAACCATGTTGGGGTCGGCTTCCAGTCTAACCGGATGCAGCTGAGTACCAGTATTTTACATGGAGCGACTGCCTATCTGACCTCCACAACCCAGTTAACACTAGGTAATACGTTATTTTTTGGTAAGACCGGATGTCAGAATGTCAGGTGAAATAATTTTAGTCTCACTATATTCGACTCATCAGTCGTGCAAATGTTTCTGGTAGGTACATGCATAACAATAACATATAATTACATTAATTGCAGTAGTCACAAACATCTTAATCATAATAATAAAATAAAATTTATGGTCTTGCTGCGTTAATATTAGTTAGGCAAATTACATTATAAAATATATTAGCTTAATTTATTGGTTCGTGGTAGCTTTCGAGTTTTGTTTTTCACAATGGTTAATCTCCCATTTTTGGTTTCTAATATCTTATTTGTACAAAAAACGATTGTATTACCAAGACAAAACCATTTCGCTACGGGAAAACAATGATTTAGATTTCACGGTGTATAGATACGGGACAATAAGTGCCTTTCGGATTCACAAAGGGTACTTTTACACCCATGTATTCACATGTCGTAACTGAACTACGGCTATGATGAGAGTATCGATCAAGTATTTTATTTTATTTTATATATTTGGGACAAGAAACAGTTACACATTACAATATTAATATTTAGTTTAGATATAATAGTAAACAAACGCATAACCCACACTATTGTCCACGGAATCATTTCGATTTTAAAGAAATAAGGAAACGGACGTATACAGAAAGGGACAGTAAGAAAATATAAATAAAACCTGAACGATCATACCAGACTTAGTCAGAGACCAATTAAACTACAAACCTTACATCAACAAGAAGCATTCATCGTTAAGGATGACCAGCCAGCAATTCAATTGCTATTTTTTTAAATTGGGTCTGATTATGCGCAAAAATATCAATGTTTATAAAATGTGAGTTGTACGTTTCTAGTAATCGGCGGAGAGGAGCTTGCTCGCCAGCATTTGTTCTACTTACCTAACACAGGAGGCTTCAGTCCTTGTTGCACGAGTTGTCTGAAAGCAACCAGTTTACCATTCTCGTTGCCACAGAAACACAGCTCTTGATCCACTAGGGTTGTTGCCGCGTTCCTGAGAAAAGGAAATGTCTTAAAGTACGATGTGTAACAGTAGGTGTAACTGGGGGAATGTGGTTGTATTTAAAGGGTAGTTATAGTCTTAACAACAGAAAATTTTGCTGATATTCAATGGTACACATTATCTTCAGTGACATAAAGTGCAAAATTGTATGCGGATTTGCACGATTAAATAGACATGCGGTCTTCTGTGCGCTAAGGTCAAATATTAAACTGTCTGAATGTAGTATCACCTAATATAAGATACCATAACATCACGCGTTGTAATCCCCGAAAGGTTAGGCAAAGGTGTACATAACGAGTACACCCACATTTTGTCATAAGTCGTATGTAATAGGGAGCGAGCCTATTGCCCCATCAACCGGGCACAAAACCAGACTCTGTGCCTGCCACTTAATACTAAAATTCCTGATGGAAAAATCCAATAACACTTTGCCCTACCCGGGAATTGAACCTAGGACGTCATCTACACCAGTCGCGCTTGCGTCCACAATACCAACGACGCACTTTATATATAAACTTTTATATTTTACTATATAAAGTACTTTTAGTAGGCAAAAGAAGACCCCCAAAAAGATGGGAGGACGAATTAAAATGCCCAGCGGGTACAAATTGGATGACTTTTGAAAAATTCTAGAGAAGACTTTGGAGGAGGCCTTTACCTGTAGAGGGTTCTTACAGAATAACAAACAAAAATAAAAACTATTTGACATTGTTATAAAATCAAAAAAGCTTTTAAAAAACATACTAACACTAAATAAAAAAAAAAACTTTTTATGTAGGACTTACATCACTACTTGTAAACCTAAATTCTGTACGAAATATAGGCTTTTTTATTTTATTTATAGTACTTTTAGTTATTAATATTATATAATCATCATCTGCCTAGCCTTTTCCCAACTATATTGGGGTCGGCTTCCAGTCAAACCGGATGCAGCTGAGTACCAGTATTTTACATGGGGCGACTGCCTATCTGACCTCCACAACCCAGATAATACTAGGTAATACGATACTCTTTGGTGAGACTGGATGTCAGAATTTCAGGTCACTGACTACCTGTAACGACTGCCAAAGATCTATATATGGCAGCCGGGACCAACAGCTTAACGTGCTTTCCGAGGCACGAAGGAAACTCGGTATGTCGGGCGGTCACCCATCCACAGACCGACCTAGGCAAGCACAGCTTTACCTAAAGATCAACCCGAGTGGCAGTTCTTATTAAGCCACGAGCTCCTTAGTTATTAATATAATAATATGTTTATTTATCTAACCTCTGTCCAACAGTAACATTAATAAGTCCCCGCATATGATGTCTGCACCATTTGGCGACGTTAGGCGTGTGCGTGGCACTGAACATGGCAATACGACGCTGTTTGCTGCCACACGCAGCCAGGATCTGTTCCATCTGCTGTCTGAAGTCTGAGGACTGGTCGGCTGAGCCCTCGAAAAGCTTGTCTGCTTCGTCGATTATTAGCCAGCGGACCCTGGAATGAACAGACGTTATGAGTGATCAGAAGCAAGAAAGACAAACAGTCAAGGGGTAATGCGTTAACCAGAACTGAATTGAGGAGGTCAGATAAGAAGTTCCCCAAGTGAAATACTAGTCTTAAGCTTGGATAAAGGTTAGACTCTTTACTCCAGAGAAACGTCTGGTCCATGTTTATCTGTATTCGATGATAGCTAGAAAAAAAATATAACAAAGTGGGAAAATTTTGTTTTGACATGCTAATTTCTGAAACTACTGGTCAAATTAGGTAAAATATTTGTGTTTGATAACCCAACTCTCGAGGCCTGTAACCTTTATCAAGTCAATAATCATCTTATTTCATACTAAGGTACGGTAAGGACGGCCACCGTAGACGCGGGAATGTGGACGGTGAGTGATGGGCTAGCTCGCCGTCCGTCCGCCTTATGACGACGACAGGCCGTGTGGACGGCGCGTTCGTGTTCCACGCGCGCCGTCGCAAGGGCCGACGCCCGTCGGGGCTGCGGGTTGTTCGCAAGAGATACTGCGGCCTAGACATGAAGAGCTAAGAAGGAACATGGGTGGTTTTTAGTCAGTAGAAGTCTGACACTCCCTTTCGCTCTGCCCAAGAGTGAGAGGGGTTATTTGATGATTTTCCACTCGCAAAAAAAAAAGGTACGGTAAGGACCCTTAGGAGTCGCGTAAAAAAGTTAACGACGGGTGAAACCGCGGGGCATAATTATACTCTAAAATCTAAGTGATATTTAGCTGTTCATGTATTAGAATACTTACTTGTCTAAAGAAATGTTCACGTTATCTTGATTCAGCAGGTAGCAGAGGCGATTGGGCGTACTCACGATAATGTCTGAAAATTACAAAAATACAGTTACTGTTATAACTTTTTATTAATTTTTGTGGCGTAATTATTCTATTCTAAGATATTTTATTGTAGTTTACGTCAAATCAATCTGAAGAATTGGAATAAAATAAACTTTAAGTTTATTTCATTTAAATACATGAGGCAGGAAACTCAAAAACTTAAGTACTTACACAAACTAACGCTCTTTTCCCATGGGGGTAAGCAGAAACCACAGAACGCCACCTGCTACGATCTTTACATACTCCTTTTGCCTCATCCACATTCATACATCTGGTCATACTATCAACCTTTTGAATGTAAAGTGTGTAATCATAAAAATACTTACCACTCTTCCTAATAGTAGCCTCCCGTTCCTTCACCTTCGATTCCTTGATACTCCTGACAACACTACACCTCAGCTGACTGGACGCACTCAGGCGCAGGGCTTCGCGATATATCTGGTGCGCCAACTCGCGTGTGGGGCAGAGCACCAGGGCTCGCGGTCCACCGGATGGAGCCCCTAATGCGTGGAGGATCGGGACTAAGAAGGCTGCGGTCTTGCCTGAGCCTGTAGGCGCGCAGGCTAGGATTTGACGGTCCTAGAAAAGATGGACGAGTTTTGTTATAATAATCTGCATCCATCAATGGATGATTTTACTGTCATACTGAATTACTTTCTTAATGAAAAAAAATATTTTTCCGATTCGCATTGAAATGTCGTAGGTTGGACGGTTTCGATTTAATTTATCATGCATTGATTTTCAAGTTTGGATTGACTCAGTTGACACGCAACAGGGTCATTCCTATTACATACAAAGTTTTGTAACAATATTATGATTTAAAAGAGTGTCCATGGAGTTTCTTGCCGTTCTTCTCCCGAGACCAACACTTTGGAATGGGCAAGTACAGTACACTCACAGTTATTATGCCTTGTGACTGGGACTGTAGCTTAGTTTATTTAGTATTTGTTCGACTATTCAAAAGTGCCTGTAACTGGCTTACTTGAAATAAATACTTTGATTTTGATACACATGTCATATTTTTTTACATTTCTGCATAATCTTCTAAAGATTACAGGTGTTATGTTAAACACATAGTCATGAAGAGCATAAAAAGAGCAGGGTAGAAATGTTTGCATTAGGAAATAGCAAGCAAGTTTTAGAAAAACTCCGTGTCACTAATTCCTTCTTGAATTCTAATTATTTTTGTACAAAACTCATATTACTTACTTCCAACATGCAAGGTATAGCCTGCCGCTGCACTGGGGTAGGCTCAGTGTACCCACACTGGGTCACCGTTTCCACCAGAGCTGGAGGTATGTTGTACCGTGCAGTCAGCTCAGAGAAGTCTTGTAATGCAGCTGGTACATGACGACCCACTGTCTTGATGCCATGTTCATTTCGGAAACGGTTTTGCTGGAAAGAGTAGGAAGTTTTTGTGTTTTTTATTAACCTGTCCAGCCAAGCAAAAGCAAAAAAGAGGAGCTCAACAGTAAGACTTAATATCATCATCTGCGTCGACTTTACCAAACTTTGATGAGATCAGCTAGTCTAATCGGCTGCAGTTAAATACCAGTATTTTACATGGACCAACTGCCTGTCTGTACCAGGGATGTTGCGAATATTCGCATCCGCATCCGCAATTGCGGAGCTTCCGCATCAATTTGGACATCTGCATACGCATCCGCATCAGTAAAAATCATTTTTTTTTTTTATTTTTTTTATTTGCAATGGGCTTGCTCTTGACCTCAATCTTACCCTAAGGGCAAAGATGATTGCGGATTTTCATGCGGATGGAGATGTAGCACAAGTCGCAAGAAATAGGTGGGGCGTGTTTGCGAAGATTTAGTTCGGCAACAAGAATTTACACATTCAGTTCGTTATTGTGGATTATTTGTTGGCAAATCAGTCATCATAACGTGTTTTGTTGTGGTTATCGTATTTTTCAGTCAGATTTCGAGCCCTACTGTGAAATTGTGGATCACTATAGTAGTTTCTTTTAAAAAATCTTAAGATTCGCATCCGCATCCGCAGATGTGAGCATTCAAAACTCCGCATACGCATTCGCATCCGCGGATGTGAAAAAATCGGCATCCGCAACATCTCTGATCTGTATATCCACAGCCCAGTTAGTAGGTACGGGTAATGCAATAACCCTTGGTAAGAATGATTGTTAGACTTTTGGGCCAGTGATTGACCTGTAACAACTGTCAAAGAGCTACGATTGTGACCTGTAACAACTGTCAAAGAGCTACAATGACAGCACTTTTGAGGCTGTATGTAATGGTTAGCAGCCCACCCATGGACCATCCTAGGTAAGGCCGTATACAGAAAGCAAGCTGGTAGCCGGCGCCGATCTACCAGCGCTTATAGGAACCGGTCCATGCAGGTAACCGGCGCAGGCATTTATATGAACAAGCGCCGATAAGCGCCGAAAGTCGCCGACAAGTTCCGAAAATCTTCGACACGCGTGGACAGCGCTGGCACCACCCGCCATATAAAATTAATGAACAAGTACGACAACACGTACAAAAACGACGCCGATCTACCAGCGTCGACAACCAGCTACCAGCTTTCTTTCTGTATATGGCCTTAGAGCGGCTTCGCTATAGATCAACCTTTGTCGCTCTTATTATTATTTATCGACGAGCTTGAAAGACAACAACATAATTATAACACAAAAACAAAGTCACCCAAATCTTTACAATACCTCTTCCAACTCAAGTTTCTTCTTCAAATCCTCAGTCTTTTCCTTCTTTTCTCTCTTCTTCTTCTGTCCTACTTTGACTCCTTTTACCAGTTGAAGGTCATCATCTTCTTTCTCATCCTGGTCCGACTCTGAACCAGAGTGGTCAGATCCATTGTGTAACTCTTCTTCTTCATTGTCACTGATTTGTTCTTCTTTTATTTCTAATTCTTCTTTCTTGATTGTAGGTTTTATGTTTAGACCCTGAAAAGTAAATTAGATAAATTATTTACTTTAGAAATTATTGGACATGTGTTAATCTTTTTGAAATGGTTGCCACTTCTTTTTTAAAAGGTAGCTCTTGGGTCAGTGGTGGTAAACCTGTGTCAGTTAACTATCTTGCTTGTGCAAGAATTATTTGTTAATCATTAGCAGTGTCTATGACAACTTTAAAGTCACTATCATCATTGCTATAAGCTGATATAAACGTAGAGCCTGTTTAAAAACTTTTAACTTGGTAAGTCCTGTATCCTCTAACTAACACTACTGTTTTCACCACATTTGCTTGCTTTATCACACTGATTATGTCTAATATAAAGTGCACCAAGACGACAAGTAAAAAAGTAGTTTTTGAGTTATAAACTTGACAAAATATTGATAGTTCTTGGAAATCAAAACTTGCAATTTACATCGGCAACAGATTAGGTTATGTTCAATACTTACATTATTTTTAACACCTAAGACGCGATGTTTAAATGTTAAACCCTTTGTTAATTTCTTAAAAATATCGTAAGCGTCCATTATTACTGCATTTAAATATGATTTTAATTTAAAATAACACAAACAAAACACGTGTGGACTGCAACAACAATGAACCAGTGTCAATTTGACGTACGTATGTCATTGTCATAGTTGTAGTTGACAGCTGAGGTGTCTCATTCGGATACAACCATTGAAAAAGGTTGCCAAGTGTTTATTTTTTATTTACAAACGGTATATTCGATTTTTGCTATCAAAGTTATCAGTTTTGGACAGTAATCACAATGTGCATTATTCTAAGGACAAATACTCAAATTTTTATTTCCTTAAAATTACAACAAAGTTGTTTTCACTATTGACAGTTTCACTATTCGAATGTGTATCCAAACGAAACACTGGGATTCCTTGTTGAACAATCTTAAATCGTTGCCAGCTAAAATTAACCTATTTCTAAATTTTATCAACCACCATTTCAAGTTATATTAGGTTTTACTTTTTCCATAAAAGTCAATTCAAATCAAAGAAGTAGTATAAGAAATATAAAATGCCTTATATCAAATTGCTACTCGCAGTCAGGTCAGTAAGATTTTGGGTTAAAGGTATATATTTTCTGTACTGTGACGACGAGCGACGTGAAGAGGGTCGTATGGTAGTTTTCTACCATTTAATTCATGAGTTCTTGATACTTCACCGGTTAAGTTGCGGAGAAGTTATAGTCTGTTCAAGTACCTATACAGAGTGTAAAAGTACCCTTAACGCAAACGAAGGGCACTTTTGTTCTCCCCACCACTGCGATCATTTTTTTGTTTTAGACCATACCTACTGGGAACCCCCTAGTTACGGAGATATTGGGGGTCAAAGTTCCAAAGTTTTCACAGCTGTTTTTGTAAAGACTAAGTTTTTCAGGTTATAATTTTACTTAAATTACCTCTATGACCCGTTCACTATTCAAAGCATCCAATAGCATAATGATTTAAGAGTGCTACATTGAGTTTTACCGTAAAATGTGATTTTTGACCCAAAAAAAAAAATCGTTTCCCAGCAAAAATTTTTGCTTAGGGGTACTTAGTTTGATGTACAGAATGCTTGGTTAACGGGTGTGTGATGGGTTGATTTACACCCTTTATACAATCATACGTAAACTTAGCCCATCCCCTTGCTACAATCCTCAATACTCCTTTCACCCTACACGTTCACACATTTTGATTATGGTCAATACACGTACGCTGCTTGCGACTGCTATGAATGTTCAAGATTGACCGTATGTATTCTACCGTGCTAGTCGTAAATAAATTAGCAATTTTGATGCTAGTTCTTCATTGGAGTCATAGATGGCGCTGTAGTACTTTTTGTACTGCGTTGCCGCCGTTACAAGTCTATTTTTTTCCATGCGTACTTGAGTAGTTTTTCAACTTCTGACCCATCATCATCATCTGCCTAGCCTTTTCCCAACTATGTTGGGGTCGGCTTCCAGTCTAACCGGATGCAGCTGAATACCAGTATTTTACATGGAGCGACTGCCTATCTGGCCTCCACAACCCAGTTAATACCTACTAGGTAATACGATACTCTTTGGTAAGACTGGATGTCAGAATTTCAGGTCACTGACTACCTGTAACGACTGCCAAAGATCTATATATGGCAGCCGGGACCAACAGCTTAACGTGCTTTTTCAACTTCTGACCCATTTTCCCCAAATGTTTCTTAGAAATTTTTGCTCCAAGATTCGTCTTTGGGGCCTTAGGGGCCATGTGACTGTTCGTAAATTACCCCAGGCTGATAAAATTTTTGTTTTTCCTAAATCATGGTGATATTAGTATTTACAATCGGGTTCCCCAATGGGGAAAGGGCTGAGCTCCTAAAGTAGGTAAGTACTTTATATAATTACATTTTATAATCGTTATCATCATCATCTTTAGACGAGAGACTTACATAAGGGTATTTGGGTACCTACTACCATATTGCATTCTTTCTAGTTAAGAAATAGTTGTAGGTAGTATTATGATTTCTTTTCGATGTTGCGTATAAGCTATGTTGAAAAATAATAGGTAATTAAAGAAGATTTTGCCTTGATCACCATCACCAAGCACGGAGCCGCCTCAGCGTCCGTTGATTGCCTGCTTTAGCTGCTCTCAGAAAGCCATT
Organism: Diarsia brunnea; assembly: GCA_949774965.1. Classification (NCBI taxonomy): domain Eukaryota; kingdom Metazoa; phylum Arthropoda; class Insecta; order Lepidoptera; family Noctuidae; genus Diarsia; species Diarsia brunnea. The sequence goes on from OX459011.1 coordinate 1,209,344, forward strand.
TTTGTTGACTTAAAAATAAAACTAATTATAGAAATCTTGGTTGCCTAGCTGAGCATGTGTTCCTAGATTCGATTCGGTAATAGGTTTTACCACCAGGAAATTCTCAGTCCGGTAAATGGTAATAGGCTCACTCCCTATTACATAGGACCTGGAGAAATATGGGTGTACGATTAGGTACCTTCACATCTGCCTGACACTTCGAGTATAGCAGACGTGGTGGATGCGAAAATATTTAATTATTTGTACAACAGTCCACTGCTGGATGAAGGCCTCTCCTATCGCAGTCCACTTAACTCGATCGTCGGCAACTCTCACCCAGCTACAGGCACCATGCTAATGTCGACGCTCCACTTAGGCAGCCTTAGCCTGGACTTCTTTAGGTATAAGTACACCTATAGTACACCGTACACAAAAGGTTGATTTGTCATTGAGTTTTGAAAGGTTTCAATGTAAATTCATTTTTATATATTCGTAATACCCAGTCTATAGACACATCACTCTAACATTCATCATCATCATCATCATCAGCTACAATGTTGACACTGCAGGAATTCAGGCCTTCTCTCTAAGAGAGGTATGGGCTATAATCCACCACGCGGGCCCAGTGCGGGTTGGTAGATGTCACATGTCTTGGAATTTTTTGGTTCTAAGACATGCCGATTTCCTCACGATGTTTTCCTTCACCGTTTTGAGTGCAGCGGCGATGAAATAAATTACACAAAGAAATGCGCCTGCCTGGATTCGATCCTACGTCTTACTGATCGTAAGTCGGGACCACCACCACTGGGTCACTTAAAGCTTAAAGCTTAAAGCTCAGTATCAAAAAAAGCTATATATTTAGGTATGCTGAGGTGCCAATTTCGTTTGTCATATTTATTCAAAAATCTTTACTCTATTTATAATATTGTTTTATTTTCAATAAACCATTATAACTAATAAATACTTTTTATTTTTATCTTGTTTTCTTTCGTATACAAAGGATAGGGTATTCCTAGATTCTGATTTGGTTTCAAAAGAAAACATTTAACATGAAAAGTGAAAGTATTTTTCTGAGATCCTCATCATCATCACCTTCCTGCTCATCACTTAATTGAAAGAGCTTGTAATAATAATAATTACTACTCCGGTCGATCTTTAGGTTAAGCCACGCTTGTATACGTTGGTCTGTGTGTGGATGACCACTAGACACAATCACATACACCATTACCTACATACAGAGTTTCCTCTGTGCCACAGAAAGCACGACGTTAAGCAGTTGGTTGGCTGCCATTTGTTGATCATTGACAGTTAGTCGACAGGTTGGTTAGTGGTCCGTGGCCCGAAAATCTGACAAACAGTCTGATCAAGGGGTATCTGGGGCACGGTAGTGCACCCGCCAAGACGAGCCATAAGTGAACCATATTTCGCAGTTTTTTTGAATATTTGAATTATACCAAACTAGCTGATGCCCGCGGCTTTGTCCGCGTGGATGTCAGTTATCGTGACCAAAAGTAATCTTTTCATCCCCCCTTTGCAAAACCTTTTTTTTTTTTTGGTGGTGGGAAATCATCAAATAACCCCTCCCGCTCTTGGGCAGAGCGAAGGGAGTGTCAGACTTCTACTGACTAAAAACCACCCATGTTCCTTCTTAGCCCTTCATGTCGAGGCCGCGGTATCTGCGAACAACCCGAAGCCCCGACGGGATCCGCAGCCCCGACGGGCCCTTTGCAACACCTTACAACCCTCCTTTTTACGCATAAAAAAATAGCCTATATCCTTTCTCAGGTTCTAGACTATCTGTGTACCAAACATTTAAATCGGGTCAGTAGTTTTGGCGTGAAAGCGCGACAGACAGACAGAGTTGGTAAGTATTAGTGAGGATAAACAACATTCTCAGGAAATTAGTTTCAATTGCATAGGTCTTATCACTACATAGTATAAAACAAAGTCGCTTTCTCTGTCCCTATATCCCTATGTATGCTTAAATCTTTAAAACTACGCAACGGATTTTGATGCGGCTTTTTTAAAGGATAGAGTGATTCAAGAGGAAGGTTTTAGTATATAACTTTTTTTAGATATACTTTATTTACAATATTTACAAACTACAATTTACAGAACTAAAATTATAATAAAATATATACAAGTATCAAAAAGAGAAGAATTACATGGCGTCAAAAAACTCATCCACATCGCTGTCAACAGGAAAAGTGCCCAGAAGGCTGGCAGCATTCCCACGTTGGATGGCTATATAACTTGACCGACATCCACGCGGGTGAAGCCGCGGGCATCAGCTAGTACTTTATATTTTATTGATATCTAAAACCACCAGCTTGGCCACAGACTCACTGATGATCATCAAAATTCTTAAGCCTACTTCCTCAAGTCATACTGATCTGAAATTTTGTATGTAAGCTAGTATTAGTACACAAACAATAAAAACATTGTAACACTTGAATCTTTCACCCCTGAACCTCTTAAACTAGGGGATGGAAGTTTGTATGAGACTTCCGCAAATTTTGAAGTTAGAGGTTTAAAAATTGATATAGGGACTCCTTGCACTCTGATGTGCAAGGAATACACTTTATTCGCTACATTCATATGGGTGTAATATGAAAAACTTAGTTACTGTTCATTACTTTTCTGTTCTCAACCGACTTCGAAAAAGGAGAAGGTTTTCAATTCGTCTGAATGTATTTTTTTTGTATGTTTTTTCATTTCCGGATATCTCCGTCATTAATGAACCCATTTAAAAAAAAAAAAAAAATCTAGTAATGACACGACCAAACCACATAATCTGAGTATGGTGAAGATTTTGTGTGTGAAGTTAGAGCTTTTCCATTATAGAGTGTAGAGTTATAAGCCTGGCTCTAATATCGTTGGTCCAGATGAACAGGGTATTAAATAAAAAAAAGCCTATTTTTCAGGAGAGCGATTTGAAGTTTTCAAATCAATATATTTCCATTTCTATAAATAACTGGTTAATAATCGTAAATTTTGAGTTAATACTCTGTTCATCCAAACGAACGATATGTGATCAGCATGGCTATTACGTATCTTTTTAAATGTCAGTGGCTATCATAGTGTCCATCGATCAAATGTCAAATGGTTCCATTTTGTACCAAACCATAACCATTTGACATTTAATCGATGGACACTATGATAGCCACTGACATTTAAAAAGATACGCAATGGCCCTGCTGATAGCTTATTGACCGCGCAAGCCTCATGGTCTGGTCTTGGCAACATTTTACGTGAAAATGTTTTTGGAGGGATCGTATTTCCCAGTATTAAAAAACTAGGCTTTAGAGATCAGATAGCCAGTCTTTCTTGTAAAATACCGGTATTTAGCTGCATCCGGTTAGATTGTAAGCCGACCTCAATTTTGTTGAGAAAAGGCAGGCAGCTGATGAAAAGGCAATTTTTTGCGTGTCGTGAGTTCGATTCCCGCACGGAACAAATATTTGTATGGCCTACAGATAGGCCTCGGGTCGGGGCTCGGCTCTGGTTGTTTGTGTATGTGAGTTTAAAAGTTTGTCCTACCCACGATACAGGAGAAATTCCTATTGTAGGGTAGCGTTTAAAAAAAAATTCTAAACAAATATTACTTTTTCAATTTTTTTTTCAATTCTTCCCGATATTTCGACGCTGTTGCAAGCATCATAAGACCGATTGGACTATACTATTATAGTTAAGTCCTAGTTGGTTCAGTGATTCAATCGAGACTGCTGAACATGAGGTCCTGTGTTCGATTCCCGTGTCGGGAAAACTGTTAATAGGTTTTTCCAACAGTTTCTCAGTAGCAGCCACGGAGTCTTAATTTGTGCCCGGTTGATGGCAATAGGCTCGCCCTCTATTACATCGAACGTATCTAGAATAAAGTGTAAGATCCAATCTGTAACAATAATAATTTGTGTTTAGCATTGTAAATTAGTGTTAGTAACATAACACATAACACCACGCTTGTAATCCAGGAAGTGTTAGGCAGAGGTGTTCCTAACATTAGTACACCAACATTTCATTTCTCATTCAATTTTTTTTTTTTTTTTTTTTCATATTTTTTATTATTATTATTATTTCGCCAGCTATGTTTAAGTACCATGTAATAGGGCGAGTCTTTTGCCATTAGTGTAACTGTGTAAGTAAGATTTTGTTATTTAGAAGGAATCAAGAGACTCCCAAAATACAGGCATTCTTTGACTAGTTTAAGGTTCTAAGATCTTTTTTTCTGGGGGTGGAAAATCATCGAATAACCCCTCCCACTCATGGGCAGAGCGAAAGGGAACACTGGGATTTCGCTCTGCCCATCAGCCTTCTACTGACTAAAAACCACCCATGCTGCTTCTTAGCCCTTCATGTCGAGGGCGTGGTATCTCTTGCGAACAACCCGCAGCCCCGACGGGGGGTTCTAAGGTCTTAAGTCTTTTTTTTATTTTTTTTTGGCGGGTGGAAAATCAAAGAATAACCCCTCCCGCTCTTGGGCAGGGCGAAAGGGAGTGTCAGACTTCTACTGACTAAAAACCACCCATTTTCCTTCTTAGTCCCTCATGTCGAAGCCGCGGTATTTCTTGCGAACAACCCGCAGCCCCGACGGGGGGTTCTAAGGTCTCAAGTCTCAATTAAATATAACACCCACTTAACAATTTCGTACACAAGATTTGGTCACGGATTTAATTTCGAATTCTAGTCTTGTATGTAATAAGAATTTATTGGATCAATAAACATTTATGTCTAACTAATTGTTTACGTGCTGTAATTACTTAATACGTGATAAACATAAACATACACACGGTAAATAATAATAATCTTTATGAATCATGCAGTTGAGAAGCCTGTACCAAGAGGCCCACACTGCAGGAGACTGCATGGCTAGGAGACTTGTAAGATGGGTTACGATCCTCGCCAGGAACCACGAAGAAGATGATAAAGAAACGCATTAATTAAATATATGAACGCTAAAAACATAACACTCTTTTTTTTGGGGCAGTCGTGTAAAAAATAGCGACCGTTCACAATTTCGTATGCGTCCAATAAACTAAATTTGTTTATTATTTTTAACATAACTTTCATTACATTTTTAAATATTTTAAACTTAAGCTCTATGAAAAAAAAACATTTTTAAATATCAAAAATATAGGCCCACCTGTATCGACAACAAAACAGTCTTGATACTACTGGCTATTATCTTAGACCTTGCCATGTGGTCCAAACTACCCACGGTCAGGGCCGGTTCCAGAAGAAGAGGAAGCTCCTAACCAGGAGAGGTAATGTCCAGAAGTACCGCTTTCTGAATCAAACCCTTGATTCAGCTGCCTAACTTAAGCCTCCTAAAGTGTTGGTCGAGGCTTTTAGCAATTAAACCATTGGCCGAAATGACTGTCGGCACAAATGATCGCTGAGTTTACATCAAACACGTCAACCACCTCGCCGACCAATTCAAGATACTTTTTCGGCCATTACGAGGTTCTCGTCATGCAGAACCGTTATGGCAACAATCATTGCGCACCGCTCTGATCGATCCACAACCACTATATCAAGTTTATTGGCTACAATAGACCTGTCAGTGATGATGGATTGCCCAGCTCAGTTCTCGAAAATTGGCACATACTTACCTTTAGTACAGCACTTCCGATTCGAGGTTTAATTTAGAGGAAGTTGCTGATGGATAATCCTGGCTACAAGGTTGTGTCTAAATTAGATAATTAAACTTAATTATTATTACTTTTGAAACTGGCTGTGCAGTTTTGGAGACATCGTTCTTGTCCAAATACATCCATAGTTACACAGTTTACCACTTTATAATATTGGTTTATAGATGAGTAGCAAACCTTTGACGTACCGCTGCTCATTGCAAGTAGTTCTCTATTTCGTTACACTCGTTATGATCACTCAAAATCAAAAATCAACATATTTCATAAAACGTCAAGAAAATATGCACGGTTCGGGTTGGTATGTGGAGAAGAACCGGCAAGAAACTCCATGGTTGCTCTTTTATAATGGTTTGGTTTTACAATATTTCCAAGTCTTCTACTGTCGTTCCTTACCTTGTCCATTACCTAGTCTGGGTATCATCAAACCACATGACTGGTATACAATTTTCACCGGGATATATAAATAAAATTGAAGTGTCTGTTTGTAGAATTTTAAAATATTATTTACTCACTAATATGTAACGCCATTCAAATTGTATTATGTTATGTATTTATCACTGTACCATTAAACATAGGGGACCGAGACTATTTCTCCTTAACACAGGTTATTTTGTGACTTAGCTAGGAGGACAGTGCTTCACCCACTCGATTGTAGACCACTTAACATATTCTGTAAGAACTTTGCTACTATAACCATGTATACCTTACCTACTACAATCTGTCTGTTTGAGTAAATAAATTTATTATTATTAATTTTAAAAAATACCAGCTTTTTAATAAATGCTTAAAAATATTTTAAGCGTTACTTATAATTTATATATATTTTTTTGTTTTATTACGCAGTACACTACGGAAAGTTCCGCTGCGTAGACGCCGCATAAGCAAATGTAGTGAGTTTTAAAATGTCACAATAATTAGTAAAGGAAAAGGTTCTAAACTAACCAATAAAAGACATCATAATCAATGGAATCACTGCGAGTTTATTATTTTTATACTTTTATTACATTCAAGTGTTATACGTCCGTCGCTGAGAATTCTAAACGCAGATTTTGTTAGAAACCTAAACTTAAAAATAACCGATATATTTTTTCTCCAGTATAGTTTAGACGAAAGAGTCAGATTCAAAGATACTTATAGTACTAAGTTTTCCGACTATCTGATATGTTCCTAACTTCCTACCAAAGAGGCTGCGACCACGAGAACATGAGATAGAGGGTAAATTTTTCATTCTCGTTCCATTGCTGGTATCGTTAAATATTGTCGAGTTAAAGACAGTTACGATGCCGCAATGAAACGCGAAATGGACAGTTTCACCTGCGTAACTCAATGTCCGTGATAGCAGCCAATATACTCAACCCGAATTGATTCCTTATTCACATATATCAACAACATCAAAACAAGTAAAGACACCACTTTTTAAATATCACTGAAACATGAGTTTACAACTTTTAGTATCAATGCAGATTTACCGATTCGTTGTACATTGCGTTTTTTGTTCCAGAGTATTTTTCTTCAAGTATTCCTTTGCCCTATGTAACAAGTAATGCATTACGAATCAGGCCCTACTGTTTTAATATTAAAGTTACTTTTGGATTTCGTTTCCATATTATACTATTGCGATTGTAATACTGATTGATTTTACTGCATTAATACGAAAAATATTTAACACGAATAATTCTTACATTAATTTACATTATTAGAAACCTGATCGAAAAATTAAAGACGCACGTAGCCAGGAGAAAAACCTTTTATAATTACATACTATGCAATATATACTATAAAACCTATGATATTGGCACTGAAGAGTTGCGTGTTCAGTTTTTCGACAAGGTTCCATCCCCATGAGTTCAGTGATGATTTAAAATCATTTCCGTAAACCCGACCTCGTACCTGTAACAATAGTACTTTAAGTGTCTTCACCGACTTGGGTGTAACTTACAACAATTCTCAAGAAGCCTACCAGGTCCTATCGGCCCCACATCTAAATTTATTCGATCAATACACAATACTATAAATCATTTTTGTACACACCGCATCCCCGGACCATTTAAAAGTATAACAAAACTCCATTCAACTAAATTTAACACATATTTTTTCATCTTTGATCAACGATGGCAAACTAAAACTTTTACATAGTAACACAATATTAGTTTAGGCATATTAAAACGTCGTAAGTGATACTCACACTTGATTGTTTTTGTTATTTTTTGCCAAATTACTAAATACAATAAATTATTAATTTAATTTTTCCAATTTTTTGGGGATCAAGCGTCGGTATCACTTACGATTTCAGCTTATAAAGAAAAAAAAAGAAAAATGCTAATAAAATTGCAGATCGTGCATTATACATTAAATTACGAAAAAAAGAAAAATCTAATCCTAAGTGTGTCAGCAAAAATATAATGCAGTAAATTAGAATTGCCACTTAATTAACTTTCACAATATAAATTGTATTTTTTTTTCTCGTAAAAAAATATTTCTGTGTATAAAATGTGTTACCGAGCATAACATGTAACAGCGGCACAGTTTTACTAAAAAATAAAAACGTAAACAGTAGGAAAAACAACTCGTTACTTAAAAAATTAAGTACCGAGTATACTACAACACGACTTACACGTCAACTCGTCGCCCAACTCGTCGTCCGACTGGTCAACAGCTTAACACTCAACACGGACTGTATGATCAACTTGCTTATAAATTAACAGTTTTTGGTAAAACTGTACCACTGCCTTACTTTATCTGTAGATAAAAGTTACTTCTAACATATAACTGTCAGTATATTGTATGTCATAGTGTGTATATTGTAAATACTTTTCTTTAATGTACTGTTATAGACGGGATCAACGATAATTGCTCGACCAGGGGGACAAATGTACTACTTAGTATATAATACTTATTATTTTTATATAAAAGTTGTAAGTGCACTTTGAGTTACGGAACTATATTAATGTAACTATTATTTACTGTAGTTTTAGCAGATTTAACTCTGATATACTATAGTACTTTAATAAGAAAATAAGAGATGTAACTTGACATATGATTTTAAATGTATTGTCAATATTTGGCACTAAGATTTTTTCGACGCGAAATGTTTATAAAAGAAAATAATAAACTACAAAATAATATTTGAGGGTTTGAATTGTTAATTTTGATGTCAAAAGCTCGCTTATTTTGGCGAATGTAAATGAAAATGGGAAAAAAGACTTACATTATTAATAAATAGAGCTCCTTAAAATCTTAATTGACATTAAAAACAGGAAAATCTTCTGATTGTAGCTTATTATAAGTCATACATAAATGTAACTATTATATTGAGGTATTGTGGCAAATTGGGAACTATTGCTATAACTGTAATTATTTATATTTATATTATATTACGTTTAAAGTGGAAGATACTGATATAAATATTAAAGCTATTGACTTAAGAATACATCGACTCGTGACTCGCATACGAAAACACTACAAGTTCGTAAGTATTAACATTAATTTGTGAGCAACGATTAAAAAATACTTTCAATAAAAAATGCAGTCGATTTATTCTTAAAAAGATGTTTGTCCCTCCGCCGATCGAGCAATTTAAATTATTTATAAATAACTATTGTATGTTCTGGTTGCGTTACGATTTTAATTAAAAACTTCGAAGCTCTCAATTAAAACAATAACGTATAATATCTATTGCATTTTAAACATGGAAAATGGATCAACAAAAAATGATTGTATGGGAAAAAATACTATGTAACAACTGTTATATCTCGTAGCGATTTACAATATAATTCGATAAATATAAAACACTGTCCTGTTTGTATGTTTGTAACTGTAATACGTACATAAATACATCGGCCTGTGTTTACAGGCACCCACGATCTAAACTAATACATTAGAAATTAAATTATATAATTGGAGGTAATACTTAAAATTATAGGAGGTAATACTTACGATAAAAGCATTTCAATTTCTTTAAAAAAACTGTTTTGTGAAGTGGTTTGTGAACATGGGTTTATTAGGTGAGAACTCCCGTAAAAGACGTTTTAACTTCGATAATAATGAAGTTTATTTACCTGCCTATCATAAGATTAGACAATTATTAATATATCCACGAATAATCCTAAGGAAAATCATGGAAAACCCTAACAAATCATTTAAAACTTTTACGAAATTTATAAAACGGCAGTTTTAACTTTATTCGAATACGAAAGTCACTGATGTTTGCAAAGCAAAACTGACAATAAAAGTGCTTTATAATGGCTTTTGGATGTAGAATGGCTCAGATACTGAAGCCTAATTACTACGTAAAGCTACCAGAGAGCTAGCACAACTCAATCCCGAAAGTTGAGCATGGACTCAAAAAGTATTGCTCGAATGTGGAGCAAAGATCGACGCTCAACTTTGAGATCAAAATCTAGCTTTTGTTACTCAAAGTAGAGTAGTTCATTCTAGATAATTTTGTGCAACTATTTTGAGACAAGGCTCACGTCCAAATAGCCATTTTAAAGTACGCGAATCTTATTTATTTATCTACTGTAGGCTATTGTTAAAGTTGTACTGTTTAGAAGGCATCCCGTTGTTGATTACTTTGTGCATTACGCAATAATTAGTAACACAGTCGGTTTATAAAATTATTTTTTTTAAACTTAACGTTATTTACTGGCGAAGAAGCGAAAAATTATATTGCGAATTAAAAGGGCTGCTACCATAATTTACACGTATTTATATTAAAAAAAAGATTATCTCACTTTTCATCTTACTATTTAAAAATGCAGTATTTTGGTATACATTGCAAAATATACTTTCACTTATTATTGTTTCACTGTATGTCTTATTTAGCGATTGGTTGTTGTTTGTTTGTGTTATTATTATTTTATTAAGAATTTTTAATTTGTACGCTGCGTTTCTTGAACTTTTAATTTTTTTTTGCCGACACATAATCCAAACTTAACACAAATTTTACACAATAGTATAAGACCTAACAACAATCACCAACGGCTGTCCCCGAAATGATGTAGTACGCAGCTGTCAACTGAGATCAATTTAGAAAAAATGACTTCCAAAAACCACAAAACTAAATGGGGATGTAAAATCCACTATTCCATCGAAGCAGTCAACAATAAGCTCAATAAACAGCCAAACTAATAAGAAATCATTGCACAGCGAAAACAATCAACACAAACATTAAAAAAACATTATGAAGACTAAGTCTAAGTTTCACTATTAATAAATCCATTAGTAGAATATATAAAAATCCTTTCCATTAATGATTTTATCTATTTACTATTTAGTTAATAATATCACGAGGCTTCTATTCCCGAGCGATGCCACGATACTTCAGTAAGTAAGTTATCTAATTTATATTTACATTTCGAACTACCCGCTTGCTTTTTTCTTCTAAGCTCCGGCTAAATGATTCTATGATCTTTAATATTTTCCGAAATTATTTCATCGACGTGTTTCCTTTTACATTAAATTAAAACAGCCTGTAACATTGAAATTAAAATAAAAAAACAAAATAATATACTTGAGGTACTAACATATATGGAGGTATACGATAACGGGTTACACCGGCTAATGTCCACGTAAAAATTAAATTTTATTTTAAATCAACCCGCTTTTAACATCTATTTAAGCTGAGGATAAAATGATAAAACTTAAATGTAAAATATCTGGATATACCAAACAACTTCTCATTAAATGTATTCATATCACAAAGTACACATATATGTAACATTCCGAAAAAGAAAGTAAAAATACAAAAAAACCTACATTACGATCCTATACCCAAGTTACCTAACATTGGAAAAATAAATGCAAAAAAATAATGTTCATTGCTCTAAAACAACGTAGTTGCATTGGTTTTTGCTATTGTTTGTTATACTTGCATTGTTATTTTATTATTCACTGCAAAAATTCTCTTTTTATTTCACTTTAAGTGATCAGAGACTGATATGTCCAAAACGTTGGAAAGTTCTATTAGTTAAACATGTAAAATGGATATGGCACAATACATTTTAGTAAGTATTTTAACATTCTTCAGAAAGTTTTTATATTTCTACGGGAATAAATGCAAATCAGTAAGTATTATTCACATTAATTTTTTTCTTTGGCTTTGTGAAATATCACGGTGTTAAAAATACTTTCTTTTATTTAAAGATATTCATGGTTTTGTGATATGTGGTTTAAGAGATTGGATCGCGATTTTAAAGATTATTACTGTTTTTATTTCCCAATCACCCTGAATAGATATGTCGTGTTTTCTGAAAAACGCGGTTTGCAAGCAATTTTCTACGATATAAGTAAATAAAATAAATTTTTATACAATTTGCAGCCATCTTATGGTTAGGTATCCTAAGATTTTTGAGAATAATATAATAATAATCTAATAAATTTTCAATAACGAGACATCAGCTACGTTGGTCGACATTTAAATAAGAACCACTATACACTCATAGAGAGAAATCCGAAAATGGATACAGGTTAAATATAATTCTATTAATAATTAATACCTAAGTCTACGTATTTCTATACAGAAGAAATGTTTTGATTTGTTTCATGATTTGTAATCATGCACACGTATACGATCGTCGAACTGCTTTTCGAAGACCCACTTTCTGGCAACCCAGCGCCTCTATTTCCTACATCTGTTTACTCATTCTAACCCTGTATTCAAGGATCCCACCGGAGTCTGGCAACCCTACAGCATTTTCCCTTTTCGAAACGTCACCGCCATCTTTGATTCGTTCGTGAACCGTCATTCACTTGCGTACCTCGTCATACCTCGTCAGTTCAGAAACTCATCCATTATATTTCGAAGACGAACGAAGGCACGGCTACTTACACATTGATCATAATCATTATCATTATTGAAGCCAAACGCACATAGATTAGATATTGTTAGACGTTAAATTTTGTACTTTCGAAATCAGATTCTAAGAAGTCTTTAATTTTTTACTCAACATCAACATTTTTTTTTACTTTTACTCTAAACATTTTTGTAATTAACCGCTAAATAATCTGTATCATTTTAATTAATTTAGATTTGGCGTTCCGAAAAAAGTTTCAGTAAAAAATATTTTCTTTGAGTATCTTTTAAAATTTACGGTTTTAAAATTTGTACGTTCTCAATTTGTACAGTTATCGAATCTAATTTGACACTAGACATTTATCGAAAAGTGATTTTAAAAAATGTATTTCATTTTTTAGAATACAGTTGGCATAATTTTGGCAGTACTAGAAATATTAATACTTTAGTATTGCTCTGGATTACATTGTCATTTTGAACACTGTTGGAACATTTTCACTAGAAAATGGCGTAACTCTCGACAGTTACGAGCTAGTCACAAAGCGAAGTCCGATCCTCGAAGCGTACACTAAGCGACCTCTACAGGTCACCGACAATACTGTTTATGTAATTTTAATCCTAACGTCAATATTTTACTAATTATAATACGATATTAACCATAAATGCGGCGTCAGTCCGGCATTGTTTTGGCATTGTCCGTTATATTGCACATGATGCTGTCCATTTCGTGAGCGCGTTCGTCGGGCCGCGTCACGAGTCCAGTCGGGAGTGCTCGGGTGCACTCGGGACGCGGAGTTCTGCGAGCGATCTAAGCCATGGTTTGTGGTCATTGAAGGCCAGGAGGCAGCTGCGGGCCATGGTCGGCGCCCAGGTCGAACAGGTGGTGCGGGCTGGGCGCCAGAGCCGAGTGCAGCGCCGAAGTCTTCAGCAGCCGCTTGAGCATGCCGCTGGAGCCGCGGTGCTGCAAGCTCTTGTGCGTGGTCAGCGAGTTCTTGGTCCGGTACCTCCGGTGGCAGAACTCGCACACGTACAACGTGTCCGACTGCTCGTGCTTGTCTTGGAAGTGTCGTTTCAAGGAATAGTAACAAGAGAATGTCCTGCGGCAGTAAGGACACTCTTGGGGCTCGTTGATACCGCCGGCGGTGGGCGGGGGCATACGGAGAGGCGGTACTGCTGGAAAACAACAAACAACCCATTTACATTAAAGCATTTTTACAAAAGAACAAGTGATATTCGTTAGCTGGCAACTCGTGGAGACGGAGAAAATCTGCTGAGTGATTTTCTGTTTGTTAATTTGTTCATTCAATAATACATGTATGAGGTTAATAATAATAATTAATAATACTAATAATATGCACTGTACACATTGACTAACTACACAATAATCACGAGATTTTCATAATATTCAAAATCTTAAGGAAATTCTCTCAACCACAATAACACATAGACACGTGATAACAAAAATGATAGAAGCATGCTCCAAGCAACACAACAACGTCAAAACTGCGAAACCCGACGGGATTAGGGCGGGGCGGGGGGCGGGGGGCGCTTGGGGGAGGGTAGTAAGTACAGTCGAACTTAAAGAACATAAAAGTTAAACTAAAATCTATAAAATCATAATTGAACAGAAAAAAAACATGAAATGAAAATTTAAGAAGGACCCTTATACCTAGCTTAGACTAATAAAGGAAATCCATTGTTAATGAGTTAGATCGTCTGTTCTCTAATTTGTTTCTGGTTCTATAAAGAATATCTAACCTTTGTGCGTGTTGCTATGTACGGCGGGTTCATGTAGATTGGGCTCGTGTAGATTCTCTTTGCTAGATGAATACTGCCGCACGCCTCGCCAACTCCGTCCGAGTAGTCACTAAAAAAATCGTATTTGATCTGTCTCCCCTGTCCTCGACTTGTGGTAGGTGTATATGTGGGTCATCAACGAGTTCCTCGAGCAGTATACTCTCTCACATATGGTGCACCGGTACTCCTCCTGTCGTTCCGCGTGTTTGTCAGCGATATGCCGCTTCAACGACGCCTTTGAACACAGAACCTTCCCGCATAACGAGCACGAGAATAACTTTTTACCTGTAAACAGATCGAAAAAAACAAAAAAATATGGGGTTGCTCCCCGAACGCGGTATAAATTAAAAAAAATTAACACCTACTCCAGGGATCTTTCATTATAAAAAAGTTTTTTTTTTAACAAGAAAAAACAAAAAAGTGTGGCTAAAATAAATGATAAATAAAACAGAAAAAATAAAATGTAAATGATGGCGAAGCTACAGTGGCTCGTGAAGGGTGTTAACAGTCAGCATGCGTTGAGGCGGGAAAATAAATATTTAGGCGGGAAAACTAGATATGCTAAGCGTGTTTCGAAATTAATAAAAAAAAAAGAAAACAGTGCACTATGAAAATTATCTATTTCTTGCTACAAAAAGCTCATAAGTCTTTTAAAAAAACACAAATAAATACTCGGGTTTGTCAAAGGATTTTCTAATAAAACTGGCAATATTGCTTTTTGTATATTTGTTTTTATTAAAAACGCCATTATCATCAATATTAGGATTTATGAAGTTTCGGTTTAACGATTACATTTTATGAGTAGTTACTTCAATTATTTTTAATTTAAAACGTAAGGAAGGAAAAGAACTATTTATGAATATATAATATAGTGTTGCGAAATAATTTTTAATATTAGAATATAACTAAGTGCAGCCCATTAAAACAATTTATTTATTTTTGGCGTTCCACGCTACGTTCAAGACTAATTCGCCTCTAAAAATGGAAGACAAAACATAAAAACACCGAAGTTTTTGGCACAATCTCGAATAACATTAAACATCTAATGGACTGCATTACACAGATGCCAATTGCTAACAAAAAAAAATCTAGATTCGTGGATAGTAGAACAATAATTTAAGAAAAAAATAATATATAAAATTTCAATACAACAACCAATAAATTAATTTAGATTCCTTATAAAATAAGTAAAAATGCCAACAAGAAGTATAAGAACACATTGGATAAAGTCAACGCACGAGCATGTGCGAGTTTGAAAAAAAAAATCTTAACTCGTTAGAAAGATAAAAACTTAAACAGGTCACAGAAACAGTCTTAAACTTGCTAAGATCCTAACTAATATAGTTTTTGACAGGGATGTGTTCTGCTCCTTAGAACACGGTGTAATTCTTACCCTTTCAAACATGAAGCTTTCAGCCTCCCGAGATCTCAAAATAACTTAAACACCTAAATTTTCGAACCAAAGATCATTTGAAATCACAAATAAATTTCGAGTTTTTGTTTAATACCAAAATTAATCACGCTTTGACCGCCTTCTGTGCGACAACATTTCTCGATGTTTTTTTTATAAAATTATCAATTAATTTAGTAAATAATGTACATTTTTTATCTATAAAATACGCCTAATAGTGTACAAGTCAAACGCGTACTTACTCTAATCAGTCTATAGCGCTTATTATTTTGGCAAAAATTTTCCCAACCAGAGACAAGATTTTTTTACTAAATAAATTCTTAATTTCCGTAGCTATACTGAAAATAGCTGAAATACCGTACTGCCTTTGCAGCACATCCCTGTAATCGTAAAGTAAACAAGTATTTCTATTAACTATATGAATTCAGATAAACCTTAATCCTATGAACTAACTTAATTTCCCAAACCCAAATTAACAAGAAAAACTATGACTAAATTACTAATCAAAAAACAACAATCCTACGTTTCAAACTTTGCAATGTTACGCAAATAAAAACTTAACATTTTTTTATCATTTTCGTTTTCGTACACGGAATGTTGCGAAATATTAGAAAAAATTTAGATTCCTTTTCGTTTCCCTTAACTTGTCTAGCACGAACATCGTTCCTTTTAGCACCAAATCTCTAGTCTTCCAATTGGCCAAACTATCATAATAAAGCTTACTAATAAACTAAACGAGTAATGGCTAAGCATTTATGTATCTAGCAATAACAACAGAATTTTATAACATATAGCATATTAGGAAGCCTCTTAGTTGTTTAAAGGTAAAGCATCTTCTTCTAGGTATCACGTGTGTCAAACACTACCTATTTATGCTTATTTACGATTTACGAAAAAATACGCAAAATATGTCTTTTTTTTTGTCAATAAGAACACAATAGATGAAGCAGGCACTAACATTACTTAAGGTGTATATCATTTTTATAATAAATTATGTTAACATTTACAATCAAAGTTTCCTTACTGCTATTAATTAAATGAAAATTGTAACAATAGTGATATTTATCGACTTTATAAAGTCAGTATAGTGATGTTTTCATGAACTAGAATAGATTTCACAAAGGATAGACGCACATTAATTTATTTATTGGATGATTGAACTTTAACGCGAAAGGGAAACTTTTTCAATAATTTTTTTTAGCTCGTTTTCTTTCGTTTAAAGATTGGAAAACCTTTCCGTTTGTATAGCATTTTTCTACAAGTTTTATTTACCTTCGCTTGTTTCCATTAAATGGATTGTCTAGATATTTAGTCTCTAAACTTACTTGAGATTTTCAGGGCGATTTCATTTCTCTCTCGTAATAATTTTCTAACGCGTTGAAGTTTCGTCACCCAATATCGAGACATATTACTAAAATTATTTTATGGCAAGCAAAATTCCGTTAATAATTAACATCGATCACGGAATATTATATAGTTGAAAAGTTCACACGGTTGAAATTTAGGAACATTTAACACTGAGAATTATTAAAATTTGTTTTTTTTAACTATTACCTATTATTTATGTATTATATAATAATAATAATGTGTTATTACAATTGTACAAAACAAAAAACAAACTGTGAGTGTTTAATGTACAAAAAATACGAGTACAAGTAGGTCGGTAAAAAGCGAAAAATATTATTATTTATTATTTGAAAAAAAAACTATCCTAATAAAAAGGCTCAACGAAATAATAATAATAGAAACAAACACAAGATTGCGATAAAAACTAATGTTTGAAAATTAAAAAAGTGACTAAACTAAAAAATAAAAATAGCCATATTGATTTAAAATGGCACCTTGCGATTCACTTTGTAAAATGCAATTTTCGTAGACTGATGGTTGTTTGTCAATGATAATAATAATAAAAAAGTCAGCAAAGGATTTATAAAAGTCGACAAATAAGGTAAATAAATAAATTTATAAATTATAAATAAAGTGTCGACTGCAAAAAGAAAGCGAGAAGTTTATTTTGTCTGTGTCTATGTCGGTTAGCTGTATGTATGTATTCCTGGTTTATGTATGTCCGGTATATTTCTGTGGTAGTGCTATCTGCGGGTTAATTATATATATCTTTTTGCAAAAAACAATCTTTCATCTCATTCTATTGGTGCTATTATATCCTGAATTCAGTCTTAAAAATGAAAAAATAAAACACCTAAAATAAAAATAATAATTTGAAAGCCTCATAAGCCAATTATATATCTGTGTATATAGTTTTTCTATACTTTTTACATATTTTCGTTTAGTAATCTCGTATAAATATCTAAGATGAGATCATACAGATAAATTACAGAATAAATAATTGCCGAAATTAATGAACACAATTTGAAAACAATATGCCTCTTCTGTTACTTACACGAACACCGTTTCTTTTATATAAATTTAAGCCTAATATATAAATTTACAGCACCAAGATTTTTCATCTTTTCTCAAAATATTATTTTTTTTCTCTTCGCCTTATTGTCGCACATTTAACATAGTGTAAAATTCAGGAATCATTTTATACCGCAGTATTGCACTCCGGGCGCAATCGATCGATAACATTTCAACAAAAAAACATATTTCAAATTCGATCTAACTCGCCCTCCCTTGTAACAAGTGGAATGTCAGAAAGCTATTCATAGTACCTATTGTGATGTTAGTCAATGTCAACCCTTACTTACTTACAAGTTCAAAGTTCAAATAAATATTTCATAGAGGAAAACAATCTGAAAAACAAAAAAATATACAAGTCCCGTCACGTTACGGGAACAAAAAAGATATAATTATGAAAAATAAAAATTGTTACTTTCATTCTTAAATTGGGAATAAAATAGTTTTTGAAAAAAGAAACCTTTCAGGGAGTAAAAGATTAGACGTTAAACTGGTCTTTGAACTTGTAGAAGTCGATGTTGTGGTGCGGCGGGTTGATCTTAGTGTCGGGGCTGGTGGTGAGGTTCTGCGGCTGCGTCTGCTGCGGCGCGCCGCGCTGGCGCCGGTGGTAGATGCTCTTATGGTTGTTGAGCGAGTTGAGCGTTCGGAACACCTTGTGGCAGAGCGAGCAGCGCGCAGAGTGCAGCGGCTGCAGGTGCTGTTGCTCGGTGTGCCGCTTGAGCGTGAGCCGCGTGGACAGCAGCTTGCCGCACACCTCGCACCGGTGGCCGGCGCCCAGAGGGCCCACGGCACCCACTGCGCCACACATAACAACCAACATCAGCGCATTAGTCAAGTGCGAGCGAGCCCGCGTACCCACACCATGCGACCGCTCGCTCCGAACTCCCGAACTCCCGACGGGTCCCAAGTGACGGAACCAATTGGCACAATTAGTGTACCACTATTGTTTCGGTGGCAATTTTGAACCTAGTAGAGGCAATTCAACGTGTTTCACGAATTTGACTAATGCGCTTTTTAAAAAACGGTTGGTGGTTATGCGTGTACCGATCAGATGTCCCAATTGGTTCCATAGAGGACGTGGCAGCGCAGCGGTGATGGCACGCGCTGCGCTCCCACCAAGCGTAACATACGTTTAGTGAGAAATAATAAATTATACATACATATAGATAAAGTTTGCGATGCGCATGCATTACTATGCTATATACAAATGTTAGGAACATATCGCGTTACAATTTTGTTTAAACTTAACGAAGTTCTAGGGGCAAGAGTATGGCGGTTTAGGTGGTTAGGATGGCAGCTCAGTTTCTTCAAATGGCAACGTGGGGGAGGCGCGCCGGGGGCGGCGGCCTGAGCGTCAGTTGACGGAGTAGAAGGGGCCTGGCGCGGCCGCCGGCGCCTGCTGCTTGCGGTGGTAGATGGACTTGTGGTTCCGCAGGCTGTTCAGACTCGAGTAAACCCGTCGGCAAATGTTACACACGGGCTCCCGGGATGGTCGCATGTGCACGTTTTGGATGTGTCGTTTGAGCCGCGTCAGTGAGGAGAGGCTCTTGTTACATGGCTCACAGCGGTAATCTTCTTGGGGGGTGCGGGCGCCACCTGGTCACAACACAAGCTGTTAGCCCCGTCGATGCTCGCGTTTAATGCACTCTCGTATCGTAGCCTCTGTACAAGCACCGCCACCCCCCGTTACGATGACAGATCAGACAGACCCCGCCGCGGGAATGCGAAGCGGTATTAGTAACGCATACATGTCGCCTACTCCTCGCTAGTAAAGCTCAGCAATGATTGTGTGTGAGACTATTCGTAATGTCCGTTGACATAACAGACGCGCGGAACGTTTGTTTCAAATTTCCCGAACAAAAGCGTTTTTAATTCTTCAATGAAATAATTTGAGCGTATTTTATATAAACCGACACCAGGTTACCATTACTAAAAATCCATTGTTCGATCTCCCTGTTATTATATTTTCCGTTTCCCAAGACAATGTGATCGAGTGTAACCCGATAGTGTATTTAGAAATGATTCATGAGATCCGCTATGCTCGGTACAATAAGTAAACTCAACTTTTACTGAATTCGCTCAACTTTTATATCGAAGTTATGATTGGATTTCTCGGAAGTTAATTTTGTGGTGTTCTTCTTATTTTCGAGTAGGTTTTTTTTCTTTACAATTTTTTGAATGTAATGTTTACAGCCAATTCGTGTAGGTACAATTACGTTCGTTAACATTTCGTTTATTTCCGTGGAATGGTTGGTAAATAATGAGAGAATTTGAAAAATAAAAAGGAAAAAAAAAGTAACAACAAAAACCTAATTCGGAGACATGGGAGTGAGGGGGTTTTCCTAGCACACAATTCGTTTAACATCTATAAAACAAGCTAGCATATCTTCGTCAAGTTACATTACACTATGTTACAGTAACAGTTACATGCACGCCACATTGCGTTTTGGTTCAATGATAAACATTCGTCCCAATCGTACAGATACTCTAAGCCATTGAAAGTTAAATTTATCGTCTCGATTAATACCTACGCGCGTCTCCATCGAACCATAACACAAAAAGCTAACATTAATTAATTTAAATACAGAAACACAGAGCACAAATGAAGACATATACAAGGTTAATAGTATATAATTATAATAATAATATACATATATTAATAGAAATAAATTATATGTCACGTGATAATTGCCTCATACATTAGAAAACAAAAAATTATATTAAAAAAAAACCTAATAATGATATATAAACCTAATATGACAGAGCAGAGAGGAAGCGGTGATGGTGGCATACGACAGACAGTGCATTAAAAATATCGTTTATCTCAATATATGTAGTAATGCAATAAAATAAATTCGTTGCTAGTCAAGCGGGACTCACCTTGGGAAGTGCTTGCGATGCCGTCCGGAGCCAATGGACTTTGGAGACCTGGAAAAACATACACAGTTCATATACTATCTTTCATCATTATTGACTAAGATATTATGTACTTTCTCCAAACATGAAAGGTGCAGCCATTGATCTCAAAACTCGTTCATAAAACTAAAAAAAATATATACATGAAAACTCAAAAGGCTCAGTAAATCTTTTTTTTTTAATATTTTGGTTAATGTTTGACGTATCACCAAGCATGTTTGGATACTAAGAATCGTCAGTAGAAATAGTTATTTATTTTCAGTTTCTATACAGGGGGAATAGTTAGAAATATTTATTCATCAGGGTTATCAGTATTGATCGTTTTTGGATATAGCTAGTAGGCCCAAAAGTTGGTTCAGTTTGATCTTCGTTTTCTTTCTAAGTTTTCCATCTATCAATAAAAATACACTGTTCTTTTACTCCAAATAAACCAGATGAGTGATGAGTTATCAACGGCGATCACAAATCCTTACATTTTTTAAATAATAACTGAAAATATGTCCGATAATACCTCCAAAGTCTGAAAAAATAAGATAAAATACGTCAAATTCTCTTACCAGTAAGTGAAGGATGCGACAGAGCTTCCATAGTAAAGTTGTATGTATTCGCCGGGTTGAAGAGCTTGGAGTCTGGTGGCTGTATGAACGGCGGGGGGTGCGGTGGTGGCGTGCACTCCTCAGCGTCAGCCGAGCTTCCGCGAGACGGCGGCCCTCCTCCCTGAGGAATGATACAAGTAGGCATTATACTAAGGTCCGAATTTTTCTTTACTCTTTGCCCATATCTCGTAATGTGATATTGAGTATGTAACTAGGTTTTTTATTTGTTTATTTCTAAGTAGGATTAGAATCTGAAACCGTACGCACAGGAAACTAATTCCTAAGCTATGATGCTTAGAAATGATGATATTAACTTTACGGAATGAGCTTGTAATAACATCTAAAATCTACTTCACTGTTACAAAATGAAAAATGAAAATCGTTTTCTCCAAACGGAATTACAAGAAGACGTTATTAGCAGAAGTCTGTTGGAGTCGTCAACTATTAGGCGCTACACCAATTTAACTTCCAAATAACTAAAGTTTCGTCCTAATAAAAATATAGGCACTTCAGTCCAAATGGGATCTTATTTTTGTGAACATTTTTATTTAAGAAAGGTTTGTTTTGCTGAAATTGCGTGTTTTTTCTGGACTTTAATGTGGGCTGAATTAGAAATGACTGCTGGTAATTTTAGCATTTTTAATTATCATTTTGACAGTGTGGTTCAAAATAAATGAACCGTTTCTGAACCCGCTTCTACCCACATCATTTTATTTGAAGGCAATGTCCACAAACAAAACATCCTAATTATAGAAACATTTACAATTCACAGCCAAAACCTCATTCCACTCCCGAAAATTCCAAATATAACCAGAACGATCTAGAAATCGAAGACCCAAAACCTCGATCAATGTCAAGGCCCTAACCCAGTGTGCCATTAGACCATCCAACAATGTTATCGCTGCCAGACCACCTGACACTTCGTATATGACACCCACCGAGTTCCGGGTACAAATTCTAGTGTCTAGCACACTATAGTCTTTTCAAAGCTATGTTGCCTTTAATTTCGCGTCACAATGACCTCTATACTCGGAGTCATAAGGTTTATTTCAGGTAATTTAAACGTGAATGGACTGTAATACGTGGTAGAGACCATTAGACGTATTGCTTGTTTATGGTATTGGTGATTTTGAAACTACTGGGTCAAATTGTTGTCTCTAACCGAGAGAAGAGTCATTATGATTGATACGGTAATAGAACTTGGCTGTAAGCGATTTAAAATATCATAATAATATTCGATTCGGTTTTGACAGTTTTGTCATACAAAAGTATGTCAAATCTTTGCTGGGTGACGACTTAAGTAATCATTGAATATCTCTGAGTACGGCAATTAGTGAGCTTAAGTTAAAGTAGTGACAATTAAGTAAATAGAACAAACTATTCGATTAATCAATACTTTTATTGTACTGCAGTCAGTACTATTATGTATTCTGTGCTACAGTATCAAGTTTGTTTTTTTTTTGTGTTGAAAGTTGATTGTTTTATCTTGTAATTTTGGAAGTAACTATGAGGAAGTATATGTTTTTGTTGTTATCTGTGGAAGCTTGTTATTAGCAATTTAGATATATATTATTGTTATAATTATAGTTATTAGACTGTAAGCTTTCCTAAAATAAATAAATAAATAATACTAGGTTGTGGGGGTCAGATAAGCGGTCGTTCCATGTAAAATACTGGTACCCAGCTGCATTCAGTTTAAACTGGAAGACGATCCCAACATATTTGGAAAAAGGTTTGATAAGACATCATACGGACTGAAGATTTTGGTATGACTGATATCTACACTAATATTATAAAGAGGAAAGATTTGTTTGTTTGTAACGAATAGGCTCCGAAACTACGGGACCGATTACAAAAATTCTTTCACCGATGGGAAGCTACACTATCCGCGGGTGACATAGGCTCCTTTTTATCCCTGTATTCCCACGGGAACGGGAACTACGCGGGTGAAACCGCGTGACGTCCGCTAGTAACTAATATTAGAAGAGAATGCGAGACATTAAAACCAACAGTACCTTAGACATTATCATCAATCGAAACTAATTATGAACTGATTAACAGGAAACTTGCTTCCAGAAAACAGAATGTCTGATTGGTAGTTTGTCTTCAAGATAGAATAGATTTAAAATATTCCAATTTCTAATAACCAGTTTCGCCATCAAAATAACGATACCGAACTAAATACTTATTAGAACATTTGATTGTACTCAATTATTGATTTGGTAATCGATCGATTCCGTGAATAAACATTCATAGAATGTGAAGCAAGTCCTATAAACGTAATACGATAATATTGCTTATTAGTAAATTTATACGTGTTTGTATTTTTATTCAAGTATTACTAAGTATTGAGGAATTTGTTGACTTAAACATAATTTGTTCACAAACGGCATTATACCCGAATTCAATTAATCATCTGCCTCACCTTTTCTCGACTACATTAGAGTCGGTTTTTGGTCTAACAGGATGGTTCTGTGACTGAACGAGTGATGAATTAAATATATATTGATGAATGGAGAGAGAGAGGTAGACCAAGGAAACGATGGGTGGATTGTGTGGGGAATGATATGAAAGAAAAAGGAGTAAATGATAGCGTAACGGTTGCCAGAGAAGAATGAAAGAAAAAAAAAACGTGTTGCGCCGACCCCAAGCAACATGGGAGCAGGGCAGGAGAATGATGATGACCCAAATTTTTTTTTTTTTTTTTTTTTTTCTCTCTCATAATTAAGTTAAAAGAAACAAAACTATTGTATTTTCATGTAAAGCTAATATTTCCTTGTGTTTGGTTTTCAGATTCGATCGGTTTTGGTTTGTTTTAATTTTGTTATGGGAAGTCATTAAAATATTTTGCTGTTCAATCTAAAATTATATATTCTTATGAAGTGTCTGATTATGAAAGAGGAGTGGCACTGATATACATGGATATATCTTTATACCCTGTCAGCCTTTAAAGGGAGTAGTCCCATGGGTAAGGAGTTCCCAAACTCTCGGTATTGTTTGCTATTTGTTTGTTTGATTTATTTCCAATATTTCTCCCGATGAAGTCAAAGAATACAGTTGCTTTATTTAATTTAATTGGGAATTGAACCAAATAGTTACTATAATAGCGTAGACTGACTGTTGTTTGTTGATCAAATATGTCAGTCATGTAATAGGGTAGTTAACTAAAAAAATCTTATTTTTCTTTAGATAGATTTCCAAAAAATATTGGACACGTATTTTTTCTTTTTTAACGTAAACAAACAATGAAGACGATACAGTGCTTTGAAAACTCGTGTGACGTCATATTCTTAGACATCAGTATGACATTCTTTACCGGTAAGTGACGTCACGACCCCCTCAAATCTTTGACGTGTTTTATCTTCGTCAATTTTTAATGATTTGATAAAACAAAAATTCGTATCCAATATTTTTCGACAATCTAACAGACGGACTAATTAGAATCATATTTTTTTAGTCATTAAACATCCCTATTATCTTACAGTGTCATTCAACAAATTACAAATGGGAATCAAACCCATTTTGTCTAACACGGCATCCCAAATCGAACACAACCTGAAAAATAAAAAATAAATCAAAATGGTATCGTTTTACCAACTCACAAGTGGTCTATGATGATGCGGCGGCGTGTCATCCGTGCTTCTGTCGATATCCGGGTTCGAAGGACAGATCATGTCAATCGGCTCATTCTTCACATCATCCATCAGCCTCGGAGACGGTGAAGAGCTACTGTTAGAAATCCCATTTCCATTATTGCCCGAATCATTATGCCCGCGGGCATGAGAATTATTCTTAGTCGAGAAGTCAGTTGCATGGATCTGTGGTTGCTCATTGTTGTTGTCGTGTCGGGGGCGCTTGATGACGTCGGGGCTGTTGTCGGCTGAGCGGCTCAGCCGGCGTGGCGGCAGCGGGGTCCGGCGCATGAGCTGCTGGACGCTTGAGGACGTTGGCTGCAGCAGGGCTTCCTCCAGCCGGTCGTAGGATGGCGTGTGGCTGATATGCGTGCTGTGCGCGGAGTGCGGCGGCGTGTGCGGCGATGTGGTGGATGGGGCGCGCATTGGCTGCAGGAGTGGCTGTGGAGAGAGGCAGGGTCAGAAACATCTCGTGTTAAACTGGAAATCATCTTCCAGTTGAAGGCTAGATTGCGTATTTAATAACAAAACATCACGCCTGTAATCCCCGAAGGATTAGGCAGAGGTGTATCCATTAGTTCACCCAGCTTTTGCCAGTTATGTTTAAGTCCCATGTAATAGGGGCGTATTGCCATCAACTGGGTATAACCAGGGTACCGGGATATTCTATAATGTTGCCCTATAACAAGGATGGCGAACCTTTATGGACATGGAAAGCAATGTTTATTGAGACTTTGCACGTGCCGTTCAATAACATTGCTTGGTCTATATTGGCAGATAATTAAACTAAATAATTTCAACTAAAAACTCTTTATTTACTTCCAAGAAGAAAAACTTGACCTATATCGTGATAAATGTTTCATTTCTTCGTGTAATTTAAATTACAATAATATTAGTATATTATTATTGTTATTGCTGATATGATGATAAGTAGGTATAGTGTAAGGTGTTAGGGTTGTAAGAGGTTACTTTTTGTAGATTGCATGTTGAACTGGACTCCTCCAAACGGTTTCTAATCGAATCTTATGTTATTTATCTTTGAAAATAATTACTCGTAGGCATAGATGAAAATATGGTTAAAATTCGGTGGTGTGCCTCAAATATTGTGTAACGTGCCATTGGTTTGCCATCCCTGAACTATAATGTCTGTTTGCCCTACAATGGACCGTGGATCACACTGGTCTATTATGTTGTGGTGTATGTCAGGAAGAGTAGCGATAACTAACTTCCAATTAATTAAATTAAAGGCAAATTAAACTCATATAACATACGATTAAAACATTTATAATTCACGTCGTCACCAATAATGACACCACACGTATATCATTTCTATGGATATCTTAAAAAATGTGCTACTCGGACTATTTACTTGCAAATTAACATAATTTGAAAGTTGAAACAAGTGTTAAAAAAAAAACATACAGACGAATTGAGAACCTCCTCCATTTTGGAAGTCGGTTAATAAAACTAAATAGTCGTTGTAGATATTAAATGAAAACAGATACAGTTTTAATAATAACATTGATAAAAACTTGTATTCTTTGTACCACAAGTGTTATCGAATTGAGGCAGGTAGGTATTTTTGGACAAAAAACCATTTTAATCAATTTGTAGCTTATCTTCAATAGGGTAGTTAACTAAAAAAATCTAATAAGTCCGCCAGATAGATTTCCAAAAAATATTGGACACGTATTTTTTATTTTTTCACGTCAACAAACAATGAAGACGATTCAGTGCTTTGAAAACTCGTGTGACGTCATATTCTAAGACATTAGTATGACATTTTTTACCGGTGAGTGACGTCACGACTCAAATCTTTGCCGCGTTTTATCTTCGTCACTTTTTGTTGATTTGATGAAACAAAAAATACGTATCCAATATTTTTCGATAATCTAACAGACGGATTAATTAGAATCATATTTTTTTAGTCAGTAAACATCCCTATTAAAGCTAATGTCTTATTTCTAAACTTTTAAACTGACTTACGAAGCTCTGAAAACACAAATTCACAAATAATATTATTATGACCTAAACGGCCTGATTGGTTTGTGGTCGCAATAGCGACTACTGAGCATGAGGTCCTGTGTTCGATTCCCGGGTCGGGCTAATTGTACTTAGGTTTTTTCATCAGGCATTTTTCACTGGCGTTCATGGAGTCTGGATTTGTTCCCATTGGATGGCAATAGGCTCGTTCCCAATTACATTGAACTTCAACATAACTGACGAAATGTGGGTGTGATATAAGGCACACCTTTGTATAACCTTTTGAGGATTACAGGCGTGATGTTATGTTATATTATTATGACCTACTTAAGTACTTACTTTTACTTTTAAATCCACCTATTGTAAATTCTAAGCCCATATAAAAACAAATCATTCAATACAACCTAAAAACGTCCCACTACAAAATTCCAACCTTTTTTTTTTGTTTTTGGGGTTTGGGAAATCATCAAATAATCAATCATCATCAATCATCAATCGCTCTTGGACAGAGCGAAAGAGAGTGTCAGACTTCTACTGACTAAAAACCACTCATGTTCCTTCTTAGCCCTTCATGTCAAGGCCGCGGTATCTCTTGTGAACACCCCGCAGCCCCGACAAAACTCCACCCTTAATTAAGACTTCAAACATTGAGTTTCCACTTAGTTCTAGATTTAAAAAACCCACTTACCCCCTGAGCATTCTCATTGTGCGTGAGTCCAGACACGCGAAGCACCTCCGCAGTCTTGAGGAACGAGGACAAGCTCCGCTGATGCACGTTGACCTCTCCGTGGTAGATGAACTCCACCAGCGCGTGAAGGTCCGTGAAAGCCACGTCTTGGAGCACGATCACTGGGTGCTTGCATGGCGTCGACTGGGAAGAGATGTAGAGGGTTATTGTTGGGTTGTGCGGTTGATGAGGGGAACTACCCCTCAATCACTGCTGCAAAAAATACTTAGAGATAACAATATGGGCTGCAAATTTTGCCTCTTGTGAGTAATGTCTTTTTTTTTTTTTGGCGGTTGGAACATCATCAAATAACCCCTCCCGCTCTTGGGCAGAGCGAAAGGGAGTGTCAGACTTCTACTAACTAAAAACCACCCATGTTCCTTCTTAGCCCTTCATGTCGAGGCCGCGGTATCTTTTGCGAACAACCCGCAGCCCATGCCTATAGAGTATTTTTTTTTTCATAAAGTAAAGGTCTACAATAGACACGTCGTATAATTTTTTTCTGCAACTTATAAGTAAATATAGAAAATATAACCACTTAAAAATGCCCACTTTTTTCGATTACGCTTTATAAGTGTAGGCTTGACACACCACGATGAAAAATAAGGATTTGAAGAATCTATTGTCTTTCTTCAAATTGCTATTTTTCTACACTTAACTACATGGGTGTTTTGTGAACACCTATGTAGTTTTAATCATTCTACATGTATAAGGAATTCATTGGTGTAATTATTTATTAAGTAATGTAAATAAAGGATAAAGTTTCATTACAACGTCATTATTTGATTAACTGACTTCCGTGTTTAGTTCAAATCTATCATACCAAGTATGTACTTCATATTTTTTTATAATAATTGCCTTGGATGATAAACTAAATTTTATTAGCTCATAATTATCAAAATGGAATATAAAGTCTTTTAAATATCTTAATTTTAAAGTTTTATTATAAAGATTCGGAGAGATACATTTTTAAACAATTGAGGGAGAAAACCTGCAAAGACTAAATACATGGCCTTCATTGAACAAAAGCCTAAGAAAAATTTTTGTGGTACAGTCAATATTTTATATGAATTTAATGAAAACGAGTGTCATTTCAATATTTTGTCACACTTAAGTCAACTTAGAATATGAATTGAGGTTTTTATTTATTAAGTTTTTTTTCTTTATCTCGCTTAATTTTTAAGTAGTTTAGTCTTGTTTAACGAGTAGTAAAATGAAGTTTATTACAACAGACTTCATGATAAAATATTTAGAATTGAGCTCCTATAAACTAAAAAAATAACTGAAATTACAAGAAAAAATAACTAGGCGTCTAAAATGTCCACTTTAGCAGATTAAATTCGTAAAATGGTCACAAAGTGACATTTCATAAAGTAATGCGTCTGTGAACATTTCGCGAATTTCACCCCCTGATTAAAAAAAACAACATTATTGATATAAAAATCGATATCAAGAAATATAAAGCAATCAATTTAAACTTTATAAACGACAGTTAAAGTAGAGACATGTGCTAGCATCGAAAAATGTATAGCGGAACAACCGTTAATCACTTTAAAACTAAATTCATGAAAAAACCTCTAGTACAAAACCAGTCTAAGTTATACATCAACAAAACATTGTCGAAACACAAAATCGTTATACCAAAATGTCCTAAAACAACTTCGTAGCTTAAAATATCATAGAGCTATCAGATAAATAAACAAAAAAATCCAATTACCATGGAATGAATTTAAAATATTCACTCGTGGAGCTAGTCTAGTCCGACTGATTTAACCCACTCGACTATTTATTGGGTGTGGTAACACTGGCCGCTAGGATTATGGACGAAAAACTGATTAAAAAGTATAAAATATACCCTGAATGTTCGTTTGAAAATGTAATTGCGAGGGATTTTGTTTTTTGATTAATTTTGCCAATGTTGTCTATAAAGTGAGTATCAAAGTAATTATAGATGGAAATAATTACGAAAGGGTGACGTATTAATCAGCATTTGTTACTATTTCAACCGGAAAATCCATTATTTCATCATATTTCCATGCTTGAAATGTAACTTAGTTGACCTTGGAGACGGATCGGTAATTTCGACGTTCTTACTCAAGTCAGGTTGGCCGAGTGGTCTAAGGCGCCAGATTTAAGCTCTGGTTCCCGAGAGGGAGCGTGGGTTCGAACCCCACACCTGACAAACCATGAAAACATTTTTATTTTTTTTTGTACAATAAATTGAATTTTTATAATATGTTTCAAAACATTATTTGCATATTATTTATTTCATTGCACTCAACAAATATGTTTATATATTTTTTATTGGTTTTCATTGTTGACATAGGTAACGTCAAATTGAATGCTCATAATAAAACCATTTAAAAATATTGTGAATTTATCAAGATAATTTACGACTAAAAAGGCGCCATCTGTTGGCCATAGCATGGACTTACAATGTAATTAATGATTCATCTCAATATAATTACCGAGTTATGTTAGATTGGTAGCGCCAGAGATGAAACTAGGAAAAAGCCATTTAAAGTACCATGAAGTGATCAATCTCTTTGAATTTCACTCAAGTGATCGTATATTATCTGAAATCGAACTCACTGTTTTTCAAAGACTCATAAACAATACATATACTTTATGATAGAAGAGACTACGCGAACAGAATCGGCCAGTTTTCACCCTTATGTCCTAGATAATAAAGGTGAAAACATCACTTTCTTTTCAGGTTTTTGCCAACTGGTTATTGTAAGTTTAAGTGTTACGTGTCTGACTTGGCAATTATTATGTCAATTAGCTTTATGGCATCACTGAGACATAGTATCTTTAATTACTATTATAAATGCCAAAGTTTGAATGGCTGGATGTTTGTTACCCAATCACGCCAGAACGGCTGAACGGATCGTTCATACAGAATATTACACATCGCTTACCTATGTAGGCCTTTATTTTTTCATCATCTGACTAAAACAAACCATGTTCCTTCATAGCCCTTTGTGTCTTTGTGTCCGAGGCCGAGGTATCTCTTTCGAACAACCCGCAGACCCGACAGGCGTCGTTTCTTACGGGCTCCTAAAATGTTGCTGACATCTCTTTGAGGCGCTCGTGGAACAGAATGTCCATCGCCACAGGACGGACGGATGGTGAGTTTTTACCTATGTAGGCCTTATAACATAAACAAAAAGCCTTAAAATTACCTTTAAAAGCTCCCTGAAGTAAGGACTGCATGCCGACAGTACAACTCTATGTGCCTTCAAACTCTTGCCGTCACAGGCGAGTGTGACATCGACGAAATCCTCGTCATCCCGAAGGTTCTCGAAGGCGCTGGTTATGCTGCTCTGGTAGTTGTTCCAACGCAGGCAGAAATGCTGTGTGTCCACCATTTTGACGGCTATGGAGTCATGTGTGATGTGATCTGGAAATTGAGGAGTGGTTAGTGGGTGAATGGAGAAGTTTTTATAATATTTGTCGAATACTAGGTGGTTTTCTAAAGTTCAGGGTGGTTTTATTAATGGGACAAGCCCGCCACACTATTCCCAAACCACTGTAACTCCTGTTAGCCAGAATCAACAGTGGCGACCACAAGAAAAGCGCCGAGACAATGAAGCTCGACGAAGTCCCAGGAAAACGATTTAACTGTCTTGGATCCCGCAACGAAATGGATCAGAAAAGAATAGTGGAGGAGTAGGAAAAAAAAAACATAATTTCCACTTAAAGTCCAGGGTTGCGGAATTTATTCGAAAGGGTCACCACGGGCGAAGCATGTGGCATGGCATGCAAAGGGCATTAGAAAGAACTTGGATGGTGGTTTTAGTTAATAATAGCCCGACACTGCTTTCTGCTTCGCTCAGAGCGAGAGGAGTCATTTGATGATCCCATCCTTAAAAAAAGGACCTTCTAAGTATAGTTTGCGACGAAGCCTCGAAAAGGTCTAAAGGGTCTATACGATGCTGCAGATTCTTTAAAACTAAGTGAAGAATGAAGCGCTTGGATTTGATATTGACCTGACCGCGATTTCGGTCACGGCGGCCAATCATAGCGGAGATTAGCAATCGGCGCGGGAGACATTATAAAGCACAAGTGTGTGCGCAGGCACAGGTAGACTCTCATAGACACTACCGGAGAGAGATCAGGCGCTGGACCAACGGCTGAACGTGATTTCTGAGGCTGGGACATTTTTAATGGAAAAATACAATAGTATCTTTTGCCCGATCGCGTTTGCGACCACGAGACCAAAGGAGCAGTCATACACAATATTGTAACCTAGGTAAAAAGATCACATGACTATTTTATAGATACAAACATGAGAAAAAATTATAAATAATAAAGTAGAGATTACAAAAAATAGGTCGCATGAGATAAAAACTACCGTCTCGTATACTTAGTGTCAGTCATAATGTTATTGTTTAATATCTGCCCTATATTTTTGAAATAATTGCACTTACCCTATTGTGGTGATAAATGGTGAGTTATGTGTTCCACTTTAAAAGTAGTTGATGTGTTTGAAAAAACAATCCTATCTTCTCTAAAAATATCGGTTTTCTATGTTGAAAAAAAACTGTTTTTCTATTATATTTATATAATTGACTTTGATAATTGAAACTGTATGTGTAAGAAGAAATTACTCATATATTTTTAGATTTTTTCATACGTTATTAGGTCCCGTTTACACGATGCATAAAAGAAGCTTGCATCCGAAATGCAATGAAATTAAAGCAACACATGACTTGAATTTCTAGCAATTTAATTTGTTATTGCTTAATTTAATAATATGTCATAAGTTTAATATGCATATATATGCTAATTTACCTTTTCAGTCAAATAGACTTAGATGTAGATTTGCTGGTCTGAAATAAAAAAATAAAAAAAACTCCATAAACAACAGTTGACCTTTCGCCATTGAAAAGATGCTTAGAAAAATAAAAAATACATAAACAGCTGTTATTTTTTATGTAAAACATCGATTCCTTACAATATTGTACTCACTCGAAATTCAAAGAGTTATTAGGAAAAAATAAGAAAGAACATCGTCTGAAAAGGTTAAATAACAAAAAAGATTTCGATTCGTGTATTGTCTGTCCGCTCCTTTGTCTTTCAAACAAAAGTTTTTTACCTATGTTTTGGAAGTTTTTTATTTCTTAATTATTTAGGCTTCTTGCCTCGGCCAAAAGTTTCTAACTTCCACAATGTTCCGTTAAGACAAAAAAATAATTGATAACTAACATTTTTGTGGTTTCATGTTATTTCGTTTTTCCAAATTTCTTTTTTGAATCAAAAAAGCGAGTGAAATGGATGGTACTTACTGCTTTTGTTTACTTAGTTACGGGAAAACAAAATGTTTTTCAAGCAATGTGACTTTTGTTATTGTTAAACTTTGCTTTTTGACCTAATGGAATTTGTATATAATCACAAAAATGTGAGCCAGGAGTCAAATGTTTTTGTAAAGAAAAAGTTTTTTGTAAAGATTTTTTGTTGTCAGTAACCTAATCCTTTTTCCTTTTACTTATTCATTATGTATTTTGTTACTGAGCAACTGCCAGTAGTATACAGGGTGTAAATCAACCCATCACACACCCGTCAACCAAGCATTCTGTACATAAACCTAAGTACCCCTACGCAAAATTTTTTGCTAAAAAATCACATTTTACGGTAAAACTCAATGTAGCACAGTTAAAACATTGTGCTAGTGGATGCTTTCAATAGTAAACGGGTCATGGAGGTAATTTAAGTAAAGTAATAACCTGAAAAACTAGTATTTACAAAAACAGCTGTGTGAAATTTGGAACTTTGACCCCCAATATCTCCGTAACTAGGAGGTTCCCAGGTATGGTCTAGAACAAAAAAAATATCGCAGTGGTGGGGAGAACAAGTGCCCTTAGTTTGAGTTAAGGGTACTTTTACACCCTATATTGGAGCTTTTATACATATTATTATAATTCCACTCATATGTGGTTATATTACAAACTATGCATGTTGAAAACTTTCCTCTCCACGCCATCGAGGCAGAAAAAAGCAAGCCTTTTTTGTGTCCCACAGCCGTCCTTTGATCATAGTCTCGTAACTATAAAGGCCTCATTTAGTTTTTTTGACCTTATCATGTTCCTAAGACCCAGTTCCAGTGACCGGGAAACACTTGAAGTTTTTTTTTGTGTCTTTATAGGCACACTTATAAAATGTATCTGTATTTTTTAGGAGACATTATTTCTCTACTAAACGTGCTTTCCGATTCAAAGAGGTTCTTGCCATGGGTGGTAAGCTACTGTTTGGCCTCGACAAGCGTTGCTTTCTTTAAAGATCTACCCGTGAAGGTGTTTAGCCCCAAGCCCAAAAACATCACCAAAAAATCGTTAAAGAAATTAATCGTAAACACAAAAAAAGTTACATATAAGATTGCATATACGTAGTTAGTACCTTGCAACAAACATCATTCGTCACGATATTTAATTATATATGTATGCCTTATCAGCTGATAACGGCTTAGAAAACTATGATTAGTAGGTATTAGGTGCATTATCTCTACGGACGAATGCACGGGGTGTGTGCATGTTGATAACGTTTGTATTTGGATATCTTCACGGTTTTAGTGGGCATTAGATTAGTTTAAATTATCATGACTGTGGTTTTGGAGGTTGGGAAATCATCAAATGACTCCTCCCGCTCGGGGCGGGGCGGAAGGGAGTGTCAGACTTCTACTAACTATAAACCACCAATGTACCTTCTTAGCACTTTGTGTCCGGGGCCGTGGTATCTCTTGCAAACAACCCGCAGCCCCAGCTGGTGTCGGTCCTTGCGGGCCCTCGCAAGTAGTTTGAGGCCTCTAAGTCGGATAACTGATTTGGATATTGGCATAAAATAACTGTTAAATAAATCTAATGCTCACTATTTGTATACACGGTTTTGTTGGTCAAATTGTTATATGTAAACTGCTGAAAATTAGTTACTTGTCTGTGTATCTACTCGTAAGCATTGCTGGGTTTCGATTTACTAAGTTTGTGAGTAAATAAGCTTGGATTTGAAACATTTCTTTCAACTTAAATAAAAACACACTTGATTTTTGAATTATAAACATGGTCGTAGTTATTTCGTTTTCTTTTGTTATTCTTTCAATTGTGCAAAATCAACATAAACTTTTCTCATATTATCAGCCTTGTTATCAATGATTATTTAGTATTTTTTTTCTTGTATTTAACCTCAACTGACCAGTCCTTCCACCTTCCATTGCCCCTAGTTCTCACTAGTACATTTCTTACATTCATGACAACCACTTTACCTCACAACCACATCACACAACACCCACCCTTCTATTCCTCCACATAAGAGCTACATGAACTGCAAAATGAAGTTGGTATGTCACGTAAGTTTGAAAACAAAAGTTAGACAATAAGAAAGACAGACGTTTTCATATTAGCTCACAATGCTAGGTAATCGAGTTACCTGTTGGCATGTAGTTCAACTGAAAACAACGTGATTGCGTACTAAACGCTAGATTGTGTATTATAGGTTACTGAAAATTGATCCTGGAGTTTCATTTGGGGCATTAGGGCTAATTTTCAACGTGTTTTTCTTAGCACAAACAGATATGGGATACGGCCGCCTCTTTGTAAGAGGGAGAGGGCCGCAATCTAAATTTCGGGCCCTGTGTAGGTTACCGCGTCTAACAAAATGGTACAAAACCGTTGTTTGATTTCTATATTCACTAAATAATTATGTTGTCTGTTCTCACTGTCATTGCAATCTTTTGAAATTTAAATTTAATTGATTTTTTTTTGTTTTAGAATCTAAAATAGAGAGAGTTCTACTTACGGAGATATTGGGGGTCAACGATTTAACTTTTTCACAAGTTTTTTGTTTAAGTATCTAACTACGATTAAAATCTATAGATAACCCTGTTTCATTGACATTTAATATCATTATCTCTCACTCTTACTGCAAATCAAATCTTTTCGTGTTTTTTACTCTTCTCAAGATAAATATCAAAACTTTTACATTCGACTACGTGCAGTGAGGGACGTCTAAATATTAAAATCTTTGATGGTTCATCTTTTTACGACACCATGACCTTATAGCAAAAAATATCTAGGAATTTATCCTAATTCTCTATTTTATTTAGATTTAGATAAAAACAGGGAAAACGTTTAACCGACTTCGGGGAAAATACTACAAACACGTGTATTGTATATAATAACAATGATTAAATTATTTAATAGCGAAACTGACACTATTTCCGGAAACTAAAATATTTTCCTTAAATTGCAACCAACACCATGATAAAGGAACGATACAATTTATGCACATACATACAAATATATAGGAAATAATAGTACGGAAACATCATAGCTTCAATACAACAAAATATAGAATAAATAGTAATAATACATTTCTAAACCAATTCATGTTGCTATGTGTAGAAGGGCATACATACATACACTCACGCCTATTCCCTATGGGGGTAGGTAGGGACCACAGAACGCCACCTGCTACAATCCTTAGATACTCCTGTTTGAGAAAATGAGAGGTTGTAGGAAAATAGGCTTTACCCATTACACAAAGAGCCTTTTACAAATTTGTACCTATAGCATAATTTTGCGAATTAGGTAATGTATAATAAGGGCTATTTCTGTTGGTCCTGGTTGCAACAGATATGTCCTTTTTGCTTTAGGTAGTCTAAACTGTCCACTACAAAATAGATGTCCTATCTAGTTTCTTTATACCTTAATACATTATACAAAGTGTGAATTAGAATATTTAAACAAAAACCTATTTTGAATATGTCACAAAGATAAATGGTGATTTTTTGAATGAGACAAAATGGCTGTATTGTAGAACAGCCGTTTTGGTTTTGGGGTTCAAGTTATAAAATAAAGCGGGTAGCTGCAGATGTAATTTAAAAACGAAATTTTCAATCGTTATGGTTTTGAAATTTTTAAAAGCAGCTAAATTAAGAGATTGCGGGTAAGACCTAGTGGAGAGATGTTAATACATAGTACTGAGTGAAAAAAAGTTGCTAATGATTATAATGAAAAATTACAAAAAAAACTTTCTAATGTTCAGTTACCTAGACGACTAGGTAGTTAATTTAATTTATCATGTAATGTAGTTTCACCGATAATTGATAAAATAAACAGAGGGGCATGATTGTATGTTATCTTGTTATAGCATTAAAGACTAATGTAAAAAGTCTTGCGTTTGAAAAATGCTTCATTTCCTACTTGTTAATTTAAATTGACATAAAACTAACAGTAAAATGGTTTGGTTAGACGCTAATCTCCGATCATCAGGCTAGATAAGGACAGAAGTAACTCAGTCAAAGTATTTGTAGATTTTTTGTTGCTATAGTGAATATTACCACTATAGTTTTTTTAAATGTTGTATTAGAAGACCGATTTTAATTTTATCAGTATTTAACGAAAACTTTAATTCAAAAATTAATGTGTTATTCCCTGTTCAAGATTTAAAAAAAATAGGTAGGTAGTCTTGGTAGTTGAAACTGATACAGAATGAACTTAATAGGTTGCAATATTTGATTGGTATGCTGCTATATTATGATACAAAATAAAATGAGAAGCCGAGAGTGTACAATACAGTGCGCGGTAAAAAGCGTATACTTTCTAAGGCTACACCAAAATAATCTCAAGTTACCGAAAAGTTAGTAACTTAGACCACATCCTAAGGTACGTGTCACATGAAGATCTTTCAAAGAATCGGTTATATGGCGGTAAGGTAACACTATTGGGTACTTTGTGAGCATTTTGTTACTAGTGTCAATGGTTCATTTAGGGGCCTTTATGTGTGCTGTTTATATAAAGGATTTAGGGCCCTATGATGTATTAGAAACGGTTCCTTGGTAAGAATATCGGTTGAAAGTTGACGGGGACGAGTCTTATTGGACTTCAAAAGTTCTAGCAAAGGATAAATGTTATAAAATGTTTTTAATATTTGCATTTTGGGCAGTTTTTTTATTCTGAAATACAATTCAGTGAAGAATATAGTTAGTTTTTTTATTCAAAAGTGTATATCTTTTTTCTTTTCACAAAAAAATCCTTGTGACTTACGTAAAATAAGCTCAACTTTCAATCTTTTTATCGTAAAGCTAGCGTATTCAAATATTTCTAGTCAAGCAAAAACTTATCAAATATTGAATATAAAACAAATTAGACGAAAAACTGTAAGTAGTGTCGCAATGTGACGATAGTCCACTTGTTATCAATGTATTTTTTTAGCAAATTTAGCGTTTTATCAGAGACCTAGGCTACGCGATATCTTATCACTTAGTTTAGGCTTCAACCGTTAGGTACTAGCGTTGTTAAATAATAACATGTTCAATTTACAGCAGCTTTTTGTATTTTTTAACTAGAGTAGGTTTTGTGATATCGATTTTTTCCAATAGGAATTTTATTATGAGTTAAAATTCTAATATAATTAGGGAAAGAATCTCATTGTTAGTCCCTGTTCTGATGACGGAGATAGGTTCCCCCCCGATTACATCATCATCATCATCATCTTCCTGCTCTTATCCCACTCTATTTGGGGTCGACGCAAAATGTTTTCTTTTTCCATTCTTCCCTGTTAGACGTCATAGTGGCATTTACTTGGTGAAATAATAAAAAATATAATTTAATTGGTGAAATGTGTAAATTAATTTACCTCCTGC
Organism: Diarsia brunnea; assembly: GCA_949774965.1. Lineage (NCBI taxonomy): Eukaryota > Metazoa > Arthropoda > Insecta > Lepidoptera > Noctuidae > Diarsia > Diarsia brunnea. The sequence continues at coordinate 1,247,883 of OX459011.1, forward strand.
CTGGACTTCGGGAAAAAACTGCGAAGTTCCTACAACTTTGAGCTCTCACACGCACAAGTTAGAATTCAAAGTTTCAGGAATTCAATTCATTTATCGGCCGGATAAACCTGAAGCACTATTACTACATACGTCAATAAAACTGCATTCTATAATATTTTTTAAACCACAATGACGTCATCAAGTACTATTATTAGATACTTGCAGCCTAATTAGGGGACGGCAATTTAACAATATTCATTGCATTATTTTAGTTGTCATGCCGATAATTTCTTCAAACGACACGTGTGAGTCTATGCAAGCGGTAAACGAACCCTACACGATGCCGTCAACCAAGTACTCTGTACGTCAAACTAAATACCTCTACGTAAAAACTATTGGCTGGAAACGACTTTTTTTTAAGAGTAAATATTACAAAAGATTCGATCTACTCGTAAAAGTCACTTGAGTACGATTTTTTGGTTCTAAGACTTGCCTCGATTTTCCGATTTCTCGTGACCCTAGGGATGTTTCCTGACTTAAAAACATAAAGGATTCTAATTATTCCGTCTGTAAGATTATCAAAAAATATTGGATACGTATTTTTTGTTTTATCAAATCAATCAAAATTTACGAAGATGAAACGCGTCAAAGATTTGAGTAGGATTTGTAACGTCACTCACCGGTAAAAAATGTCATACTAATGTCTTGGAATATGACGTCACACGAGTTTTCAAAGCACTGTATCGTCTTCATTGTTTGTTTACGTGAAAATAGTAAAAATACGTGTCCAATATTTTTTGGTAATCAATCTGACGGACTATAAATTGGATTTTTTTTTAAACTGCCCTGTTATTCTATTTTTATTTGCTGTTGATTTTTTGCATCCGATTAGATGAAAGCCGACCCCAACATAGTTGATAAAAGGCTAAACAGATGATGATAAAATTTAGCCACGATCACCTTTTGTGTAAAACTAGCAGTGCTATTGGGTGACATTAGTTGACATTAGTAATATCAGTTCCTTCCTCAATGACATTTAAATATTATCGTATTGTTTTGGTTTTGTCAATTATACATTTATAAATTTATTTTAATATAGATACCTAAATGTCAAATCTGGTCGTGATTGCGAGTTGTTATTGTTTCTATTATTTACCTCTTTTTCTTTGTATGTTAGTTCTTGACTACGTCGTCGGTCTAGAGCATGAGGTCTTGGGTTTGATTCCCGAGTCGTGCAAAGTGTTTTTGAGCTTTCGATCAGCTTAATCAACTTTTCAGTAGCAGCTACGGAGATTGGATTTGTGTGCAGTTGGTGGCAAAAGGGCCGCCCCGTTACATGGGTCTTAAACATAACTGGCGAAATGTGGGTTTACTATTAGGTACACCTTTGCCTTACCCTTCGGGGATTACAGGCGTGATGTTATGTTATGCATATCAGTTTTTTTAATTCTGTTACTTTTTGATCGAGTTTTATCACGACTGCTCTCGAAACGCCGAAGGAAAACATCGGGAGGAAAACATATAATACATCCCAGAAAAAAATCAAAGACATCTGGGCTGTTAATCCCAATTGTGGGAACATTAAAAAATGTATGAAATTATTATAGTATCGCAAAACGCCACGCCCTGTCTCTTAAACTAATTAACTTACTTCATGTAATTACATATCATCGATACATTAAACATATATCTTTAACGCGACACCTATTAATGTTCTAAAGCAAACACAATTTGGTAGAATTTACTTTTTTTCAAGGTAATACGGTTGCGAATCTAATAGCAAGTTGTATAAATATGTGTGTATGTATATTTGTGAAACATCTGTGCAATTTGAGAGTAGCCTTCGAATTGTTTCGGAGTTTTTAGAATTTAATATCGTTTTGTTTGATTATGCGGAAATGTAATAATTATTATTGAAAGACATGCTGAATTGAATTATGGTGCTTAAAGACATACGGAAGTGTGGTTTTAAAAGAAGCCAGGTTTAATTCAGGCAGTATTAAAACTGTTAGGTTTGTAGTTTTTGATCGCGACTGCTGAACATGAGGTCTTGGGTTGAATTCCCAGGTCGGGAATTTTTTTATTGGGTTTCTTCATCAGGAATTTAACATAGAATGGTTTGAAGACTTTTTGCTGTGCCCTACAGGGCACGAAATGCAAATAAAGATGTGAATGTGATTTTAATTTGTCTTCTATACTAATAATAGAAAGAGGAAAGATTTGTTTGTTTGTAACGAATAGGCTCCGAAACTACAGGGCCGATTTCAAAAATTCTTTCACTGTTAGGAAGCTAAACTATCCCCGGGTGACATAGGCTACTTTTATCCCTGTATTCCCAAGGGAACGGGAACTACGCGGGTGAAACCGCGTGACGTCCGCTAGTTTTCCATAATTTTAATTATTGACGAAAATCAGCCAATACCGCAGCCCGAATACAAGATAAGAAATATGCGTTATAGGTGAACGCATATTAAATATAAAAAGATACCATTCACTAGTTTATCTTGAGTGCAAAAAGTCTAAATTTTTAGCCTATCTAGTTTAGTAGCAGGCTATCGGCTACATGACCTGTATTTATCTCAAATCGCTTTAATGAACAATATCTGAATTAATAGGTACTTCTTTGTGAATATTTGAAATTATGTTTTAAAATGTATTTAATCTTGTTTTTTGTTTCGGGGGTACATATAGAGGTCCTTTTTATACCTAACGCAGTTGGATCGCTGGTGATAGTGTGTCTTTAGGCCAATGATAGATGGTTGGATTGTGTGATGAATGATTTAGCATTTTTAGGAGATGAATAACCATTATGCAACTTTTTCTTTTCGTGTTCTTAGGTTCTTACTCGGCAGAGTTTTTTTAAAAATACTCAAGCAGGTTTCCTCACGATGTTTTCCGTCATCAAAGCAAGTGATAATAGGGATGTTTATTGACTAAAAAAAATATGATTCTAATTAGTCCGTCTGTTATATTATCGAAAAATATTGGATACGTATTTCTTGTTTTATCAAATCAATAAAAATTGACGAAGATAAAACGCGCCAAAGATTTAAATGGGGGGTTGTGACGTCACTCACCGGTAAAAAATGTCATACTAATGTCTTAGAATATGACGTCACACGAGTTTTCAAAGCACTGTATCGTCTTCATTGTTTGGTTACGTGAAAAAAGAAAAAATACGTGTCCAATATTTTTTGGAAATCTATCTGACGGACTAATTAGATTTTTTTAGTTAACTACCCTATTGTACAATACGCACATGAATCGAAAAAAATCAGAGATCTTGGGTTAAAGTATTTTGTGTAAAACTTGTCTATGGAGGTAGACACCACTAATATTGCTATGTACCTTGTCCTAAAACTTTTTGAATCTGGAGTAATGTTGTTTACAGCTGATGTTGATTTTCATTTGTTTTTTATATTCAGTTGGTTCGTGGTTCTAAGGGTGAGGACAAACGAGCGTAATTTTGTAAGTCGTGAGTCGCAGAATTTCGGTCGCAGAAATTCTGCTGCGTTAGGTTTCATAAACAGTCCTATTTGATTCACACGGCGACGGAACATGAGTTCTTCTGCGCTCGTCTGGATCCCAATAGAATTTCTGCCGGGCAGAATTTCTGCGACTAATAAATGCCTATTGGTTTTGGAACGAAGTTCCTTATCGCGCGTTGTGAAAGGGGGCTAGACGGAAAAAATTCTTACGAAAAGTTGTCACGACACTTTTTGCTATTGTAAGCTGTGCGGCGTCGCATGTTTCTCTGTCTGTCTCTCTCTCTCTTATAGAAAGCAAGCCAGATATTTTCATTTCTACATTTAAATTTTTTTCTTTTTTTTTTTTTTATGTATGTAGTATCTTTGCTATAGAATTATAATAATGTTAAATACTAACCTTAAGTATAATAGATGTCCTCTTAGTTTGTATGCGTAAACCTGAAACAAATGAAAATACAATTCAGTATTGGGAATATGAATCAAGTTATTGAGCAGGAGATATTAGAACGGTGAAGACCAGGAATTATTGTTGCAGGTCCTTGTTGAAGGCCAATGGGCCTTCTGGTAGATAGGACACCTGTTTCCCAACAGTGGGAGTACAAGGAGAATCATATAATACGTGCTTTTCTTGCCATAGTTATTGAAAATACTACAACATCCGCTCGGGTCGATCGTTAGGTAAGCCGCGCTTGGCAAGGTTGTACAGGTGTAATTATACTTATCATTGATTAAATTATATTTTTACATTTACGCCCTAATCATTGTCAAATAAGGTAATTAATGTTAGTTCACTAATATTAATTAATTGCTGCGTAGTAGGAAAACCGTAAAATACTAGAATTCAGCATAACATAAAATCAGTATTTGACGTTGGTACCTAAATTGCCAACACATCTTATTACGTAACTAGGTATGACACGCAAGTAACACGTGTTTTAACATAAACAGTAAGAACCAGTGACCGATATAACAGCACTATGTCACAGCTATCCGAAAAGCGAGCCTCCGGAATCTACCTATCACGTTAACCCACATTTCCTGTACCCATGTTTTGCGGATAAAACGCGAAGCTCAAATATAACATACAAACTAAAACAGCCTCCATTCATGACACACACATGCCAACACTCAACACACACCCACACATAGAACTTACGCTTGTGATTGGACCACTTTCACTTTCGCTACAAACCTACATAGTTTGAATACCGAATGACGCCGCCCGATTGGACGTTTCAACTTTGACCTTCTACGCGATTGGTTGAAAATTCTCATATGTAAGGATTATATACGGAAGTGATGTGAAGTTATGTACGGTTGTGCCCGTAAAACCTTATTGTTTAGGTATTTTGAGGCCCGCTGTTTGTTTTAATGGCTTGACTTATCCGTTGCGGGGTTTGGGTACGGATTAGAAAGGGTTAATTGCGACGTCTCCTTGTGTATATAGCGGCATAATATACTTCGGGAAAGGCTCTTAAACTATATCTTTTGAGTGGTAACATCATCGTTTAATTTCAGTCGATTTATATATTTACAATGTGTCTTTAATCCAAAAAAAATGCGAGATTTCTTAAAATCTGTCTTGAATCAACAACATATATTATACATATTATAATATAGTATATATTGTAAGTATGAGTTTCATACAAAAAATATCAAGTCAATGTAAAACTTCTATTAGATATGCACTCAACGATAACTGAAAACGATTCCCGTATTACGGATTACTGAAAATATTTCACGAAGAAACCTGTACTGCTTTATATTTTTAATAAAAACCTAAATCTATAAACGTAGGTATCTTAATTTATTCAGTTTCACACTGACCATGCTTGGAATAATATCGTATCCCGGTAATTTTACCGAGAGGAATGAAACGAGTATTAATACGTCGTGGGTTTATTTTGTATTTGAATGTGGATAGAGGAAGACCAAAGAAATGATGGATGAACTGTTTATGAGAATGATGATGATAAAACGAATATTATTAACCCTTTTTTTTTTTTTTGGCTGGTGGAAAATCATCCCGCTCTTGGGCCAAGCGAAAGGGAGTGTCAGACTTCTACTGACTAAAAACCACCCATGTTCCTTCTTAGCCCTTCATGTCGAGGCCGCGGTATCTCTTGCGAACAACCCGCAGCCCATATTATTCACTCTACTTACTCACGGCTTGTTTTTTCGGGACATTTTTATTTTTCTTGATGCTTCAGTATATTTCTTTAAAATCACAAGTAACATACAACGTTCATATAAAAACCGCATTAAGGGGATCGCAGCAGTGGATGACTTTGACGATTTGACCTCTGTACTGGCTTTTGTTTATTTTTCGGCCCCTACCGGCAAACGACTGTACTACAGAAAAACGTACCAAAGAACAGAAATGTTTCGCAGAGTGGTCATAGTATTTGCCTAACATATTTTGTTTCTCTTGGAGTAATAATGTATGAATAAAATATTTAATAATAAATTATACACTTTGACTAATGAAGTAATAACCTAGCTTTCATTAGTTATTTCACTGAGCACAGGTACTCCTACGATACATTCTTAAGGTCTGATAAAGACCAGGTAACTGCTTATCGCTTCTCAGTCACGGAAATAGTCAGAATGCTCCAGCTTTCAGCTAACTGAGCACGAATGCTACTACATGATACATTTTGAAGGTCTGACGATGACCACCTACGTGCTTATCGGTTCTCAGTGACTGATGTAGTTAGAATGACCTAGCTTTCAAATTTTATCTATCTGAGCACGGATGCTACTACATGATACATTTTGAAGGTCTGATGATGACCAGCTAAGTGCTTATCGGTTCTCAGTGACGGATGTAGTTAGAATAACCTAGCTTTCAAATTTTATCTGTCTGAGCACGGATGCTACTACATGATACATTTTGAAGGTCTGATGATGACCAGCTAAGTGCTAATTGGTTCTCAGTGACGGATATAGCTAGAATGACCTAGCTTTCAGATTTTATCTTATTGAGCACGGATGCTACTACATGATACATTTTGAAGGTCTGATGATGACCAGCTAAGTGCTTATCGGTTCACAGTGACGGATATAGCTAGAATGACCACCATCAGGTAAATGGCACCATCAGTCTCCAAGGCCTCTTCGAGCTCTTTCAAATGAGTCCACACACGACGGTTCTACGTGGTGCCATCAATGAGATCATATACTTACCTTCGGAGTCTACCATCAGGTAGCTAGTATCATCACTCTCCAAGGCCTCCTCGAGCTCTTTCAAATGAGTCCAAACACGATGGTTCTACTCGGTGCTGTCAATGAGATCTTATACCCACCTTCGGAGTCCACCATTAGGTACGAGACATCATCAGTAATCCAGATCTCCATCTTCCATCAAACGAAATTCTCAAGACAAAATAATTAAAACGATAAAACAATTAACACCATTAAAACAATAACATACATTACATAATATCGCGCCTGTAATCCCCAAAGGGTTAGGCAGAGGTGTACCTAATAGTAGGCGTGATGTTATGTCATATGTATGTTATTATTTTAATGATTTTAATTGTTTTATCGCTTTTAGCGATAAAACAATTGTAGCAAAAAACAATTGTAGTCGTTCTTGTAGCACGGATGCTACTGCATGATACATTTTGAAGGTCTGATGATAACCAGCTAAGTGCTTATCGGTTCTCAGTGACGAACGTAGTAAGCATGACGTAACTTTAAAATTTTATCGATCTGAGCACGGATGCTACTACATAATACATTCTAAAGGTCTGATGATGACCAGCTAAGTGCTAATTGGTTCTCAGTGACGGATATAGCTAGAATGACCTAGCTTTCAAATTTTATCGATCTAAGCACGGATACTACTACATGATACATTTTTAAGTTCTGATGATTATCAGCTAAGTGCTTATCGGTTCTCAGTGACGGGTGTAGTTAGAATGACCTAACTTTCAGATTTTATCTTATTGAGCACGGATGCTACTACATGATACATTTTGAAGGTCTGATGATGATCAGCTAAGTGCTTATCGGTTCTCAGTGACGGGTGTAGTTAGAATGACCTAACTTTCAGATTTTATCTTATTGAGCACGGATGCTACTACATGATACATTTTGAAGGTCTGATGATGACCAGCTAAGTCCTTATCGGTTCACAGTGACGGATATAGCTAAAATGACCACCATCAGGTAAATAGCACCATCAGTCTCCAAAGCCTCCTCGAGCTCTTTCAAATGAGTCCAAACACGATGGTTCTACGCAGCGCTGTCAATGAGATCCTGTACCCACCTTCGAAGTCCACCGTCAAGTAAATGGCATCATCAGTCTCTAAGGCCTCCTCGAGCTCTTTCAAATGAGTCCAAACACGACGATTCTACGCAGTGCCGTCAATGAGATCCTTTACTTACCTTTAGAGTCCACTATCAGGTAAATGACATTATCAGTCTCCAAGGCGTCCTCGAGGTCTCAACACCATTAAAATAATAAGATACATAACATAACATCACGCCTACTATTAGGTACACCTCTGCCTAACCCTTCGGGGATTACAGGCGTGATGTTATGTAATGTAAGTTTTTATTTTAATGGTGTTAATTGTTTTTTCGCTTTTAATTATTTTGTCTTGAGAATTTTGTTCGATGGAAGATGAAGATCTGGATGACTGTTGATGTCTCGTACCTGATGGTAAACTCCGAAGGTGGGTATAGGATCTCATTGACGGCACTGAGTAGAACCATCGTGTGTGGACTCATTTGAAAGAGCTCGAAGAGGCCTTGGAGACTGATGGTGCCATTTACCTGATGGTGGTCATTCTAGCTATATCCGTAACTGTGAACCGATAAGCACTTAGCTGGTCATCATCAGACCTTTAAAATGTATCATGTAGTAGCATCCGTGCTCAATAAGATAAAATCTGAAAACTAGGTCATTCTAACTACATCCGTCACTGAGAACCGATAAGCACTTAGCTGATCATCATCAGACCTTCAAAATGTATCATGTAGTAGCATCCGTGCTCAATAAGATAAAATCTGAAAGCTAAGTCATTCTATCTACATCCGTCACTGAGAACCGATAAGCACTTAGCTGATACTCATCAGACCTTCAAAATGTATCATGTAGTAGCATCCGTGCTCAATAAGATAAAATCTGAAAGCTAAGTCATTCTATCTACATCCGTCACTGAGAACCGATAAGCACTTAGCTGATCATCATCAGACCTTCAAAATGTATCATGTAGTAGCATCCGTGCTCAATAAGATAAAATCTGAAAGCTAAGTCATTCTATCTACATCCGTCACTGAGAACCGATAAGCACTTAGCTGATACTCATCAGACCTTCAAAATGTATCATGTAGTAGCATCCGTGCTCAATAAGATAAAATTTGAAAGCTAGGTCATTCTAGCTTTATCCGTCACTGAGAACCAATTGGCACTTAGCTGGTCATCATCAGACCTTCAAAATGTATCATGTAGTAGCATCCGTGCTCAGATCGATAAAATTTGAAAGCTAGGTCATTCTAGCTATATCCATCACTGAGAACCAATTAGCACTTAGCTGGTCATCATCAGACCTTCAAAATGTATCATGTAGTAGCATCCGTGCTCAATAAGATAAAATCTGAAAGCTAGGTCATTCTAACTACATCCGTCACTGAAAACCGATAAGCACTTAGGTGATCATCTTCAGACCTTCAAAATGTATCATGTAGTAGCATCCGTGCTCAGATCGATAAAATTTGAAAGCTAGGTCATTCTAGCTATATCCGTCACTGAGAACCAATTAGCACTTAGTTGGTCATCATCAGACCTTCAAAATGTATCATGTAGTAGCATCCGTGCTCAGATCGATAAAATTTGAAAGCTAGGTCATTCTAGCTAGATCCATCACTGAGAACCAATTAGCACTTAGCTGGTCATGATCAGACCTTCAAAATGTATCATGTAGTAGCATCCGTGCTCAATAAGATAAAAGCAGAAAGCTGTGGCATCATAACTGTATCCGTCACTGAGAACTGATAAGCACTTAGCTGATCATCATCAGACCTTCAAAATGTATCATGTAGTAGCATCCGCGCTCAGATCGATAAAATTTGAAAGCTAGGTCATTCTAGCTTTATCCGTCACTGAGAACCAATTGGCACTTAGCTGGTCATCATCAGACCTTCAAAATGTGTTATGTAGTAGCATCCGTGCTCAGATCGATAAAATTTTAAAGCTAGGCCATGCTAACTACGTTCGTCACTGAGAACCGATAAGCACTTAGCTGGTTATCATCAGACCTTCAAAATGTAGTAGCATCCGTGCTACAAAAACGACTACAATTGTTCTTTGCTACAATTGCTTTATCGCTAAAAGCGATAAAACAATTAAAATCATTAAAATAATAACATACATAACATAACATCACGCCTACTATTAGGTACACACCTCTGCCTAACCCTTTGGGGATTACAGGCGTGATGTTATGTAATGTATGTTATTGTTTTAATGGTGTTAATTGTTTTATCGTTTTAATTATTTTGTCTTGAGAATTTCGTTTGATGGAAGATGAAGATCTGGATGACTGATGATGTCTCGTACCTAATGGTGGACTCCGAAGGTGGGTATAGGTAGGATCTCATTGACGGCACCACGTAGAACCGTCGTGTCCACACACGACTCATTCGAAAGAGCTCGAAGAGGCCTTGGAGACTGATGATGCCATTTACCTGATGGTGGTCATTTTAGCTATATCCGTCACTGTGAACCGATAAGCACTTACCTGGTTATCATCAGACCTTCAAAATATATCATATAGTAGCATCCGTGCTCAATAAGATAAAATCTGAAAGCTAGGTCATTCTAACTACATCCGTCACTGAAAACCGATAAGCACTTAGGTGATCATCTTCAGACCTTCAAAATGTATCATGTAGTAGCATCCGTGCTCAGATCGATAAAATTTGAAAGCTAGGTCATTCTAGCTATATCCGTCACTGAGAACCAATTAGCAGTTACCTGGTCTTCATCAGACCTTCAAAATGTATCATGTAGTATGAGAGACCATCATTAGGTACGAGACATCATCAGTCATCTAGATCTCCATCTTCCATCAAACGAAAATCTCAAGACAAAATAGTTAGATAACATAACATCACGCCTGTAATCCCCGAAGGGTTAGGCAGAGGTGTACCTAATAGTACACCCACATTTCGCCAGTTATGTTTAAGTCCCATATAATAGGGGCGAGCCTATTGCCATCAACCGGGCACAAATCCAGACTCCGTGGCTGTTACTTATAATTTCCTGATGGAAAAACCCAATAACACTGCCCGACCTGGGAATCGAACTCAGGACCTCATGCTCAGCATCGTGCTTACGACCACTAGACCAACGAAGCAGTCCAAAATTAAAATAATATCATAGATATATTTATATACCAAAATATCTTTGTCTCTTCTAATAGTTCTCTTCAAATAGTTTTGGAGAGCTCGGCCACGCGTCACTTAACGTTTAATACGTTTATTAGGCATAGTCAGCTTAGTCTATGATAGGTGCAAACAACAAAACGAAATTACAAACTACTTTAAATATATTTACAAACTTATTTTCTGTTCTTATTTTACGAAATATTGATAACTATACAATTTACAATATGTTTTAATTCAGAAAACATTAAAAACGTGAACTTTTGAATTTTATTTGTGATGTAATGACATGCGTGCAGTCCACCCGTGACAACAGTCATCGAGACACTGGCGCAGCGCGTTCCGAGTATGCGCGACGGGTCTCGCGCCGCATTTGCCTCAAAATGTCGGGAATTAATTTATTATTTTAAAAAATTATTACAAATCAGAGAAAATAAACAATACGGATTAATAAATACATCACTACGTATTTTTGGGTATAAAATTCATACCGAACTATTCAGCCGTTACAGAGACAAAATTCGATTTAGGTTAAGACATACTACGATTTTTTATTAAATAATGTGAAGGTTTATTAAAATTTTAAACAATACGAATTATTTGTGATGAGTTTAAGTATAACATATATTTTTTATATGGAAATCGTACGGAAGGATTCCTCAACAAATTTCTTTAAACATACGTCGTTTTTGGGATTTTAGCAACGCAACGGCCTTAAACATCACAAACTCAGTCATTATCTATTTCAACAAAGACTTACTCATTGAATTACGTTTTTTCTTATTCCTTAGTTCGGGGTCAGCTGATAAACATTAGGAGTCGAATTAACTAGTTGCTGACTACAGGGTTTGCTTGTTTTATTTTATATTGCGTCAGTGTGCATGACCCTAGATAAAAATAAGGTGGGCAGAAAATGTCATTTTTTCCCAATCCACCTAGAACCTAATGCTTTAGCGATAAAGTTGAAAATCGATTGAACTGTACATCGACGCGCATGGTTATGCCATGAATTCAGTACCTACGTAATTCTTCTAGACTCTATGAAAGTTTTCGTCAAACGAATCCTCATTTGTATAGGAAACAAACGTTTGTTTTTGACAACCGACGAAAACTGCGATATAAATTCTAGAAAGGTCTAGAAATCTGCACCAAATTAATTTGTTGTAATTTTTCCTGTATATTTTTGTGCACTTCAAACTAAAAAAAAACAAAAATATATATTTAGATGTCTTGAACTCGGTTTTCAAACTGACACCGAAATATTAATAATAACGCCACTGGGTCATGTAGTAGGTAGGCAGTGTTATCGATAGTGGAAGTGACTTGTTATCATGATTACGTAAACTTTTTATAAACTTGACTGACTTTGAACCTTTCTTTCGTGGAGGTATTTTTGATTGCATTAAACCTTTGTTTAAACTTTTAAAAGTTTTGTATTTCATTTCTATGGATACGAACAAAAACACTAAAAAATTACATAAAATCATTAATTATACTTAGTTAGAATACACAAATAGAAAGTTTAATTGTAAACCGCTTACTATATATAAACTCACGCCCTTTTCCCATGGGGTTAGGCAGAAACCACAGAACGCCACTTGCTACGTTCCTTACATACTCCTTTTGCCTCGTCCACATTCATACATGAAAAAAATATACGATAAATGATATTTTTTGCTAACTATATTAGCACATCCTTATTTTTATACGATCATAGTAGTCTCGGAGGAACCGACCTGAAGGTTAAAAAACTCTTAGAAAACAGCATAAGGAAGAGTGAACTCTTTATCTCAGGTTTATATAATAATAGTACTATTATAATAATATTATAACATTTATTATTTCTACGATAAAGTACAAAGAAAGTAAGTCCTTGTGTCATTGACCAGGTGGAGAGTATACATCAAAATTAAACCAACATTGCAGATAAGTAAGCTATGCTTAATTATTGGATACGATTTTTAAGTTAGTATGTGATGTTGACTTGCTGCACGCGTTGGTGCAAACTGTAAGTTTAGCAAGTACCTGCTTAAATAAATAATAAATAAATAAGTGTGCTTTTCGTTCATCACTTTTTTTTTCACGATGTAGAACTTCGCATTGGATGCCCTCCGCCCTGGTGTGAGCTGAAGGGTCTGTCAGACTCGTATTGACTAAAACCACACTTCACATCTTTCCGCTTTATTTTTTTGGCTGTTGGAAAGTCATCAAATAACCCCTCCTCTTCGGCAGAGCGAAAGGGAGTGTCAGACTTCTACCGACTAAACACCACCCATGTTCCTTCTTAGCCCTTGTGCTGAGGCCACGGTATCTCTTTCGAACAACCCGCAGCCCCGACGGGTTACTTTTTACCCTAAGGGTTAGGCAGAGCTGTTGCTACGTACAGCCACATTTGCCAGTTATTTTTAAGTCTCATGTAATAGGGGGCGAGCTATCTGTTTGGAATTTCCTGATGAAAAAACCCTGTGTCACTGCCTGACCCACGATTCGAAATCGCTTGCTTCATTAATGTTATCTTTGGTAGGCAGCTAGGCATAGTTGTACTATACCTAATCTATCATGTCTATATTTGTCCGACTGTGTAAAGGTGGGTAATGTGTTTATCAGCCTATATGTATGCTTATTTTCGTGGTACTCTAACTGTGGTACTCAGTAATATTTAATGATTACTTAAGCCGTCACTTAGTAAAGATTTGACATCCTATTGTATGACAAAACTGTCGAAACCTTTACTAAGTGATGGCCTAAGTAATCATTAAAGCTCTCTGAGTGCTGCAGTAAGACCAAAATCATGAGACGATTTTTAGGGCTGATATTGCCGCGTTGGTCTTGTCTGGGTTCGATGCCCGGGTCGGGGAAAGTGTTACTGATTAATTCTGCCCAGCTGATGG